>CM077189.1:16459265-17059265 GCA_039654105.1 Coreius guichenoti
ACATGAATGAGCATCTGAAAGTGTGTTAAAAAATACAGTACAACTTACCGAAATCCGTATCATGTCATGGAATCGCTCAATCAGTGTTTCAACCACGGAAAGACGTCAGTAAAACAGCTTGTAAACAATGTCACGTAACGTCACATTTACCTCAGAAAAACCATATCCAGTGTCCATAAACACGTTAGTCAGCTAGAAAAATTAACTCTAGATAGGAGCATTTTGCTAAATATATGCACCATATTACATATTCATTATAATTTTTAATGTTCTTCAATATTTAATGCATGTATGAATAAATCTGGCAAGTTTTTATGACAGCCACCGTTTAAATGTTTATATTTCAAAAAACGATTTGGAGTAGAAATATGATTATGTAATTAATATTATAACTTTATTTTCATAAAAAAAACATCGAGTGTAATTTAAGTATTTGTATACAAATTAGTTAATTTTCACCTTCAATATTATAGTAGGCTTCAAATGACTCCCATAGTTTACAGCATTAGTTAAGAGATTTGTTTTGTGAAAATTTGCCATGTAGGCCTATTGTACCTGATATATATCCAAAATAATCAATATTGAATCGAAATCGAATCGAATTGCAAGCTTGTGAATCGAAATCGAATCATTAAGCCGAAAGTATACTTAGTTTTTTTTGCGCACAGCCTTGCAAAGTATACTTCTTTTTACTCATACGCGTGCACAGGTGTTCGACGCATGCGCAGTTTTGAGCAATCTCTCGCCACGAGTTACAACCCATGCAAATACTGCAAAAACATTAAATGCGCATGTGCAACCTACACGTACAAAGTACGGAAGCTAGATATTTTACTTTATAACGTGTTAAATATGGGCATTTTTCTTACAAAAACCCATCGATTCGCTTCAGAAGGGCTTTATTACCCCCCAGAGCCGTGTGGAGCACTTTTATAATGGATGGATGCACTTTTTGGGCTTCAAATTTTGGCCTCCCATTCACTGCCATTATAATGCTTGGATTAGCCAGGACAATTTTTAATATAACTCCGATTGTATTTGTCTGAAAGAAGAATGTCATATACACCTAGGATGGCTTGAGGGTGAGTAAATCATGGGCTAATTTTCATTTTTGGGTGAACTATCCCTTTAAGGATAATCAAAGAACAAAAGAAAAAGACAGATCTCACTCACTGCTCTTGACTGAATAACTTTTGTTGCTTTAATAAGGACTAATCTATATTTACATTTATAATTTATGCAGTGAAGACTGTGAAGTGTTTGATAACTTTATTCAATTTCTGTATTTATTCCTACCTGTTGTACCTGAAATCTTAAAGCGCTGTTTACAAGGTCTCAATAACAATAACTTTTTGTGCATTTTGACAGGGCAAGTAAAAATCTGAAATGGATCAGAAGAAAAAATTGAGCCCTGATATATTGAAGGGCACAGGTAAATGTGGCATTTATTACAATGGGTTTATATGAAGATTGTTTTAAGTTCACTGAAATTAAAAGTTGTTATATTTTTAAAGCCTAATAAATGACGGCTTAAAGCTTTTAAAGACTAAATAAAATTGATAGCTTTTAATTATACTGTAATGGCTAAAATTGAGGGGGAAAAATCTATTTCATAGCGACATCAGCAGCAGTATTGGTATCGGTGCTGCTGGCCTACTTAAAAAAAAAAAAAAAGATGCCATTAAACAAATATTTAAAATATGTGACCTGTGCTGGCAAAATGAGTCGCAATGAGCAAATTTATTGTTATTTTCACCTAGCAACCATACATTAAAATCCTTGGTTATAGCACCAAATTTGACACATACCAAGTCAACATCAAATATATATATACACTCACCTAAAGGATTATTAGGAACACCTGTTCAATTTCTCATTAATGCAATTATCTAATCAACCAATCACATGGCAGTTGCTTCAATGCATTTAGGGGTGTGGTCCTGGTCAAGACAATCTCCTGAACTCCAAACTGAATGTCAGAATGGGAAAGAAAGGTGATTTAAGCAATTTTGAGCGTGGCATGGTTGTTGGTGCCAGACGGGCCGGTCTGAGTATTTCACAATCTGCTCAGTTACTGGGATTTTCACGCACAACCATTTCTAGAGTTTACAAAGAATGGTGTGAAAAGGGAAAAACATCCAGTATGCGGCAGTCCTGTGGGCGAAAATGCCTTGTTGATGCTAGAGGTCAGAGGAGAATGGGCCGACTGATTCAAGCTGATAGAAGAGCAACTTTGACTGAAATAACCACTCGTTACAACCGAGGTATGCAGCAAAGCATTTGTGAAGCCACAACACGCACAACCTTGAGGCGGATGGGCTACAACAGCAGAAGACCCCACCGGGTACCACTCATCTCCACTACAAATAGGAAAAAGAGGCTACAATTTGCACGAGCTCACCAAAATTGGACAGTTGAAGACTGGAAAAATGTTGCCTGGTCTGATGAGTCTCGATTTCTGTTGAGACATTCAGATGGTAGAGTCAGAATTTGGCGTAAACAGAATGAGAACATGGATCCATCATGCCTTGTTACCACTGTGCAGGCTGGTGGTGGTGGTGTAATGGTGTGGGGGATGTTTTCTTGGCACACTTTAGGCCCCTTAGTGCCAATTGGGCATCGTTTAAATGCCACGGCCTACCTGAGCATTGTTTCTGACCATGTCCATCCCTTTATGACCACCATGTACCCATCCTCTGATGGCTACTTCCAGCAGGATAATGCACCATGTCACAAAGCTCGAATCATTTCAAATTGGTTTCTTGAACATGACAATGAGTTCACTGTACTAAAATGGCCCCCACAGTCACCAGATCTCAACCCAATAGAGCATCTTTGGGATGTGGTGGAACGGGAGCTTCGTGCCCTGGATGTGCATCCCACAAATCTCATTCTTTAGGCCAACATTTCTAAAGAATGCTTTCAGCACCTTGTTGAATCAATGCCACGTAGAATTAAGGCAGTTCTGAAGGCGAAAGAGGGGTCAAACACAGTATTAGTATGGTGTTCCTAATAATCCTTTAGGTGAGTGTATATATATATATAAAAAAATATATATATATATATAAGACAGATATTTTGAAGTACTGTAATTCTGTGTATGTGTGTATATCGGGTGTATAAACTTTTAGATGTTTAATTGCTATTTGGAGCATTGGGATCACTAGACAAGGCCTTTGTAAAAACCTCAAAATCGACCAAAATTAAAAATGTTCACTTGTTTTGCTTGTAGCTCGAAATTATCCTGTGCGCATTGACTCATTTTGCCAGCACGGGTCCCATATACAGTCTTTATGTTGATTCTACATTAATTTAGAGATTAAATGTGAAATTATTACAATATAAAAATATATTAAACAAATAAATTAATCTCAATTAATTACAGAAAAATGTGCGAATAATTCGTACATTTTTTTAATCATGTAGCTCAAAAATGGCTCAATCCAACTAACCATTTTCACCTGAAGTACCTCCCCTTAACTCAAATTTTCCATCCTAGCTTCCAGTAATCTGACAGCACATTTAAGACTATGACACAATCCTTTCTGTAGCTGTCGGTTTCATGTCAGCCTTACATTTGGCACACAATGGCTCCCACTGTACTGGCACATGACTCATGAGAGGGTTACAGTGAGCACAAAGCTTATACATTATCTCAGAACCCTGTCTCTGGCTTTCTAATCCTCTTTCTCTCTGTCATTCCCCTTTTCTCACTCTAGTTCCTCTCCACCTCTCAGAAGACTGACCAGCTGTGCAGTTAGCCGTGTAGACACAGAGCAGTTCCAGGGCTGCCGTCATGGTGAGGTCGTCCAGCAGAAACCAGGGCCACAGGGCCAAAAGCACCGCTGCCAGACGCAGCTCTGTAGCCACAGCCTGTGAGAAGAAAAATATGAATTAATTAATCAAATGAGACAACATTTATCGTAATCAGTCAATATTGGATATTTAATTGTTCATGCTAATTTATTACATTTACTTTGCTGACAGCTAACACTCACTCATATTCTGACTTATTTACACTGTTAAAGGGTTGGATTCTCATGCTAAACATGGCCAAAATTTCAAAAAAACGAGTTGGACGTATGACGGAGTATTTCTGTGCCAAATACACGCCTTCAGGATTCGTGTAAGTTTCCTAAAGTTTTTTTTCGAGTATGGCCTTGTATGACGTCATAAAGGGCGGAACTGCAACTGTATGGGCACTTCTCCCGGATGATCACGTGCGCACATCAACCAGAGCGAGAGCAAGAGCACGCCCATCAACGAGCTTTGTTCGGGTTACGGAAGCCGTCGGCAGCGCTGTCATTTTGTTTTTAGACCACGAAATCAACAACGTCACTAAAGAAGTGTGTTTTTGATTGTAAGATAACCTTGTTCAGCTTCCCAAATGACCCAGCGTTAAGGAATATTCTTTTTTTCCGGAGCAGCAACGGAGTTGTGCAAGTGTGTTTGTTTGTTCCCGGTCACGAGTCGAAACCACAGGCGGTGAGTGAAACTGCATCAAATGTCTGTGTTTTGTTGGCAATCGGCACGTAAGTGCATATAATGTAAACAACACGAATGTATAGTGAATCGAAAGTTATCCAGGGATAATGCCATGATGTATTGTGTGTGTGTGTGTGTGTGTGTGTGTGTGTGTGCGCGCTCGTGACTCTTTAGCTCCGCCCACTGCATGCCTCCATGAGTTTGGCTGTTTTCGGAAAGAATCTGTACAGCGCATCTATCTTTTATAAATATGATCAAAGACTCTTCAGAGATATGAAGGATGCAATACTACTCTATAGGTACTCAAGATTAACAAGATTGGCAGAAACTGTGTGTTATGTACCCTTTAACCATTAAAATAACTACATAGCAAACTTACAAATAACTTTTTTTATAACTAAAAAGACTGTTAAATGTAATGTAGTAAATCCCAAAATCAATTTTATTTATATATTTTAAATGTTGTGATGCTTTTAGCATTTAAAACTCTAGAATTCTAATATCAGCCATAAAATGAAAATAATAATTTGTATATCAGCATCAGTGTATCCCTACTAAACTCTAAAAAGGGCAAAAAATAAATAAATAAGGTAAATAAATGATGACAAAAGTAGAAAAACTGTAAATTAAGCTGCTTAATTGGTGAAACCGTCATCCAACAGTCTCGGGTTGATTGACTTTTCCTTTTGTACTTCACAGAAATGATCACGACTCATTCCACGCACACAAGCATCTTGCTGGGTGTCGTGCAGGTTTTCTTGTAAAGACTGCATCTCAGTCCTTACAAGAAAATCTGCATGCAAGCCAGCAAGATTGCAAACCCACAAAGTGTTTCAAACCCACAAAGACCCCTTTTGAGAACGTCTGCGGATACTATACGATGAATGTAACTACTCAAATAATCACAGGGAACATTATTTGATATGACGTACTTTGCATTCATTATGTTGATACAGGCAATTTCGCAGTATCTCTAGAATCATCTTAAGTTCTCTCATGCTGTTCTCTACCTGCTGAGATTGAACAAAGACAGAGCGGTTAGAACAAGAGATCATGCTGTTAATGAAAATTTTAATACCATCTTATTTGTATATGCACACATTTGTGCTGCATTTTCCCTGTTTGTATTAATTATAACTGTAACACTTCATAAAGTTAATAAATCTTAACCAAAATTACAGTACATAAATTCAGAGCACAACATGCTTTACTGAAGTACGGCATGTTCCTGGATCAGCATCTTTTGTTATTTCTAGAAATACATTCATTTCAACCATCATAACTCTACCTCTAAACTTAGACCTCAGTGATTAGTTAATAGTCAAACAAAGGATGTTGGTCCAGGAACATGGATACTTCAAAACTACTTTAAAAACAGATCAGTTCCCATATTTTCAAATTTCAATAATGGTAAGAGATAGTAATTTTTGTCTGTATTTAAAAATTTAAAAAACTCAAGGTGGTTTAACAATCCTAAGATTGTAACAAAGAAAGTGTCATTAAAAAGGCTAAATTAAATAATATAAACATGAAAGAATAATTTGGCATAATTACCATGATTTTTTAAAATAAAAAAATATGTATATAAAATATAAATCAATGTATATGTATACATTGATTTATATTTTATATACATTTTTTTTTATTTTAAGAAATAATCATGGTAATTATGCCATGGTAATTATGTGTATATATATATATATATATATATATATATATATATATATATATATATATATATATATATATATATATATATATATAAATAAAATTATTATTATTATGTATATATAAATACACACACATGTATATATTTAAGAAAAAATGTTACATTTATATAATATATACAGTATATACATGCAAATATTTCTTAAATATATACACAAATTAGTGTATTTATATATGCATAATAATTATTTAATACACATCGAATTTATTTAATTTATAAACATCCAAAAACATGAAAAACCATGAGCTTTACATCAGATTTTTTAAAAAGATCATCTTGGACATACTTATTTGTCACTGACCCATATATTAATCAAGCTTTCATTAAATTTATGGCAATTTTAATGGAGTTTCACCAATGATCTGCATTATATAAGCAATAATGATCGTCAATGTTATTAATGTAAGTTATTATAAAGTGATACAACCACAAGGAAATCAACTGGTTAAATCAACGGAACCAGAGGATCGCTTCAGTTTTGAATTTTTTTTGTCACATCTGTGGCAGCACTGTCTCTCCCTCTGCCTCCCTCCCCCCTCCTCCCTCTCAACAGGTTTTCAGTGTTTCTGATGTTGAAGCTGTCTGTCATGTTGCTGGAACCCTATGTACCTTCCTCCTGTGAGCGCTCTTGCCCGTTTTCACAGACTCCAGGTGAAGCTCTGCGTAAATGTGCTTAATGCGTTCCACACAGCTGTCAATCACACCAGCTGAAGAGGGAGAAGAGATATGTATGTGTCTATGTACTCATCCATCAGACAGTGACATCAGGCATTAAACACAAATATAATGTAACCTGGGACTAAAATGAATGCGTATGCAAGATTTCCTCCTAGTTATAGGTTGTAGCACATTTTTAACTGCTATGCATTTTGTAGCACCTTTACCTCCTAAAGTGTAGTTATGTTAGGCAAGTAATGCGTAGTAATTTATTATACATGATAATTTTCCACCCTCTTTGACTCCCAGAATAAAACAGGATTTTTATGCTACTGTACCTTTAAGACTTCTTTATGCTACCCTACCTTTAAGATGCTGACTACTGAATATACGTTAATATGTAAATGTAGGCAAGCATATGCAAATGTAGTCATATTTATGACATCAAAACTATGATGATTTCTCTGTGATCCAACTGTGTGGTTTAATTTCCATAAATGGTGGAATGGGGAGGGAGCTTTGTGTTCTGAACACTAGCGTATGCCTATTGTACTGTACGTCACAAGTTAGTTCCTCATTGTGTGATTGTGTTGATAAACAATGAAGTGATCTTTACCTTTACATGCGTAACTCTGAGCACTGGAGCTACAGGCTAACAGAGACATGAACGTTTTGGCCATCACCTTTTTGAAGGGATCCTGGAACGGAATCTTCTCATATTGCTGCAAATAGAAATAATAATAATAATAATAATAATAATAATAGTGAAATCTTAAAAATAATTGATTATTTCTTAAAACATAATTATATATGATATAAATAAATGTAAAAATAAAAGCATAGTAAAGTTTTATAATTATTTTGTAATAAATTATTTTAATCAAATATAAGTCAGTATGGTATAATCAGCATGTAGGAAGCAATTTTTGTCATCATGTAACAAAAAAAAAAAAGGTATGACCCCAAGAAAAAAAAAAAAAAAAATCATATTCATTATTAAATATTTATTTTTCGGGATCTGGACAGGTCCCTGAGTCGGGACTCTTAACTCGGGTCGCCCGAAGCACAACCGCACTATATCTCGAAGCACTGTCGAGGCTATTGGCTCTGATAATTTGAATAATTTTTACATTTTAAATTTTTTTTTATTTTTTATAATTATAATAATAAAAATAAAAAAATTATATAAGGCATCTTTAATTTTTTTTAAAATATCTTTTAAATTACAACAATAATGCTAAATGTTAAATATTTATTTTTATTTTCCAGAGGAACTTTATGTTTGAGTTATGTATGAATCTCAAATAAGAAGAGTCGGATTCTATAGTTTGAAATAGTTGAAAATTGCTAAAACAACTTTTACTATGCATACAAATGCAAATCTGAACAAATTATAAAGAATACATAAATGCTTGCCGTCTCCAAGAGTGAGACAGAGAAATATCATGTAGCTCATATCGTACAAAGTTTAAATACTGTAAATACATATAAAATGTGTATGATGCAGTATTTTAGTTGATATTACTCTTTCCAAGCTCTGATTTCTGAGAGACCCACGGAGACAGCAACTTGATTTGTTTTCATTTCATTCATAGAGTTTACACTCATTCACTTCACACACTCATTATATTGCATAGTAAGGTATATAGCTATAATTAATATAAACTATTTCTATAGCTATAATATCGTGCTATCCCCTGGCTCACCTGTTATCCAGCAAACACGAGGAGTGACTGTGTCTGCCGTGTATTTTTTCTATTATTCAGCAGCAGGGTTTGACGTTAACTTTTTTGCTCACCAGCCACTGTTTGGCTAGTGGTTTTCCAAAGTTACTAGCCACTTAGCATTTTCACTGGCCGCAATTTTGACATATAGATATTTTTAATATTATTTCATAATTTGGCAGCAGGCACTGTTAGGCTGCTGTCACTTTAAGGCCTGACACACGGATCCATTATACTGTTAAACATGCGTTTTCTTTCTCAACTGTTCAACTGACTGTGTTTACGTGAATACTCGCCAAGATGATGTGTGTTTGGCATTTGTGTGTATTTGACTATTTAAGCGCAATTATCAGCTAAAAAGAACTCAATTTAGCACTGAGAGGCGGCTTTATGTGTGCACAAAATCTGCGGGAATGAGTAAAATTGTGTGCAATACACGCAATCCCATGCCGAAATTCAAGCCTTGTAACACCAACAATATTCATCCGGAGTGAGTGAGTGAGGGGAGGCGGGTCTGTGTGTCAACTCGCTGTCGGAGGGATGAGAGAGAGCAAAAAAGCGTAGCTGGTATCTGTGTATCTATTCTGCAGAAAATGAGTATGAGAATGTTTCAGATATTTCAGTATCGATATGTATTGGAATACTTTTATATTTCAATACTTTTACATATTTTTGACCATTGCACTTCGTTTATTATTTCAAATGCCTTTTTTAAAGACTTCAATTGAAAAATGTATATATTATATATAAAATTCAACCCGCCAAAATGGCTAGAAGGAGTGACTGCGTTACACGCCACTGCTGAAATCCACCCGCATTTGACGGCTGTTAATGTCAAGCCCTGTTCGGCAGAATTCTTTATTCGTTTTGAAGACATTATCTGTGCTTTTCCGAATAAGGTATTGGTATTTGGCTTTGGGCACATCCCTAATACATACACACTTTTAATTTCCATGAATACAGACAGCCAATTAGATTTGAGAACATATGAACATATACAGACATTACAATTGTAAGAATCCTGTTTGAGCTTGCCATTTTGTGCGCGGAACTCATCTATGAATGACCCACGGAAGTTGTATCCGAGATGATTTACAACCTATACTAAATCTGTGTTACCTCTAGTAATAGTTCACACATGACTTCTCCAGGCTCAAAAGACAGGAGCGTCAGTGAGGAGTTTTGGCCCTTGCTGGTCAGATCCTCTGTGTGGCCTCCCGATCTCCTCTTAGCCTCCTCTGTGAACAGCACACACAGAAAGTGCAGGGTCGACGTATAGAGAGAAGACTCTGCGCTCGATTGGTTCAAACACACTCGGATGGTATCTGTCACAAGAGAGGGCAAAGACTAAACATAAAGAATGCTAATATTTCGTTTTCGGAAGCTCTTGAACTCCAACTTCGGGACGAGAACATGCAAATTATACGAAACTTCACAACAAACAATCTTTACCACAAGGGAACATCTGACGAAAAGTCTCTCCAAACTCACAGGCTTTTAAAAAAGGCTTCCAAAGCCTGGATACCTGCAGGCAAGTCAGCGAGTCTACTGCCCACCCACCTGTTTTAGGATTTTCTACCACATCCATCAGATCTAAAGCAGGCTGATTGTTCTCCCTATCTCTGTCCCAGTCTGTCATATGCAGCAGGGACACCAATCCACATATACAAGCATAATGAGCTGGCCTCCCACTGCATCTGTCTCCATCTCCTCAGCCGTCTCCTTCCTTCTCAACATCTATCCAAACTCCTCAATCTTTCTTTCCCCTCTATCCCTTTGCACTTTCATCAGGTTTTCCACCATTTTTTCTTTGTACTCTTCTGTTTCTTTCTGCCTTCCCTCTCTATTTGTCTCCACCCTTTGTAACTCACTTTGGTGTGTGTGTGTATGTGTGTGTATGTGTGTCACCTGAAAAGCACTGCCAGTGTTTCCCCAGTGCCACACTGACAGATGGGCCAACCACAGCTTGGTTCCTGCGCAGCAGAGTAGCCAGGAGCATCAACACATCCGCCCAGGTGTTGAGCATTGCACCCTGGGCCTGTGCATCTAAGGACAAAAACAACCACACATTCATCTAAAAACACTTTTCTTTCATTTGAAGGTCTTGTTTGGAAGATTTTGGGGGGTTTTGGATTTGCTGAGGACGTTTTGTGTTACCCAAGTCAGCGACAGACAGCGTGAGGATGGAAATTAGGTTGTTCAGCAGGGGTTTGAAGAGCTCTCGGTGGAACAGCACATCCTCACTGTGCATCGCTGCTGACTGCAGGAGCTTACACAAACTTTGCACATAATACAAGCTACTCAGCAGCTGAGGGAGAAAGAGAGAGTCAGTGGTAACAAGTGCCGAGTTACCTGTGAAAAAACACACATACAGCACTTTGGTTTCACAACCCTAAACAACAACAAATAGCCGACTAATTGGCACAAAGCGGAACTGAACTAGAAACCATAATGCCCTTCTATTGTACTTGAGGTAGAATAGCATTTTTCTAACATGAGTGTGTGTACTTAAATGAAAGGTTGTGATAGGCTTAATGGGTTAGTTCACACAAAAAGTCATTTACCCTCATCGTGTTGTTCCAACCCCAAAAGACTTTGGTTAATCCTCGAAACACAAATTAAGATATTTTTAATGAAACCTGACAGGTCTATTGACACTTTTCCTCTATTAAAAGTCAAGGTAATCAAAACTTAGAAGGTCCAAAATGGTCATAAAAGCTCTAAGAATAGAGCGGTTTTATCTAATTCTTGTGAAGAGATTCAATCGCTTAATATGACAAACAGAATTTAATTTAGACAATGATCGACACACATACATAGAGGACATCAAATATAATAAACACAGAAGCTCAAATGTGCGTGCTTGATGCACGAGAACCAATGAAGTTTGTTCTAGCATGTGACACGCATGTGTTTATATGTGAATAAAAGCCTAAATTAAATCGCCTTTATGACCTTTTTGGAAACTGACATTTTTCCCTTTTTTGATGAGCTATCCTTTAAAACACAAAAATATACTTTGTTTTTTTCACTATGCTAGGGCATTTGTACAGTGCGTGTGATGTAAATTGTCATCAGCATGGTATGGCAGATTTTTCTAACCGCGTATGACATGTGCCTTGATTAGTTTGCCCACAAGGTGGCGACACTGGCTTCTTTCAGTCAAAAAAGAAACAGAAGAAAAAAAAAACATCATCAAACTACTGAAGACCGCTAAAATAATAGAATACCACGTTGATGAGTGCTTTGGCAAGTCGGTTAAGAGATATCGCAATTCTAGTTTAAATGAGTTTAAAGATATTTTTATCAGTCATAACTTCTGGAGAAAAATAGCCCATACACTGGACAAAGATGAAACTTTCTACTGCACATGTTTGGGGCACCTGTGTTCAAACACACTATCACATTGACTATAATTTGAAAGGCTACACATTCGGCTGTACACATACACTAAGGCTATGTTCACACTGCGAGCTTTAGTGCTCAATTCCGATTTATTGCTCCAATCAGATTTTTTTGTATAGTTGTTCACATTGTTGTTTAAAATGTGGCCAATATCAGATTCCAGTGTGAACAGATCATGGTCCTAAACTGACCCGCATGCGCAAAAGAACGATAAAAAGATGTCACGCAGCACGCTGTCATACGGATGTAAACACAGAAGACTAAGTTGTGTGATCTGCCGCGGAAACTAGCAAATTTATGTGCAGGTAATGTAAAAAATAAAGACAAGGATGCGAAAAAAGAGAGCAGAGTTTTTAAACATTTATGATGTTTTGCTTGTATATAGAGCTGTCACTGTAATACTCATGAGCTCTGACACATTACGGTCCTTCCACTGACTAACTTTCGCAACTGTCTTAATAACTAATGATAACGGGTATGTAAAATCTTTGAAGTGACTGCTATGAGAGCAAAATTGTGACGAATTTGATCTAGAGTGATGTAAAAGTCGCATGAATTCCGATTTGACTGTTCAGATTACAACACGTCACTTCTCAGGCATTCTAATTCCGATTCAGCATGTTCAATCGGCGAAAAACAAGCTCTGACAGACGGCAACGGACATCCAACAGGTAACACACTGATCCGACAAAACCCGATGAACTGCCTGTTGCCATCTGTCAGCGCGATGTGAATTGCCTTTAACAACAGTAATACATTGTTAGTGAAAATTATCAAATTATCATGTAAAAAAACATGTGGTGCATGTGGTGGAGGACGTATAGAAGTTTGTGAATGTGTTGGTGCCAATTTTGTGGAAATTTGCAGAGCTTTCAGTGGCGTTCTGCAGGCGCACATCCCCTTATGACAGATTGGTGTTTAAGTGGAGGTAGAAAATCCCATAATGCACCTGGTTCCTAGCATCTTCCATAGCAGCTGGCAGGAGAGGTGTCCTTAACTCACTGACACATTGCGATATGGTCGCGGCATCCACCACACTGAAACAGACAGCACAAAACCAACAGGAAGTCAAGCAGCTGAGCTCAAGCTTTTTCCTAGTCTAAATAGATGAATACATATATAAACATAGAAATAAATAAATGGAATCTAACTTAAGTTCAAACTTAAGTTCTAGACAGTTCTGTCTCTTCTTTTGTTTGTTATTTTTACATTTTATGTGGGTCTTTCTGTTAGCCAACAGACAAAACACCCACAATTTGGTATTTAGAAAAAGTGGGCAGAAGGCAGGCAGGATGTGGTAGTGTTAACGTGTTGTCAGGTAAACCATGAGAATAAAGTTATACTTGTGTGTGAAACTGAGGCAAGAGGTGTGCATGGCAGTGTTATTTTAGTTTTATTAATATTTTGAATTATCTTTTATTTTCATATTTTTAGTTTTCATGTTAATTTTTGTTTAGTTTTTAGTAATTTCGTTATGTGCTTTTGACATTGTTTTTTTTATTTCTATTTCAGTTTTAGTATAAGTTATTTATTTATTTCCAGTGAATAATTTTAGTGCTTCAACTTAAACTTATTTCAGTTTATTGCAAATGCAATATTTCTAATTTTTGTTTCATTTACGGTTTTCAACTAATATTTATATTTTGTTTTATTTCAGCTTTATTTTAATAAGCAGAAATGGTTTTAATAGTTTTAGTTAATGATAATAACCCTGGTGCACAGGTCTGCATTATGTATGGAAGCTTGTTTCCGCCACAGAATAAAACATTTAATAACATCATTAAAAGAACATTTTTTATCTCTTTCTCAGAATTGCGAGATATAAACATAAAAGCAGCTTTACAGTGATAGGAAAATGATTAAAAGCAGCTCTTCAGAAAACAATAAAATTAATGACTATTTTCACTAATATAAATGTTTACTAAAAAAAACAGTGAATATTAGCAGTTAATTACAGACACGCATTGCATACATGTAGATGTATAACATAATTATGGAAGCTTGTTTCCGCCACAGAATAAAAAATAAAAAAAGGTAATTGCGACTTTTTTTCTCACAATCAAGAATTGCGAGTTATAAAGTCCAGTTCTGAGGGGAAAAAAGACACTTTTTTTCTCAGATCTTTCTCAGACTTTTATATCTCACAATTCTGACTTTATATCTCTCAGTTGCGTATTCTAAAGTCAGAATTGCGAGATATTAACAGACTTTATAACTCGCAATTGCAACTTTATATCACGCAATTCTGAGAAAAAAAAGGCAGAATTGCGAGATGTAAACTCGCAATTGCAAGAAAAAAAGTCGCAATTACCTTTTTTATTTTTTATTCTGTGGCGGGAATAAGCTTCCACAATTATGTTATACACTCACCTAAAGGATTATTAGGAACACCTGTTCAATTTCTCATTAATGCAATTATCTAATCAACCAATCACATGGCAGTTGCTTCAATGCATTTAGGGGTGTGGTCCTGGTCAAGACAATCTCCTGAACTCCAAACTGAATGTCAGAATGGGAAAGAAAGGTGATTTAAGCAATTTTGAGCGTGGCATGGTTGTTGGTGCCAGACGGGCCGGTCTGAGTATTTCACAATCTGCTCAGTTACTGGGATTTTCACGCACAACCATTTCTAGAGTTTACAAAGAATGGTGTGAAAAGGGAAAAACATCCAGTATGCGGCAGTCCTGTGGGCGAAAATGCCTTGTTGATGCTAGAGGTCAGAGGAGAATGGGCCGACTGATTCAAGCTGATAGAAGAGCAACTTTGACTGAAATAACCACTCGTTACAACCGAGGTATGCAGCAAAGCATTTGTGAAGCCACAACACGCACAACCTTGAGGCGGATGGGCTACAACAGCAGAAGACCCCACCGGGTACCACTCATCTCCACTACAAATAGGAAAAAGAGGCTACAATTTGCACGAGCTCACCAAAATTGGACAGTTGAAGACTGGAAAAATGTTGCCTGGTCTGATGAGTCTCGATTTCTGTTGAGACATTCAGATGGTAGAGTCAGAATTTGGCGTAAACAGAATGAGAACATGGATCCATCATGCCTTGTTACCACTGTGCAGGCTGGTGGTGGTAGTGTAATGGTGTGGGGGATGTTTTCTTGGCACACTTTAGGCCCCTTAGTGCCAATTGGGCATCGTTTAAATGCCACGGCCTACCTGAGCATTGTTTCTGACCATGTCCATCCCTTTATGACCACCATGTACCCATCCTCTGATGGCTACTTCCAGCAGGATAATGCACCATGTCACAAAGCTCGAATCATTTCAAATTGGTTTCTTGAACATGACAATGAGTTCACTGTCACCAGATCTCAACCCAATAGAGCATCTTTGGGATGTGGTGGAACGGGAGCTTCGTGCCCTGGATGTGCATCCCACAAATCTCCATCAACTGCAAGATGCTATCCTATCAATATGGGCCAACATTTCTAAAGAATGCTTTCAGCACCTTGTTGAATCAACGTAGAATTAAGGCAGTTCTGAAGGCGAAAGGGGGTCAAACACAGTATTAGTATGGTGTTCCTAATAATCCTTTAGGTGAGTGTACATCTACATGTATGCAATGTGTGTCTGTAATTAACTGCTAATATTCACTATATTTTTTTAATAAACATTTATATTATTCAAAATAAATAGTCACTAATTTTACTGTTTTCTGTAGAGCTGCTTTTAATCATTTTCCTGTCTATCACTGCTTTGAAGCAATCTGTATTGTATAAAGCGCTATATAAATAAAGGTGACTTGACTAATAAAACATCAGTATGATGATTTAATAATATATAAATAATGGCAGAATTCTGCACAATATCTGTCTTCACATGTCTTTCTAACCTGGCCATGCTCTGAAGTATTTGGTTGTGCTTGAGGGCAGATAGACTAAACTCAGGAAGCACAGCCAGCAGGTTGTCCAGTAGACCGCACACAGCTAGCAACAGGTGAGGTGTTACTATAGCAACAGGCTCGGTCCTTCCCCCTGGGTGTGACTCCTGAGTGAGAGTGGAGTCTGAGCTGTCCGTGTCACTCTGACCTACAACACAAAGAAATAACAGCAGAAAGACTCAAATCACTAAAGACTGAAAGAAACAGTCCCCTCAAGACCAAACTGTCAGTTAGTAGAAAAAAAAAAAGTCGTACCCTGAGCAGTGAGTCTGTTGACTGGAGCGTCCTGGATTCCAGCAACATCTGAGGTGGGAACTGGAGAATGAGTCCCACTAGAGCTACCTGATGGAATCTGAAGAACACAGAAACCGGCATGACAACAATTTGAAAACAGTTCAGAGAGATGTTACCTAAGGGCTGTGATGAGCTACACATTAGATGAGCTGAAAAATGTTGGTTGGAGTTTCATCTCTCAAATCAATATCTCTTATCCCGATAATTATTTATGTGGTGAAATGCAGTGTAATAAGGGGTATGACTGTACCGTTTCCCTTAAATGTCTGTCTAGTTTGAACTTGCCACTTACTAGCAACCGCTCTCTCCGCGGAAGCTTTGCATTTAAAGAGCTAATAAAATATTTCAACTTAAGTCAATATTTCGTGTCAAATTATTTACTTATGCGGCAATTAACCGTGTAATAAGCGGGCTAATGTACATCTAGCCGGTTGTTATTGAAGAATAAACCCCTTCAGGCTGATGCAAGACCTGATCATTCTGTCTGGGTTTATTCTGCGATAACAACTGGCTGGATGTACATTATCCCAAAATAATATAATATAATATAATATAATATAATATAATATAATATAATATAATATAATATAATATAATATAATATAACATAATATAATATAATATAATATAATATAATATAATATAATATAATACAATACAATACAATACAATTAACAACATAACATAACATAACATATTATATTATATAATAAGCTAATTGATAACTATATCATTTTACATATATAACACAATATATTAAATTAAATACACTACTGCTCAAAGTTTTGGGTAGGTACAATTTTCTAATGTTTCTAAAAGAAGTCTCTTATGCTCACCAAGGCAGCATTTATTTATTCAAAAATGAAAACAGTAATATTCTGAAACATTATTACAATTCAACATAACTGTTTTCTATTTATTATTAGATTTTAAAATCATATTTAGTTTTATATTTTAAAAAGGTAGTTTATTCCTGTGATGGCGAAGCTAAATTTTCAGCATCATTAGTCCAGTCTTTAGTGTCCTGATCCTTCAGAAATCATTCTAATATGATGATTTGCTGCTCAAGGAACATTTCATATGTTCTCAATTTTGAAAACAGTTGTGCTGCTTAATATTTTTGTTAATTTTAATATTTTTAGTAATAGTTTTTAAATATTTTTTTCAGGATACTTTGATGAATAGAAAGTAAAACAAAACAGCATTTATTTGAAAAATAAATCTTAAGACAATGATTGTCTTTACTGTCACTGTTGATATTCAATGTGTCCTTGTCAATAAAAGTATTCATTTCTTTCAAAAAGGAAATCTTACTGACCCCAAACTCAGTAGTGTATAATATACGGACATTAAATCAGCCAGCCTGTCCACTAGAAAAAAAAAAACATATTGGTCAACCACAAATGAAATATTCAACTGACCAGAGTACTGGAGGTGGACATGGATCCTGAGCCTTGAGTTTGGTTTAGAGGAGCAAGCATCTCTCTCCAGTGCTTTAGAGAATCGTTCAGATCTGTCTCTACATGTACAGAAAGAAACACACCGCTTCATTTACAAATAAAACTGTAATATTTATAACTAAATTATATGCACTGGAATAATTACCTCTAACAGCTTATTAGCACTAACATTTTGTTATAACAAGCGAATGATAAATATAAACACCATCATCTAAAATATGCGGCACACCCACCATGATCTCTAGTACAGAACAGTATTAATAATGTGTGTAAGCATATGGATGCCACCGAGTCAGACATCCACTAATAGCTGGCAGTGCTCTGGCCATGTGGATGGCGTACCCTGGGTGATATTGGCTGGCGGAGGAGGGGGGCTGAGGGTAAAGGCATGTCTGCCCATGTAACAGCTCTTCACCATCTGGCCCACGCTCTCAAAAAACTGGCAGTGGTACAACAGAGCCTGCAGGGCAGGAAGCCCGACCAGACACAAGCCTGAATCCTCATCATGCACGCAGGGGCTCTGGGAGACACAAGAAAGGGAAGAATACAAGAAAAAAAAGACATAATGTTTAAAAAAAAAGGGAAACATAATACTGAGGAAACCAGAAATCACCATAGACAGATTTGTTATGTCTACAGAGCTTTTAAGACCGGCTGTGATTCAGTTCTGAAAGTTTATTCTCATGTAAACATACCTGCCAGGCACACTCTTTGGCCTCTTCTGCATTAGCAGGCATTGGCATCACAAGGAGGTTTTGCAAAATAAACGCTGCCTATAGGGAAGGGAAACATAAAAGTCACAAACACTGCCATCTTCTTGCAAATGAATGGAAATGCATGCTGGTTGAATTCTCAGTGGAATCGCAGAAAGCAAGCAAATTCCTCAAAAAGAGAGAAATGCAAACACATTCCTTTTAAACTGTGACTGAGGTATAGTTAAGATTCTTTTCTGTGCAGTGTCAATGTGTATATGGGTTTAACCTCTTTTTTTCTCTTCCTGTTCATAAATAAGCCTCGCATGAAACCTGTACTAATAATGAGACATTCAGAAATAGATCACAGATCTGAAACAACATGACTTGTGGAGCCTTTCTGACTTGCGACTAAGTCTAATCATCATGGCAACTTATTTGAACACAGAAACCCCGACTTATACAGCCAGTGGCCGTCTGACTGATTTAAGGTAGTAAAGCTAATAAGCACACTATATTGCACAGCTTTTTTTAAGAAATGCACAAATAAAATTAATACAATATATTTTATATACAAACAGGTTTACTCATCAGTATTAGTCACATTCTTAAAATGTATGCGTATGTTACCAAGCACACACTCAAGTACCACTTTACTTAAAGGGGTCATGAACTGTTTTTTAATACTGTTGTCTGAGGTCAACTGAAGACATTTGCGTGTTTTTTAATGAATAAGTAATAGGCTATTTTCTACCCTGGTCTACCCTAGCTCCTGGAACGCTCGGTTTCTATGGGTGTGCTGCACTGAAGACTTGGAAGTAAACGCCCACTGCTATGATTGGATAACAGTTTTGCATATTATAATGAGCTTTAGCTCCCCCAGCAGTACATGTAGGGAATTGTTTTGAAAACGTGTGGAAAAACGGCGATCGGAATGATTTGCCCACAGGGCTCGCAAAATGTCTTTATCAAACAAACAATGATTTATCTCTCATCCACCCGCAATTAATTGGAATGTTATTTTTTTATTATCTGGCCCGCCCGATCGGTGGATATAACCGCGAACCGTGCATCACTAACACACACACACACACACACACACACACACACACACACACACACACACAAGCCAAGTACGTGCATCAGCAAAACTTCACTGCGATTGTAATTTTCCTTCAAATAAAAAGTCAAGAGAGTGAACAACGCACATCAAAAAGGAATGTTATTTCACTTTTTAAGATAGCCCGTCGGGCAGGCCGGTGATACATTTTGGTAACCTGACTGGAAAACATATTAGCCCTGGGAAGTCGGGCTTTGCGAGACTTGGCCTATACATGTTCGAGTCTGATCATGAATCGCAGGACAATGAACCAACAACACCTCAAATACAAAGGATACTCCGGCCTGTGACAGCGTGATAAGTTATGTTTAGTTAGACACGTACACATAATCAGTAGATCTCAAACGATCTGTAACAATGCAATATTATCACATATAAAAAAAAAATTTTTACTCACATAAGTGTTTTGCACCATTCCTGTCAGAACCAATAGAAGGCACAGCATCGTTTTTTAATCTCATTCTGTCTGCAAATCCAGTCTCTTGTTTACAAACGAATCCCGCGGTAGGCTTGCTGCGATAGTCGGTGTTGCCGGTGTTCAGGTGTTCACCGGTCACATCACTTGCCCACCGCGGCACCGCCCCCACCGTCGTTTTGATTTTTATAGTAATAAAATCATTTAGTTCAGTTAGAGAACAGACACTACAAATAAAAACTGAACGTGTCTGCTCAATACAGTGTGAGCTGAACGAGTCTCGCAGCACAAACGCAGCAGGAGTCAGATTTCATTCATCACAAGAGCGAAGAGCTGACAGACAAGATGATCGCGGAAGATTTGGTTTCAAAGCGAAATGTAAAAGCGCCTATTTAAGTGAGTTTGTCATTGTACTGTTTTGTTGTTGTGTTTTTCATTAAGAAGAATAGGCTTAATAACCAACAATTCAAGCAACCCGCCCCCGAATTGGCGCTAATTCTAAACCGAAAGTAAAATGAGCACGGCCGCAAAGGCATTCATTCAAGGCTGCACTGTCATTCATTCACGACCGCACAGTCATGCGTGTCCAGTCTGGCGCGTTTTCAGTTCATGCCTATGGAAGCTTAACTTTCATAGGAATTCATTGAAAACACTCGCTTTGCTCCGCACCGCTCCGTTATGAATGCCCGAGCGGCCGTGCGCATTTTACTTTCGGTTTAAAATTAGCGATTTGAAAAGCCCCCACCGGTGATACCGGTTTTATGGGTGTTGTCACACGGCGATTAACCGGTGGGAAAATTTCCTCACCGTCACATCCCTAATCCGCGGTGAAATGAAGCGAACAAACGCTCAATGACTTACCCACGTGAGCTGGATCTTAAAAATAAAGGTTAACCGTAATCCTAATATTGGAATCTGAAGGAAGCTTATGCAGTGACTGTGTTCTTCCACAAACAGGCACTGCACAATATTTTGTAATCTTCAATGGCATGTTTATTGCTTGGAAGTTCGATCCGGTTTAGCTCCACGTAGGCCTATGTTATGTTACATGTCATGCGTGAATCGGTGGGCGGGGCTACAGAATTAGGCGTTGTTGGTCTTCTTTGGTTGAGGCAGCGTTTCACTGCTCTCTGACGTCACAGGGAAGCAAATTCGCAGACTGATCGTTTGCTGAGCCAGCTGTCAATAAACGCTTTTCTTTGACTAACAAGGAAGTTTTCAGCTCTGAAACTTACAGGATATTCTTATGACCTTTTATATATCAAAAGCTCAAGGAAAAGTTGATTTCTCAATTCATGACCCCTTTAAGACTTTTTATTTTAAGACTCACTTTACATAACATACACATAAATTATAAGAATGTGATTAATACTGATGAATAAACAGTATAAGGTAAGGCTATTAAATAGCAGTCCCACACTAGATTTTGTTAATACAATAAAATTAGTAAGTTGGTATGAGCCACCACAGTAAAAATATAAACAATGTGGAAATTAAGTGGAATTTTGGGGTTATGGAAACAACAGTTACCATGGTAAATGCACTATACTAACATGAACTGTTAATGAAACATGGAAGCTGCTCCTGATGAATAGAATGAACATCATACCTGCATGCAAATCCGTTCATGCAAACACGCAAAGTACAAGTTATGCAATTTATTGGTACTTTTTGGTAATTTCATGACTTACTAATTGACAACTTAACTACGATGTTGTACATTTGTAGTTTATTTTGCTCTGTATGTATATAGTGAAGTGGTATATAGTGCGCTCCTCCGCATTTACGTATGCAATTAAAGAGTGCACACCGCAAGCACAGTATATCGTCTCACAGGACAGGAAAGGTCATTTTTCTGAGGTAAGAGACTTTTTATTTATAAAATAACGTTAGAATAATGACACTGACATATAGCCTGACAATATCTCATCTGACAAGATACTGTATCAGGACAACACGTTTTGCACATGCACTTTCACTGCGTCTGACAAAATAGTCAACAGCTTTCACGCATGTCTTTCAAAAATCAGAATTCGGAAAAAAAGATGTTTATGTTTCTTTGACTGCACACTCCACGACCCACTCAAAACGGTTTTGTGACCCACAAGTTGAGAAAAACTGTCCTAAACCATAAAATGACTGTAAAAATGACGATCTGAACAATTGTGCAGTTCAAATAATACAAAAAGTTGACAAAAAAAAAAGTTTTATAAAAATTTTAAACTTAATTTCAGCCTTGCATGCCAGTGTAAGCTGTGTAAAATGATGGGTCAATCTGCGCATTGGTCTGAACAAAAACAGCAGATGCTTTGAATGAAAATGCAAATTCACTCTTTGACAGATGGCCCTTATGGAGTAGTAAAAATATAGCGGTTACCACTTTTTAACAAAGCAGAGTTGCTCTTATAAACACTACTTTTTAGGCATATGGATAAGAAAATGCCATCAAAACTTTCCTCACTGAGTTTGCAGGTATGATATGAACACCATAAAGTAAACATTGTCTAATACATCCGGGTATTAGAGTCTGGCACTTCTTTCATGTCTCTCATATCACACCACAGATGTGCTCTCTCTCGTTTAATTTCAACGCATCTGGTTTGAGTTTATTTGACATAAAAAGTAGCAATACAACTTCTTTATCAAGGATAACACAATAAAGTTGTAACTTATTTCCATTGTGTTTAGAGAGTCATTCTCATGACCACCTGGTGCCATCTTACTTATCAGTTATCGAGTATCGACTGTATTTACTATAAAATGAAACCAGAGGACTTCTGTATCAATACTAGGCCTATGTTAATATTGTTGAAGTGATCGTCTTGTGAATGTTTTGTACACAGTAAAATCTTACCCGTTTATTATCTTACAATCCATTAAAGCAGTTTCTTCTCAGATCATTATTTCACGTCCCTGTCATTATTTATACGGTGAAAAGCTGTGATACGACTGTACATTATACCTTAAATGTCCGTCTTGTTTGAACTTGCTCATCTAGGCTCAAAGCTGCTTGCTAAGAAATGTTTTTTCTTTGCGGAAGCTTTGCATTTAATGAGCTAATGAAATATTACAACTCAAATCAATATTTCATGTCTACTTATTCACTTATGTGGCAAGTAGCTGTGTAATAAGCGAGACAATGTACATCCAGTTGGTTGTTATAGCAAATTAAACCCTGACGCAAAGCGGAATAACAACCGGCTAGATTTGCATTAGCCCTTACTAATTTCATTTTATGTGACGGGCGGGTTTATCTGGAAAAAATTGTAACACAAAAAAAAATTTGCCTGTCAGTTTTGAACTGGTGATTTCTGCCAGCACTCTCTATTTTGTTTTGTCCAATATGCATCAGACGGCCAGTGAACAGACAGTGTGCTGGTCCCTAGACTCTCAGTCTGAGTAAACACTCATTTTTTTGTGTTGTGTTCAAGCTGAAGCTGGATGGACTCACCTCTCGGCGCACCATACTGCACTCCTGTCTCTCTAGCAGGATGTTGAGTACCGTGGCCCACAGGCCCCCCGAAATGTTCTGGCAACTCGCTGACAGCGCCACACACCCTCTCTCCAGCGAACTCAGAGCCGCACCCACAGCTAGGCTGGCACAGCGGACCTAGAGTCAGACACATACACACACACTTGTGCTCAGACCCCGCACATGTGCTTGGCAGTTCTAACGCCATGGGCTCTTTGGCATGTAGCACTGGCACAAATTTGTGTTTGTCATGCCCATTATTTTCAGTGCTCAGCATCTGCTGAGCTGAGGGAGGCCTGGACACGCACGGGTACTTGGGAAAATGATCCAAAATAGAAGGCCAAGGCACACAAATTGCTAAATAAGGTTTTCATCAAAATTACTGACACATACATTTAATAATTTTACATTACCTATGATTGCATTCAGCACCAATGTACTGTGAATGTATGTCACAACACAACTTAGTTTAAGAAAAACTTTTTTTTTTTTTTTTTTTTAAGTTTATGTCCATGGACTTTTGTCAAAATCATTTTAAGTTTTATATAGTTTTATAATTTGTATAAATGTATAAGCGAAAATATATCAGGTTCTCTAACTGGCAGTGTTGTTTATTGAATTTAATTGAAATAATGCTGTCATAAAATAAAATAGAAATAGAAATGTTGCCTTGGCAACTAACTGAAATAAAATACAGTTTAAGTTATGGTACTAAAATTACTAAAACTGAAATAAAAAATAAATTAAAGCTAAATAGAAATATTAAAAAATGACAAAAGCACAAAATTACTAAAACTAAAATGAAAACTGAAAATATAAAACTAAAAGCTAATTCAAAATGTTAATAAATAAAAAAAATACAAAATAATACAAAAACAACAGTTAACTTCACCATTAGTTCATTTTAAATAAAAAAATATGTATAATAAATGTAAAATAAATGTATACAGGAAAGCTGCATTCATAATGATTATAAAACAATTAGCTAATAATTAGTTTAAAACGGTTTTAAATTAACTTAGCATGCCACAACACAGAGATGTAAACTTCCAAAAAGTATTTTATGTCATGTCTGTATGTCCCAATGTTTATTTTACACGTGTACATCTCACCTCAGGGTCTCGGTCCACCCACAGGGGAATTAACCAGGCCAAGCCAAGCTGGGCGGCACTCTGCTCATCAGAACTTTGCTCACGCCCCAAAGACCACAAGGATATCCAGTCCTTAAACGACACACAAACAATAAATATGGAGCATAAAACTGCTGTATTAATGTAACTAATACTACTAGTATTAAAGGGATAGTTTACCCAAAAATGTAAATTCTGTCATCATTTACTCACCGTCATGTTGTTCCAAACCTGTATGAGTTTCTTTCTTCTGATGAACATATTTTTTTCCCATACTATGGAAGTCAATGGGGACCAGAAACTGTTTGGTTACCAACATTCTTCAAAATATCTTCTTTTATGTTCATCAGAAGAAAGAAAGTCATACAGGTTTGGATTGGAACAACATGAGGGTGAGTAAATGATGACAGAATCTTCATTTTTGAGTGAACTATCCCTTTAAACAGGTTTCTAGTGATAAACCAATATAATCGGCCAATATCATGTTTACTAAATTGATTAGAAGAAGTGTTAGCACCCCCTAGTGTCAGTTTCAAAGCCTACTAATGTCATTGTCAATTGCAATGGCATTTCTGACCTCATTTTTGGTTTCCTTCATCATCTCATGTGACAGGTGAAGCAGGCAGATAACTGCATTTTTTGTCACTCCTTTGCCCATGAAGGACATTGAGTTTCCTCCCAAATCTACGTAGAATGAAGAGATGACCTGGGAAGAGCAGTCAAATAGGAACACGATCATAATTAGCTGTCTGAGAGATGAATAGGGGTCATTTGTGTTTCATTTACATACTTTCATTTGCTATTTTTTTTTAACCAAATCACCTAGTTGTCAAGGTATATTTAAGTAGGACAAATAAATAGATACATTTCCTTCTTCAGATAAACAGAAACAAAAAAAATAAAATAATAATCACTGTGAGTCCATATAATGAAAGTGAAAGGGTGCCGCTTGGTTGACGCATGAAAAAAGAAAAAAACACATTCAGCGATTGTGATGGTAATCCATACGATCCCAGTGGATAAATCAATGTCTTCTGAAGCGAAACAATAGGTGTGTGGAAGAAAAATACTAATATTTTTTTAACTAAAATTTTGCTTCCGGCCTACCATCATATGAGAGTTCATGAGTGGGACGTTGTGACACAACGTAAGTGTGTTGAGAAGCTTGTGCGAGAGATTGTGGTCTTCTGCTTCCACATTACTTCTTGCATAACTTCACAATACACTTATATTTATGAACTTGTGAATGCACCTAGGACAGTTAGCAAGAAGTGTTGGTTTATAGTTCAAAAAAGTTTCAAATAGAAGAGAGAAAGTCATATACCTCAGGGATGGAATGAGTGTGAGTAAATGATGAGAGCATTTTCATTTTTGGGTGAACTATCTATCTCTTTAAGTTAAGATGAAGTTTAATTGGGTTATAGAGCAATATTGATGCAATATTGATTGACTCGGCTGGGTGTTATGAAGTGATTCATGCTTCAGTGTTTGGGAACATCTTGGACCCTGCGTGTGAGTGTGCGTTTAATGTGTTCTGTCTGGATGAGAGCAACAGGAAGCGTGTATATAATCTGTGCAAAATATATTCTAGTGTGTAACCGAGGCACTTGACAACATGTGTGTATGCATACTTCCAGGAGGCCACTGAGGTATTTGAGGCAGAGTGTGTTTGGCTCCATGCTAGGTGCGTGTGTGCTCCAGCCAGGCAGGGCAGTCACATGGGCCATGGTCCTGAGTGTGCGCTCAAGAGAGGGCAGGCCGTAGAAGCATGGAGCGTCGGACAAGCGCAGGCACTGTAGCAGGCGCAGAGACAGCTCAGAGGCAAACGGTCCAGACAGAACCCCACACACCCTTAAAACAGATGAAAAATGCAAAGTGAGGAACAGAATAATCATAATACAACCCTAAATTAAGAAAAGTTGGGACATTTTGTAAAACGCAATAAAATCAAGAATCTGTCATTTGTTAATTCTTTTTCAACTTTGACAAAAGTACAAAGAAAAGATTTCCAATGTTTTCACTGAACAACTTAATTGTATTTTGTAAATATAAACAAATTTTGATTGCGATGGCTGCTACACACTCCCAAAACGTTTTTTTCCGTTGCGTTATGGCTTGATTCCATTGAGTTGTGGCTTTATTCCGTTGAGTTGTGGCTTGTTTCCGTTGAGTTGTGGCTTGATCCCGTTGCGTTGTGGCTTGATCCCACTGAGTTGTGGCTTGATTCCGTTGCGGCTTGATTCCGTTGCGTTGTGGCTTTATTCCGTTGCGTTGTGGCTTGATTCCGTTGAGTTGTGGCTTGATTCCGTTGAGTTGTGGCTTTATTCCGTTGAGTTGTGGCTTGATTCCGTTGAGTTGTGGCTTTATTCCGTTGCGTTGTGGCTTGATTCCGTTGCGATGTAGCTTGTTTCCGTTGCGTTGTGGCTTGATTTCATTGTGTTATGGCTTGATTCCACTGTGTTGTGACTTGATTCCATTGCGTTGTGGCTTGATTCCGTTGCGTTGTGGCTTGATTTCATTGCGTTGTGGCTAGTTTCCGTTGCGTTATGGCTTGTTTCCGTTGAGTGGTGGCTCGATTCCGTTGCGGCTTGATTCCGTTGAGTTGTGGCTAGTTTCCATTGTGTTGTGGCTTGTTTCCGTTGCGTTGTGGCTTGATTCCGTTGCATTGTGGCTTGATTCCATTGTGTTATGGCTTGATTCTACTGTGTTGTGGCTTGATTCCATTGTGTTGTGGCCACCGTAAGCACTATATACACTTCCGTTCATAATTATTATTTTTTTTAATTAATACATTTATTTAGCAAGGATGCATTACATTGACCAAAAGAGACAGTAGTAAAGACATTTATAATGTTACATTGACTTCCATTTTAAAACAAATGCTGTTTTCAACATTGATAATAAGAAATGTTTCTTGAGCACCAAATCAGCATATTAGGATGATTTCTGAAGGATCATGTGACACTGAAGACTGGAGTAATGATGCTGAAAATTCAGCTTTGCCATCTCAAGAATAAATTACATTTTAAAATATGTTTAAATAGAAAGCAGTTGTTTAAAATAGTAATATTTCACAATATTACTGTAATTTCGATCAAATAAATATAGTAATAATACATATATAAAAATAAATATAGACTTGTAAAAAACCTTACCAAACCCCAAACTTTGGGGTGACCCCAAACTTTTAAGCAGTAGTACATATTCTATATATACTTTTTTAAGTGGTTGTGGGGCTGGTAACCAAAAAGTTGCAGAATTTAAATGCCCTGATTGTGTTTTAATTTTAATTATATATTAGAGTTTATTATTTAATTTTTTATTTTGGTTTATAAAAAATAATTTGCAAAAAAAAAAAAAAAAAAAAAAAACAAAAAAAAAAAAACACATTCACAGGTTTCTTGTGAAGAGTTACAAACTAAAACTATCATAACAAGAAGGACCATAACAAGCACCCTGAACAAACGATATCTGTTAGATTGCTGCTCATAAACTGAAAATGCATGCAGGGAAATGTCTTAGCAGATAAGATTTGCATTACAGGGACTGGATACATCAACAACTAACAGTAGGAGTTTCCAATTTAAAGATCCTTAAGGAGTTTTCAGAACAGTTATTCCATAAATAACAAAATTAAATCAAAAGCATCATTAGATTTGTATTTCCCCCCAGATGGCAGATAGAAGCATAAGTCCCTTAATGAGGATAGTAAAACATTTTATGCATGTACAGGAGAGAGAAAAGGAAGAGTGTTTTTGGAATAACAAATCTGCCTTGTCGGTCTAAATGGTTTCAATGAGTGTGTTTTGGGGAGTAAACAGATGTGACAGAGTGTTTTCGCACCCTCACTAACCACAGGTGCACGCTAAGCTCAATAGCTGCTACGGCTCTTGAATACATTTGAAGATTTAATTAAAATGCACAGCGGTCTGCAAACCAATCATCTTGATTTGAAAAAAGACCAGGATCAAAAAGTGATATCATGATTTTACTTTATAAAAAAAGTTTTTAGAAACTTCTCGGGGCCGTGGCTTAGGGGTTAGCGCACATGTTCTGGGCACATTGAGCTGTGGTGTGCATGTGGGTGACACAGGTTCGAGCTCCACAAAATCTCTGTGACTGCATAACTATCCAATGAAAAATGAAAGAAATGTAGCTACAGTAACTGGAATACCCTGGTAAATACACTACTGTTCTAAAGTTTGGCGTCAGTAAATTTTTTTTAAAGAAATTAATACTTTTATTCAAAAAGTATGTATTAAATTGATCCAAAGTGACAGTAAATACTTTTCTATAACAAATAAATGCTGTTTTTTTTAACTTTCTATTCATAAAGGATTAATGAAAAAAGTTATCTTGGTTAGGCTTGTCATTATTATTGATTAATCGTCTGATTGTGGTCATTTGATCAAATTGCAATTATTTGCGATAACCGCAATAATTATCCAGGTTAAATTTCAATCACATTTTGCCAAAGAACATAAAAAACACTGTTGTAAAGTACACAGAGAGTCAAAGGTCTGTGAGCTTAATCAGACTGCATTATATTGTATTATATTATATTATATTATATTATATTATATTATATTATATTATATTATATTAAATTATATTATATTATAATATATTATATTATATTCATTACATTACATTACATTCAGGGCTGTCAAAATTAACGCGTAAATGCATGGGATTATTTTTTTCAGTTTAATGTGTTAAATATATTATATTTAGCTTTTGTAGCTTTAATAAGGATTAATCTATATTTAAATTACAATTTATGCAGTGAAGACTGAACTTTATTCAGTGTTTGATAACTTTATTCAATTTCTGTATATTTCCTACCTGTTAGATCAACTATTTGTTGACAGCACTAATTATATTATATTATATTATACATTTTCATAGCATTAAAGTAAATGGGCCTTAGGGTGGTCCACAATGTAATGTAAAAAATTAAATGATTAAAACTTTGCATGGTACCCCTTAGTTCTTTTACCCTTCATATAACAATGACTCCTGCCAAGTTTTATTGAATGGAGTTCAGAGGTTGCTCAAGATCAATTATGGTTCACATGTATGATTTCTGTTGGTCGTGCAATAATATCAAGAATCCAGGACTCAGGTATGATGTGTTGGATTATTCTATTTATTTTACTTATTTACAAATTATTTACTAATTATCTTGTTTACACATTCACTTCCTGTCAGACATTTTATTGCACATTAGTAAAAATTCAGTGAAAAGTACCAGAAAACGGCTGCAAACCTCATAAAGGTTTACAAATCATTGTTCAGTATTGATGCAATATTTTAATTGTGATGTGACTGGTTAGTAGGGCTGGGTATTGAAACAAATTTCACAATTCGATTCGATTTCGATTCGATTCAATATCGGATACATGTATCGAATATATTATTCTGGATATATATCAGGTACAATACATGGCAAATTTTCTCAAGGAAAACAAATTTCTTAACTTATGCTGTAAAATATGGGAGTCAGTTGTAGCCTATACTGTACTATAATATTGAAGGTAAAAATTAACTGATTTCTATACAAACACTGAAATTACACTCGATGGGTTTTTTTTTTATAATAATAAAGTTATAATATTAACTTTACAATTACATAATCATATTTCTACTCCAATTCGTTTTTTGAAATATAAACATTTAAATGGTGGCTGTCATAAAAACTGAAACTGAATTTTGACTTATGATTTGAAACTTTTTGAATTTAATTAAAAATGTTCTACTTGCTCCATCATCATTCTCCAGCAGTCAATTACTTTAATGTGTTGTTTTCTAATACATATTGCATTTGCTGACTACTTATCTGATGTGTTTAACTTTCTTCTTTTCCTTCCGGGAACTGGAGGTGAACAACGGAAATAAACAAAACTCGAGAGCACTGAGCAACCTCTTAATGTTAGTCAATTAAGCCAATATTTTGCAGCATAATTCCAATAGGGCTAAGTAACAAACTGCAAACTACCATGGTTGAAATTATAACTTTCATTTTTGTGGACCACCCCAATGGGCCCATTTTATTAACATTTTTATTATTATAATATATATGATTCCAAGTAAAAAAAAAAAAAATTACGTATTACTGAAAGTGATACGAACAAAACAGAATTAATTGCAATTATTTGTATGACAATTAATCAGCACAAAATTTATGATCGTGACAGGCCTAATTACAGTTTCCACTAAAATATTAAGCAGCACAACAGTTTTTCCAACATCAATATTAATAAGAAATGTTTCTTAAGCTCCAAATCAGCATACTAGAATGATTTCCGAATGTGACACTGAAGACTGATGCTGAAAATTCAGCTTTGCATCACATTTTAAAATATAGTAAAAAAGAAAATGTTTCTTTTAAATTGTAATATTTCACAATATTACTGTTTTATTTTTACTGAGTTTTACACAATACACAATGTTATTTTTACTGAGCATATTCATTTGAAAAAATGGTTTTTGAATGGTAATTAAAGCCTAACAGTTAGTAAACAGAGATCCTGAAGAACTTTAATTTCTAGTCTTTAAACAGGACTATACTCAGGTGCCACAGTGTGTGTGGGTATGTTCTATAGATAGAGCTGTCTGATGGTTGACTCCATGTGTTAGAGAATATGAGTGAGTCAGTAAGTGTGAGTCTGTCGTTAAATGAGTCAAGTGAGTCATTTTGTGTGTGTGAGAGAGTGACTCATTCAGTGTCCCTGAGTTTGTGAGTCATGTGTCACCTACCGCCGTATGTGTGTTACCTGTCAGAAGTGTGTGTTATTCGAAGCAGCAGAGTGTTGAAGAGGCCTGTCAGTTCTCTCTGTAGCCGGTGACTGAGGTGGGCCTGCAGCTTGTCCTCCTTCCCCTGTGACTGGATCTGTGTGTGGGTTTGCGGTTCAGCACTCAGCAACAAGTTCAGCAGAGTGTGTGACTCCTACAAACACACACACACACACACACACACACACACACACAAATACACAAATACACAGCTACTTAACAATGTGATCTGTCAATTACTGCTATCTTATACCTCCTGATTCAGCTGAATACAATTTGATGATCTCATCCTTATCCGCCACAGGAAGGACAACTAAAAATAGCAGCTTTATTACAAATGCCTCATTCAGCAACACTAAAAATCTTCATCCTGCATATAATTTACCTACAAATTCACACAGCAGGGACAAAAGCAGACTTTACACATTCTGAAGAAAATGAGTGTGGAGTTCCCCATGTTAAACCCACTGTCATGATGTTGGTTGCTGTGCTAGTGTATTCTGTGTGATTTTAAGGTGCTCTGGCAAGTTACTAGGGCCACTAAATTACTACTGTAATTTATTATCGTTCATCTTCAGAACACAAATTAAAATATTTTTGATGAAATACGAGAGGTTTCTGAACAATCCATAGGCAGCAGCATCATTGCAACTTTCAAGGGCCAGAAAGGTAGTAAAGACATTGTTAAAATAGTCCATGTGGTTCAACCTTAAAGGTGCTGTATGTAGGAATGACAGGTAGTGGTTGAAATGGGTACTGCAGTCCAAATAAAAAATACAGTTTGCCCCTCCTCAGACTCGACGCTCATGCGGGTTGCGGGTTGCCGGTTTAAGGACACGCAACAGGAACGAGCGCAATTGACGTTGAAAGGCGAGGAGACTTACACACTGTAAGTTGATGAGTTGATTTATCCGCTTTTAATGTGCTTCCGTTCATAGAGATTTTAGATGGATGCTGAGGCTTTTTAGGTCGGGTAGAATCTGTGATCTCTGACCCAGTTTGTTTGCTGGCTTCCATGGCAGCAATACGTTGTGTTTTCCGCCAACTGTCAACCTGTGGTGTCGAAATACTATTGGGTAAATTGCCAATGTGCGTTATCGCACTGACCAAAACAGAAACAGACATTCCGACACGGAACACACATTTCAAAGTAAAATAACTGGCTGTAGCATTGATTTTCTGAGGAACGAGTATGTGAACTCAGTATATTTCCTAAATATCTGCAAACATATGATGGTATTTTTATGCTTTAGTAAAGTGAAAAACGTACATACAGCACCTTTAATGTTATGAAGTGACGAGAATACTTTTTGTGTTCAGTCTCCTACGCTTTTGACGTAGTAAACACAGTGCAGCGCTTCCGGGTTCTACATCAGAACGCCGCCTCACCATTGGCCGACGCTGTTCATGTGAGCACCACAACGCCTGCATGTGAAGCGGACGCAGGTGCTGGCCAATAATGAGCCGGCGTTCTGACATAGAACCTGGAAGCGCTGCACTGTGTTTACTACGTCAACAGCAGAGTAGACTGACACAGACGAAAAGAAATTGTTGAATAAAGTCTTTATTTTTGTTTGTTTTTGCACACAAAAAGTATTCTCGTCACTTCATAACATTAAGGTTAAACCACTGGAGTCACATGGACTATTTTAACGATGTCTTTACTACTTGGGCCTTGAAAGCTGCAATGACGCTGATGCCTATGGATGGTTCAGAAACCTCTCAGATTTCATCAAAAATATATTAATTTGTGTTACGAAGGTCTTACAGGTTTGGAACGACATGAGGGTGAGTAATTAATGACAGACTTTTGGGTGAACTAACCCTTTAAGTGTGTGGCGTGTTCTGATTGGTGGTCTTGGTGGTTACTGTGTGGTTGCTTGGGTGTTTTGGTTTATATAGAAGCAAGGCGGTTTCTAGGGTGGCCTGAGAGGTTCCTTGTGCATTGCTAGTCATTTGCTAGGGGTTTAGAGATGGTTGCTAAGGCATTGCTAGGTAGTTGCTACAGAAACCGGGCATATGAGTGGTTGCTTTTTAACCCATCCGTAATTCTCTATGATATTCCTCTCCTTTGATATTTGTGTGGCCCTTTTTCAATGCAAGTCTACGTTTTTTTTTTTTTTTAAGCAATCTCTCCTCTTCAGTAAGCCACACGTTTTGAGCAATCATTCATGTCTAAAGCTATAAATGCAGCATGCCAAAATTGTGCAAAAGAATAATAATAAGCATGTGCTTGTCTTAGCAGGCACCACTAAAAAAGCACTGTTGTGCCGGTGTTCATTTAGACAGCACAGATGTTTGAGAAACACTCCAGCGACTGTGGATGCTCTCTGCATTTCACCACCTCCCCCACCAGGCATTTCATCAAACCCAGCGTTCTCTGTTGAGCATCAAGACAGGTTTGTTTGCATACATACACAATGTGAGGTAAGGCGGGAAGAGACTTTTAGGAAATAAAGCCATTCTTTCCCAGTGTGAGAAACAAAAACAATGACAGCTGACGAACGGCTCTCCGTTACAAGCGTTAATTCAATATTAATGTATTTGTATTGCTCCGCAGTGTGATTTATTTCAGCTCCTCCTAATAAATACACCACACTGTGTTCATTTGAGGCAGGAGGGCAAGCTAATTTAATTATCAAGGTACAATAAGTCTCTTTATTGTTTTACGAGGGCTCCAAAGTAATTTCAGAGAAATGAAAGCACTCCATAACAGATTCAACATGGCTGTGGTATGTGGCTCAGGAATACCTGGTTTAGGAGTAATTCTAGGAGCCATTTTAGGTCCTGGTGGTCCAATTCAGACTGATTCTGCTTGAAGAAGGTGTTGAGGAATGAGACGATGTCCACCAAGAGCCTCTCATCTTGACGGCAAGCTGGGCGTACCATAAGAAATCTGTTAAGTTAATAAAAAAGAAGAGTTTATGTTGGCATTCAAAATGGGGCTGGTAAGATTTTTAAATGTTTTTGAAATAATTATTTTATGCTCATCTCTAATGCAAAAAAATAATTAAAAAATGCAATTTAAAACAACTTTTCTTTAATATCTTTTATCCCTCAGAAATTATCTAATTATTTCTTATTATTATCAATGTTAAAACCAGTGCTGCTGATAGTTCAACCAAAAATGAAAATTACCGCATGATTACAATCCGAATACAATCGGAGTTAAATTAAAATATGTCCTGGCTCTTCCAAGCATTATAATGGCATTGAATGGCAGCCCAAAATTTGAAGCCCAAAAAAGTGCATCCATCCATTATAAAAGTAATCCACACGGCTCCGGGGGGTTAATAAAGGCCCTCTGAAGCGAATCGATGGGTTTTTGTAAGAAAAATATCCATATTTAACACGTTATGAAGTAAAATATCTAGCTTCCTCAGAAGGCCTTTATTACCCCCCGGAGCCGTGTGGATTACTTTTATAATGGATGGATGCACTTTTTTGGTCTTCAAATTTTGGGCTGCCATTCACTGCCATTATAAAGCTTGGAAGGACATTTTTTAATATAACTGCGATTGTATTCGTCTGAAAGAAGAATGTCATATACACCTAGGATGGCTTGAGGGTGAGTAAATTATGGGATAATTTTCATTTTTGGGTGAACTATCCCTTTAATATTTTTGTGATTCATTTTCTCAGAATTCTTTGATTAACAGGAAGTTCAAAAGAACAGAATTTATATGAAATGGAATCGTTTGTAACATTATAAATGCATTTACTGTCACTTTTGATCAATAGAATTCGTCCTTAATAAGTATTGACAAAAATCTTTCTGACCAGAAATTTTGAATGGTAGTGTACATTTTACACAATAACTTTTAAACAGGTTAGAATTTAACAGGTTAGATACCGGTTAGAATAGGTTAAATCGATGTAATGTGTCTTTGCTGAATACATTTCTTTAAAAAAAAAAAAAATTACTAACCCCAAACTTTTGAACGGTACTATATTTAGTTTCAGTGTCATTTCTAAGCTCTGTTTTGCCAAAGATAAAACATTGTTTCGCTTTGTGTCTGAAGGTGTCAGCTCATTCATTGTTTAAGGCTGTATAATACTGGCGCACTCCATCAAACTCATGCAAAGTCATGCCTGGTGATCACAAATCACATATATGGAAGTATAGGGAAAACAAATCTATAGATCACACACACAGTGTGTTTACCTCTCTACAGCGTTGTGCCAGCTCAGGGTTTGCAGTATGTTCTTGCTGCTCTGGGCAGTGGATTTGAGTGCAAGGCGGTCAGCAAAAAGGTACAGGTGCATTCTGGTCAAGGCAAAGGTCACGGTGCTGTGGGAGCTTGCATCACGGACCCCGTGAATGCAGTCCTGTAACCCGAACCTTATATTGCTTATTCTTAACACCACCACCTGAGATTCGGACAGCACCAGATCACCATGAAACCTGAGGGTGAGGAGGAAGCAGAAAATGAGGTGTTGTGAAGAAAAGCCATTCTGGATGCAAACATGTTAGATATGAGCCTCTGTGATGATCACCAATGAATAACTAATTTAATCATTACAATTCTGTCAGGCTCCTCACACAAAGCTATCATATGGCTTCAGAAAACTTTGAACAGTGCACAAATCAAATGGAACTTTTATGGCACTTTGTTGTTGTTGTTTTTGGAGTTTGACACAGATGGTCACTATGTATCACAGGCAATATAATATCCTTGAAAAATAAAATATTTTTTTTTCCTTCCACAGATAAATAACAGCATAGAGGTTTGGACTGATCGTAAATAATGACAGAATTTTTATTTGTTCATTTATTTCTTTAGGGAGGCCAGACAGGTTTACTGCCAGCAGATCAGCAGATCTGTTCATTTTTAACTTGGTAACAAATCACAGTATCTGTGTATTAAAATGACGTTAAGTCCTGCTGCGAACAGTTCAGCAATAAAAAAAACAATCTATCTTAACTTTTAATATGATCAAGATTTACTGCCTAAAACTCCTAGTGCTCAATACAATTTGAGTGCTTGAAAACAAATAAAACACTTTGAAAATGTCAAAAGTGTCCCTATTATGCTATTTTAAAGGTTCCTAATCTTGTTTTGGAGGTTTCCTAGAATATGTTTACATGCATCCAAGGTCCAAAAACACTTTAATTTTCTCATAATATTCATTGAAGCATCACCTCTTTTCTCACAGTGTCTGAAACCGTTTGATCAAGGATTTGGTCTCCCCAAACCCCTCCTTTCTGAGAGTCTCCTCTGCTCTGATTGGTCAGATGGCCAAGTCTGTTGTGATTGGTCTGCTACTTACAGCGAGTGTCGGAAACCAACTGGCCAAACTGAATTTTACCTCCAGAGGCTTCCTCAGTGCATCATGCACAGTGATACGAACAGTAACAATGGCGTCGGTTTTACCGTCCAGGCCGAGCCCCTCATCCTTCGGAAGTGCATGCAAAGTGCATTTGCTTTCGCAGCACAGAAAACAGAATCTTCTCGACACGTCGACAACACAAACCAAACTCTTCCAGGCTTCAGCTACTACTACAGTTTTTTAGGGCGGGTCAAATTAGACGTTGTTCGCGGGCAGCCAATGAAGACCAAAGGCTGGCAATAAGGCTGGCGTAACAAACATGCAAGTAAATTCAACTTACTCCGGTACATCACTCCTAAAACCCCTGAGATGCTCTAGCAGTCCATCAATCCCAGAATGCCATACTGTGTTCCAGGTGATTTGCAGTGCTTCCCAGGCAGTTTTCAGACTCAGCAGGTCTGAATATGGAGGGAGAACTGAACAGTAGGGACTCACTGCATGGTGTGAAGGAGCTTGAAACGGAAGATTATACCTGTAAGAAAATAAGAGATGTAACACATTTCATATACAATTAATCTGTCAAATAATAGTTAAATCACAATTTAATTTACCCATGACACCTATGAAAGTCAGGTTATGGGGGAATTAAACGGCCGTTTCTTTTAATGCACAGCTAGAATGTCGTAATGGAAGTGATTTACCTCCGTATAATGGCAGCAGGCAGTGAGAAGGAATACAGGCCTGTGTCTGAGCCAGCTTTGTCAGTCCTGATCAGGGCACAAAGATGATAAAATGTAACGTGAGCCAAAGCATTCAAATCAAATCACCTTTATTTATATAACTCTTTTTACAATGCCAATTGTTTCAAAGCAGCTTCACAGTGGTAACAGGAAAATAATGCAACAGAGTTTGATTCGGCTGTACAGCCGCTCTGGTGAAAACGGTGGTGTCATCCAGCTCATTTCAATTATCATATAGTGTCAATGCGGGCAGATCAGTAATATAGTTGAAATTTAAGTGTCCCCAACTGAGCAAGCCAAAAGCCAAAGGCGACGGTGGCAAGGAACCAAAACTCCTTCAGGGCCAGAATGGAGAAAAAAACCTTGGGAGAAACCAGGCTCAGTCGGGGTGCCAGTTCTCCTCTAGCCGACGAACAAATAGTGTATGATTATGATTCTGGCAACATTACAGGTCAGAAGTCATATTAGATCAATAGATATTCGTAGGATTATTCGAAAGATTGGAGTTGTCACGCCGGGGACAGGTTTAATGAGGATGTCGTGTCGATGCAGCATTTACAGGGGGGAGTTTAATTGACACGGTCTCTACAGACACTTCAGGGATGCGTTCGTCATGTCCAGGCTAAGGGCCACCATCTGGTCCGGATACGGCCCGGATCCGGCCGACTGCAGTAAACCTCGGGATAAACAGAGAGACTAACATTAGCGTAGATGCCATTCTTCTTATGATGTAACGAGTACATCAGGTGTTATGGGAAGTGTTCCCGGTTCCGGCTGACCTAGTTAATGCAGCCTAAAACAATCATTTAAGTGATTTGGATAATATAAATTAAAAATGTTTTATGTGTATGCCATAGTAAAGAGATGTGTTTTTAGTCTAGATTTAAACTGACAGAGTGTGTCTGCTTCCCGAACAATGCATTCTGGTTTTTACCATATTTCAGATTTGATTTGCGCTTTGGATATGTTAAAATACATGAAAAACTTTTGCAGCTAGACCATACGCGGCCACCCAACCAGATGTGATGGATTCTAATCAAAACAATGAATACGAGGTGATTCATCATTATTTATGTTGATGAGCCCGAGAAAACCTACTGTGTATTGGAGGTAATTTGTTTTGTATGGGTATATTCATACATTCATTATATTAATTCAAATCATTAAGGGGGCGGGGGGGTGGGGGGGGGGGTCTAATGCTATTTCATGCATTCTGACTTATTTACACTGTTAAAGAGTTGAATTCTCATGCTAAACATGGCCAAAATGTCAAAAAACGTATGATGGAGTATTTCTGTGCCAAATACATTCCTTCAGGATTCGAATAAGTTTCGGAAAGTTTTTTTTTTTGAGTATGGCCCTGTATGACGTCATAAAGGGCGGAATTCCTTGTATGGGCACTTCTCCCAGATGAGCGCGTGCGCACATCAACCAGAGTGAGAGCGAGAGCAAGAGCATGCCCATCAACGAGCTTTGTTCGGGTTACGGAAGCCGTCGGCAGAGCTGTCATTTCGTTTTTAGACCACTAAAATCCACAATGTCACTAAAGAAGTGTGTTTTTGGTTGTGAGGGAAAGATAACCTTGTTCAGCTTCCCAAATAACCCAGCGTTAAGGAAACAGTGGATGCAGTTTGTTTTTCCAGAGCAGCAACAGAGTTTTGCAAGTGTGTTTGTTTGTTCCCGGTCACGAGTCGAAACCGCAGGCGGTGAGTGAAACTGCATCAAATGTCTGTGTTTTGTTGGCAATCGGCACGTAAGTGCATATAACATATAACAACACGAATGTATAGTGAATCGAAAGTTATCCAGGGATAATGCCATGATGTATTGTGTGTGTGTGTGTGTGTGTGTGTGAGACTCTTTAGCTCCACCCACTAAACGAGCTCGGCTGTTTTCGGAAAGAATCAGTAGAGTGTATCTGTCTTTTATAAATATGATAAAACTAAAGACTCGGAGATACAGTGGGGAGAACAAGTATTTGATACACTGCCGATTTTGCAGGTTTGCCCACTTACAAAGCATGTAGAGGTCTGTAATTTTTATCATAGGTACACTTCAACTGTGAGATGGAATCTAAAACAAAAATCCAGAAAATCACATTGTATGATTTTTAAATAATTAATTTGCATTTTATTGCATGACATAAGTATTTGATCACCTACCAACCAGTAAGAATTCCGGCTCTCACAGACCTGTTAGTTTTATTTAAGAAGCCCTCCTGTTCTCCACTCATTACCTGTATTAACTGCACCTGTTTGAACTCGTTACCTGTATAAAAGACACCTGTCCACACACTCAATCAAACAGACTCCAGCCTCTCCACAATGGCCAAGACCAGAGAGCTGTGTAAGGACATCAGGGATAAAATTGTAGACCTGCACAAGGCTGGGATGGGCTACAGGACAATAGGCAAGCAGCTTGGTGAAAAGGCAACAACTGTTGGCGCAATTATTAGAAAATGGAAGAAGTTCAAGATGACGGTCAATCTCCCTCGGTCTGGGGCACCATGCAAGATCTCACCTAGTAGGGGTGATCATCAATGATCATGAGGAAGGTGAGGGATCAGCCCAGAACTACACGGCAGGACCTGGTCAATGACCTGAAGAGAGCTGGGACCACAGTCTCAAAGAAAACCATTAGTAACACACTACGCCGTCATGGATTAAAATCCTGCAGCGCACGCAAGGTCCCCCTGCTCAAGCCAGCGCATGTCCAGGCCCGTCTGAAGTTTGCCAATGACCATCTGGATGATCCAGAGGAGGAATGGGAGAAGGTCATGTGGTCTGATGAGACAAAAATAGAGCTTTTTGGTCTAAACTCCACTCGCCGTGTTTGGAGGAAGAAGAAGGATGAGTACAACCCCAAGAACACCATCCCAACCGTGAAGCATGGAGGTGGAAACATCATTCTTTGGGGATGCTTTTCTGCAAAGGGGACAGGACGACTGCACCGTATTGAGGGGAGGATGGATGGGGCCATGTATCGCAAGATCTTGGCCAACAACCTCCTTCCCTCAGTAAGAGCATTGAAGATGGGTCGTGGCTGGGTCTTCCAGCATGACAACAACCCACAGCCAGGGCAACTAAGGAGTGACTCCGTAAGAAGCATCTCAAGGTCCTGGAGTGGCCTAGCCAGTCTCCAGACCTGAACCCAATAGAAAATCTTTGGAGGGAGCTGAAAGTCCGTATTGCCCAGCGACAGCCCCGAAACCTGAAGGATCTGGAGAAGGTCTGTATGGAGGAGTGGGCCAAAATCCCTGCTGCAGTGTGTGCAAACCTGGTCAAGAACTACAGGAAACGTATGATCTCTGTAATTGCAAACAAAGGTTTCTGTACCAAATATTAAGTTCTGCTTTTCTGATGTATCAAATACTTATGTCATGTAATAAAATGCAAATTAATTACTTAAAAATCATACAATGTGATTTTCTGGATTTTTGTTTTAGATTCCGTCTCTCACAGTTGAAGAGTACCTATGATAAAAATTACAGACTTCTACATGCTTTGTAAGTGGGCAAACCTGCAAAATCGGCAGTGTATCAAATACTTGTTCTCCCCACTGTATGAAGGATGCAATACTACTCTATAGGTACTCAAGATTAACATGAGATTTGCTGAAACTGTGTGTGTTATGTACCCTCCAATTTTACCATGGTAAATAAGCAGAGGGTACTGGTAATGGTCCGATTTGAAAGTTCCATGCAACTTCCACTAGGGGCTGAAACGCGACAATCATATGCAAATGTCGGCGATTTACATTACATTTACATCTACATAGCTACTTACAACTGAAGAATACAACAAGTGGTTCATCTTACAGAGACAATAAGCAGTGCTGGTAATATAAAGTTTGAGACTGACAGGGTTTGATGAAACCAGCTGCAGATATATATTTTTATATTGACAAATGGAGTGTGAGACCACACAACAAAGAAAACTTACCAAACGTCCATTCGTGCTATTTCATCAAACAGCAGAATGCACATCAATGCAGCAGCCTCGCTCACATCACCCTGATTCTCCTTTATCAACAGAGAAGCTTAAAAAAAAACATTCAAATGACCAGGGGAGCAATCATTTAAATGTACAAATGTGTCATAGCATGAATTGTACAGCATGTATACCCATTAAAAATGGTTAGATGAGGCATAGCAAACAAATTTTAAAAGTCACCTCCTGAGACTGAGGTGGAATAAAACATGAAACCTATAACAGGGAAAACAACACACAACTCATCCATTATAGACAGAACAAAAAGGGCTTGAGTTAAAAAAAAAAATTCACATTGCCATACTCAAGACGGTCACAAACATTCGCAAACAGCTTATCGGGGAGCTCTTCGCTGGAAATGTTTCTAAATGTCTGGACATGCATAAAAATAACATTTGTGCAGTGTCTAGAGAACTGGAAGGGTCATGGCAATAGCTCTGCATTTCCAGCAGTAAATAAGAGAAATAAGCAAAATGCAACTGCAAGCAGCAATTAAGTGGCCAAACACACAAGTGGATCTTGTGACGCCAAGTAGACGCATAGATCTGTGCTGTCATGATGTGTAACCAGTTTTCTCTTTGGTTGAAAGGCTAGAAGAAGATATGTTATTTCTTGTAACTATTGACCAGTATGTGGTGCTGACTTCAAACTTTGTACATACCCTAATGTGATCGGTGGGAAATTAAAAATTGCCTTTAACTTTACTTGTTTGTATGCATTGAAACAGTTTTGAAAATCAAAAATCCAATTACTCATATTTGTGAATTTTGGTCTGCAGATGGTCTGAGCGAATTATGTGAAAGATTACAGACCTTGAAAATATGGCAATCAAGCCTTCACATATATATGGACAGAAGAATAAGTTTAACCTATTTATAAAAACTATATTAAAAAAAAAAAAACACCTTTCACCACCATCGTCTGAAGATCACTGACAAATAAATCATGATCCAAGAAATTTGAGGAAAACTATTTTGTTTCTAAGCTGTAAAATTGTAACAATGGACACTACCATTCGAAAGTTTGGGGTCAGTATGTTTTTTTTAAATACTTTATTCAGCATGGACACATTAAATTTATGAAAAATATTTTTGATTAATTTAATTTGAACAAATTAAATTGATCAAAAATGACAGTATAGACATGCATAACATTACAAAAATATTCTTTCAAATAAATACTGTTCTTTTGAACTTTCAATTCTTCAAAGAATTTTCAAAAAATTGAAAATAATAAGAAACGTTTCTTGAGCACCAAATCAGCATATTAGAATGATTTCTGGAGGATCATGTGACACTGAAGACTAAAGCAATGGCTGCTGAAAATTCAGCTTTGCCATCACAGGAATAAAATAGACTTTTATATAAAATATAAAACAGTTATATTAAATTGTACTAATTTTTCACAATATTAACAGTTCTCACTGTATTTTTTTGATGAAATAAATGCATCCTTGGTGAGCATAAGAGACTTCTTATTTTTGAACTTTTGAACAGTAGTGTACATGCTATTGCAATGAACTTTGAACTGTTGGGGGCGCTAGAGGGATTGAGAGAAGGACCCCAAAACTGGTACCATGAATACTGAGGGCCTCCCCAATCACTGTGCCAAAGGGGCTGACATAAACTCCAAGAGGATGAAAAAATAATAAGAAAATAACATCTACAAAAGGTGCCTACAAAACTTTGGTTCTTGGGACTAATTAACCAACTATCTACGGTACGCTGAATGAATTAAAGTCAGAGGGATGTTTTACAGGCCATACCTCTGAGCAGCATGATGACAAGAGACGTCTGTTGAGCCAGACTGTGACGCAGAGAGGGGTCTGCAAACACCAGCTTCCTCAGCATGCATATGCTGGGCTCCAACATGCAATCCATGCTCTAGATAACGAATACAAAGCCTGAATACAAAACCTTCTAGTATCAATAGATCCCCCCCAGACAAGACATAGTTGAGATGGTCTGAGTTTCCTGGAAGTACTGAATAACATACAGTGAGGTTTTTAAAGTCTTGGATTATCAAACAACTTTGACATTGTGTTGACCCTAGTGATGGGAGCTTTTGAAATATTGCTTTGTGAACCTTCGAAACCTTTGCAAATACAAAGCAGTGATTCAGAGAATGCATCAAACAGCCAAAGTCACATCATATCAGTAAACGCAGCTTGGTTACACATAACTGTTTCGAAACATTTTGAAATTTCAATGGTTTGCTGCTAGGGGGGCGACCAACTGATCTGAGATCAGTTTTATAAATTTGTAGATATTTTTAAATGACAGATTTGTAGAACAAAAAGGAGCAGTTACAGTTGACTTATTAGCCTGATTAACCAAGCTCTCCATAAATCAAACAAAACAAGCCATTGTGTTTTCACTGTTATACGGTAGGGGGCGCTATTACACATCTTCTGAAAGAGTACTGAATCTCCCGATTAAAACATAGGTGAAAAGGAAGCAGAAACAAGTGATATTATATGTTAGTAAGCAGATGCATATGTAAAATAATGCAATCAACAACATTAAACAGCATATAAATTAAAACTGCTTAATGTTACCAAATGAAATGTCGACCCAGGACGAGGTCTGGGACTGTGCAAGCTTAGGGGTGTTGATGGACTCTACTCCATCTATGTTTTGATCATTGTTCTGAATCCGATCCAGACGTAGTCTTTGACAAAAACGCGATTTTCTCAGCTTTTTGCTCAAAATATTGTTTTTTTTAATGAAACTTACCCTCATTCAAGTGTTGATATAAATACATACAAAATAAAAATACATGAAGCTAGAATAAAATTTTATTTTTATTTATTTATTTTTTTTAAACAGAGGATCAGTTCTTTCTTTTGATATATTGCATATTCAGATATTCATACAACAAAATATTCTGGGCCATGAAACTTTTGTGAAAATGATCAAAATTGCTGGCGGTGGCTGCCAACTTTTAATGCCAACTGCATTTAATAGATAATGGACTTAATAAAACATTTGTAATTGGTTTGTAAAAGGTGTTTTTTGCATGTTAGGGTTGAGTTTTTGTTGCATACACCATTGTGACCAGCAAACATCACCTGCGTGCCATTTCAAGAGATTTTAAACAGTGAATTACTTTGCGAAGCAAGTGGTTCAACTGATTCAAAGTTTTGAAATGCTTTGTTTCTCCCATCACTAGTTAACCCTAAGGAAAACTACTCATCTGCGATAAAGTACTGCACTGCTAAGCTGTTTAGAGCACTGCTTTAGAGTCATAATTCATCACGATTGAGTCTAGAAGTGTTTACACAATCACAACCGCAGTCATAACATTCACAGTAAAACTACAACAACACAGCTAAAGCAGTGTCGTAATTGACGGTAACAGCACTAACTAGGCATGTCAGATGGAGGCGACATATCGGATTTTGCTCATGGCGTATTTGCCAGACATTTCTGTGCATAATTCTCGCTAATTAGCCATATTAGCAGGCTGGAATACTTGACAAAGCTGGCAGCTTTCAGCCTAGGGATGTACAGATCATGCAATAGATGCGAATTAAGACTGACTCACTCTTGACTGACACCATTAACTCAAGCATCATGCCCAGGCACCAGTTTGCTGAATTCATTCATGATAAAAGGCTCACTGACAAAAGAGAATGTGAGGTTTACCGCCACATTGTTGTTGACACACTCCGTGATGAAAGATATGAGCTTGTCTGATAAGCCCAAGGCCTTCAGCACCACATGCATTGATGAATCTATAAAGAACATAATGAAATATAAATCAAGACTTTCTAGCACGTTGAAATATGTTATCTGCTTTGTCAATTTATGTTTCAAAGATCAAAAAAGTGCGTCAAAACACATTTGGTTTGTGAGGTGTTTTCGAGAGAAATGGACCTCACTCAGGATAGACAACATGTTTAATTTGATGTGAACGGCAATAGTTCACTCATTAGGTTATAGTGTCTAAATGAATGTAGAAGATAAAAAACTCTGACTGTAAAACAGGTAAAACAAATCTATTGAACGGACTGTACATCTATTCCTCACAGTCCAATTTTCATTTGCGACAAGTTAAATATGGTGTCTTCCCAGTCTAAAGTTAATACGAATGGATGGATACACCAGTGTTATTTTAGTACAACTGATATACTATTATAGTTTTTGTTAATATTTGTTAATATCACGGATGGATTCCTCACCTTGCAGAACAATAGTTAGCTGATCCGCTGCAGATCTCCGCAAAACTAGATCCACCGTTTCCGATTTAAGAATATTATACAACTTATTTACAGACTCCACCTGTTTAAACAAAAGAACGTTTACCGAAGATTGTGTCAAGACCACTAAGAACAGACTAGAGCAACATTTTTTCACATGGTGTCAATGCCAATAATAACTACTCAATACAGTGTGTTCAAAGCAACACTAGAGTGTATTATTAATAGGCAGCGTTTTACCTTCACGTATGACTTGTCTGAATTGCTCAACTTTATGTCCACACTTTTATTAAGAATGTAGAGATTTGGTAAACATGACAATGTGGAGCTGTCCAGGGTTGGTCTGGAGTTGCTGGCACCCTCAGCGCTGGTCAGGTGTGGTAGAAGATGTTGGACTGCTTTATTCCTCACACTAAAAGTTGCAAACAGTGCAATAGTATTTACAAACTTTGGGAAGAAGTTATTAAGATAAATGTCAAAGCTGCTCTTTTCCATTCAATGAAAGTACAAACCCGATTCCAAAAAAGTTGGGACACTGTACAAATTGTGAATAAAAAAGGAATGCAATAATTTACAAATCTCATAAACTTATATTTTATTCACAATAGAATATAGATAACATATCAAATGTTGAAAGTGAGACATTTTTAAATGTCATGCCAAATATTGGCTCATTTTGGATTTCATGAGAGCTACATATTCCAAAAAAGTTGGGACAAGTAGCAATAAGAGGCCGGAAAAGTTAAATGTACATATAAGGAACAGCTGGAGGACCAATTTGCAACTTATTAGGTCAATTGGCAACATGATTGGGTATAAAAAGAGCCTCTCAGAGTGGCAGTGTCTCTCAGAAGTCAAGATGGGCAGAGGATCACCAATTCCCCCAATGCTGCGGCGAAAAAAAGTGGAGCAATATCAGAAAGGAGTTTCTCAGAGAAAAATTGCAAAGAGTTTGAAGTTATCATCATCTACAGTGCATAATATCATCCAAAGATTCAGAGAATCTGGAACAATCTCTGTGCGTAAGGGTTAAGGCCGGAAAACCATACTGGATGCCTGTGATCTTCGGGCCCTTAGACGGCACTGCATCACATACAGGAATGCTACTGTAATGGAAATCACAACATGGGCTCAGGAATACTTCCAGAAAACATTGTCGGTGAACACAATCCACCGTGCCATTCGCCGTTGCCGGCTAAAACTCTATAGGTCAAAAAAGAAGCCATATCTAAACATGATCCAGAAGCGCAGGTGTTTTTTCTGGGCCAAGGCTCATTTAAAATGGACTGTGGCAAAGTGGAAAACTGTTCTGTGGTCAGACGAATCAAAATTTGAAGTTCTTTTTGGAAAACTGGGACGCCATGTCATCCGGACTAAAGAGGACAAGGACAACCCAAGTTGTTATCAGCGCTCAGTTCAGAAGCCTGCATTTCTGATGGTATGGGGTTGCATGAGTGCGTGTGGCATGGGCAGCTTACACATCTGGAAAGGCACCATCAATGCTGAAAGGTATATCCAAGTTCTAGAACAACATATGCTCCCATCCAGACGTCGTCTCTTTCAGGGAAGACCTTGCATTTTCCAACATGACAATGCCAGACCACATACTGCATCAATTACAACATCATGGCTGCGTAGAAGAAGGATCCGGGTACTGAAATGGCCAGCCTGCAGTCCAGATCTTTCACCCATAGAAAACATTTGGCGCATCATAAAGAGGAAGATGCGACAAAGAAGACCTAAGACAGTTGAGCAACTAGAAGCCTGTATTAGACAAGAATGGGACAACATTCCTATTCCTAAACTTGAGCAACTTGTCTCCTCAGTCCCCAGACGTTTGCAGACTGTTATAAAAAGAAGAGGGGATGCCACACAGTGGTAAACATGGCCTTGTCCCAACTTTTTTGAGATGTTGATGCCATGAAATTTAAAATCAACTTATTTTTCCCTTAAAATGATACATTTTCTCAGTTTAAACATTTGATATGTCATCTATGTTGTATTCTGAATAAAATATTGAAATTTGAAACTTCCACATCATTGCATTCTGTTTTTATTCCCAACTTTTTTGGAATCGGGTTTGTAAATGCAGCAATGTTTTCTGTGAATAACAACATAACTCTGTTAGCCTTTGTGAAAAAGTAAACTTTAGCATACTTTTAAAAAGAGTACTTATTACTGACATAATATATTTTAAAAGAATATAGTTAAAGGATTAGTTCACTTCAAAATTAAAATTTCCTGAATTTACTCACCCCCATCTCATCCAAGATGTTCATGTCTTTCTTTCTTCAGTCGAAAAGAAATTACGTTTTTTTGAGGAAAACATTCCAGGATTTTTCTCCACATAATGGACTTCTATGGCAACCAACGGGTTGAAGGTCCAAATTAATGCAGTTTCAAAGGGTTTTGAAGGGCTTCAAAATGCTCTGCATGATCTCAGACGAGGAATAGGGTCTTATCTAGCGAAATAATAGGTCATTTTCAAAAAAAAAAAACAAAAAAAAATTATACAGGGCTCGACATTAAGCCTGTTCAGTAAATCTGTCATTCACTTGTCCGAGTAAAAAATGTGCTTGTCCGGAAAGAATTTTTTTTTTTTTTTTGTGTTGTAAACAGAATTTATTCTGAAGCAATATTCTAACCAGTGTTCAATCAGCGAGTCATTCATTCAAACGATTCATTCAAACGGCTGATTCATTCAAGAATGAGGCAGTCGTTTACGAATAGGTCATTGAATCTTTGATTCAACCGATTCATTCAAAACGCTGAATCATTCAGTAACACGCTGTTGCTGTGAGATGCGTTATGGTTCTGCTGTGATCTATGTTTGGAACTATTTTCGCTGCTAAAATAGAACAAAAACAGTCAATATTGCATCTAAAATGTAAGTGACTTGTTTATGGAACTGTCATATGAAATCAGTGTCATTTTCAGTCGTGATGGTATTCAGGAAAACAGCACTCTTGGTTGTGTGATGTTGCTTAACTGTATCATATGTTATAAATATAAAAACTCCACAATTTGTCATTTTTAATTTTGTATGTTACTGAGTTTCTTTGTGTGAGAGGCGCTCATTTGTTTTGATTTCTCCTCGAGAGGCTGCGTGAGCCTCAACAGCGCAACCCTGTTACCGTCAGTACATTATATATTATATTATTATCCACTATCGATCGCCACTTACACTAAATGAATGCAGAATCATTCTTGCATTTTGGTGATTCCCTAGTTATTTTTTGTTATTGACGTTTTAATCAGGATACCTGTCCGGTCTGGCAAGTAAAATTCTCTTTCACTTGCCCCTTCAAAAAATCCACTTGACCCGGACAAGCGGACAAGCGTTAAATGTCGAGCCCTGAATAAATATATATACTTTTTAACCTAAATTGCTCATCCTGCTGCTCTGCAGCTCGCCACGGATTACGGCATCACGTCGGAAAGGTCACGCTAGACGTAGGCAGAAGTACCGCCCCCGTGTTTACAAAGCGCTCGTGCAAAGACTAATACAAACGTCCTTTAGCAAAAAAAAGGTAAAACAACGATGTCGGACAATTTTGAAGCTGGAGATGGATTTTTTTTTGTTGTAAAGGCCGTTTGTACTAGTCTTCGCACGTTTGTTTGGAGCGGTACTTCCGCCTACATCTAGCGTGACCTTTCCGACATGATTACATAATCCGTGGTGCGTCACAGAGCAGTGCAAGATGAGCAATTTAGGTTAAAAAGTATATACATTTTTATTTTTTTTAAATGAAATGTTTCGCTAGATGAGACCCGACTCCTCGGCTGGGATCATGCAGAGCCTCTGAAGCCATTCAAAGCCCTTTGAAACTGCATTGATTTGGACCTTCAACCCGTTGGTTGCCATCAAAGTCCTTTATGTGGAGAAAAATCCAGGAATGTTTTCCTTAAAAAAACTTTTTTTTTTTTCAACTTAAGAAAGACACGAACACCTTGGATGAGGTGGGGGTGAGTAAAATATCAGGACATTTTCATTTTGAAGTGAACTAATCCTTTAAGAGCAAAGGATATTTCACCCAAAAGTGAAAATTACCCCCATGATTTACTCACCCTCAAGCCATCCTAGGTGTATATGACACTCTTATTTTAGACGAATACAATCGGAGTTATATTAAAAAAATGTCCTGTTTAATCCAAGCATTATAATGGCAGCCCAAAATTTGAAGCCCAAAAAAGTGCATCCAACCATTATAAAAGTAATCCACACGGCTAAGGGAGGTTAACAAAGGCCTTCTGAAGCGAATCGATGGGTTTGTGTAAGAAAAATAGCCATATTTAAACATTTATAAAGTAAAATATCTAGCTTCCTGCAGACCGCCTTCCGTATTCAACTTACGAAAAAAAACGTAACTGGCAGACGTATGACGTCAGACGTAGTGTAAACGTTTTGAACTGCGAAAGGCACTACACTTTCTTCATAAGTTGAATACGGAAGGCGGTCTGCCGGAAGCTAGATATTTTAATTAAATAATTTCCTTTAATGTAATTTTTTATTAAACTTGTATGTCATGTATTTAAATATATTTGTAATAACACATCTGTAATAATGAAGTTGCAATTTAGAACATATAAAATATATGAACTTGTAATATATATAATAAATGTATTACATAATAAATGTAATATCGAATACTAGTTCAAATTATCAAGTACTTTACATGTGCTTTAGTATGTTAGAGGGTTCCTATACATTTTCTATTTCAAAATTCCATGTTTCAAGACTCAAATTTCCAAACCTTTCTGTAGATTTTCAGGACATATTTAACATAAATGGTTCATACAGCATTATTTTCAGCTTTATATTTGGTAGTACAGTCATCTGTCAATATTTTTATTTTCTTTTCTTTATTTTCTTTTTTTCTTTTTAATTGATTTTCTCAAAGTGACAACATGCAGAGCCTCTAAAAAAATATAGACTTTTGAATGCACACAAGAAACTTTTTTGTGCCCTCGAGAAACTATTCACATCCGCACAGGAATTTATTTGTGTGTTTACGCATTACAATTTCTATTTTTATATATACTCTAACCTATATCCTTTGTGCGTCACTGCCATCTTACTATGAAGAAAACGAGAGCACAGATGCACATGAATTAGAGATCCATTTGCTCAAAATTTGGCTTTCCTTAAGGTAAATACCACTAATATCAAGGCCTAATGTCCAATAAGACAGGTTATAAAAAAAATTTAAAAAAAGTGTTCAAAATGTGGCTTTCGTTAAGGCAGTACGTCATATTTCAAGGCCTTAGGTCTGCATTAACGCATGCTCTGTGGCAGCCAGAAACCACACTGCAAAATGGGCTGATGGTGCAATAGGTGGCTCAGTGTGCATTGTCCTATATGCTAAGTTTAAAGTGTTACTTCACCCAAAAATGAAAATTCTGTCATTAATTACTTATCTTCATGTCGTTCCAAACCCGTGAGACCTTCGTTCATCTTCGGAACACAAATTAAGATATTTTTGATGAAATCCGAGAGCTTTCTGACCCCACATAGACAGCAACACAACGACCACTTTCAAGGCCCAGAAAGGTAGTAAAGAGATCATTAAAATAGTCCAAGTGACTCCAGTGGTTCAACCTTAAAGTTATGAAGTGACAAGAATACTGCGCAAAAAAACAACTTTATTCAAAAGTAACAACTTTATTCAACAATCTCTTCTCCACCGTGTCACTCTCCTACGCGATTCACGTAAGCATCACAAAGCATGCATGTGGTGCTCAGCCAATAGTAAGCCGGCGTTCTGCCGTAGAACTCGGAAGCGCTGCACTGTGTAAATAGCCCAACAACGTGAATAGCGTAAGAGAGTGACAAGAAAGAGAAGACGTTGTTGAATAAAGTCGTTATTTTTGTTTGTTTTTTTGTGCACGAAAAGTATTCTCGTCGCTTCATAACTTTAAGGTTGAACCACTGGAGTCACATGGACTATTTTAATGATCTCTTTACTACCTTTCTGGGCCTTGAAAGTGGTCGTTGTGTTTTCCTGTCTACGGAGGGGTCAGAAAGCTCTCGGATTTCATCAAAAATATCCTGATTTGTGTTCCGAAGACGAACAAAGGTCTCATGGGTTTGGAACGACATGAGGGTGAGTAATTAATGACAGAAATCATTAATCATTAATGGTTTCTCATGCGCACACGAAAGTCTGTGTATTTTTTATTTTTGCAAAGGTCCTTTTAGAGGCTCTGTAATACGGTGCTAAGAATATCGTGAGAAGAAACCCAAAACGCTTATAACCTGCATTTTTGCATAATGAAAAAGTGCACCTTGAATTAATTCAGTTGTGTTTGACAATTACTTAAGAATAACTAAACTGCTGCCATTAAAACACTTATTGTGTGATACATTTATTTTCATTAAATTCTTAATTTTCTATTATAGAAAACTAAATAGGGGCAATAGTCTGAAAATGCAAATATTTTTCCAGACCTAGAAATTACTCAAATCAAATTCCATACTGTGTAGGAACCCCACATCAAAGAAAGAAACAAAAGATTATTAAAACAATGATTACAAAGTGCACTTTTTTTATAGTGTGATTCATTGTTTTAGGAAACCGAAAGTGTAAGTTAAGTAGACTTAAGTGGACTTTTATTTCATTTTATTATATTAATATTATTTTCTGCAAGAACATTTTTATATACACTTTTAAGATTTGTACACTACAAGTGACATTCAATACAATGTATGGCACTTCTTTTTCACATGGGAAAGCTCTGTAGTTCCAGAAGACTTCAGGAATATATCCATGTGAAACTACTTTTACAACGCTTATTAACTTTGACTTTCACAGTTCCCATTCATTTCTGTTGTAAAAAAGCAGTGATAACATTCTACAAACCATCTCCTGTTGTGTTTCACAGAAGAAAATGATATGGGTGAGCAAATGATGAAAGAATTTTCATCTTTTGGCAATTATTGCCATAAGGTGGTGAAAGAAATCCAAATTGATGTGCACTTTAAACTCACGTGTGATGCTTGGTGAACAGAAGCCGGAGGGCCATCCTTAGTCTAGTAGGCGGTGAACAAACCTCATCTTCCTTCTCAGCAGATGCTTCACTTAGCAGCAATATACAGTTTTCCAGGGCGTCCTCGGTACCGGCGTAACTCTAATATACATAAACGCACAAAGCTTTAACATGGCAGAAAATAGACTTCCAAAACCTAAATACAGCTTGGAACAACAATAAATAAACACACAATTCCGACAGACTATTTCACCACTGCTTTATTGACAGCACAAACCAATTACTGAGAGGCTTCAGCTAAAATTAATCAAATGTGATGACCTTGACAAGATTTATGAATATTCAATGCCACTCCAACCCCACCCTTCAAAAAAATGAAACGCAGCTTCGGTCGTTGAAAAGTACAAGATAACCGTGTTTAAAATAGAATGCGGCATTACATGGATATTACCATTCTGCCTCGGGCACCTTGCAAACACGTTAATATTACATTGGAAATTATTTTTTCAGCCAAGTTTGACGGTTATATTGCAGCTATGTGCTTGTGTGTGTGTGAGTGTGTGTGTGAAGAGATGTGGAGAAAGGGTGTTTGCACCTGTAATATAGGAATGACCGGGTAAAGTGCCTCATTAAATCTGCTCCAACTTGCAGCTGTCATCATCAATCGTCCCTTCAGCAGATAGAGCAGAATATCCTTGGCAGCAGCGCTCACCTTTGGATCACACATAAAGTTAGTTGATGGCGCTATGATATTGCACTTACAACAAGCTACCTCATCCAAATCCACCAAATGCCACCTACAGCAGTGAGACGGGGGCATTTCCAATGTCAATTATTAGCTTAGCATGACCTCAGTAACCCATTAAACATATAGCGTGGATACATTATTTATTAGTGAGCCGTGTATTGCTATATCAAAATATTTCTTCTTTGTGTATTACTGGGGGTCTCGCTGGAAACAGGAAGATGAATAATTCACCTCTCTTGCTTGGTCTTGAAGGCCAAACACACTGATCTCATACAGGACACGGGAGTGAAGCAAGAAATGCACTCCGCTGCAGATGGATGAGGCCGGTTTGGCCACATTCTGAACTCCCAAGCACTCCTGCGGGGGTGAGAGCAGCAAGTTAGGGTCACCAACACCCTATGTGAAGGGTAATAGAATTGCTAGGAAATGTAATAGCAATTCAATGTATAGTAGACACACATTACAAACAACATTTTACCCCCTAGAAAAGGAAGAACTCTTAACTAAAATATTATATTTCTGGATGGAAGTACCAGGTCATCAGGTGTTCAAGCTTGCCAACTAGTCCAAAAGATGCTTTGGAATATATAGTAAACAAGATTTTTGTACAATTTTAAATAAATATGAGGTTTGGGGTTGGTAAGATTTTTTTTATATTTATTTAAAGATGTCTCTTATGGTTATCAAGGCTGCATTTTTTTATTCAAAAATGCAGTAAAAACATTTACACAAATATTTGTGCTGCTTAATATTATTGTGGAAACTGTGTTTCTTCATGTTTTTTTCAGGATTCTTTGATAAATAGAAAGGACAGCATTTATTTGAAATATAAATCTTTTGTAACATTATAAATGCATTTCTCTTTTGATTAATTGAATGCATCCTTGTTGAATAAAATTATTAACTTTTAAAAAAAAATGTTGCTGAACCTAAACTATTGAACTTTTTGGTAATGAAAATGTTATATAATTACATATTTATTGATAATATAATATAATATAATATAATTAATATAAACTCTTTAACTCTACATTTAAATTGCATGAACACACAATCTTCAACACACAAAACAAGTTTGAACTTTGAACTTTCAGTTTGAACATGTATACACACATACATATATACACCGATCAGGCAGGTGACAGTGAAGTGAACAACACTGATTATCTCTTCATCGCGACATTTGTTAGTGGGTGGGATATATTAAGTAGCAAGTGAACATTTTGTCCTCAAAGTTGATGTGTTACAAGCAGGAAAAATTGGCAAGCGTAATGATTTGAGCGAGTTTGACAAGGGCCAAATTGTGATGGCTAGACGACTGGGTCAGAGCATCTCCAAAACTGCAACTCTTGTGGGGTGTTCCCGGTCTGCAGTGGTCAGTATCTATCAAAAGTAGTCCAAGGAAGGAACAGTCAGGGTCATGGGCGGCCAAGGCACATTGATGCACGTAGGGAGCGAAGGCTGGCCCGTGTGGTCCGATCAAACAGATGAGCTACTGTAGCTCAAATTGCTCAAGAAGTTAATGCTGGTTCTGATAAAAAGGTGTCAGAATACACAGTGCATCACAGTTTGTTGCATATGGGGCTGCATAGCCGCAGACCAGTCAGGTTGCCCATGCTGACCCCTGTCCACCGCCGAAGGCACCAACAGTGAGCATCAGAACTGGACCACGGAGCAATGGAAAAAGGTGGCCTGGTCTGATGAATCACGTTTTCTTTTACATCACGTGGATGGCCGGGTGCGTGTGCGTCACTTACCTGGGGAACACATGGCACCAGGATGCACTATGGAAAGAAGGCAAGCCGGCGGAGGCAGTGTGATGCTCTGGGCAATGTTCTGCTGGGAAACCTTGGGTCCTGCCATCCATGTGGATGTTACTTTGACACGTACCACCTACCTAAGCATTGTTGCAGACCATATACACCCTTTCAAGGAAACGGTATTCCCTGGTGGCTGTGGCCTCTTTCTGCAGGATAATGCGCCCTGCCACAAAGCAAAAATGATTCAGGGATGGTTTGAGGAGCACAACAACGAGTTTGAGGTGTTGACTTGGCCTCCAAATTCCCCAGATCTCAATCCAATCGAGCATCTGTGGGATGTGCTGAACAAACAAGTCCGATTTATGGAGGCCCCACCTCGCAACTTTCAGGACTTAAAGGATCTGCTGCTAACATCTTGGTGCCAGATACCACAGCACACCTTCAGGGGTCTAGTGGAGTCCATGCCTCAATGAGTCTGGGCTGTTTTGGCAGCAAAAGGGGGACCAACACAATATTAGGATAATATTGTAATAATGTTATGCCTGATCAGTGTATGTGTGTCACTGTAAAAAAAATGTAAGGTTGTACAAAAAAAAAAAAGTTAGGGATGCTCATATTGACCGTTTAACCGTTAACCGAAAGTAAGAATTTTGACCGATTAATACATCAATACATATCAGTTAAACGGTTTAAAAGGTATTTTTTTTATTTGTAAGTTGTTGTTTTTTTTTTGTTTATTTGCTGCATGGTTAAAGAAAAATATGCTATATTTGTTAACCCACGGGGCGCGTCGACACATGCAACCACACGTGCCTACACAGACATATTTCGCAAAATGAAGCAATGAAAAATAAGTAGGCCTACTGTGTGGGACCATTTCGATAGAAAGGGCAACGAAGTTACTTGCAAAATATGCTACGTGGTATTAAAATACAGCAGTAGTGCAAGCTCCTGACTGGTGGAAAGCAAATGAAAGGCGCTTCCCGAGGTTGGCCACTCTAGCGAGGCGTTATCTCTGTATTCCCGGGACATCAGTGCCATCTGAAGCCTTGTTTAAAGCCTTGTTTAACTCGCCGCGTCCGCACGAGCGCGAGGATGTGTGCGGCAAAAATGAGTGGGCGGTCGTGCGCGTTGAGAGCGCGAGACCCCATTTCGCTTGGCCCCAAGTCATCGGAGGCGCGCATGCAGTCAGCGGAGGCTCGCGCTGCGGAGCCAGACAAAAGTATACACAAGGCTTGAGAGGGTGTTTTCTGTCAACAGGCTGCGTTCCAGACTAACCCCACATCACTTAGACATGTTACTTAAAAAAAAAAAAACATAAGGTGTGGATTGAGGTAGGCCTGCTATTTTTATTTGACGAAAAAAACTTAGTCTGACGGAAAAAAACTATTCCGGTTCTTCAAAGCTTCAAACGGATTCAGTGTATTTTCGTTTTGTCATGTTAATTTAATTATTTAAGTGAAAAATATGTAGTGTAGGCCAATTTATTTTATGCTTTTTATTTATATTATTTTATTCTGTTTTTCTCTGTTATCAGAAACGCTGGAGGTGCGTGAAAATTTGATAATGTGAATCCATGTTCTGTTGTTGTTGAGCTGTTCTGTATGCACGGTAAAATAAACACGTGAAAAAAAATGTGTCTTTTTAACGGGTCACAGACACTAGTCAATTGTATTTTTATTTAATGCCAATTCAATATTATAATCTTATCAGTTAACGGTTAATATTCGGATAATGAGCGACAGTTATCGGTCGGGAAAATTAACCGAAGTGAGCATCCCTAAAAAAATCTTAGTACTAATTTCCCCTAGCTTTTTCTTGTTGACTCAACTTTTGTTAAATAACAGTTATACGAACCGAAAATAAGTTGTCTGTGACACACAAAAAAAAAGTTTAGTTGAGTCAACTTGACATTATTTGTTTTCTGGAGAGATGCAACTATTCTGTAACAAATCTTTTGTAGTTGAGCCAATTCAACATTTTTTGTCTATTGGAAACAGAAGTTCTTAAGAATTAACAGGTTTAGATGTTGATTTTTTATTGAAAATCATTTGGTCATCACCATTTTGGTGATAAGCGTTTTCTTTGGTTGGGCAGTTTGACTCTTGGCTTTTTGTGTGAGTTTGTGGTCTTTGTAACAGTGTTTAGCAAAACACATAATTTGTTGCTAAGAAAGAAAGAAACCAAGATGATCAAGTTTTCAGCCTCATAAACTCAAATAAATCACTAATCTTATTTCTGACCAAAAGTGATTTTTTTTTTATTAATATTTTACCAGCAAAACTTTCTTGCAGCAGATTAGACATTCTGAATTCTGATTTTTAAAATACATTATGGGGAAAAAAGTCTTTTGACTTAAAAAGCCAAGTCAAACTGCCCAACTCAAGGAAACCAAAATGGTGACAAAACATTTTCAATAAAAAAAAAAATCTATATCTGAACATGTTAATTCTTAAGAACTTCTGTTTCCAATAGACACAAAATGTTGAATTGGCTCAACTACAAAAGATTTGTTACAGAATAGTTACATCTCTCCAGAAAACAAATAATGTCAAGTTGACTCAACTAAACGTTTTTTTTTTTGTCACAGACAACTTATTTTCAAGTCGTATAACTGTTATTTAACAAAAGTTGAGTCAACAAGAAAAAGCTAGGGGAAATTAGTACTAAGATTTTTTTTGTTGTACAAGATTTTTACAGTGTGGATTTTTGCTGAGCCGACACAACAAAATCAGTCATTTCAACTTTTTTCAAGTTTTGTTTTTTACAGTGTATGTGTGTGTATGTGTGACTTGTGTAATTGAGTCCAATTCATAAAATTCATTTGTTCATGAATCTATAGTAGCCATTCTTCATTGAGAGTCGACACTGAACTGTGGTGCAGGAAACATTGGACTACTGGGTCAACTTTTACCCTAGCAGATGGTAGTCCAGCAAATCAACCACCTAAAGAATGTTAGATAATTAACAACTTTGACCCTATAAAAACTATACATTTCCAGCAAAAATGGTTAAGCTGGAACTTTCAGTTTCAAATCTAGGTGAACTTTTTCCCAGTCTTTTCTGTCACTTATCTACTGGAAGTGGTTAAAAATAAGCCCTAGCTCCCCAATTTTCACTGCACATCTTGTACCTTCAAAATGCTCAGAGTGCAGGAGTAAGTTTCCACCTTCACTGGGGACAGAGGGTGAGACAAAAGCTTCAGAAATATCTTCTGACTCTCCGACTGCAGGAGCGGACTTGCTTGTGCAAATTTCCACCTACGGAGAGACACGATTTTACAGATTTTTATACAATGACACCTCTTCCACAGTGCCAGACAAAACAGCAGATGTCAATGGCGTTTTTACTGTTTCTATAATTGTGAGCAACTTACAGGTAGGAGCAAATCTGGACGCATTCCTTCACCATCGGTAGGTGCTGATGGTATGGAAAAGCATCTATTCCTTGGTCAGCGAGCTCCAAAAGCTCATGCCAATTCTTATCGCCCTGTAAAGAAAAATTTCACTTGAACCACTTTTACTTAAAATTCGACGTAAGAGTGAGTAAATAATAATCTTTTAGTGAGCTAGTCGTTTAAAGTTGCCATGAAATGGAAATTCTTTTCTTCCTTATTGTGAGGAAAAGAATGTAGGAAAAAAAATGTAGAGTGGGACTTTATATTTGTCCATTGGGAGTTGATTGGATTGTTGTGGGATGCCCGATATATTGGTACCATATTGGTTACTGATATTAGAGATTTTTGTAATGTATCAATATCGGCTATTATTTGACAGTTTAATTGTTCATGCCCATTTCCTCTATTTTTTATAATTAGATTACCTTTTCTGTCATGTATTGTGAAGTTAATCTTTAAAATCACTAATAAGTTTAACACTAATAAATGTAATCTTTAGCAAATCTCAACTTGAGTCAAAATTTCAATATATTTTAGTTTTTTGTGTTTTGCTTTAAATTTATTTAGACAATAGGTGTAGAATTTTAATATTGACTATAGCATAATAAAATAATCATCAGCTTATCGGTATCGACCAGCATTTTAATACCAGTGGATACATTGAATTAAAGGATTAGTTCACTTCAAAATGAAAATTTCCTGAATTTACTCATCCCCATCTCATCCAAGATGTTCATGTCTTTCTTTCTTCAGTCGAAAAGAAGTTTTTTGAGGAAAACATTCCAGGATTTTTCTCCACATAACGCACTTCTATGGCAACCAACGGGTTGAAGGTCCAAATCAATGCAGTTTCAAAGGGCTTCGAAGGGCTTCAAAGGGCTCTGCATGATCCCAGACGAGGAATAGGGTCTTATCTAGCGAAACGATCTGTCATTTTCAAAATAAAATTTAAATATATATACTTTTTAACCTAAATTGCTCATCTTGTGCTGCGGCTCGCCACGGTTTTACGGCATTACGACGGAAAGGTCACGCTAGACGTAGGCAGAAGTACCGCCCCCGTGTTTACAAAGCGCTCGTGCGAAGACTAATACAAACGTCCTTTAGCAAAAAAAGGTAAAACAACGATGTCGGACAATTTTGACAAGTTTGTTTTAGTCTTCGCACGTTCGCTTGGGGCAGTACTTCCGTCTACGTCTAGCGTGCCCTTTCCGACGTGATTACGCAATCCCTGGCACGTCGCAGAGCAGCGCAAGATGAGCAATTTAGCTTAAAAAGTATATACATTTTTATTTTTTTTGGAAAATGACCGATCATTTCGCTAGATGAGACCCGACTCCTCGGCTGGGATCGTGCAGAGCCCTCTGAAGCCCTTTGAAACTGCACTGATTTGGACCTTGAACCCGTTGGTTGCCATAGAAGTGCATTATGTGGAGAAAAATCCTGGAATGTTTTCCTCAAAAAACGTAATTTCTTTTCAACTGAAGAAAGAAAGACACGAACACCTTGGATGAGATGGGGGGTGAGTAAAATATCAGGAAATTTTCATTTTGAAGTGAACTAATCCTTTAAGGCATGCACTGAAAGAAATTCTTCCAGCTAGAAATTTGTCGTTCTTGAAAGATCCAATCATTACCCCTCAGCCTTTAGCAAATCACAAAATGACTCAAAACAAAAAGTTGCAATAGCCTTTTCTTCCCTATTGTGATGTATTTCCAAGTGAAACAGCTTTTTAAACAAGAAAAAATGTAGAGCAGGGCTTGAATTGACTGGGCCGTTGGATCATTGTGGTTTGCTTTTGCTGTGATCTCATGTGAGCCAGTAAACACATCATCAGAAAAGAGAAGAGTTGCAAGGGCCAGGTTTTTGATTAAAAATTACAAAGGCACTAGAATTTAAAAAAATAATGACGTGCACGGATAAATCGTTTATAATAAATACTGCAATATTCCAATAAAAATAAGAATAGTTTATTTTGATTTCATGGTGACTTTCATTTATTTAGACAATAGCATAGAGTTTAAATATCGACTACATGCCTTAATAATGAATCCACTAGAAGAAATTTATTCTTCTAGCAGATATCCTACATGTTAGTAGTTCTTGAAAATTTCCAATCATTACCTCAGCCTTTGCATCCTTTAAAAAGGCGCATGTAGCCTCCATGCAGTGAGAAACGCGGGATACTCTACGATACAGGCTGTATCTTTCAAAGCAAGCCTGCTCTAGGTACGCCACGGCTGACTCATGGATGAGGGGGTACGCCACACTGAAGGATGCATCAAGACACAAGAGGAAAATGGCAGCCACTGTACTTTCCGGAAGGTTATCTCCAGCCTGTTTGTAAAGACAACACACATAAGGTAATAAACACACGTGCACTAAACAAGCACACACACTAATGAATTTCTCCATAATTACAGTGCTGTCCTTAGGTCTACAGCTTAACTGAACAACTGACCCTTTCACAGCGACTTCTGGTGCGTTTCACACTCTCATTTGTTTTAATAATGACCATGAAGGACACGGCCATATGTCCATGGTGGCACAGCTTATTAATGTCTAAGAATGGCACAGCCATATGCTCACTCACCTTCTCCACAGGTAACAAGGTTTGCAGGAGACGTATTGTGAAAATGGCAGTGCCCGTAAAGACCATTCGGTGGTGGATCAGAGACGATTCTGGCTGTTCAGAGGAAGTCATACCATGGTGGTAGCACAAAACGTCTCCCAACGTCTCTATACATGCCTGTAATTTCTCCCTCTTTTAGAGACAAAAAAACACAAGTACAAAGAGACTTATTGATCTCATGTCATTTTCCTGCCAGCAGGGGGCAGCAAGAGTCCTGTGCATTTCAAAGAAAGTTTTCAGATGACAGCAGTTTTTCAAGATAAAATGCCATGAGCGTGTATTAAAGATCAATGAGGGAGAGAGGCATGCCGTGATTTATGCATAATCATATGCGGCGGGGAACGTTCTCATAGGTATGTACACACACACACACACACACACACACACACTAAGCACAATGAGTTTAAAAAGATTTCTACAGGCAATAAACATCATTAGACGAGGCAAATTTGGAAATCAGTGTAATGCAACCTACATAATCTTTTGTATGCAATGCATTGATGTAATTTTATGTAAAATACTCATAAGCTGAATGAGATCAAAAGTAAAACTTTAAAATAAGGTTGTGAATGTTAATATTTGACTCATGACTAAATATCTACATGTAAAAACAATATATGTTAACATTAGTTTAAGAATTATGAACTAACATTAAAGTGTTCATTTATATAATATAATACAACGTAATGTAATGTAGTGTAATATAATGCTGACAAAGATTGTTAGTTCATTAAACCTTAATGTTGACATACATATAAAAATAAGGCTCAAAACATTAACGTTAGTTAATGCATTAGGTATAATGAATTAAACAAACAATTACTAAATATTGTATTGTTCATTGTTAATGTTCATTCATAATACATTAACTAATGTATTAACACATTAACATTACGCAAGACTAATAAATACCCTAAAATGATTGTTCATCGTTATTTTATGTTAGCTATTGCATTAACTAATGCTGTTGAATAGAGCCTTATTGAAATGACTTACAGCTTATTGTATTTTTTTTTACCGATACAAATTATTTAGATGGAAACAGCAGATGTACTTAGTTGTCAGGAGCAAACAGGGAATTCTAAGTGTTGAACCTGGCCTAAAAAACAACGGTGCCATGACTGATTTGTGCTGATAGTTTAACGTTCTACAATGACCATCTGTACCTCAGAGTAAGTAGAATGTGTGTGACGGAGCGGCGACAGGTGTGTGTTTGTATGCACTAATGCAGACATCAGCCTCATGGCTGTGGATCTGCACCATGGAGGAGGGCTGTTAAAGACACTTGCCAGCTCTGTCGCAGTCAGGCTGTGCTCGTCCCACACCTCGGGGGCTACGCTGTCTCCCAGCAGCCCCTGCGCCTCTGCCAGCAGCTCTAGCACCCGTTGGAAAACCTTCAGGCTTTCTGAGAAGGCGGGGATGAGGGAAAAAAAAAAAGAAGAGAGGAATATGATAAGCGATGGAAGCAAACATGTGAGGGGAACGGCAGCAGCTGTAGCTGCGTTTGAAACAGGAAAGAGGGTTTAAGAGGACTCTCACCTGTCCTGATGAGAGGGAGCGCATGCTCCATGGCCGCCACAGCGAATCTAGCCAGGCTCCACTGCTGCAGCTGCAGCTCCAGTGAGTCCTCTGCTTCCATCTCCGGGGGGAGGCCCGGGTGGGGCTGCGGGAGCGGAGACTGCTGGGCTGGCCTGGGGGGAGCCCCTCTCTGACTGCTGCTACCGCTGTACAACACAAATCAAAAAGAATTCTTAATTGCGAATGACATGAATGGTTGTGAGCAATATTTTAAAAAAATTCAAAAGATTTTAAGGCAGTGACAAATACTTTCGCTATATTCAGTTCTCATCTTTTCCAACATAAACTTAAATGTAGTCATTAAAAGGCCATATTGCACACTTACATATATATATATTTTAAGTCCACTTACAGTCAAACCAAAAATTATTCAGACACCGGATATAATTTTTTACTAGTGGGTGCAGGACACTATAGTTCATTTATGTAAGTGAGGATAGCAAAATAAAGTGAACTGTGACATTTTATACCCAAAAATTCTTCATACAGTGGACTACCAGTAAAATTGATAAAAATTTGGGACCAAAATTATTCAGACACTTTGGCCTGACCATGTTTTGCTTAAGTGTTTTTTCTTTAATTGCTAATGCGACCTTTTACACCACAGACTGAACAAAATGAAGCATTGCTTGGTAATCGGTTGACCTAAATTGGTATTATCTAATTGTGTACTTAAATTTAACAGCTGATTCTATCCTTTCTATCAAAGCTATCTGACATTATCAAGATGAATTTGTTCTGACACAGTTTAACTCTGAGTTCTTGTCATATTTTATTACCATTTTCTAAACTATAGCTAATAAACTGTGATAATGTGAGAAAATGTTGAAGGTGTCTGAATAAATTTTGGTTTGACTGTATATATACACTACCATTTAAAGGTTTTTCATCTAAGCTTAATGTTTTTCATGCTCAGCAAGACTGCATTTGTTTGATCAAAAACACAGTAAAAACTGTAATATTGGCAAATATTATCAAAATATGTTTTTTGTAATGGTAAAAAATGTACTGTCTCTTTCGATAAATTTAATGCATTCTTGCTGAATAAAAGTATTATTATTATTATTTTTTTTTTTATCTTACTGACCCCAAACAGTTGAATGTTAAAGGTGCACTATGCAGGATTTTTTTAAAAAAGCAGAAAAAAGTATAGACTCGTATTACTTATTGTCCACTGGAAGTGTGTGATGATGTTTGTGTCTACAGAGACACTGCCCTGTGCCTCTACTTTCATATTTTCTTCTTGAATTCCTTTGCTCAGGACATTTCTGGGCTGCAGCCTTTGGCCAGTGGGTGCATGAGGGCAATTAAGGCTATCCAGTCTCGTCCGAGCCAACAGAAGGTCTACTGTGGCACAAGTCATACAAAATTTTAATAGTCATGGGAGGAATGTGTCATAACACACAGTGCATCACACTGTGTATGGGGATGCATAGCCGCAGACCAATCAGTGCCTATATGATGACCACTGTCCTCCATAGAAAACGCCTACATTGGGCACGTGAGGGTTGGAACTGGACCTTGGAGCAGTGGAAAAAGGTTGCCTGGTCCGATGAGTCCCATTTTCTTTTACATCATGTCAACAGTCGTGTATGTGTGCGCTGTTTACCTGTGGAAGTGATGGCACCAGGATGCACTATGGGACGATGACAAGGCTGGTAGAGGGAGTTTGATGCTCTGGTCAATGTTCTGCTGGGAAACCCTGGGTCGGACATTTATGTGGACATAAATTTGACACGTACCACCTACCTAAACATTGTTGCAGACCAGGTACACCCCTCCATGACAATGGTGCTCTCTGGTGGAAGTAGCCTCTTTCAGCAGGATAAAGCACCCTGCCACACTGCACATATTGTTAAGGAATGGTTTGAAGAACATGATGAATAGTCCAAGGTGTTGCCCTGGCCTCCAAATCCCCCGGATCTCAATCCATTTGAGCATCTGTGGGATATGCTGGACCAACAAGTCTGATCCATGGCAGCTCCACCTCGCAACCTACAGGATTTGAAGGATCTACTGCCAACATCTTGGTGCCATATACCACCGGACACCTTCAGAGTCCATGCCTCGGCGCTGTTTTGGCATCACGTGAAGAGCCAACAGCATATTAGGCATGTATTCATAATGTTTTGGCTCATCGGTGTATATCATGTCAGGGGAGAGGGCTTGCGCTTCTGGCGGCGTTCCTGCCATGAGGACGGGCCAAGTTTGAGTGTTGTGTTTACAAACAGTAACTAAAAAAATCCTGCATAGTGCACCTTGCATGTCTCGTAGAAAAAAGTGATTTAGTTTAGCATGACTATTTTCCACCCCCCTCTCTAAACCCCTTGAATTAAATGGGCTGTTTTTGATTTCCATATGTAAGTGACCTCTGGATAAGGATTTTTTTTAATTATAATTACAATAAATATTTAAAAACATGACAATAAAAATAAATTGCATGTCCAAAGAGCAATTTTAACCAATTCAATATTTTACAGCTTTTACTAATTAGAAATTTCCCTGACTTTTCCAGGCCTGAAAACACAATTTCTAGGTGTTCCATGACCATGGGAGGGAGCTTTGTGTTATGAACACTATGTCTAACAGACTGTTTTATTTTAAAGGTAGAGAACAACACTTAGTAAGCACCTAGAAGAGGCAGCATCTCCATCCTGGCCATCCCCGCGTGCCCGCTGAACGGGTCGGCCCACCACAGAAGGTCTGGGGGAACTTTCCTCTGGAGAAGAAACCCCAGACCGTTGGGTACCCCTCACCTCATGAGGGTAGGAGATAGAGGAGTTCTGAGAAACAGGGTCTAAAGGGGTGAAATAATAAGACAGATATTGATTCAGCATTTAGAAAATTCTCAAAGTTTAAAACCACATTTAGAAGAACTGGTGAACAACACAATTCTGTTCAAAAGTTTGGAGTCAGTGAGATTTTTTTTTAAACAAATGTATACAAGAATACAACAAGGATACATTAAATGAACAAAATGTCACTAAAGGCATTTATAACATTACAAAAGGTTTCTATTTCACTATTTAACTTTCTACTCATGAAAGAATCTTGAAAAAAATGTATCATGATTTCCACAACAATATTAAGCAGCACAACGGTTTTCAATAATAAGAAGAAATGTTTCTTGAGCACCAAATCAGCATATTAGAATGATTTCTGAAGGATCATGTGGCACTGAAGACTGGAGTAATGATGCTGAAAATTCAGCTTTGCATCACGTTTTAAACTATATTAAAAAAGAAAACAGTTATTTTAAATTGTAAAATATATCACAGTATTACCGTTTTTACTGTACACTGAAAACAACAAGTACATTTTTTTGTTAAAGTTTTTGCACGCATATTTTTCACGCATAGTTTTACATATGGAATAAGTTAAGTAAAATTAACAAAGAAAATAAGTAATTTTAACTTGAGTTATTTCTACTTAGTTGAAGTTTTCATTGCAATACTTTTTACTCCAACAATATAACACTGAATTAAACCACGCTTTTAAAGTGTATGCTTTACTTAGAAACATCTAAGTAAATAATACAGTAAATATTGTGTAAACACCATATCTACATAATAGTAAACTCAATACCTACCCGAACACAGAGACCTCAATACTTGGTACACAATACACAGTGACGGTAACATTTGATGGATCGTTTTTTTAGTATGAATGTGTCATTTTGAGTAGAAAATGAACTCCAAATGTCATAAAATGGCAAGTTACTAAACCTAACAACAAAAGCAATGATAAAACAGTGTAAATACAGCTGGAAAACAACCTTATTAATTATTCAAGCCGCAATGCATTATGGGAACACCAGTATCAGAAAAGTTGAGTAGTTTTACTTAATTTTATAATGTTGATATTTACGCTTTAATTTCTACAAGCTTTAATTGAGTACTAATATAGAATTTACTGTTTTTTTAATCCTTGCCTGCACTAACTTTTTCATGTAGAAATTACATGTTTTTTTCTGTAGTATTTACTTCACAGAATTATTTTATCTTCTTTCAAAAACATAAAAGAATCTTACCAACCCCAACCCCAAAACTTTTAATGGTATTGTATACAACTGATTTTAATAGTTAATATGCAAACTCATGTTAAAAAACGCATCAGATCAGCTCATAAGAGTGAACCTCTACAACATATTCTAACATATTCATAATAGATGGTGTTGGGTACCTTGCTTGGCTGAGCAGAAGCTTGGATCTCTGTAGAAACGTAGGTGGCTCCTCAAATTCCTACAAAGCTGTTCCAGACAGGCCAGTGCCTGCAACGTCAGGTAACTGACATCACCATCAACATTCAGGCCGAGAAGTGACAGGAGACTCTAGAGGGGAAAACAGCAATATATGAAAACAGAAGTTGATGTTGTCTTGTAAACCTACTAGGACATGTGTAGAACATTACAACAAAACAACTGGTCCAAATGGTGCAAGTGTTTTAAGAGCGGTGATTCTACATTCAATTTAGGCACTAAATAAAAGGCCACCACCTGATACTGACTTTTAAGTTGTGTAATTTGTACCAATTTAAAATTCACTACCCCTCCAGTGGTACCAAAGCAATGCCGGTGAATCAGGGTGATTCAATAAACCTAATTGAACTGATCACTCTGAGTCCGAATCAGTGGCACTTTCAATTTTTAAACAATTATACAAAAGACCAAGAGCATTAAGAACCAAAGAGAATGCTTGCAAAACAATTCAAAGCTTTATTCTAGCACATCAGAATGATGAATAATTTTCACTGAGGGCACTGAGACTACATATCTCAGAAAGCTGATCTCAAACGCATCCATGCCAACACATTTTTGACAGAAATACAGCAATGCTTGTCACTTGGTTTTAAACGCTTGTACTAAAATGTATAGTGTCAGCTTGCCAGCTAATCATCACAGTACAGTCCTAGACATAAGACATGATTTGCCACTGTCATTCCAATACTTTCCAGACTTGAACCTATTGTACAAGCAATCAGATCCCGTGGCATTCAATTATAGAATGGAATGGGGATTACGGAGCCCGCAATATCACTTTCATCACTGTCACTCAACATATGACGCTCCCATCAGGGGTTAAAACAACTGACAGATTGAAGACAAAAATTTAATTTAAATCTTACTTGAACTGTACTTGGCCTTTGCAGGAATATTTCAGCGGGGAAGTCTTGCATGATGACATCACGAAGCAGCTCACAGGTGGTTCGTACTAAGTTGTGGTTGCCGCTTCTTAAGGAACTAAAGCAAGCAACAGGTCATTTATTTCATATATTTGATGGTAACAGTTGTAAAATTACACCAAGCAGAGGGTACCAGTACCTTTCGTTTGATGACAATATATGTCGATCTGTTGTGTTCAAAGACAGCCATGGAAAAACAGAGAACTTCAAGCATCTAACAGAAGTACTGACTGCAGGGTAAAGAAATAAAAGAATATAAAGATCTTAAAGGTCCCATGGCATGAAAATTTCACTTTATGAGGTTTTTTAACATTAATATGAGTTCCCCTAGCCTGCCTATGGTACCCCAGTGGCTAGAAATGGCGATAGGTATAAACCAAGCCCTGGGTATCCTGCTTTGCCTTTGAGAAAATGAAAGCTCAGATGGGCCAATCTGGAATCTTCCATATATGTCGTCATACTGGGAAAGGTTACCTCCCCTTTCTCTGCTTTGCCCGCCCAGAGAATTTGGAGAAAACAGATTCAGTTTACTTTTTACATGTAATTCACTTGCAATGTCAGCACAGGCTTTACAAACAGACTTTTATGATATGGATTCGACAGCACCGCCACAAACAGTAAGTAACAGTGTTCATTAATGTCTGATCTGTGATCAGTGATTTCTGATGTGTAGCTAATTATTCAAGTTCACACAGACTTTCTTTCTTAATCGTTTAATACTGTTTATGCATCAGCGAATCAAGCCAGTGACTAAACGATCAACTTCACATTGTTTCTCTTAGTAGCATGAAAAAAATCTGTTATTTAAATTGTGATTAAACTACAGAAAGCGATCAAAGAACACTTAACACTCTATAACGTTTGAAGCTGTCAATCACACATCGCGAGTATATCTGCACACTTGCCCAAACTCCCGTTATAATGAATGACGCTGTTATGCTGCACAACGAAGCTCTTACTGTATTCATATCGATGTCGTGTTTGCTGTTAGTTGTGGTGAAAGCATTTTGTGAGAGAAATCGCGCTGCAATGACGAGATCACTGCATTCATCCGATAAACAGACTGTCTGTCTTACTGTCTACTCAATGCTCATCACTGCAGCCTTTCATGTGATGATCTTTTTCAAAAGATCTAAAAATAATGCTATAATCAACACTTTCACGATTCGTTAATCTCGACAGCTGTAATAGTAAAAAAACGTAGTAAAAGTATTCGAGAGGGTTCCACGTGTAATACGCATTTCAAATGCAAAGATGTCAGCCAATCACAACAGTGGGCGTTTACACTTAAGTCTCACAGCAGACACGCCCCTTCAAACAGAGCATTTAAGCGAAAGGGCTAAAATCAGGATAGAAAAATGCCTTTTATTTCTAAATTATGACATTTTTTGATGTAAAAATCATACCAACAATATAAGTACACCTCAAGAAACATTATAAAATAATCAAAAAAATCCACAACATGGGACCTTTAAATAAGATGCCCTAAGTGTAAAAACTTCAAACAAATGCCAAATTTCAACAATAAGGATGGTCCAGGGGCCATTTGAAAGAGTTTTGGGCTAAATGACGGAACTGTTACTTGCCCAATCAAGCTATCAGGTATGGTGGAGGTTTGGTAAAAACCTGTACGACTTTCTTTCTTCACAAAAGAAAATATTTTGAAGAACATTTAGGTCCAAACAACATTGGACCCCATTGACCCTCATTGTATGGACAAAAAGACCTTTTTGCTAACACAATGAACATTTTTCAAAACATCTTCCTTTGTGTTGCACAGACGAAAGAAAGTCTAATTTGGAATGACATGAGGTTGAGTAAATGATGACAATTTTGGTTTTTGGGTGAAATACTTTGGGCCCTATTTTAATGATCTGAGCGCATGGTCTGAAGTGCATGGCACAGGTGCACTTAGGGCGTGTCCGAATCCACTTTTGCTAGTTTAACGACGGAAAAAACAGTCGGCGTGTCAGGCGAATGGTCCAAAAGGGTTGTACCTAGTCTCTTAATGAGTCATGGGTGTGTTTTGGGCGTAACGTGCAATAAACAAATCGAGTCTCATCTCCCATTCCCTTTAAAAGCCAGTTGTGCTTGCACCATGGCGGATTTCTATTTACATGGTGAATTTTTAAGTGGAAAGACTGAACGCTTCTCCAGAGAGGAATCCTTTTATTTTTAATATTTAAAAATGTTTGTGTGCTGCTGCGCATCACTGTGTGTGTAATAAGCAGAGTGTACACGTGTTGTGCACCCGCCTATAGGCGCATATTACTAACGCGCCCTTTAAATAACACAAAAAATACTGCGCCATTGACTTTAGACCAGGTTTTTGTTGGTCAATGGTGCAGTCGTTTTCAGTTGCCTCAAAATAGCAACGTGCCAACAATGCGCCTGAACACACCTAGTTTTCAGACAAGCACGCCCATGGGCGAACAGATGGGCGCGAGTGCATTTGCTATTTAAACAACGTGGCACTGGACGTGAAAATGATAACTGCGTCGGGCTGAAACTAGCAAAAAACACTTGGGTCGCCCTGCCTTCGCATTGCTCCGGGTGTATGATAGGGCCCCTTAAGTTTGCTGATCATGTACATGCGTTTTTTTATGCCTGGTTCTTAAATAAAGATAAAAATAAAATGTTAAAATACACATATGACAGCAAGGTTGTATAGCTAGATAACAGATTAGGTTTTGACAGGTTATCAAATGATTTGTCAGCTTTACAAGCATCAGTTAGAATGCCTGAAAATTATAACTTAATTGCTGTAACTTGTTTTTTAAAAAAAAAAAACACACACCTTAATAATGCTTAATTTTAAATACACTACCATTCAAACTTTAAAAGGTTGAGGTCAATAAGATTTTTTTAAAGAAATTAGTAGTTTTCTTCTTCTTCAGCAAGGATGCGTTAACTTGATCCAAAGTGACATTTTACACTGTTACAAAAAATATTTCAAATAAATTCTGTTCTTGTGAACATATTCATCAAAGAATCCTGAAAAAAAAAAATGTATCAGTTTCCATAAAAATTAAGCAGCACAAATATTTTTAACATTTCTAGAGCAGCAAATATTAAAATGATTTCTGAAGGATCGTGAAACTGAAGAGTGGCTGCTAAAAAATTCAGCCTTTCTAATAAAAAATTACATTTTAAAGTATATTCAAATAGAAAACTTATTTTAAATGGTATTTTAATGTTTTACAGTATTTTTGATCAAATAAATGCAGCCTTGGTGAGATTTAGAGACTTCAAAAAACATAAAAAATCTTACCAACCCCAAACTTCTGAACAGTAGTGTATATAAAATTAAAATATAAATAATATACACATACATCTTTTTGACAGACATAAAGATTTATTGCTCAAAATTGCTAAAACATGCATGCAAATCTTTACTACTGGTCCAACCTTGCCAGAAGAAAGAAATTACTTGTCGCCAAGTCCTGACAATTCTTACCGGTATTGATTTTAGATTATTTAACACATTTAATACATTCTACAGTGAGTTTAATGAGTTTAAGTTCTCCCTGAAAGTTAGTTAAACAAAAAGTAATTTGATGTTGATGTCACCTACATGATACTCTGGGGGTGGGAGCATCTGTCTGCTTGGGTTTACCGCACTGGAAATATCCCCTAGCCGACGAGTCCTCTTCTGAGAACACAAAAGCAGCTGTAGTTGAAAAGCAAATCAGAAACCAGCACTTCAATGCTCTCCTCTGCCTCGAGTCAGACAGTCTACTCATGTTCATTCCGAAGCTGCTGTCAGACAGCTATTCAAAAGGACCATGTGGCAACCTTGACATTGGTTATAATGACATCGATATCTACAGTAATCTGCAGAACAGACGGATATAAAATCAATGTAATGTTGTTATACCTGTCTGCAGCGAGGGAACAGAGTGTGGCTCGTAGGAGGTGGTGGGTGGACAACTAGGCAGGGCCTCTGGGAGGTGAAAGAGCTGATCGAAGATGCCGTCTATGATTGTTCGGAGGCGAAGATCCACATTAGGCGAGAGCTGTGTGAGGAATTCGACAGCCCCTACCTCCCGTAGCATTTGGGCTCCGGTTGGGTGCTTTGACAGGTCAGGGAAACCAAAATTAGATGCTACTCAAAACATGCCATCTAGTAGAATAATCTGCCTGGTTCTTTGTGTGAATACTGACATCCCCTTGTACTTTATTTCCTCCCGATCTGGTTGGTAATGAATAGTGTCACTGCGCTAGGCCCATTAAAACATCACTTCCTGTCATTGAGAACATTTTACTAAATGCAGCCTGATAATATAAAGACACTTGAGCCATTTTACATTACATTCATTATCTACCTTGGACATCATGCTGATCAAGTCCAGAACTTCCTCCTGCATTGGAACTTCCGGAAAATTAAACCATTCCAGAAGGAATACAAACAGCATCTTTTCCTGGACCAGATCAGGAACAGCGATGAGATCATGATCCAGTTTGCTTCTGATATTTTTAAGAGCCCGAACTCTGATTTCCACTAAGGAGTGTCCTTATGGAGAAAAAAATAATGATGTATTAACCTCCTAAGACCCAGGAAAACAAAGTCTTATGAATTTAGTATTTTTTCATGTCATCACATTGTTTAGAGCATAAGAAACAAATGTATTATTGTATTCATATGTTATGCTATGTCCTCGTAAGTGGACACCGGGACTCAGTTGTTTAAAAAACAAAATGACATGTATAGACAAAACAATGGGATTTTTTTTTCATTAACCAATCATTTTCAGGTTTCAGGCTTTTTTTTAACCAAACTTTGTTTAAAGATGATTCTCAACTATGTTATAAAAGATATAACGGAATGAATTGATATACCATTTTACTTTATGCAATATGTGGGTAAAAATGGCCATACATGGGTTTTCCCATTCAAAAAATGTGTATCTATACAAAATGTCTCTATACACTGTATCTAATTTGCATATGTATGTGTTCTTGGAGCAACATGTAATTAAAAAAGAAGTGTAATAATGTGAGTAATAGTTGGCAACATTTTCATAATAATATCTAATATTTTATAGGAACATTGATATGTAATTTCTTTCCCTATTCACTTGTTGTGTCTCCCAAAAATGCCTGATAAACATGCTTTAATGTATGTATGAAATCAATGCCCTGTTTTGTAAAAGAAAGTCATATTTTGATTAGAAACCCCATAACATTTTCCTGAGATGTTGATTTATAACAAACAATTTGAAAATTAGTCAGCTTTAAATGATAATTACAAAATATCATATTTCCATAAGAGTGCAAAATTTTATGATTCTGTCATTTTTAAAGACCAAGGAGAAGTTGTTCTCCTGGTGAAACCTCAAAACAAATGATATCATGTAAGGTTAAAACGGTGACATGTAAGGTGTCAGAGAAATTCACTAAAATATAATGTCCTCGTACGAGGACAGTGGCAACCAGAAGGTTAATACTGTATATAATGCAATGCAACAATTTACAAACTATATGCAAAGCATCAGTGTAGCAATCTCAGTGGTGAGATGTATTTTCATAATGTCACAAACACAAAGACTGCAAATCAAACATAGATCAACTGCTCAAGGTTACAAAAAAAGTGCAGTTGGATGTTATTGTCAAAAACTAAATAAAAAGAGTTTGACAGATTATTTGCGAGCTAATAACAAAGCTATCAAAAAGCACGCGCAACATCACATTAGCCTTTACATGACTTCAACAAACTAAAGTATGGCGTTTTTGCAATATACAACAACAATATTAACACAATGGGTAATTATGCACACTATTATACCAACTAACTGATCAAAACACAATAGCTTCACTTGTTTAGCTTATCAAGCTACTTCAAAATCAGCTGTTTTTCGTTTAACTTCCGAAAGTCGTCTGTCTCTCGCACTGAGCGTCTTACCGATCTTCTTTATGAGAGATGATAACTCCATAGTTTATCTCACAGGTGGAAAACAAAACACTACATTTACTGTGAGCAACGGTGGTTTTCGGTTAAACGTCACATCCTCGTCATCATCGCTGGCAGTAGCGCGGGTCTGTTTTCAACTAGCGCGCCACTGTCAGGCACTTCCGGTATATGTCAGATATATCAGAGATGCTGTGCTGTGCAGAGATTGTATGTTCAAACTTCACAACAGCTTGAAACAAAGATATGTTTTGCAAAATAAATAAGCAAGTCAATATTTGTATTCTGTATAGAATTTATCTGAATGTCTTCTTATGAAAACTTTTGTAAAGCTTCTGTAAATTTTTGCCATAATAATACCATTGCTCTAGGCCTACTGTTTTACTTTTTCTTCTGTTGCAAAAGTTATAGATTACTAAATAATCTTCTTTTAATCTCTTTTAACATCATTTTTATGTATGCTTAACAGCTTTTAATATATATTTAATACATATGTATTAATACATATTGCCTATTATATGTAATAATACATATACTATAAAAGCCATATTAAAAAATCATTATATATAGGCTATATACAGTAAAAGAAGGTGGTTAACCTGCAGGACGTCAAACTAAATATTATATGAGCTGTATTTTCTATTCATTTTTTATGCAGATTGCAGTTTTTGCATGCTTGTTATTAAAACTCAAAGGAATATCTTCTATTGTGTTCCACAGAAGAAAAAAGTCTTAGAAGTTTTGAATGGCATGAGTGAGTAAATGATTTCATTAAATAAACTATCCCTTTAAAACCATCTACTTTTCATGCTACATGTTTAGTTTATATAGCAATAAACATTGTATTTGTGCCTTTCATGCTATTAAAAAGTCATGATACACAAAGTATACCATATGAGCATGTTGATCTATAGCCACAATGAGGAGGATATTTTAGAGGACTAGATTACCGACAAGGTATATTTTATTAATTTCTTGGGTTTGTACTGTGACTCTTTTCACCAGCTAGAAATTTTTTTATTACAACACTGATACCTTTATCAACTGTTTACACAAAAAAATAATCTTATTTAATACAGTGAGATGAGCACAGTGATCTGTTTTATTTTCCAAACATGATCAGTGTACTAAACATTTTTGAGGCATCATTGCACATTCCCCCAACTTTCTTGCTAGCAAATTCATTTTTTACCAAACATCAAAAATAGTGTATTATATAGGCCTAGCTATTATAGTATGCAAAGAAACTAAAGCTGTAGGCTATATGATTTTGAAGGCCATATTTACACTATATTGCCAAAAGTTTTGGGACGCCTGCCTTTACATGCACATGAACTTTAATGACATCCCATTCTTAATCTGTAGGGTTTAATATGGAGTTGGCCCACCCTTTGCAGCTATAACAGCTTCAACTCTTCTGGGAAGGCTTTCCACAAGGTTTAGGAGTGTGTTTATGGGAATTTTTGACCATTCTTCTAGAAGCACATTTGTGAGGTTAGGCACTGATGTTGGACGAGAAGGCCTGGCTCGCAGGATCCACTCTAATTCATCCCAAAGGTGTTCTATCGGATTGAGGTCAGGACTCTGTGCAGGCCAGTCAAGTTCCTCCACACCAAACTCGCTCATCCATGTCTTTATGGACCTTGCTTTATGCACTGGCGTGCAGTCATGTTGGAACAGGAAGGGGCCATCCCCAAACTGTTCCCACAAAGTTGGGAGCATGAAATTGTCCAAAATTTCTTGGTATGCTGAAGCATTAAGAGTTCCTTTCACTGGAAGTAAGGGGCCAAGCCCAACCCCTGAAAAAAAACACACACCATAATCCCCCCTCCACCAAACTTTACACTTGGCAAAATGCAGTCAGGCAAGTACCGTTCTCCTGGCAACCGCCAAACCCAGACTCGTCCATTGGATTGCCAGACAGAGAAACGTGAGTCGTCACTCCAGAGAACATGTCTCCACTGCTCTAGAGTCCAGTGGTGGCGTGCTTTACACCACTGCATCCGACGCTTTGCATTGCACTTGGTGATGTAAGGCTTGGATGCAGCTGCTCGGCCATGGGAACCCATTCCATTAAGTTCTCTACGCATCTGAAGGCCACATGAAGTTTGAAGGTCTGTAGCTATTGACTCTGCAGAAAGTTGGCGACTTCTGCACACTGTGCACCTCAGCATGCGCTGACCCTGCTCTGTGATTTTACGTGGCCTACCACTTCGTGCTCAGTTGCTGTTGTTCCAAATTGCTTCCACTAACATTATAATACCACTAACAGTTGACCGCGGAATATTTAGTAGTGAGGAAACTTCACGAATGGACTTACTGCACAGGTGGCAACCTATCACGGTACCACGCTTGAATTCACTGAGCTCCTGAGAGTGACCCATTGCTTCACAAATGTTTGTAGAAGCAGTCTGCATATTTTATACACATGTGGCCATGGAAATGATTGGAACACCTGAATTCAATGATTTGGAGGGGTGTCCCAATATTTTTGGCAATATAGTGTATTTGGGGTAACACTTTATTTTGATGGTCCCTTTTGAACATTCTGTTGACTATAAGTAACTTTGCAACTACAGGTCAATAACTCTCATTAGAACCCATTAGAGCTGCACGATTCTGGATAAATTGAGAATCACGATTTTTTTGTTTAAAATTGAAATTGCGATTCTCCCACAATTCTGAAGAAAAAACATTAGACAACTAAACAAAATAACATAATTTACTAGAGGTTCTGACAAAATGTTCATTGCTTCAGTCTATTTAAAAAATACATTAATTTGAACAAAGTAATTTAAAAAATCATTATTGGATGAATCAGCGTTTGTGAATTAATCTCTTGAACGATTCAATGATTTTTAAACAATCTCTTGTCGCCACCTCCTGGCGTAATAAGCGATGACTTTCAAAAAGATTATTTGATTTGCTCTGTTTTGTTCGCTAGATATCAATGTTCATACCCAAACTATAAACTTTTATCCCAGTACACATTTGTCCCCTGCTATTTAAATGTTTGTAACACATAAATAACTAAATGTGTGGTTGAAAAGACTGAAGCTGCTTATCTGTACATTATGGCAGCTGCTCTCTCTCTCTGGATCAGCGGCAGCGCAAACGCAGATTTGAATGTTGCAGTGTGATGGTCATGCTTTAAAAGGGTAACCAAAGTCCCTAAAGTCTTTGGTTTAAAGCCTGTTTCACATCACAAGTGTCAGCGGAGCGTGAGCAGCGCGTGTTTTCACTGCCCATATAAATGAATGAGAGCGTTCACACTGGAAGCGTGACTCCCTCATTCATTAACATGGGCAGCGAAAAAATACGCGCTGCTCGCGCTCCGCTGACGCTTGTGACGTGAAACAGCCATGGCAATAGACATTACGGAATTGTCGTCATTTAGAAATAAGATCGCGTGGGTGTTTGAATCGAGATCGCGATCTTTTAACGATTAACCGTGCAGCTCTAATTAGAGTATTAGTAGACTGTCTGCTTAATATCTGCTAACTCTTTATTGTGATGGTCCTCCAACAAACATTCTACTGACTAAGTAACTTTGTCAATTTGTCAACTTATTCTACTAATGAGAGTTGGTAATGAGAGTTAGTAGACATGTAGGTGTAACTTTAATTATAGTCAACAGAATGTATTAAAGGGACCATCAAAATAAAGTGAAACCTTATTGGGTGACTAACATTTTCACACTCTGGATGGTGACATATGATAACACAGTGGGATCCTCAAAAGTGATAATTAAAAGACTTCTAGATTTTGATAGATAGCTCTACAGGCACATTTTTACTTAAAAATGGTCTTATAATATAAGCGGTAGGTGACAGAGGACAAAGGTGTGTTTCATCTGATATAAAAAGCTGTGAATTTAGTAATACAGAGAAAGATGGCCAGCACATTTATAGTTTAGTTTATATATATATATACAAATAAAAGACATGCGTTTACATAACAGGCAGAGCATAATTTATCTTAATCTAAGTAGATTTAAAACATAATATATACGGCAAAAGGACATGCTCAGGAAAGCTCAGAAGCACAAGACATTGCCAAATGACATTTATAGCCTATAATAAGGCTAGTTTTACCAGAAAATTAAAAACTTTATATACATTGGGGTCAAAAGTCTTTCTTGTTCCAGAAGCCACGTTACTTGGATATACATCACAATAGGGAAGAAAAGACTAGGCTATCACAGATTCTGTTTCATGCCGACTTTAAAAAAGAAAAATACAAAACAGAAGCTTAAACTTTTGAGCCGTACTGTACTGTTATTTTAATCTATATAAATCAATTATTTGTTATGTCATGTTTGTTATTATGTTGTCCTTAACAAACATTTTCCGTATCGTACCGTATTGTGTATCTGTGTTTATTTATTAATAATCTTGAATCAATAACAGCACACAAACCGTACAACACTTTCTACAGTCTGATGAGCCTACAATCCACAAAAGATTGATTATATAACATTTTCTGTTGATTTCATAGACAGGTCTTCTGGATAGCAGTGGATGAGTTTTCCCCCCTCTTCCATCCGTCTTTATATCAGAACTAAAGGCCTGTATGTGGCAGATGAAATATGGTTTAAACACCTAAATGTTCACCATGTGCTCACTGTGATAGACCCTGCTGGTAATCAGCCTGGATCTGAGATCAGTCATTCAAAGCATTCCAGCCTGAGGAAACAGACTGCACCTTCAGATGAATGTGTCCTGGGTTCGGTATGATTCATAACCTCTTCTAGTATACCGAAGACTTACTGTCCAAATCACTCTATTTGTCTAAAACACCACAGTACTGTGGTCTCCTCCCTGAGCGGTCTGACCGGTTGATATGACTCTCAGCACATCCCTGACCTGGAGACCTTTGGACTGATTTCCCTGTTTTACTTTCCGCATGGCTGTCTCTTTCTGATATGCGAACCTGTGATTACGGAGAGGATCGCTCTGCATCTTCACCCACTGTGAGATAAAGTGCTTGGCTGATGAACCAAATCTATCGCCCTGGCTTGCACCCATGCTCCTGCCCGGACTCATCATGAATATTCCGCACTAAGAGTCCAATATGGAACATAACCCAAACACATTTGATATTGCAAGGACCAGGTAGAAACTCTGATTTTCTTATTTGGTTATTTTGAAACACTTTAGGCTTTCTATATGACAGTGAGCAGGTTCTAGGGTGTATCTGGTAAAATTTAAATTTTGCTTTGGTAAAGTCAAGAAATAAAAATGTACAATTATAATTTATTTCATGGAATATTGCAGTGTTTATTATAAATAATTTATCCGTAGGCCTACACATCTTTTTTTTTTTTATTTAAAAGCATTAAAATTGGCGTGAAATGGAAGTTGTGATATTCTTTTCTTTCCTATTGTGACTTATATCTGAGTGAAATAGCTTTTGGAACAAGAAAAAATGTGATGTCATGTGATCAACAGTTTGTCATAAATCATTTATAATAAATACTGTAATATTCTATAAAAAGTAAGAATTATACATTTTAATGACTTTAACTTCCCCTCAGAGCAATCCCCTCCTTTGCAATTCGGGAGGCCTGTTTCAAAGAAACAGTTGGAAAACATTGGCTGCATCCGAAATCACATACTTCTACTATATAGTAGCATACTATTTCGCATGCTACTATATAGTAGGTGAAAAACAGTATGCACTTGCATGCATGAGAGGCGTTTCAAAGATGGCCGCCGAGTCACAGAACTTTTTTTGGTATTAGGTATCAAGGAATTTATTCAGTAAATGTGTTTCCATTATAGTTTATGTGCATGTCTTCATTTTTTATGCGCATTTTTTAGAATTTATGCACATCTGGGTGTTTCCACCCAGCATTTTTTTATCCAATATCCCAAAATGCGCATAAAAATATTGTGGATGGAACATAGCTTACAATCTTTCCGACATGACTTGAATGCACCATAAATAATTTCAATGAAAGGCTATTTTAACAATCAATAACATCCAGCATAATATGAATTTTTAATATGAATGTCAATGAAGGAGAGAAATAAAGCTGGAAAAAAAAATATCTGAAAGTCTGACAGTGCAAGTCAAAGTGATGTAACAGACTTATGCCTCCAGCACATCATACTTTAACATTTCACAACCAGGCCATCATTATTATAAGGATGCTAATTCAAAGTGTTCATTCCCAACACAATCCACAGAGTTCTTCAAAGCACATTAACACCTAAATAACCCAAAAAGGATAGACTCAGTTTAAAGACAATGAGCAAACCATGTTTTACAAGCTAAAGTAGGCTAAATATTGATGCCGTTTTTTTTTGAGCACATGGTAATTGCATTCAGCTTGAATCATACTAGCTGACTCATTACATTCTGTGCGGCTCCAGCTGTTGCAGATGTAATTAATGCAAACTCTCTCAGACCCTTTAAGGACTCTCCATGTGGAGCTAGCAGAGGTTTTGAAGGACTAGCTCGCAGATCGCCTTTCCTGCATGCTAATGCATCAGGAGCATGCACTTGTTGACTTGAAAGGAAAGGAAGGCATACGCTAAAGAGGTAAACATGATCAATCCAATAAATGACCCCGGACCGCAGAGCAAGAACCAAGTAATCTCAGACAACAAAAACCCAAGTGGTCCCACTGGTACCATCACTGTCTGACATGTCTGTAATACACGTCTTCCGCTCCACTGCAAGTGTTGAAGATATTAGGGTGGGCACCGAGGGACCTCTGACAACCACCCCCCTAGCGAAAACAGTCAAGCTGAAGGACTAAATCAATGTGAGAGATGCTGCAGACATATTGAGCAAATCATTTCTGGCTCATGCAGCTTTCATACAAAATAGGAAAAATCATATAAGATATGACAAATGATAATCTCCTGCATTTGAAAAACATAGAAAACATGCAATGTACATAAAAAAAAGCAGTTTTTTTATGTAAAGATCCAGATTTGTCTTCTAAAACCCCTTTATAAGCATGACTGTGCTCTTTTAACGAAACCTCATCTCTGGATATAATGTGGTTCAGCTTGATAAGCCTTAGGGGCATGTAATTAGACTCTTTGCAGAGGCTGTCTTTGCACAAAGAACTCCGGCAGGTTCACCACAGCATTTTATTAACTTGACAGGTTAACTTAAAGGGAGGGAAAAAAAACAGCATCTCAGAGTGTAAGGCTCAAATTAGCCCAACAGCAGTAAACACAATTACCCACTTTAAAACAATACTGACACTAATTAGGCCACCGATGAATTACTTAAAGTTCATGTTTTATCTCTAATAACACAGCAGCACTTAGAAAAAACGATAGCTATCTGACAAAATATTCATAAATATAAATAAATGATTAAAATATTTAAATATATATACGTGTTACATGTCGAGTCTGTTTTGCTTCTCATTTAGCTTATTCCTTTGTTCAGTTTTCCCGCCATTGTCATTAGTCCATTCCATCACCTGTTAATTAGTAATGTCTATCACCTGTGTCTTGTCAATTACCTCGTTTGCCCCTGTGTATTTAGTTCTTAGTTCTCCCTCAGTGTTTGTTGGTTCTTGTCTACATATACTGGTGTTTTGGAGAGTTCTCTGTGAGTTTGGTCATTAAAAGTTCCTGTTCGCCGTCGTGAGTTTCATCTACACCAAGTTTGTAACAGAAGAACCGACCTAAACTTTTTTTTTTTTTTTTTTTTTTTGTGGTGGTGGTGGTCTCCCCTTTTCTTTGAGTTCATTTCCCATGGCCCTTTCAGCTGTTCACCTTCTCTGCCTGGAGCAAGGAGACCGTCTGCTGGAGATCCATACACGGGAATTCCTGGACCTTGTGTGGCAGGCGCACTTCCCTGACCGCTCACTCTGTGGTTTTTACTATTCTGTCCTGAGTGAGCGGTCAAAGGCATGCCTTCCAGCGGGCGGTCACAAGGAGGATTTTGCCTCTTATGTGGAGTGGGTACTGGTAAATCTCGACTCACCATTCACCATCGGCCCTGCTGAGGAGGACAGCAGTACCAGTCCCACTCCACCGCCAGAGACCAGCCATCCACCACCAACCATGACTGGCACGAGGGAGTTGCCTGTGCCTGCCGCAGACCGTGGAGACCGGCCTGCCGCGATTGACGAGCCCGAACCTAGGCAGAGGTTGAGAGGAGTCATCGCCCCGGAGCCCGGACCACAGCGAGGGTCTGACCAAGTGCATGAGCTGGCAACATCATACGTTGTGGAGGGAGTCCTCGTAGAGGTTGAGGGCTGGGAAAGGAGCCCCGCCCACCACCCCACTGCGGTGAATGCAATGAGGACCTCTGGTGGCTACATGGAGGAACTGAAAGACATTGATGTGGACAACTTAATTGCCTTTTGATGTGGTACCCAGTTCCCCTGTCTCTCCAGTGTCCCAAGTATCTCCAGAGTCTCCTTGTCAAGAATTCCTGCCCAGCCTCCCTCTCCCACCTCCTCAGTCAGCCAGTTCCTCAACCCCACCATCACTGATGTCCTTCAGCCCCACTGCTCTGCCCACATGCTGTGTGGGTCCGCCCCGGTTCCTCAGTCCATCAGCTTCAGTCAGTGCAGAGCCCCTGTCGTCGCCACCAGTCTCTGCACCCTGCACTCCACCGTGGCCAGTCGACACATCGGCTACGCTCTGGCTCCTCTCTCCCTTGGCTCCACCGGAAACCTCCTGCCATACGGCTTCTCCGGGCTCCCTAGTCTCTCCGGCTTCGCCTTGGTCAGTCGTCGACCTGCCTGCACCTTCGGCTTCGTCTGGCTCCTCCTTCCCCTCTGCTCTGCCTTCATCCACGGTCCCACCGGCTCAGCCTCCATCCTGCGGTCATCCGGCTCCACCTCGGACGTTCGTCGCTGCGGCTTCTCCTCGGTCTCCTGGGCCTCCAGTCTCGTGCGGGCCCATCGACCCAGCTGCTCCTCCAGTGTCTCCATCTGTGGCTGCTTCGTCGGTCGTCCCCAGGGTGGTTTCCTCCGTATCAACCACTCCATGGCTCCTCCCTCCGACGCAGCCCTGGGGCCTTGTCCTGGCTGGTCTCTGGTGCACCATCTGGCTCCTGCTCCAGGCTCCCCACTGGCTCCTCCCTCCTTCCACGCCCCCATGGACTTGTTCTTTCTGTTGGACTGTTTTTCTTTGTTTTGGACTTTCAGTTTTCTCCTGTTTGTTTCCACGCCCTCCTCCTGAGCCCCCACCCTCCCTCAGATGTTCCTGTTACGGCGTGAGGACACGCCTACTCGGAGGGGGTGTAATGTTACATGTCGAGTCTGTTTTGCTTCTCATTTAGCTTATTCCTTTGTTCAGTTTTCCCACCATTGTCATTAGTCCATTCCATCACCTGTTAATTAGTAATGTCTATCACCTGTGTCTTGTCAATTACTTTGTTTGCCCCTGTGTATTTAGTTCTCAGTTCTCCCTCAGTGTTGGTTGGTTCTCGTCTACGTATACTGGTTGAGTTCCCTGTGAGTTTGTTCATTAAGTTCTGAGTTCGCCTTCATGAGTTTCATCTACACCAAGTTTTTAACTATATGTTAATTATTTTTTTTTTTTTTGTTTAATTAAAAAAAAAATATATTAAATGACTTACTATTAGCGTAACAATTTGAGTGAAACGTTAGCATGAATTTTCCAAATGACTCACTCCCAGATAATATAATTTCAGCACTGTAAAAAAAAAAAGCAATTTTTTTTTTTTTTTTTTTTAAATCTAATTTGTGTAGTTCACTTTAAAGTGAAAATTACCCCATAATTAACTCACCCTCAAGTCATCCTAGGTGTATATGACTTTCTTCTTTCTGATGAACACAGAGTTATATTAATAAATATCATGACGCTTCCAAGCTTTATAATGGCAGTGACGGGGTCCATTGAGCTTGAAGCACATCCATAGTAAACCTACTCCACGTGGCTCTGGGGGTGTTAATAAAGGCCTTCTGAAGTGAATTGATGGGGCTTTGTAAGAAAAATATCCATATTTAAAACTTTATAAAGTAAAATATCAAGCTTCCACCAGACCGCCTTCTGTATTCAACATACGAAGAAAGCATAACGGGCGTGACGTATCATTAGAACGTAGCGTAAGCGTTTTGAACTGCGAGAGGCATTACACTTTCTGCGTAAGTTGAATACGGAAGGCGTTGTGGCAGAAGCTAGATGTTTTACTTTATAAAGTTTTAAATATGGATATTTTTCTTACAAAACCCCATCGATTCGCTTCAGAAGGCCTTTATTAACAGCCGTGTGGAGTATGTTTATTATGGATGGATGCTTCAAACTCAATGGACCCCATCACTGCCATTATAAAGCTTGGAAGCGTCAGGATATTTATTAATATAACTCAGATTGTGTTCATCAGAAAGAAGAAAGCCATATACACCTAGGATGACTTGAGGGTGAGTTAATTTTAATTTTAAAATAAACAATTTCAACTAAATTTTCCTCGTGAACTCAACTCAAATACAAACCCGATTCCAAAAAAGTTGGGACACTGTACAAATTGTGAATAAAAAAGGAATGCAATAATTTACAAATCTCATAAACTTATGTTTTATTCACAATAGAATATAGATATATCAAATGTTGAAAGTGAGACATTTTGAAATGTCATGGCTCATTTTGGATTTCATGAGAGCTACACATTCCAAAAAAGTTGGGACAGGTAGCAATAAGAGGCCGGAAAAGTTAAATGTACATATAAGGAACAGCTGGAGGACCAATTTGCAACTTATTAGGTCAATTGGCAACATGATTGGGTATAAAAAGAGCCTCTCAGAGTGGCAGTGTCTCTCAGAAGTCAAGATGGACACAGGATCACCAATTCCCCCAATGCTGTGGCGAAAAATAGTGGAGCAATATCAGAAAGGAGTTTCTCAGAGAAAAATTGCAAAGAGTTTGACGTTATCATCATCTACAGTGCATAATATCATCCAAAGATTCAGAGAATCTGGAACAATCTCTGTGCGTAAGGGTCAAGGCCAGAAAACCATACTGGATGCCCGTGATCTTCGGGCCCTTAGACGGCACTGCATCACATACAGGAATGCTACTGTAATGGAAATCACAACATGGGCTCAGGAATACTTCCAGAAAACATTGTCGGTGAACACAATCCACCTTGCCATTCGCCGTTGCCGGCTAAAACTCTATAGGTCAAAAAAGAAGCCATATCTAAACATGATCCAGAAGTGCAGGTGTTTTCTCTGGGCCAAGGCTCATTTAAAATGGACTGTGGCAAAGTGGAAAACTGTTCTGTGGTCAGACGAATCAAAATTTGAAGTTCTTTTTGGAAACTGGGACGCCATGTCATCCGGACTAAAGAGGACAAGGACAACCGAAGTTGTCATCAGCGCTCAGTTCAGAAGCCTGCATCTCTGATGGTATGGGGTTGCATGAGTGCGTGTGGCACGGGCAGCTTACACATCTGGAAAGGCACCATCAATGCTGAAAGGTATATCCAAGTTCTAGGAAGATGCGACAAAGAAGACCTAAGACAGTTGAGCAACTAGAAGCCTGTATTAGACAAGAATGGGACAACATTCTTATTCCTAAACTTGAGCAACTTGTCTCCTCAGTCCCCAGACGTTTGCAGACTGTTATAAAAAGAAGAGGGGATGCCACACAGTGGTAAACATGGCCTTGTCCCAACTTTTTTGAGATGTGTTGATGCCATGAAATTTAAAATCAACTTATTTTTCCCTTAAAATGATACATTTTCTCAGTTTAAACATTTGACATTCTGAATAAAATATTGAAATTTGAAACATCCACATCATTGCGTTCTGTTTTTATTCACAATTTGCACAGTGTCCCAATTTTTTTTTTGGAATCAGGTTTGTAAGTATAGGCTACTTCACATTAGCTATCTAAATAGCAAGATAGATAGGTGGATAATGTTTTTATCTGATAAGATGTGCATAAACTAAAACACATTACTACATAAATCCCTTGACATGCAACAGAAAACTTATGTGACTTTGCCTAAACAGAGTTTGTTACTGATAACTGGACTCCGTTGAATCATTATCAGAGGTTGGTTGTATCATTTTAATGAACTGTTACAAATCCCCACCGCAAACAGCCATAACATAGCTAACTGTTTTAGCATGTGGGTTTGAAGTATCAAATTAAGAGAAACCGCTTCTTTAGTTTATGTAAGTCAAATAATTGTATCTATAATACAATGATTGTTAGGCAAAAAGTAATCTTGATAAAAATTCCTTCCTGAAAATCAGTTTTTTTGGTCATAAAATCTACAATGTTGCTCACAGTCACATGCCACTTCTCCTGTGAGCTTAGGTGATGGGTGTGTATGATATTGATGACATCCCCATAGTTCTTTTCTGACTTGTTAAACTGACAGTGTTACAACTCTCCCCACCATTCTGGAATGATGCGTTCAGATGCAAAAAAAGAATACCTGCAAGACTTATACTGCAGTAGGAAATTGTTCAATTTGGTTTGTTAATTAAGGATAAAAAGGTATCTTATGTAATAAATAATTTGTTGCTTTTGCTGAAATTTTACATACACAAATGTACATTTTTCAGAATTCCTCCACAATTATTTGTTTTTAAAGAGGAATTTCTATTATATTTAGAGACACTGAGAGGGATGAAAAGTCCCAAAGCAATGTATTTGTACTCTTTATTGGAAGATTTTGGTTTTATAATATAAAAAAAACCTCCTACTCCCCTATTTTTCCTTTTCTTATTATTTGTGTACTTATTTATAGTTTTTTTCTTTGTCTTTAACTTATTGTTTGGTATGGTATGTATAATGTGATGTGACAATTGAATGTAATCTGTCTTTGTTTCAGTTATGACTGCCTTTCTGTTAATGTTCAACAAGTATGTGAATTGAAAAAAACAACAAAAAAACAATACTCTTTGTCTCCCCTAAGCCTGCCTGCATATTTCACATTATATTATACGTAATTATCACAATACAGATATAATACAATAAATACTTGAATATAAGGTAATAAATAATCTGCTACATAGCCTATTCAAAATGTCAAACGTTGTAAAAGTCATGGTTTATGTTGGCTATTTCACAATAAATAAATAAATAAATCTCAGTCTCGACCACTGATTTATATACATTTATATAGATAAGTGGACCAGACACCCTCCTTCCTCTTGTTATCCTTTCTAAAGCTTTTCCCATAATGCAACAGTCAACAAAGGAAGAGGGAGAGGAATAGGCTGTAGCCAAAGTGGCTAGCTAGCACACAAAAAAGAGGAAGAAAGAAATGGAGCTGTCTTGAAAAATTAAAGGAATGTGTCTCTCATCAAACTGGCAAATACAGATGAGGAGAAAACAGCCTCGGCTTTTTACGTGCATAAGATGATGACAGACCATGAGCAGTGAGTGTTAATGTAGTAAAGCTCTTGTTCCTGTGAGGGAGCTGTTGCTGGAGTAGCTTAGCAGCTAGCAGTCTACTATTAGCACGCTAATGCTAAATGCAACCCTCGTCGTCAGATTTACGGACACGTTCGACCCAGATCCATCTTTCTGAAGCGAGAGAGGAGGGTTAACTTCTGTTTAAAGTGGTAAGTGAACGTAATTTGTTGAATGCACGTGACTATTTACACTCTCTATTTGTGTCCGACACGATGAAGGTCCCGTAGCCTGCTAGCTAAGTCAGCTCACTCCAGGCCTGTTTATTTTGCGAGACAAAGTTACAGAGATTGATCTGATTGTCCAAACTTAAAAAAATTATAATTATAATTGATTAATCTTCAGCCTTTTAGTTTTGGTTCTGTGTTGCTCTATAGTTAAGTTAGATGCACGCGTATCATATTCTAGCTAAGTGTGTTTATAAAGGCCTGTGTCAGTTCTGCTGTAAACAATTTTGATGAACACTAAGGATGATTATAAGTATATGCATTCATGTCTGGTTTTAAATATTGGGAAGACTGTGTTTGTAAACTGTTTTATATAGGCTAAAAACAAGTTATTTGTAACTGCCTGATTAGCCCTCGAGAATCAACTCGTTGTTGATGTTGATTTGATCATAGTAAAATTAAGGTTAAACATTAAACATCAGATGTCAGATCTGACAGGTATAACATTTCCCCCGGTTTCACAGACAAGACTTAGACTTAAGACTTAAAATGTATGTTTGAGCTGTCTTAACTGAAAGCAACTTGCACTGACATATCTTAAAATATGTCAGTACCATTGTTTTGTCTGAAGATGAACATCAGTAATGTTTTTTTTTCCTTAGCCATGTCTATAAAAGGCTTAATTCAACTAAAACCTAATCCTGGCTTAAAGGGATAGTTCACCCAAAAATGAAAATTAGCCCATGATTTACTCACCCTCAAGTCATCCTAGGTGTATATGACATTCTTCTTTCTGATGAACACAGAGTTATATTAAAAAATGTCCTGGCTCTTCCAAGCATTATAATGGCAGTGAATGTTGCTTCGTTTTTGAAGTCCATAAAAGTGCATCTGTCCGTCATAAAAGTGCTCCATACGGCTCCGGGGGGTTAATAAAGGCCTTCTGAAATGAATCGATGTGTTTGTGTGAGAAAAATATCCATATTTAAAATGTTATTAAGTAAAATAACTTTTTATTTTAACTTCTTAAATAACTGACGAATGTGTGTTCTTTCGCTGTCTACCGGAAGCTAGTTTACTTAATAACATTGTAAATGTGGATATTTTTCTCACACAAACGCATCGATTCACTTCAGAAGGCCTTTAAACCCCCCCCGGAGCCGTGTGGATTACTTTTATGACGGACAGATGCACTTTTATGGACTTCAGAAACGAAGCAACATTCACTGCCATTATAAAGCTTGGAAGAGCCAGGACATTTTTAAATATAACTCTGATTGTGTTCGTCTGAAAGAAGAATGTCATATACACCTAGGATGACTTGAGGGTGAGTAAATCATAGGCTAATTTTCATTTTTGGGTGAACTAACCCTTTAATCTAAGCCCTGTCTGTGAAACCAGACCTAAATATATGGTCTGTCTGAACTCTCGATTCTGACTGGCTGGAAGGTGTACATAAAACAGTTTAATGCACAGGTAGTTTCAGTCAGTTTAATCACTGTTCTATATTAATGCACAAAATGATTAAATCTTTATTCATTTGAGCAGAATTATTAAATGTTTCCCCCAACACACATACTCTCGCAAACATTTGATAATATTCCAAAAAATGAAAAAATTATAATGCAGCTAATGACAAATTATTATTATTAATTCAGGATCTTCTGTCACGAGTCGTTCATTCTTCTGTCACGTGACAGCTGCATAGGCTAGTACAGGAAACAGAATTATTTCACCTCCCGAGTCTCTCCTCCAGTCTAAATCACTTTCGTTTATTTGTCATGTGACCTACTCATGTCTGTAATGTTGCATTTATTTAGGAATTGTCACATAATTATCAAAAGATGTGTGTAATAAACTTTTTTTTAAATATGTTTTGGGAATTATGAACTTATTTCTGTATCCAGTACTAAATATATGCGGCTTTCACGTCACATGACAAAAGAGACTGAGAAGTATATTGTGATATGAAAACAGTTTCACCAGATGAATAGCTCTATTTGAAAATTCTAGAATGATTAGGGTGAAGGTTTAGGTTCTAGAATTAACAGACCCAATGGGGTTTTCATGAAAGATACAAACTAGGGGTGTAACGGTTCTTTTTAAAAAAAAACAAACAAAAAAAACAAAAAAAAAAAACAAAACACCAACTGTACCGCTCTCCACCCACGGTTCAGCACGCATTTACACCGCGGTTAATCTGAAATCTGATGAAGCGTCTATAATATGGTTTGGTGAAAAAACAACACGTAAAACATGGATGTTGATGGATATGCATGCGTTCCAACATCATTAACAGCTTTAACTTGTCAGTGCTGGCAAATGACCATGCTATAACCTGGATATTCTACGGCTAGCTGTGCATTAAACAATTTGAATGCACTCCGCGGAGGCACCCATCCTTCACTTCGTGTCAAGTGGTTTTTTGCTTCCACTTCGTGCATTAAAATCATTTTATGCACAGCTAGCCATGGATTATCCCTTACTTAAACGTGTGTCACTAATATATTATGTTACATATGTTTGAAATGTTAATCTGACTCATCTGACATCCTACCTTGACATCAAATGTGTTTCAGGGATATTTCAGTGAAAAGTGCCAACCAGTTGAAGGAATAATTGTGTTTTTATAAATACAATAAATGCAATAAATAACAAATAAGAATAAAAAATAAGAAATGCATAGATGTCGTTTGTGGAATTGGCATTGGATACATAAGTTAAAAAATGGATAATCACTTTATTTAAACACTTTCCCCCGGTTTCACAGACAAGGCTTAAGCTAGTCCAAGACTAAAGTGTATGTTTGAGCTGTTTTAACTGAACGCAAATTGCACTTACGTATCTTAAAATATGTCAGTGTCATTGTTTTATCCAAGATGCACACCAGTAATGTTTTTTTCTAAGGCATGTTTATAAAAGCTACTTAAATGTCCAAATTGAGCTAAGACCAGGAGGCTTAGTCTACCAGGGGACGATACATTTTAGGGGTATGATGAGATCTCGCGAGATTAAAATGTGACAAGATTTCTCGGAGCGAAAAGCTGTCTTGTGATATCGCCATAACGGAGCATGAGGGTGGAATTAGAATAGAATATGACACCGCTACGTTTACATTACATCTTCCACTGTCGTTTTGCTTTTTTTATAGAAATAAAACCATTTAATTCAGTTGGATAACGGTCATTTCACTTGTAAACTATTGTAAACGCACAGTGCAGCAGGAATCACAGTGACGAGAGTAAGGTGAGATGATTGACAGGACCATGGCAGAGGATTCATACGCAACAGAGCCTAAGCGTCTGATCAATGTATTATCTTGTAGAATGCGCACTCAGCAACGCCGCTCCCTATACACAGAGTACGTGCGATCGCGAATCGAATTCGCGCACATTAATCGTTCAATCAGAGTTTCACTCGCGAAAAGACGTCAATAAAACAACTTGAGAACAATGCCACTTTTTGCATTTACCTCAGGAAAGTTATCCAATGTTCACAGTTTGTTAGTTAGCCATAAAAAAACACTAGAGATGAGCTTATTTACCTATAAATGTACTTACTTATAATACATTTTTTATGGAGGCAGGTGTTCATGAAAACTACCTAATGTGCAAGTTATACAGACATTTCAGTTTTTACAATAGCCTGTCTCCCAATATCAAAGCTATCTTAGGCTGGGCTGTGTAGTTGTAACCTCCTCTTAGCTCTGGTCTCTGTTTGCACTTTGAATATTGAGAGAGTACTTTGATTATGGTTGCACTTAATAAAACTATAAATTATTTATTTATTTATTTTTGTTATTTATACTGTTCTTATTTATATGTTCAATTTGTGGAAAGGAGTTGAATTAGGAGGTCACACACAGCCTCAATCAGAAGTTCTGGAAGCTCATAATTAATGTACAGTAAGGTCTGAAGAGACTCATTTGAAATCATACAGGCGAGAAGCCAGTCAGTTCATTTTGTGGCAAAACCTTTTCCAGTGCTTGTATATTGCTGTCTTTCAATGCATTTGATAATTCATACTCAGAAAGTAGAACTGAAATTACATTCATTAAGATGAGTTAAAACATTTCAAAATGCACCTGCAGACTATTTTTCCAATCATGAATTTTGTCATCGAGGATTTCTGCAAAAATCTCGTCTCGTTCTCGTGAACCCGATGTTGTCTCGTCTCGTGAGCTAAGTGTCTCGTCACACCCCTAATAAATTTTTTTTTATTTTATTTACAATACACAGCGAATATGACAGCGGGAAACTGGATATAGCTCAGCATAGTATGAAGTTGCTTGCTCGTGCATGTCCAGTTACATCCAAACTTTCTTGTCTGCATCCTAGTTACATGGCTTGGATCATTCGATTATCACACAGAGAGTGCTTGTTTTTTTTTATTGAGATATAATGCACTCTTCAGCTGAATGCACCAAATAATGCGAGGATTGTGGATATAAATGCGTGTTTTCTGAATCAATGTCAAACTCAAGGGTATATTACAATTTTTTTTATTTTTTTTATAGGCTTTGCCTTTGTATTATTAGACAGGACTGTTAAACAAAGACAGAAAACTAATGAAGACTTAGAATGGGTGCTCATGTATCTGCACTTTGGTGCTGGGTTCTCAGCACTGTCAAAATAAAAGTCCAGCTCATGACACTTATCAGCCAAACAGGGAAAAAATGCCATGTATAGGTCAACCACTATCACAGATGGTTTGAAATGTCATGATGATTCAAAAAGAGTGAACTCTGCATGTTTAGTGGTTAGTTCACTCTTTCATGATGTCTTTTATCTCACCTTTTGCAGATGATGAAGGCTTTGGCGTTCACATGATTGACGTCCCCAAGTCACATGGCCGGACTCTGCGGTTAGCATTTATCGGTCAGCAGATAGGACCGTCCCATGCCCTCATCTGGGGTGTACAAGGATGAAGAAGATCAGTCTGAAGACGATCAGAAAGTCACTAAACATAAAGGGCAAAGAAGATGGGGATTTCGTCATGCTTCAGCAGCCATCTTTAGCGGCTGAGTTCACCAAGGATGACTCTCTCTTTGGAGGCTGTTACACCAAAGGGCTGGTAGGTTGTGATCTTAATGGGGAGGATGAGAAGGGTCATAAGAACCGATCAAAGAGCGAGAGTCTTATGGGCACTCTAAAGAGGAGACTGTCTACCAAACAGAAAGCGAAAGTCAAAGGAGGCTCCGCCGCAGTAGGCTCTGGAGATGATGATGACACTTTCTCTTCCTCGTCGGTCCCGATAAGCTTTAATGAAGTCAAAGCCCAGCGGCCCTTAAGGTCCTCGTCCCTCCGAAGCCATCATTACAGCCCTTCTCCGTGGCCTTTCCGGCCCGTCAGCTCCGAGGAGGCTTGCATCAAGATGGAGGTAAAGGTCAAAGCAATGGTCCACTCCCCCAACCCCAGTCCCTCCCTCAATGGCATCAGAAAGGAGTTCCATGACATCCAATTAGAAGGTCTGTTCCATGATCAGAGTGAGTCTCTGAAGGACATGGAGACTCATAGTGGTAACTTGCATTTGAACATTGAGGATCACGTGCCTATTGGACTCACACCTCAGGACTACATCCAGTACACAATGCCTTTAGATGAGGGAATGTATCCAAATTCGTCCCAGTCCTTCTGCTTGGATGGCCCCTCGCCAATGGAAGTGGTCGATCAGGTCGAATCTGACTCGCTGCACATGGACCAGGGCCCGGATGACCACGATCTCATGCCGCCGGACATTCTCATGGAGCAGGCGGTGAACGGACACCTTCCCGATACTCCAGCGATGGTCCTTTCCAATTCCAGAGCAGACACACCTTTATTTTCTCCCTCACTGTCACCTCTTTCCAGCAACGATATTCCAAGGACCCTCTCCGGGTTCAGTGGTGCAGACTCTCATGTTGTCGAGAGAGTGAGGCATCACCTGAACTTTGACCCCAATTCCGCTCCTGGTGTTAGCAGGGTGTACGATTCTTTCCAAACCAGCGGACCCATGGTTGTAACAAGCCTTACGGAGGAACTTAAAAAACTGGCCAAGCAGGGTTGGTACTGGGGACCTATAACTCGATGGGAGGCAGAGGAGAAGCTCATCAACCTTCCAGACGGCTCTTTTTTGGTGAGGGACAGTTCAGACGATCGCTATCTCCTCAGTTTAAGCTTTCGGTCACAGGGAAAGACGCTTCACACCAGGATCGAACACTCGAATGGCAGATTTAGCTTTTACGAGCAGCCCGACATAGAAGGTCATACTTCCATTGTAGATCTCATCGAGCACTCTATAAAAGACTCAGAAAATGGCGCTTTCTGTTACTCCAGATCCCGTCTGCCGGGGTCTGCCACGTACCCCGTTCGGTTGACCAATCCTGTCTCGCGGTTCATGCAAGTCCGTTCGCTGCAATACCTTTGCCGCTTTGTCATCCGACAGTACACAAGGATAGATCTGATTCAGAAACTGCCTTTACCAAACAAAATGAAAGATTATTTGCAGGAGAAGCACTACTGAACGGACTGTAGTGGGATATGGTAGTAAATTGCACTTTTTGTTGAGTGACGCATTCTTAAAACAGTTTACATGTATGGAGGTCAAGTGATGAGTTGCATAAGTTGACTATCCGATCTTCCCACAGAAATGAACAGTAAATTTGTTGTTGCTCAGATTCAGTGTTTTACACTTCGCAAGGCTCTTCAGAGTAATGCGGTAAGTCCAAAAACCAGCCAGGATTTTTGATGCCATGCCTAATACACATATTCGTATTGATTTATATGAATATGTATTGCAGTAAAAGCTTGGATTTGAGGATTGGATGTTGCATTAATGTGCTTCATTCATTGATCATTTTGCTAAAATGTTAAGGTGCAGTCACATTGGTAAAATTTCGCTGGCAAAAAATGTTCATTGACTTGTCAGTAGTGTAGCGATATATGAAGCACAGCTTTCACAGAAGTTACTTTCAAACCAAGCAGCTTTCTGTTTATCAACGATGAGAATCCATTGCGAAATCTCTGTGGAAATTCTCTCGCCATTGTGCGAAATTCCAAATTGTATGGATTCTAGGGCTGAAACGATTAGTTGACATTATCGACAATAAAAAATAATTGTGGTACAGTCTTTTGATCTCATATGATCTATTTCAGTGGTTCCCAAACTTTTTGGAGTGGAGTACCCCCTGAAGCATTTACCATCCTTCTGCGTACCCCCTCTCTTCCACTCACCTTTTCCATTAAGGGGCAATTGCCCCTAAATTGACTTTCCAGTGCATTTTTTTTAACACACACACACACACACACACACACACACACACACACACATACACATACATATATATATATGTGTGTATGTGTGTGTATGTATATATGTGTATATATACCTTTTAAATATACCTTATATAACATTTTAAATAAAATGTAAATACAGAAATATGCAATCATTTATAAAAACTAAAACCGCCAGTAGGTGGCGGTAAGTCACTGTCTTAATGTGCAAGTCATCGAGTCATTCATTCAGTAATGAAGCAAGTAGCTGTATTTGTGAATGAATCATTGAATGAATGACTTTCATGAACGATTCATTCAAAGCCGCAGATTCGTTAATGAAACACCGCTGTGTTGCAGTTCTGCTGTGGCTTTCGTTGGAACTATTCTGTTGCAAAATAGAGCAAATACTGACAATACTGTGTTTAAAAATCATTTAATATTACCCTTTTGTTTGTTGAACTATTGTATAAAATCAAAGTCAAGTTTGCAATTGTATGGATATGGATTTGCATTCTTGCTCGTATAATATATTATCAACATTAAAATCAACTCACAAAGGGTATGTGTTTTTTTTTATCGAAGAGTTTGAATCTTTTATCGATTTTTATACACAGTCTGCCAGGCTATTAGTTCTTCATGCTAGTAAGTAATAAATCTACAGGTACATTGTGCGATTTGCTAAGGCAGCATACTCTGCACGCAACCTGCACGCTGCTTGTGTGGAAATAGATGCAGTCAGTTTTGACTGCAAAAGATTTGGTATTTTGGTTGGATGTCATGTATTTACGGCATTGTGCCTGTTAGAAATACATGCTCGGTTTTAATGTTATTTTAAGGTGGGGCAGAATTAAATTTTGTTCACGGTACCCCCTCTGTCACCTTACGTACCCCCAGGGGTACGCACCCCAGTTTTGGAACCACTGATCTATTTGAAGGGTCTGCAGTAACACGGTTTAACCAGTGGGGCGCTGTAGCGCAATACTGTACTGCAGCCCTTCCCAGATCCAATGCAATAGAAGAAAAGACAGCGATTCGAAGTGCAAACAAAGCCGAACCCGTAAAATGTGGAAGAGTTTAGGATAACTACAAAAATGTCATGCAGGGCCACCAACTCTCACTCATTCAAACTCACACAATTGACACTGTTCTCACGCCACGTCCATTTTCTCGCGCAGAGCAAAGAGGACACAGACAACGCGCTGACAGATAAGACACAGCAGGTTACTTTCGATATAAAACAAAGTCTCAGCTTTTAAATTCTGACAATTTTATTACGGAATCCAAACAATACATGTGGTTTTGACGCACTTTAATGTGGCGTGACAGTTCGCTGTAACACCTCAGGTCAAGCGGCATGTGAACCTATTATCTCTTCCTCTTTTATGAATGAAATATGAATGAACATAAAGTATGTTGAAAGATACAGTACAACTTGACAGTATACAGATACAGTACAACTGAAATTAATCCATCTCTAATCAGAGTTTCAACCGCAGAAAGACGTCAATAAAACAGCTTGCAAACAATGTCACAAAGCATTACATTTACCTCAGGAAAGCCATTCAATGATCATAAACTCGATAGTTAAAAAAAAAAAAAGTAGAGAGGAGCATTTTTCAAAAAAATATGCACAATATTACATATTCATTTCACTCTTATTAAAAAGTTATTATAATTCCCAGACTTAACAAAAACACAGTTTCACTCATTTTATCATTTGGACTATTGATGACTTCTGAGGAGGAAAGAAAACCTGAAGGAGATTGATCTATTCAGTTGGCTCGAAATTTATTAAAAAGACTTTTTCAAAAGTTGAAGTAATTTCCTTTTTTTGTTTATTAGTTAAAATAGGTATAACTCAATATTTTAATATTGCAAAAGTGGAATAATCAATCAAAGCCTACTGATTAATCAGTGAAATAATCGACAATTAGTCGATTAATCGCCCGAATAATCGTTAGATTAATCGATTGGTCAAAATAATCGTTTGTTGCAGCCCTGATTCCTATTGAAATGGCTGGATTTCGCCTGCAAAAATTTGCAGAACAACGGTAAATGTGATCGCACTTTTAAAAGGAATTTTCTCCTTTCTGGAAATATGATGTCAGCCACGTTTTTTGTCAGGTTTTGATAGTTTTTCTTCTACAAATCGGTACTTTTAATGAAACTTGCGAATATGCTGGATGACAGATTTTTGGTGGAATACAGTTATCATGTCAAATATCAGCAGACAACTTTTGTAAGAGAATAAGTATTTATTTAGCATTAATATTCTACATTTATTAGAGGTTAACAGTAAATCATTTATCCGTCCATTAGAATTTTATAGATCTGTGCAACAACAAATTCGGTCAGTCAGGTATGAGAAGGCCTGAAAGGAAGGACTGTGAATCATATCTAAAACAAATGTTATAGAAGAATACATGCAGAATGCCACAAATCTGTGATCTTGTACAAAAAGGGAGCAGGTAAAGAAGGTTTAGTTTTTTTTATTTATATTGTATAGTGTGGTTCACACAGTATTCTGTTCTGTCTAAATCATTTTTGGCTCATGTACATCAAGTAAAGCTGTATAATGGTTCACAAATATTCTTTTTTTTTTTTTAACAGCATTTCAAGTATTTCATATTCAAGTGCTGGAATGATTGCCATCAGTCGTCGTTGTTGTAGAAGCTCTGGTTGAGAGAAGGAAATAATGCCAGGAATTGTTCGTGACAACCTACCAAACCTAAAAGCACAGTTTTATAGAGACATTTCACCTTAAATGGCTTGTTTATACTTGAACCATAAGCAAACTTTCAATTAATCTGCATATATCCCAAAGGAATTATGCATTCATAAGTTCTTGAGTGAATATGGGAGATTTTTTTTCCCGCTTGTAGAACGACAGCAAGGCTTTCCTCACCCTCTGCCCTCCGTAATAGCAGCATGTCAGCCTGTCAATATTTCATAAACACTGCTTCAAGCCAAAAATGTTGCATTCAGACATTTGAGAATTCATACACTGTTGTGCATTGTTTTCCCCACACCATCTATCCTCTTTCCTGTCACCTGAAAGGGAATTTTGTGTTGCTTATCTTTTCTTTAGCGAGGGCTTTAATAGGGCTTTAGATAGGAGAAATTGTCAGTCATATTTTGTGAGAGTTAGTGGTTTATGTGCATTACTTAAATGATGCTGGGATAAATTTGACATGAAGTGGTTTTTGCATGTGCACTGTCCTCATACAAGTCGGCACTGGTTGGCTTTGGACTACATTGGGATAATCAGCAAATGGGAGCTTATAAATGTCTCTTAAGCTGGCATATTAAATGTGTGTGATTCAGCCAGAACTTTCTATTTGCGGTTTTCACACCACACATGGTCTAAGGCTTTTAAGGGCCTTTTTTAAAAAAGTGCCAACTGGCGTTCACAGAAACTAGTGAACAATGCAACGGAAAGTATTCGTGAGACACCTTGGGGAGTCTTTGAAGGTTAGCTGTCAAATAAACACAGTTTGCCATCTTTAATATTTATTAGTGAAAACATAACCCATAGAGTTCATTCCTTTCAGCGGAAAATGTTTAATGTAATGCGTATGAGGGAACACAGTTTGAGACAGAAATCGCTCCTTTACACACCTGGAAGCTTATTTTAAATGCTGTATCTATGTGTGTTTTGGTAAAGAATATGATCTTTGTTTATTTGCTGTATTTGAACGGGCAAAACTGCCATTTTCCCATTAAATGAAGGTTTTTTTTCAGATCGGTTGTTGGATGTCAGAGGAATCGCCTAAATTGTGTGTGTTTGAGAGTGAGAGAGTGTGGATGAGTAAGCAACAAAAAGAGGAATGTCTTAGGCAAGGCACAAGATTTTCAGTTCGTTGAAAATGCATTTACCTGAATGTGGAAGTCGACTAATGCAAAAAATAAATGTGAACTGAAGTGTTTGAGCGCAATGTACTTTTTTTCTTTTGTTTTGTTTTTCCCAGATGTGTGGCATAATTAGATAAACACTGAAAATGTTCAGTGTGTGTGCGCATGTGTTTAAAAAAAGAAGAAAAAGTTGCCGGGACTCCCATCACGTTCAGTATCATTTTCATGACCTTGTTTGTATGTCGTTAGATGTCGCTTTTTCGGATTGCTGAAGTATTTTGAACCGATGACAGTTGAGCACTTAACAAGCTTCACTGAAATATCTATTTTTCTGATCCATGTTCTGTTGTCCTTGTGCTGCGAATGAAGGTGAATGTTTACATGATGTATTTAGTACAAATTAGTTTCTTTTTGTTTATATCTCTTTCTTAAACATATTGGTACAATTTTATAAATGTATTTCTTTAATGTGTCATACACATTTGTGCTGCTTTACGATTATGATTGCCTTTTTAATTACAAAATGGGGGAGATAGAATGTCACCTAGATATAGGCCTATGTATTCACAATGACTTTGGTATAGTCTTGAGAAAGTCAGATGCAAAAATTGTAGTCAACGTTTTTAATTAGTGATGATGATGCTCTGAAATCAGTCCTTTTTGTTGAAAAGGGTCTGCTCACTCCAGTTTACATGGTCAGTTTTCCAAAGTCAGTTCTTGTTTGTTGTTCATTTGAAATAATGAAAGTACCAATAGTGTTTTCTTGCACATTTGGATACAGTTAAAACATTTTTGTATCTGCTGGTATAAATTATGAATAAAAAAACATATTCAAAACTTTCTGTACTGTATTTCATTTAGGGTATGTTTATACGTCAACGATGTACTAAAAATGGAAAAGTTTTTCCTTTGCGTTTTTGAAAAGTTTCACATACAGATGACAGCTTTGTCAAAACGATCCCCGTTCACAATGATCTGTGAAAATGCTGTTACACATGCCAGGCCAGGCCAGTAGTTGGCGATGTCACTTTGTAAAGAAACACTACACGTCTATAGACTGTACACCCAATACGCATCACGTCGCCGTTTTCACAAATTCGCGTTTTGACAATAACAGTATCATTTTTAAAAACTTGCACTTAACCCGTTTTCAAAAGTTCAGGCCCAAAAAACGCTGTTGTCATATATGAACGGCCAAAATGCATACGTTTGTATCTGCTGGTATAAATTATAAATTAAAAAAACTATTCAAAGCTTTGTTCTGGACTGTATTTCATTTAGGTATTTCGTTTTCACGACAACGATGTACTAAAAATGAAACGTTTTTGAAAAGTTTTGCATCCGCGAAAATGACTAAAAGCGCTGTATTATGCATGCCAGGCCAGTAGTTGGCGATGTGAAGGACTGTTCAATTATTGTTCAATTATTCAATTAAATTAGGCTATGTAAGGATTATGCAATTCAATTTGGTGGAATTTTACTTTTAAATTGTGTAAATCTTAAATTACAATTTTTTTTTAATTTATTTTTTATTTATAGGCATGATGGCACTGTTTTCACAAATTTGCTTTTTTGTACACTGAAAAATGATTTTTGCTGCTTGTTCAAATTGCTTAGTTAAAATGAGCTAAAGCCAACACAATTGCTATATATTTTGTCCTAACTTAATTTGTGTTCAGTCCACTTAAATATAGGTAAAATTGAAGTTTACTTAATCCGTTTGTGTTGAGATTACATGAATGATTTGCATTAACTGAAACTGGACGGGGCTTGTTAGTTCCCAGCATGCTTTGCATATGGCTAAATCAAGAGAGAGTAAATGTTATTTTATGTATTTTGAGCAATATGAGAAAAGGTGGAGACTTGATAGTGTGTAATAGTGTTTAATGTTAAATTATGTTGGAATTATTAAATTATCATTGTGGAGCATTTGCTGTGGCTGTGGACTGATACAGCTAATGTCATAACTGCTTTTCTGAAAGAGCTTTTACTGCTTTTACTGATGTTAATGTGTGCTTTGCTAACTAAAAGTTTGTCAACTAGCTAGTGCAGTATTATAATTCAGTTGTGTGAAATTAAAATATATGAAATTGAATTGGATGAATGAATATATGAAATTGAATGTCTGAATCATGTCAGAGAGCCATATAAAATTCACTTTGAGACTACTTATTTGGGCCACTTAAAATGATTTCATTCCATGATGTTGAAGTTACATGAACAAATTGTTTGTTTAACTTAATTGATTCATGTGGGACCGTGAATTCAAGCGTGGTACCATGATAACTTGTGCAATAAGTCCATTTGTGAAATTTCCTCACTACTAATATTCCACAGTCAACTATTAGTGGTATTATAACAAAGTGGAAGCAATTGGGAACAACAGCAACTCAGCCACGAAGTGATAGGCCATGTAAAATCACAGAGCGGGATCAGCGCATGCTGAGGCGCACAGTGCGCAGAAGTCGCCAACTTTCTGCAGAGTCAATAGCTACAGACCTCCAAACTTAATGTGGCCTTCAGATTAGCTCAAGAACAGTGAGTAGAGAGCTTCATGGAATGGGTTTCCATGGCCGAGCAGCTGCATCCAAGCCTTACGTCACCAAGTGCAATGCAAAGCGTCGGATGCAGTGGTGTAAAGCACACCGCCACTGGACTCTAGAGCAGTGGAGACATGTTCTCTGGAGTGACGAATCGCGCTTCTCTGTCTGGCAATCTGATGGACGAGTCTGGGTTTGGCAGTTGCCAGGAGAACGGTACTTGCCTGACTGCATTGTGCCAAGTGTAAAGTTTAGTGGAGGGGGGATTATGGTGTGGGGTTGTTTTTCAGGGTTTGGGCTTGGTCCTTTAGTTCCAGTGAAAGGAACTCTTAATGCTTCAGCATACCAAGACAGTTTGGACAATTTCATGCTCCCAACTTTATGGGAACAGTTTGGGGATGGCACCTTCCTGTTCCAACATGACTGCGCAACAGTGCACAAAGCAAGGTCCATAAAGACATGGATGAGCGAGTTTGGTGTGGAGGAACTTGACTGGCCTGCACAGAGTCCTGACCTCAATCCGATAGAACACCTTTGGGATGAATTAGAGCGGAGACTGCGAGCCAGGCCTTCTCGTCCAACATCAGTGCCTGACCTCACAAATGCGCTTCTAGAAGAATGGTCAAAAATTCCCATAAACACACTCCTAAACCTTGTGGAAAGCCTTCCCAGAAGAGTTGAAGCTGTTTTAGCTGCAAAGGGTGGGCCAACTCCATATTAAACCCCACAGATTAAGAATATGAAAAATGTCATTTAAGTTAATGTGCATGTAAAGGCAGGCGTCCCAAAACTTTTGGCAGTATAGTGTAGTTGACAAATGATTTTGGACTCTGCTTACTTTTGTAAGGTGGACAGTAGTTGGGCGTGTATTTGTACAGTTTGGGTTCCTAATCAGAAAAATATAGAATATACTTAGTTCTTGAATGTCGACTCTTAAGGAACAGGCACATATTTATTTTTCTGGGTGCAAGATGTTTTATTCATGGTAAGGTGGTGATAACTTGTCACACTAGGACGCCACCCTCATGAAATAGCACGTCCTTTTAAATGTGCCAAACTGAGTGAGTCAAACATTCTGTGTGAAAAAAAGAGTAGGTTTGTTTTGATATACATGGATATTCAGTTCTGCTTTGGGATATAATTGGTATATGGATCCATCATATTGTGTTTTCAAAGCCTCCTTCTGTTATCCTTCCATTGTTTAGGTAAGAACTTCTTCAACACTGTTTAGTATGAGTTTCACATACTGTTGGGACAATTTTGAGTTCAAAAATGTAACAAAAAAATATTCATGACTTCATTAGCTATTGAGAATTAGCTGTTGAGAAGCCCAAATTAAAAGTGAATAGTTCCAGATTTGATAGTGTTACGTCAGTTTAAATTAGAGAAATCCTGTTTGGTTTGTTTTTTTTCTGGGAGTGTTTCTTTCAAGCAAGTCATCAATCAAATGTCTTATTTTGTAGATTTATGGCTTAGCCTTGCCATCTGGTCCTCTGCATGAAGTTCCATTTGTCAGCGGATGATGAAGACAACTCAAATTACCCAGTGAACACAGCTATGGCTTTAAAATGACACAGCAGAAGGAACTTTGGTCTGCAGCATAACGATGAGACCCAAAGTGCCTGCTGGCGCCAGATGTTTTTATTTGTGGGGCACTAAAGGTTCACTTTTAAGAACAGTCTGTGATCCCATGCCAAAGGTCTAATCACCACTGAAGCTATGGGTAACCTGCACTTATAACTTATTTATGTGCATAATTAATTAATGCCATTTTGCGTTTTTACTTTGGTGACTTAGCGTGGTTCTGTGTTACTGCCAGTTTGTTATTTAATGTTTTTTTTTGTCTGTTTTTATTGTATTTGATGCTTTTTAAGTGGATCTGTACGGAGCCCCTAAAGGGACATGGGGATGGAAAAAATATGAGATGGGAGGAAAAATATATTTAAAAGCTTTTGCATTCTCTCACAAAACCTTTGCTTTCCCCTGAGAAACTTTGCATTTGCTCGCAAAACTTTAGTGTTCTTTGCGAGCAAACGCAAAGTTTATCAGGGTAACGCAAAACTTTTACGAGGGAACACAAATGTTTTGTGAAATAAGTTTCTCGGGGGATACAAACATTTTCTGAGCGAATGCAAGTTTCTCAGCGGAAGGCAAAACATTTGTGAGAGAACACAAAAAAATTGAAATTTTTTCTTCCTATTTCATCCCATGTCTACGGAGTATAAAAGCTTGTTTCCGCCACAGAATAAATAATAAATAAGGTAATTGTGAGTTTATATCTCACAATTCTGACTTTTCACGTGCATCAATGAGCCTTGGCCGCCCATTTGTTATGGCCAATAATTGATAAATATTAAACCATAGACTATTAAAAATATATACTACTTTCAATAAATAAATTCAAAATAAAACACATAAAAATCAATTATTTTAAATGCTACAATTGAATTTAGGAATCACAACATTATAATACAAAAAAATGGATTTTGGAAAATGTAGAAAAATTATTTTGAGATTTGCTCATTACAACAGTGTAAATTGGTGTATTAGTGTAATTCACTGAGATATATTGTTATAATGTCAAAACGTCAACCTAAATGTAAAAAAAGTGAAAAAAAAAATAGCATGATCAATTAACAGTATCTGAAAATATTTAAAAAAATCTATATCAGTCAATAACTGATATGAAACCAATATATTCTGATAATTAGGATACAGATTGCATAAAGACGACATTTGCATGGAATATCTGCACAAAATATTGTCCTCTAGATTTGGTTTGCTTCTTGTTTCAACTACTTTTGTACATGCAATGAAAGTCAATGGGGTCCAAAACAACATTGGACCCCACAGACATTATATAAATATTCTCTTTTGTGTTCCACAGAAGAAAGAAAGGCATGAAGGTGTTGAACAAGAGCAAACAATGACAGAATTTTCATTTTTGGCAGGACTATCGTTTTAAGTATGAGAAACTAAAGTCATTCAAGCTGGAATTCCGCCAGATAGACTCCTAGAATATGGCCTTTATTGCACCAACAGTCACATCTGGTACCTGAAGGACAACAGGTGACAGAGAATAAAGAGCGAGTGTGTGAGTGAGAGAGAGAGAGGCTCCAGCAGTGTTATGGTGACAATATTCTCTTCCCCCAGCGATCCGCGGATCCTCATGTGGCAAAGAGAACAGGTGGCGCCCATCAGGAAGTGGTTGGGGAGAACTCTCTGTAGCCATACTTCAAGGAAAAGCACCCCACTATTGGTCCTTTAAAATCTGAGCCATACTGTAGAAGAGAAAGATAAAATCCTAGCAGGTGTTCCTTTGTCAGGTTAGTCTCTGATAAAGTCTCAGGAGCAGGTATCTTTGGCATGTGTTCCCTTTGCACTAATCCAAAGAGTTTCTTTCGCACCACACTGTTTTTATTGCACGATCACTCGCAATCTATGAAATACCATGTCGCAACAAAAAATATGTTGACACTTTACATTATAGTAAAATTGTGTGAATGTTATGGTTAATGCAGTTAATAAAATGAATATGAATTTAGTAGTCATTTTCTCAGCCTCATGTCGTTCCAAACCTTGGAAGACTTGGACACAAGTCATATATGGTCCACTTTTATGGTGCTTTTGTATCCTTTTTTGAAGCTTTGGTGCTTATTTATTGTACTTGCATGTGGGTGACCAGTACTTTCAAAATGTTTGTTTTTGTGTTCCACAAATAAGTCACGCTTGTGAAAATGAAGTGTGCTTAATAGTATTAAATGCACGCTTGTAGTGTATTTCAAATATTAAAAGTATATTTTTAAACTGTACTTTGCAGATAATATAGTAATAATGAAATAAAAGGCCACTTAAGTGTACTTAAAGACATTACACTTTTCATGACTGTTTCTTAACACATTTAAAAAGTGCACTTTGTAATAATGTCAAATTACAAGTTTTACTTTGAAGTACTTTTTAAATTATTATTTTTTTAAATAATATTTTGTTGTGCTTTTAATGGAGTGTATGTATGTGTTGACTACTAACATACTAAAGCACACTGTTGCTGCCTTACATTTTTTTTTTAAGTACAATCAACTTGGATGTTTGTCATTTCAACTTAAATTACATTAAACTGACTTAAAAATTATTTGAATCTTAAAAAAGTTTAAAAATTGCAGTTAAAGCAATGTAAAAGGAATGTAAAAACATGTTATAACTTAACGGTCATATAATTAAAAAAAATGATTTGATCAATAAGTTATGACAACATATTTTTTTTACATTGCTTTAACTCCTCAAAATAAGTTAAGCGGTTTTCAACTGTTATACAAGTTCTATAAGTTATACAAGATTTAAAATCATTTTTAAGTCACTTTAATGTAATTTAAGTTGAAATGACTTAAACATCCAAGCTGATTGTACTTGAAAATTTAAGGCAGCAACTTTTTTTTTTACAGTGCACATGTAAAGTACTTGGTGTGTTTTTCAATATTACATTTGACGTTATATATCTTGAATATACTAAATTGCAACTTTAAATCATTAAATGTAATATATTATATATTATACATGACATGTATTACATGACATGCATGTTTCAATAGAAATGACATTCAAGTATATTTTAGTTTACCATAAATGCTTGTCAGTACATTTGGCAGTACACTTTAACCATATTTCAAAGACAACAGAAGAAATTGTGAAATTACATATAAATATGTACACAAGTTTCTACGTAAGTCTGTCAAAAAAGTGAGTTTGAAACGTTATGAGCAAATGATGACAGGACTTTCATTTGGTGAACTATCCCTTTAAGAGCATGTTCTTTATTAGTATTCTTCACTTATAATATTACATTTTTAATTCTATATCTTCAATGAATAAAGCGTTTATGTGTGTTTTCAACTATCAAGTTTGTTCTCATTTCTCATCATAGCACTAAATAAAATCACATCAATGAATGCAAATGCATAATTTATAACACTACCGAAAATCTTCTGATTTAAGGCATCCAACTTTGTGCTTTAATTGCAACATTCCCTCACAATTTGGTCCCACCTGCTTGTATCCCTCACATTTTTTGTCCCTACCAATTCCTTATCGGCATGTCACATACTTAACCAACGAAAGCCTTCACACCACAAAGTGTGCGTGAATCCTCTAGGCAGTGTTTCTCTGTATTACCTTTCTGCATTGTTGCTGCTTTGTCTCTACCGGCGCATACATGATCCGCAAATCTCTCAATCTAGCTACCAGCAATGTGGCTCTGATTAATGATGCTCTGAACCAGCAGACATTGCAGGGTGTTGCCCTGTTTAGCATGCTGTGCGTTTGCCTGTTTACTGTTCTAAAGGTGGCTTACTATTTCTCTTTACTATATGCTTTCTTGTACAGAAAATGATGACGAATTATTGTGGCACAGACATTTAGCCTTGCATGTTGAATATGTTAAAAAAAACAACCCTTAGGCTAGAAGGGGCTTGATTTTATGTGCATACATCATTGACTTCTATGTAAATGACATGTCTTGCTTTGCTCTGTTTTGAGAATCGTAAAAAAGTCGAAATGAGAAGGGTGACTTTGTCTTAAAAAGGAAAACCCCTATATCTGTCTTTTTAAAGGAAAGCTTGGATGATACATCTAAAGGGTGAGAGGAGGAACTAGCTTTGCTTTTTTTTCTAGCTGTGGAAAATCTCTTGATATGGATATTTTAGAGCAAAAATAATATTCAATGTCCTACAGATTACACACAGAGAAAAATGGTGTCCAAATTGTACCTTTCGGGGTACAACAGCTTGTCACTGGGGCAGAACCCTTAAAAGGACAAATTTGTACCTTTTTACCACAAAAAGTTCATAGTAGTACCTTAAGGTACGTATGTGTACGCTAAGGTACTAATATGCACCTTTTAGGAGTAAAAAAGTTACAAAGATGTCCTTTTAAGGGTTCTGCCCCAGTGACAAGCTGTTGTACCCCGAAAGGTACAATTTTGACACCCCTTTTCTCTGTGTGTACATGTAGACAACAGGGCACCAATTAAAATGCATGACACTGTTCTTATACAATGATGAACAACGTAAATATGCAAAAACATTATTTTCTCAGCATAGTATAGACATAAAGCATATTTTAAGAACTATAATGAGAAGATCATTCAAATTTCTGCTGTAGTATAGTTCTCCTTGGCGAACGCAAATATTTATTTTAAGCTCAATCTAAACAAAACAATAAGGTTCATGGTTAATAAATAAGTCAATATACATCAATCCTCCTTCCAAAACGTGTTGGTAAGCCTATATAAGTGTTTATATTTTAGACCTGATGGGAGGGGTTATTTTATTGCATAACAAGAACAAAAACAACATACATACACTCACCTAAAGGATTATTAGGAACACCTGTTCAATTTCTCATTAATGCAATTATCTAATCAACCAATCACATGGCAGTTGCTTCAATGCATTTAGGGGTGTGGTCCTGGTCAAGACAATCTCCTGAACTCCAAACTGAATGTCAGAATGGGAAAGAAAGGTGATTTAAGCAATTTTGAGCGTGGCATGGTTGTTGGTGCCAGACGGGCCAGTCTGAATATTTCACAATCTGCTCAGTTACTGGGATTTTCACGCACAACCATTTCTAGAGTTTACAAAGAATGGTGTGAAAAGGGAAAAACATCCAGTATGCGGCAGTCCTGTGGGCGAAAATGCCTTGTTGATGCTAGAGGTCAGAGGAGAATGGGCCGACTGATTCAAGCTGATAGAAGAGCAACTTTGACTGAAATAACCACTCGTTACAACCGAGGTATGCAGCAAAGCATTTGTGAAGCCACAACACGCACAACCTTGAGGCGGATGGGCTACAACAGCAGAAGACCCCACCGGGTTCCACTCATCTCCACTACAAATAGGAAAAAGAGGCTACAATTTGCACGAGCTCACCAAAATTGGACAGTTGAAGACTGGAAAAATGTTGCCTGGTCTGATGAGTCTCGATTTCTGTTGAGACATTCAGATGGTAGAGTCAGAATTTGGCGTAACAGAATGAGAACATGGATCCATCATGCCTTGTTACCACTGTGCAGGCTGGTGGTGGTGCTGTAATGGTGTGGGGGATGTTTTCTTGGCACACTTTAGGCCCCTTAGTGCCAATTGGGCATCGTTTAAATGCCACGGCCTACCTGAGCATTGTTTCTGACCATGTCCATCCCTTTATGACCACCATGTACCCATCCTCTGATGGCTACTTCCAGCAGGATAATGCACCATGTCACAAAGCTCGAATCATTTCAAATTGGTTTCTTGAACATGACAATGAGTTCACTGTACTAAAATGGCCCCCACAGTCACCAGATCTCAACCCAATAGAGCATCTTTGGGATGTGGTGGAACGGGAGCTTCGTGCCCTGGATGTGCATCCCACAAATCTCCATCAACTGCAAGATGCTATCCTATCAATATGGGCCAACATTTCTAAAGAATGCTTTCAGCACCTTGTTGAATCAATGCCACGTAGAATTAAGGCAGTTCTGAAGGCGAAAGGGGGTCAAACACAGTATTAGTATGGTGTTCCTAATAATCCTTTAGGTGAGTGTATATAGAGGATCACAGCATATTCAACTATTATCTATTACATTCATAATAGCATCAAAGGAAACTACAGAAAAAAGAGAAAAATAAAAAATATATACAGGGGATAACTTACAAAAAAAAGGATTCAAAAATTCTATACATCCGTTTTGCTTTTTTATTTCTTGCATCATTTAGGGCCTCAGTATAATGCTTAAATTCAATTTTAAATAATATAATGTTAGGTTTATTATTAGTCCATTTCTGTTTGTGTATATGGTAGGCTATTACCTGACCGGATGGTTTTCGCGGGAAATTGCGTAGGCCTACGTCACTCGCCCGTGTGTGTCCCGTAAACACAGAAAAGTTGGATCCAAGCCAAATTTTCTTCATTCGCTTCAGGACACTGAGTAGTATTGCACCAGTTTGGAGAACATTGTCAATAAAAAAGCAAGGAAGACTTGTTATATTCTTAATGAATATACATTTTTTTGATTAATTGATCAAGTATTTGTACACTCTGGCATTTTTAGTTTTTTGTTCATTTAGTTTGTTTTGGTTTGTTTTTTGTGTATTAATATGTATTTTTGTTGTATTATATACTACTGTATACTACTAAGTTTCTCTGGCTAATAAAAAAATAAATAAAGAAAAGTTGGCTACTTTGACGTGTAGTGTGGGAGTGGTATAGGTTAGTTGTCACAACTAGTGAGAAAGTTTGACATGGATGATGGATCACGCTAAATAAAAAAAAATAAATAAAAAAACGCTGAACAGAGCTACTGGCAAAAAGAGATCGCGACAGAGCTGGTAATAAAATGAGAATCATCACCGGCTTTTCGGAAATGGCGAAAACTGAGGGATTTAAATATTGTAAAGGCGACACAGATGGCGTTTTTACTCAACCGGTGAGTAAGGTATTTTATTGAACAGTTAAATTGCCATAATGTCTCTAACAGAGTTCATTGTAGCATTATTATCTATTGTGAAGGGTCATTACATTATGGTTGTTGTAGCTCTGTGCTGGAATTTATTTTCAAGGAAGTACCGTGTCTATTAATGGGTAGGCTATAGCTACAGTAACGTCTTCAGCTAGTCAGCTTGAGATCCTTTCTATCTAAACTGGTTATATCTCTTAAACCTAGTAGGCTAGTGAATGTTTTATGATCGGTATAATCTCTATTTTATTAGTTATGAGAAAGAACCATATTCATCCGCACTGTCACGCAGAGCCGAAGCACAATTAAAACAACGTTCTTTCGATGCATGCGATTAACTAACATGTGAGCAATACATATATTTTTTACGTTTAATAGTCTTTGTCAATGTTAGTTAATAAAAATACAATTGTTCATTGTTTGTTCATCTTAGTTAGTGCATTAACAAATATGAGCAAATACAACTTTTAATTTTAAAAATGTATTAGTAAATGTTAAAAATAACATTAACTAAGACTAATACATGCTGTAACATTATTGTTAATTGTTAATGTTGTTTACTAATATAGTTAACTAATGTTAACAAAACTTATTATAAAGTCATCATCATCATCATTTACTCACCCTCACCCTGTACCGAACCTTTCAAGCTACAAACATTTAAAAAAATCAGCAAGGATGCATTAAATTGATCAAAAATGACAGTACATTTTTACATGGTCAAATTCTATTTCAAGTAAATGCTGTTTTTTTCTGAACATTCTATTGATCGAAGAATCCTGAGAAAAAAATATTACAGTCTGTACAAAAATATTAAGCAGCACAACTGTTTTCAACACTGATAATAAGAAATGTTTCTTGAGCATCAAATCAGCATATTAGAATGATTTCTGAAGATCATGTGACACTGAAGACTGGAGTAATGATGCTTTACCATCACAGGAATAAATTACATTTTTAAATATATTAAATTAGAAAACACTTATTTTAAATTGTAATAAAATGTCTGTTTTTAAGCATATTTTTGATCAAAATGCAGCCTTGGTGAGCATAAGAGACTTCTTTCTAAAACTTTTTTTTTTAAATCTTACCGGCCCAAAACTTGGGATTTGTGGAATTTATTCATCAGAAAGCTCTGAGCAAAGCTATCAGCAAGTGTTGTGTCATGGGATTGTTTGGTATTGTTTGCAAACAAACATAAAAAGAACATGACACGTATAAGCAGTGTTTTTGCAGTTCATATTTTAAACGTATCACCCTGTGAAAAAACAAAACAGGCAGTTTGTTGTGAGCAAAATATGAACGCATGTGAACAGCATGCAACTGGTTTTGTGTGAAATGTTTCACTCCTAAACATCTCTCCTCTGGGTCTTTTCACCAGAGCAAACTACATCAAAACAGTCGATTATTAGTTGTGTCTCTCATCTTTTCCCCTGACCTGTAATAGATTGCTGAGTCCCATTCCTCTCTGAACTCTGCAGCAATACAGAAAAGAACATAAAAAGGAAAATATTCCATGTTCTGCTGTGTATTTTCCCCTTGATCAGCTGTTTAAGTGCATTTATGTCTATTTTTCTCACACACCAGAATCTTTGCTATATGAAATTGTCTTCCCATTAGGGCCGTAAAGCTACGGCGCGCCATTCTGCAGTACTGAGACTCAGCTTAGGTTGTCCTAGATCTGTCCATTTACTTCCCTCTTAAAACAAATAGATGAGTTTAGGAAGTGCTGCTTCCTTAAATATACAATACCTCAACACGTGGGATCGTTATGTAACGTATGCACGAAGAATGACTTTTTCCATCCATTATGCAAACTGCTTCTTTAACAGCGTCCCTGGCCTTGTATTATACTTTTCCCACAATTGTTTTCGGTTTGTAAATAATGTAATGCTGCCTTGATGAAGAGGAGTAGCCATAAGCTATGCAATAATAATGAACTTTGGGAGCTGGCTTGTGCAGAACTGAAATAATTCTGTTTGAGGGTGACTGTTAAATATCTACAGCTGTCGAATTACATCTACAAGGGAGTCTGTTAGATAAAAGAATGCATCTGATTTATTTATTTCACAAACTGTCAGCTGCTCTGAAATACTCTTGATGCTTCAAATTTATTTTGAGAAGAAAGGAAACAAGATAATGGGGGGGTATGTAATAATTTTTGCGTGCTGATGTTACATTACCAGCATTTATCTGAATCATTAATCCCTCTGGCAAAAAAGAAAAAAATGCTGACAAATTCATTTTACTGTGGAATTTGCATTTGAAAACAGGGGCTTCATGAGTTATGCAAAACATTTTCTTATCAAGTTTTGGTTATAGGCTCAAAATGAGGCATAGCAATGCTGTTCTTTGGGAAAAAAGACTTTGCCCTAAACAGAGACTTCTGTTTGGCTGTTATCATTGACTCTTAAGGAAAATGTTGGCTGTTATTGACTATAACTAGTTCTCATGAGTTAAGGTGACATCTTAGTCTTTAGTCTCACTTTTGATGTTGAAGCTCCTTTGTGTTTTGATTGACTGTGATTATGAGCTGTGAAAGTCTCTTATGCCACACATGTGGTTGTTTCTTCAACTATGGGGTTGAATTATTATATATATGTTTTTAGCTTTTATTTAATCATTTTTACCATGCTTTTATTTATTTTTCATATTTCAAGTTTTTAGGTATAGATTTTATTGTTTTACTCTTATCCCAGACCCAACCTTTCATTCTTTACCTTTGTTGAAAACCCTGTAACACCTTTGATGTTCCGGATCAAAAATGGCCGACCTTTTAAAAATTGCTTGTAAATAATTTGTTGTGCTATATTATCACCAAATATTGTCAACTTGTTTTCTTTTAATAAAGGGGTCCTTGATTATGATTTCACTTTTTTAACTTTCGTTAATGTGTAATGTTGCTGTTTGAGCATAAACAACATCTGCAAAGTTACAACGCTAAAAGTTAAATGCAAAAGGAGATATTTTCTTTTACAGAAATCGATTTTTAAAGGTGCTGTATATAAGTTTTTCACTTCACTAAAGCATAAAAATACCATAATATGTTTGCAGATATTTAGGAAACATGCTAAGTTCACATACTTGTTTCACAGAAAATCAATGCTACAGCCAGTTATTTTACTTTGAAATGTGTGTTCCGTGTCAGAATGTCTGTTTTTGTTTTGGTCTGTGCGATCCCGCACACTGCCAGTTTACCAATAGTATTTTGACACCACAGGTTGCCAGTTGGCGGAAAACACAGTGTATTGCTGCCATGGAAGCCAGCAAACAAACTGGGTCAGAGATCGCAGAGATTGTACCCGACCTAAAAAGCCTCGGCATCCATCTAAAAATCTCTATGAATGTAAGCACATTAAAACGTGGATAAATCGAATCATCAATTTGTGTGTAAGTCTCCTTGGCTTTCATTGTCAATTGCGCTCACTCCTTTTGCGTGTCCTCAATCTGGCAACCCGTGTGAGCATCGAGTCTGAGGAGGAGGGGTGGGGAAACAACGATCTCCAATATTTTGAATTTGGACTGCAGTACCTATTTCGACCACTTTTCAATCTTACGTACCGCACCTTTAAGGACTACAACAAGCTTCTTCCCGGGTTGGTGACATCACAAATCCTAAAGAACAGTAGCTCCGCCCACTGGTTCCAGCATGACAAGTAGTAGGTAAATAACAGACGTGACGATAACACTGGATCGAGCAACTAAGAGATAAACATCCCTTTGAAGAGTGCAAAATGTTGTGCAGTGCCAGGTTGCGGAAAAACACAGTCTCTGCATAACCTTCCTTCTGATGCTAGATTTGCAGAGAGACTGAAATTAAAAAACGATGCTGTGCCTTCTAGGCTATATTGGATCCGACAAGAACGGTGCAACACACTTATGTGAGTAAAAAAGTTTTTATTGTGCCACTATTGCTTTGTTACAGATCGTTTGATATGTACTGATTATGTGTATGTGTCTAACCAAAATCACCAGTGACCAGTGTTTTCTGATATGTAATGATTCATGTAGGCCTACAGTCAGATGTTTTTGTCTCAAAATCGTTTATTGTCAGTAAATCAAACCAGTGACTAAACATCAACTTCACATTGTTTCTCTTAGGACTAGGATGAAAATAATCTGTTATTTAAACTGTGATTTAATTATATATAGAACGCGATCAAAGAACGCTCCCTTTTCAATTGCTGGAGCTGTCAATCAAACAGCGTAAGTTTAACAGTGACTTTATCATGGACTCTCGCCAAAACTCCCATTAGAATCAACGAATCTCTTATTTACATTGTGTTTGCACTGTTAGTTATGATGAAAGCATTCATTAGTGCGCAGAAATTACACTACACTTGTACAATAATGTTACAATGACGAGATCATTGCATTCATGCGTCTGTGATCGGCTACAATGCTCATCACTACAACCTTTCATGCCACAATCTAAATATGTCATAGATCTAAATATAATGCTATAATCAACATGTTTCACGATTGGTAAACCTTGAGAGAAGTAATAGTAAAAACGTGCTAAAGGTTTTCGAGAGAGTTCCACATGTAATACTACATGTCCATATGCAAATCACATGTCAGCCAATCACAGCAGTGGGCGTTTACACTGAAGTCTCACAGCAGACTTCAAACAGAGCGTTCAAATCAGAGGGCTAAAATCAGGGTAGGAAAAATGCCTTTTATTTCTGAATTATGACAGTTTTTTATGTAAAAATCATACTAACGTTATAAGTGCACCCCAGGAAAATCCCAGGTTTTGTATTTCTTTTTGGAACTGATTGATCGTAGGCCTCATTGATCTGAGCTTATGCACCTCAACAAAATATGGAACAAATTTGCACCGTTTATCACACTAGTGTGTGCTTTAATGTTTAACCAGGAAGTTTGTTTTGAAATACTTTTTTGTACAAAATGGAACAAAGTCACACATGTGGTGTTCCAGGCCAAAAATATCCGGCCTACAAAAAAATAGCTTATAAATCTCTCGTTATGCTATATTATCACCAAATATTGGATTCAATCATTTTTTTTTTCTTTAAATTATGGCAGGTTTTGTTTTTATTTTGAAACCGATTGATCGTAGGCCTCATTGATCTGAGGATAAAGTTCATCCCTGTGAAAAAGAAATCCCAATACTCAAAATAGTTTGTTTGTGTATATGAATGTGTGTGTGTGTGTGTAGCGCAGGTTTGCATGTATCCACGCATGCATAGGTCCGATGCCTTTATCTTTGCAAGCACACATGTATGTATGTGAACATGAACATGCTCCTGAACACCATGGGCCCTATCATACACCCTGCGCAATCTGACGGCAAGTGTTTTTTGCTAGTTTCAGCAAGACGAAGTTATCAATTTCACGTCCAGCGCCACGTTGTTTAAATATCAAATGCACTCGCGCCCATCTGTTCGCCCATGGGCGTGCTGGTCTGAAAACGAGGTGTGTTCAGGTGCATTGTTGGCACGTTGCTATTTTGAGGCAACTGAAAACGACTGCGCCATTGACCAACAAAATTCTCAATACGTGTAAGTGAGTGTGTTTTGTTGTTTAAAAACCTTTATAAGTGATCTTGATCTATAACGTGAGATGGGCGCCTCCATGTTTGCTCGCGCTGCAGTTGAGCCCCTGGCCCTTGTGAAAGTGAAAGTGCCCTTTTCGATCGTACCCCCACGACGAACGCAATTTCTAATTTCTACCGGAGGCGATTTCTACCGAGGGGAAAGCCCCAGGGAACGCGATTTGTACCGGACAACCACCCCCACCCGACTTGTCCCTGCCCCCGCGGAGGTCTGTGCTCACCACTGTGTGGGACCGTACCGCTCAAACGGTTAAATATTAAAAATAAAAGGATTTCTTTTTGGAGAAGTGTTCAGTCTTTCCGCTCACAAATTCTGCCATGTAAATAGCGAATCCGCCATGGTGCAAGCGCAACTAGCTTTTAAAGGGAATGGGAGATGAGACTCTGATTGGTTTATTGCACGTTACGCCCAAAACACACCCATGACTCATTAAGAAACTAGGTACAACCCTTTTGGACCATGCGCCTGGCACGCCTACTGTTTTATCCATCATTAAACTAGCAAAAGTGGATTCGGACACGTCCTAAGTGCATCTGCGCCATGCACTTCAGACCATGTGCTCAGATCATTAAAATAGTGCCCTAAATGTTTCTCTTATTTTCGATCTCTCCCATTCATTTTCAATGAATGGTCATTTTTGACCAGTATAAGCTCAGATCAATGAGGCCTACAATCAGTCAGTTAACTTTTTTTTTCTTCCTCAAATTCCGTTTTGTTTTTACCAAATTCTGTGTTTTCTGTTTTAAGTTTTCTGGATTCCATTTTAATGGTTCAATTAAATCTTAATAATCAAAGAGCATGTCTAATTTCATTTCTAAGAGAAGTTTTTTTTATTTCAGAAATTCTGTGTTTATTTAAATTTTTCTGCCAATCAAATTTATTAATTAATTTAATTTATCTTTTAAACATGAAATGAAACAAAACTTATTGTTTTAATAATAAAGTTTTAATAATAATGTATTATTATTAGTGTTAGTATTATTATTAAATTGAGACATAGCTACATACAACAGTAATATATTTTAAGTAATATACAGTAATATATTTCTGTCACAATTTCAAGATAAACCGTGGTTCAAGGTTGCCGTGAAGACCTTTGAGTTTCTGTGTGTTTATGGTATGATGATAGTTTTTTAAATTAAATGGTAAAAAGCGGATGAAGTGACTCTCAAAGCGGCTCTGGAAATGAAGTTCATGCATTCATGTCCTTGTATAGCCAGCATCACGCGTGCTTCAGTGTGTGTGTGGGAGATGAAACCGTGCGTCTGCGCCATTCATTCACACAGAAACACACAGAACATGCAGGATTCATATTTAAATAGTCTTTTTGCGGTTTAATATTCACAGACACTGGTCTATATTGCAGTTTGATTTAAGTGTACTGACCTGCTTTTTATTTAGCCTATTCATCAAAAAAATTACAAATTCTGTGTAATTCCGCGTTATGCAGTAAATTCCGTTTTTATGACGGAATTCCGCGATTCTGTCCACGTTTTCCGCATCGCGGAAATCATTGGGCCCTACTTGATCCTAGCTAGCGGCTGGGTGTGGTTGATTATGTAACCAGGACTTTAGTTGGTAAGTTGTGTAGCATGCTCTGATAGGAAGGGCCTGATCTTCCTAATGTTGTATAAGTCAAATCTGCAGGACCGGGCAGTTCTAGCAATGTGGTCTGTGAAGTTTAACTGATCATCGATCACAACTCCAAGGTTCTTGGCTGTCCTGGATGGAGTTATGGTTGACAAACCTAGCTGAACGGAGAAGTTGCGATGAAGTGTTGGGTTGGCTGAGACCACAAGCAGCTCTGTCTTTACAAGTTCGAGCTGAAGGTGGTGGTTCTTCATCCAGCAAGAAATGTCTGTCAGGCAGGCTGAGATGCGAGCAGCTACCGTTGGATCATCTGACTGGAATGAGAGGTAGAGTTGTGTGTCATCAGCATAGGAGTGGTAGGAAAAACCATGTTTCTGAATGACAGATCCTAGTGATGACATGTAGATGGAGAAGAGAAGTGGTCCAAGCACTGAGCCCTGAGGCACCCCAGTAGCTAGATGTTGCGACTTAGACACCTCACCTCTCCACGACACCCTGAAGGACCTACCTGAGAGGTAAGACATGAACCATTGGAGTGCGGTTCCTGAGATGCCCTTCGTCATGAGGGTTGACAGGAGGAACTGGTGGTTAACCGTGTCAAAAGCAGCAGACAGATCCAGCAAGATGAGTACTGAGGATTTGGAAGCTGCTCTTGTCAGTCTCAGAGCTTCAGTATCCAAGAGCAGGGCAGTCTCAGTTGAGTGGCCACTTTGAAACCAGACTGGTTGTTGTCCAGGAGGTTGTTCTGTGTAAGAAAGGTAGAGACTTGGTTGAACACGACTTGTTCAAGTGTCTTAGCAATGAATGGAAGAAGGGATACCAGTATGTAGTTTTCTAAAAGGGCTGGATTTAAAGTGGATTTTAAGCAGTGGGGTTATCCGAGCCTGCTTAAAAGCTATAAGAAAGGTACCAGTGTCAAGAGAGGTGTTTAGATGTGAGTGAGTGCAGGTACAATGAAGAAGAAATGGATTGAAGGAGATAAGTAGGGATAGGATCAAGTGATAATATTTGGTGTTAATATAGCATAACGAGAGATTTATAAGCTATTTGTATGCCAGTCATTTTTGACAAAGAACACCACAAGGTGGAAAAAAGTTGGGAAGTATTTATACCCTCTGTGAGCCATTAAGTTTTAGTCCAATGTGATAACATTAAATACATTTTTGGGAAAACAAAAATCCTCTCCAGGTCAAAATGATCTGAACACAACATCCATCATTAAAATATGTGATTATAGAAGTTTAAAGAACTTTCATCAATAAAAGTTGTTTTTAATATATTTAAAAAAAATCTAGTTTACACCTTGATTTCATATTTTTTGACATGTTTATTCAGTATTCAGTTTATTCAGATATTTTAGAGCAAAAATAATATTCAATGCATGTCTTAGAGATTACATATAGAAAACGGAGAACCAATTAAAATGCGCAACACTCTTCTTATACAGTAAAGCACAACATGAATATGCTTACTAAGGATGCAAAACAGAAATATGTCAAAAGCAACATTTTCTCAGCATAGTAGACATGAATATTACTAAAAAGAATACCCCATAAATCAGTGCTAAGTAATGACTACAATATTATAAAGCATAAAGACTAAAATGAGAAGATAAAAATTTGACAGAAATTAGAATTTTTATTCCTCAGTTTGTTTGTTTCATCCATTACAAAACATTTATTTTTTCCCCCAACAGATAATGTACATGGTTACCAAGGAGACAAAGAGATAAAATGTGAGACATGCATGTGAAGAACATGAATAATCAAGGTAAATATCAAGAACAGATTTTTTTTTATTGTTCATTTCCATTCAAGCTGTAATTTTAAGTTACGTGAAAAGTGTGAAACTAATTGTGTGTATTTAGTATACATAAAATGCTAGCTATGAAATTAGCCCAGTAAGACTGCAATTTTTTTCCAAAAATGTTTAAAATATAATTTCCACAACAGTCATTTCCACCACGTAATGAGAATAATACAATATTGAGACGTGGTAGAAATTACATTTGACTGTTCAGAAAAAAGTGACTTCAGAAAATACGACAAAAAATTACAGAATCTAAATGTGATGCGTCCGCTGTTGCACACTCTTTAGATAAATTAAATTAAAAAAGGATGAAGTAGTTTTTTTTTTTAAATCCACAGTTCAAATGAGCTCATAGCTAAAGAAACAGTAACTATCAAGACTCATATTTATTGATATAAAAAGCCTTCACTATATTGCCAAAAGTATTGGGACACCCCTCTAAATCATTGAATTCAGGTGTTACAATCACTTCCATGGCCACAGGTGCATAAAATCAAGCACCTAGGCATGCAGACTGCTTCTACAAACATTTGTGAAAGAATGGGTCGCTCTCAGGAGCTCAGTGAATTCAAGCGTGGTACCGTGATAGGTTGCCACCTGTGCAATAAATCCATTTGTGAAATTTCCTCACTACTAAATATTCTACGGTCAACTGTTAGTGGTATTATAACAAAGTGGAAGCAATTGGGAGCAACAGCAACTGAGGCGACTTTCGCCAACTTTCTGCAGAGTCAATAGCTATAGACCTCCAAACTTTCCAAACTGTGGCCTTCTCAAGAACAGTGCGTAGAGAACTTCATGGAATGGGTTTCCATGGCCGAGCAGCTACATCCAAGCCTTACCAAGCCATCACCAAGTGCAATGCAAAGCGTCGGGTGCAGTAGTGTAAAGCACGCCGCCACTGGACTCTAGAGCAGTTGAGACGTGTTCTCTGGAGTGACGAATTCCCATAAACACAGTCCTAAACCTTGTGGAAAGCCTTCCCAGAAGAGTTAAAGCTGTTATAGATGCATAGGGTGGGCCAACTCCATCTTAAACCCTACGGATTAAGAATGGGATGTCATTAAAGTTCATGTGCATGTAAAGGCAGGCGTCCCAAAACCTTTGGCAATATAGTGTATGTATATATATATATACAGTGGGGAGAACAAGTATTTGATACACTGCCGATTTTGCAGGTTTGCCCACTTACAAAGCATGTAGAAGTCTGTAATTTTTATCATAGGTACTCTTCAACTGTGAGTGACGGAATCTAAAACAAAAATCCAGAAAATCACATTGTATGATTTTCAAGTAATTAATTTGCATTTTATTGCATGACATAAGTATTTGATACATCAGAAAAGCATAACTTAATATTTGGTACAGAAACCTTTGTTTGCAATTACAGAGATCATACATTTCCTGTAGTTCTTGACCAGGTTTGCACACACTGCAGCAGGGATTTTGGCCCACTCCTCCATACAGACCTTCTCCAGATCCTTCAGGTTTCGGGGCTGTCGCTGGTCAATACGGACTTTCAGCTCCCTCCAAAGATTTTCTATTGGGTTCAGGTCTGGAGACTGGCTAGGCCACTCCAGGACCTTGAGATGCTTCTTACGGAGCCACTCCTTAGTTGCCCTGGCTGTTTGTTTGGGGTCGTTGTCATGCTGGAAGACCCATCTTCAATGCTCTTACTGAGGGAAGGAGGTTGTTGGCCAAGAACTTGCGATACATGGCCCCATCCATCCTCTCCTCAATACGGTGCAGTCGTCCTGTCCCCTTTGCAGAAAAGCGTCCCCAAAGAATGATGTTTCCACCTCCATGCTTCACGGTTGGGATGGTGTTCTTGGGGTTGTACTCATCCTTCTTTTTCCTCCAAACATGGCTAGTGGATTTTAGACCAAAAAGCTCTATTTTTGTCTCATCAGACCACATGACCTTCTCCCATTCCTCCTCTGGATCATCCAGATGGTCATTGGAAAACTTCAAACGGGCCTGGACATGCGCTGGCTTGAGCAGGGGGACCTTACGTGCGCTGCAGGATTTTAATCCATGATGGCGTAGTGTGTTACTAATGGTTTTCTTTGAGACTGTGGTCCCAGCTCTCTTCAGGTCATTGACCAGGTCCTGCCGTGTAGTTCTGGGCTGATCCCTCACCTTCCTCATGATCATTGATGCCCCACGAGGTCAGATGCTTTTCTGCAAAGGGGACAGGACGACTGCACCGTATTGAGGGGAGGATGGATGGGGCCATGTATCGCGAGATCTTGGCCAACAACCTCCTTCCCTCAGTAAGAGCATTGAAGATGGGTCGTGGTTGGGTCTTCCAGCATGACAACGACCCTAAACACACAGCCAGGGCAACTAAGGAGTGGCTCCGTAAGAAGCATCTCAAGGTCCTGGAGTGGCCTAGCCAGTCTCCAGACCTGAACTCAATAGAAAATCTTTGGAGGGAGCTGAAAGTCTGTATTGCCCAGCGACAGCCCCGAAACCTGAAGGATCTGGAGCAGGTCTGTATGGAGGAGTGGGCCAAAATCCCTGCTGCAGTGTGTGCAAACCTGGTCAAGAACTACAGGAAATTGCAAAATCTCTGTAATTGCAAACAAAGGTTTCTGTACCAAATATTAAGTTATGCTTTTCTGATGTATCAAATACTTATGTCATGCAATAAAATGCAAATTAATTACTTAAAAATCATACAGTGTGATTTTCTGGATTTTAGATTCCATCGCTCACAGTTGAAGAGTACCTATGATAAAAATTACAGACTTCTACATGCTTTGTAAGTGGGCAAACCTGCAAAATCGGCAGTGTATCAAATACTTTTTCTCCCCTCTGTATATATAATGTAGTGCATAAAAGAATAAGCAACATTTCCTCAAGCTGCATAAATCAAGAGTGTAGTTTTCAAGAATTAGCATTCTGTCTAACTACTCTGGAGTCTACTGTCATATATTTTTTTTAGCCTCCTTCAATTGTTTATTTCTATATTTTTGCAGCTGAAAAGAACCAAGCTGTAGGGAGAAGGAAAGAGTGAATGCTTATACACTTCCTGTCAGACATACTTTTTCTTTTCTGCTTGACAAACTTGATTTTACAATGCAAAATATGCAATATGTGCAGCATTTGGATCCATGAATCACTACGGAGAAGAACTGTCATCTCGCACCATGAGCGCCCGCAACTGCTCTGTGGAAGAGACAGAGAGAGAAATAGATGCAAAGAGAAATAGAAAATGAAAAGGAGAGAGAATGGAAATCTGGAGCAGGCGTAGGTGGTGTTTAGAGGAATAAATAATTCAGCATCGAGCTGATAGATTGTGTATTTCTACAGTTACAGTGAAAAGGTAGCAAAGTAAGAAAATGATTTTAAAATAAGAACTTATATTATTGGCTTTTAGAAATCAAGAAACAAACATTTCAAAGGCCATTCAAATCTCTAAACTGACGAGAGCTGAGGTTTTGAAGAATGACATGAAAATGGTACGAATAGTGGACTGATAGGTAAAATAGAGTCATGAGTTGCAAATACAAAACGGCCAGAGTGCCTCACCCGCCTTCTCTAAAACACTTACGTGAAGCACAAAAGTGCTTTTGAACAAATTATGAAAATTGATTTCAGTCTTTGGATGGTTTTTGACAAAAACTGTTCATTTTCTATGCAGCACTTTCTTTTTATTCAATGGTTCAATGCTGATAATGTTCATTTCCACTTAGTGGCTTGGCAGGTCGGAAAGCATTGATACTAATGTAGGAAGTATTGAAGTATTGTATTTGTGTCATTTAGATGTGTTCAATGGCTGATTACATTATAGCCCTATGTGAAGGGCTAATCTTAAATTGTACTTTGCATACTGCACTTCAATAACAATGCAATGAAGTATGTGGTAGCTGCCACCACTTAATTAAAAACAATTTTATGGCTAAAATATCAACATTTTTGGAATTTTAACCAGAATGGTATTATAAATTGATTGCTTTAAATGATGCCTTCCTACAACAAGAAGAGATAACATTAACAAAAAATAATGGGCAGATGTGACATACTCAGAGTTTGCACTTGAAAATTGGTGAAAATAGAAACTTATATGTTTTTAATACAATATACTACGGTCACAGACAAAAAGGGTCCATTGTCTATGGTCAAATGAGTAGCCTATGTATGATCTATGTACAGCTGTCTGTTGGTCCATGTGGCAAATTTACATGACCAACTGAACCCGATGCGAAATCTGCGTGGGGAAATCCTTCGCCCTCTTGCTAAATTCCCAATTGCATGGATTCCCACTAAAATAAAAGGTTCCAAAATGTGGTTTTCGTGGTGATGCCATTTTAGGTTCCCCAAAGAACCTTTCAGTAAACCATTCTTAAAAGAATGTTCTTTTTTTTTTCATTCTTTTTTTTTTCTTTGTGTAAAGAACATTTTTCCACTGTACAACAAAGAACCTTATTCCACTATAAGTAACCTTTTGTGCAATAGACTGATTAAAAGTTCAGTAACACTTTACAATAAGGTCTTATTTGTTAACATTAGTTAATGTATTAATTAACACGAAATAACAGTCAACAATATATTTTTACAACATTCATTAATATTTGTTAATGTTAAAAATACAATTGTTCATGTTAGTTCACAGAGCACAAATGTTAACTTTTGATTTTAAAAATGTCTTAGCAAATGTTGAAATTAATATAACTAAGATTAATAAGTGCTGTAGACGCCTTGTTCATTCTTAGTTAATGTTAACTAATGTAGTTAAAGGTATAGTTCACCCAAAAGTGAAAATTCTGTCATTAATTACTCACCCTCATGTCGTTCCAAACCTGTAAGACTTTAAAATATTAATCTCCAACGCGTTAATGAGAGCTTCACGGAACATGCGTGTTTTGTTGACACGAAAGCAGAAGTTGTTGCATGAACATGCGTTGGAGATTAATATTTTGTAAATAAAGTGGTTAAAGGGTTAGTTCACCCAAAAATAAAAATTCTGCCATTAATTACTCACCCTCATGTCATTCCAAATGCTTAAGACCTTTGTTCATCTTCGGAACACAAATGAAGATATGTGATGAAATCCGAGAGCTTTCAGGCCCCTCCATAGACAGCTATTTAATTAACACTCTCAAGGTCCAGAAAGGTATTAAAAACATTGTTAAAATAGTCCATGTGACTACAGTAGTTCAACCTGACGAGAATACTTTTTGTGTGCAAAAACAAACAAAAATAACGACTTTATTCAATAATTTCGTTCTGGCCTGTGCCAGTCTCCTATGCAGTTTCCATTGTAAATATAACTTACCCATCACCATATATTGTCTAATATTGCCTACCACATTAAATCTGACATTGCTAGCTTTTAATCTAAATCACTATCACGCGTTAGCATTTCGCTAGCCTGTTAGCTTGCCATCTCTGCACTCGGGTCTCTTGTTTTCTGAGTTCATTAAACAACTGTGGTGAGTTGGATTAGTAAATAGACTCCATCAAACAACTGTGGTAAGTTGGATTAATCAACAAATACGGTAAGCCATGTCTTCTCCTGTCATTGTCACTTGCACTGCATGTTTCATGTTTAGTATATCTTTCTCCGTTGGCGAACAGGGCTTCACATGTGATAAATGTAAGGAGATAGTCAGGCTGACGGAGAAGATTTCAGAATTAGAGACACGCATCCAGACTTTATTTGAGAGTAGTGAGAATGTAACAGCTTTAGACACTGCTTTGGATGCGAATAGCTTAGTGAACTCTGTACATTGTTCGGTTCCGGCTGTAGAGCCCGTGCAGCAGGGCAACTGGGTGACGGTGAGACGGCATAGTCGCAGATCAAAAAACCACTCTTCCGTTCCGATTAGAACATCAAACAGGTTCTACCCACTCAGTGATGCACCCACTGAGAATCCTGTTGAAAGTGCCCTAGTAATTGGCGATTCTATTACACGGAACGTGAAAATAGAGACACCAGCCACCATAGTCACGTTCACACGGAGCCAGAGCGCCTGACATCAAAGCAAATTTAAAAGTGCTGGCTAATGCTAATCGTAAATTCTCTAAGATTATTATTCACATCGGCACAAATGATGTTCGACTTCGCCAGTCGGAGATCACCAAAATTAACATTAAAGAGGTGTGTAAACTCGCAAGTACGATGGCAGATGATGTTTTTTGCTCTGGTCCCCTCCCCGTTAAAAGGAGTGATGAGATACTTAGCAGACTATCATCACTCAATGGCTGGTTGTCTAAGTGGTGTCCGCAAAATAACATAGGGTTCATAGACAATTGGAAAAGCTTTTGGGGCAGACCTGACCTGTTAAAAAAAGATGGCATCCATCCTTCCTGGGATGGTGCCGCTCTTCTCTCTAGTAATTTGGCACATAGTCTTAGAGCTAAACCTTGACTAACTGGGGCCCAGGTCAGGAAGCAGACGGACTGGCTTACCTGACCGCCTGCTAGCTGTCTCACGTCACAGAAGTCAGATAAATCCCAGCACATAGAGACTCTTTCACCTAGATATAATCACATAGAGACTGTGTCTGTTCCACGAATTAGTAAATACAAAAAACCATCAAAACCATTCAACGGTAAAAATTTAATTGATGTCCAACAAATAAACAACAGATATAATACAGATGATCAAATGATAAAGCTCGGGCTGCTGAATATTCGATCCCTTTCCTCAAAAGCGCTTATTGTTAATGATATGATTACAGATCATAACCTAGATGTGCTGTGTTTGACAGAAACCTGGCTAAAACCTGACGATTACATTACTTTAAATGAGTCCACCCCCCAAGATTATTGTTATAAACACAAGCCGCGTCTGAAAGGTAAAGGGGGAGGTGTTGCTGTAATTTATAATAATATCTTCGGTATTACTCACAAGTCTAGTTTCAAATATAATTCCTTTGAAGTTTTGGTGCTTTATGTAACGTTATGTAGTGAAATTGATAAATCCCGTTTGACATTTGTGCTGGCTACTGTATACAGGCCACCAGGGCACCATACAGACTTTACCAGAGAATTTGCTGATTTTCTATCAGAGTTAGTACTGGCTGCAGATAAAGTCCTAATTGTTGGTGATTTTAATATCCATGTAGACAATGAAAAAGACGCATTGGGATTGGCATTTAGAGACATTCTAAACTCTATTGGAGTAAGGCAACACGTGTCAGGACCCACTCATCGCCGTAATCATACCTTAGACCTAATACTGTCACATGGAATAAATGTTGATACCATTGAAATTCTGCAGCAGAGCGATGACATCTCAGATCATTACCTAGTATCATGTACACTTAATTTAGCAAAGGCTGCAAAGCCGTCCCCTCGCTTCAAATATGGCAGGACTATCACTGCTGTGACTAAAGATTTCTTTGTAAATAATCTTCCTCATCAGTTTCATCTCCTCAGCATCCCAGATAGCCTAGAGGAACTCGATGTTGCAATAGAAACTATTGACTCTCTCTTTTCCAGCACTTTAGACACAGTTGCTCCCCGGCGCTTAAAGAAGATTAAAGAAAATAGTCCAACGCCGTGGTACAACGAGCACACCCGGGCCCTTAAAACAGCAGCCAGAAAAATGGAGCGCAGCTGGAAGAAAACAAAACTAGAAGTTTTCCGCAGTTCGTGGAAAGAGAGCATGATTGCATACAGAAAGGCCGTAAAAACTGCTAGATCTGCTTATTTCTCGACTCTCTCAGAAGAAAACAAACACAACCCTAGGTATTTATTCGATACAGTGGGTAAATTAACCAAAGATAAAGCTTCAACTTCTGATGTTTGCAAACAGCACAGCAGTAATGACTTTATGAACTCCTTTACTCAGACAGTGCATTGTAGTGTCACTGAGGAAAAATTACATTCATTCACTGCTATAGGAGAAGAAGAATTAAACTATAAACTATACCGACTAAACTACTAAAATAGTAGGCCGACTAGGCTATTAAAACAGACGCTTCCAGAGGTCATAGATCCTCTTCTTAATATCATTAATTCATCCTTGACATTAGGATATGTACCGAAAACTTTTAAGTTGGCTATTATTAAACCACTTATTAAAAAACCGCAACTTGATCCTACAGAATTAGTCAATTACAGGCCAATCTCAAATCTACCCTTTCTGTCAAAAATACTAGAAAAGGCAGCGTCCTCACAATTATGCTCCTTTTTAGAAAGAAATGGTATCTGTGAGGATTTCCAGTCAGGATTTAGACTGTATCATAGTACTGAGACTGCTCTCATTAGAGTTACAAATGATTTACTCTTATCATCCGATCGTGGTTGTATCTCTCTGTTAGTGTTACTCGATCTTAGCGCTGCATTCGATACTATCGACCACAACATTCTTTTGAATAGACTCGAAAATTATGTTGGCATTAGTGGAATTTCATTGGCATGGTTTAAATCATACTTATCTGACCGTTATCAGTTTGTAGCAGTAAATGAAGAGATGTCACACCGATCACAAGCTCAGTATGGAGTACCGCAAGGCTCAGTGCTAGGACCGTTGCTTTTGACCCTGTACATGCTACCACTGGGAGATATTATTAGGAAGCATGGCGTTAGTTTTCATTGTTATGCTGACGATACTCAGCTCTATATTTCTTCACGCCCTGACGAAATTTACCAATTCACAAGATTAACGGAATGCATAGCTGATATAAAAAATTGGATGACTAGTAATTTCCTGCAACTTAATTCAGAAAAAAACAGAATTTTTAATCATTGGACAAAAAAACTCCACAAGTAGTAACCTAGAATACTGTCTAACACTCGATGGCTGCTCTGTCAAGTCCTTGTCATCAGTTAGGAACCTGGGTGTGCTCTCTGATACCAATCTCTCATTTGAAAGCCACGTTTCTAGCATCTGTAAAACTGCATTCTACCATCTTAAAAATATATTTAAATTACGGCACATGCTTTCAATGCAAAATGCTGAACAGTTAGTTCATGCGTTCATGACCTCAAGGCTAGATTATTGTAATGCTCTACTGGGTGGTTGCCCTGCTCGCTTAATAAATAAACTGTAGCTTGTCCAAAACGCAGCAGCTAGAGTTCTTACTAGAACCAGGAAGTATGACCATATTAGCCCGGTTCTGGCAACACTGCATTGGCTCCCTATTAAACATCGTATACATTTTAAAATCTTGCTGATTACTTACAAAGCGCTAAATGGTTTAGCTCCCCAGTACTTGAGCGAGCTCTTAACGCATTATACTCCATCACGTCTATTGCGGTCTCAAAATTCTGGCCAGTTGATAATACCTAGAATATCAAAATCAACTGCAGGCGGTCGATCCTTTTCCTATTTAGCACCTAAACTCTGGAACAGTCTTCCTAGCATTGTTCCGGAAACAGACACACTCTGTCAGTTTAAATCTAGACTAAAAACACATCTCTTTAATATGGCATACACATAAAACATTTTTAATTTATATTATTCAAATCAGTTAAATGATTGCTTTAGGCTGCATTAACTAGGTCAGCCGGAACCGGGAACACTTCCCATAACACCTGATGTACTCGTTACATCATAAGAAGAATGGCATCTACGCTAATGTTAGTCTCTCTGTTTATCCCGAGGTTTACTGCAGTCGGCCGGATCCGGGCCGTATCCAGACCAGATGGTGGCCCTTAGCCTGGACATGACGAACACATCCCTGAAGTGTCTGTAGAGACCATGTCAATTAAACTCCCCCCTGTAAATGCTGCATCGACACGACATCCTCATTAAACCCGTCCCCGGCGTGACGACTCCAATCTTTCGAATAATCCTACGAATATCTATTGATCTAATATGACTTCTGACCTGTAATGTTGCCAGAATCATAATCATACACTATTTGTTCGTCGGACAGAGGAGAACTGGCACCCCGACTGAGCCTGGTTTCTCCCAAGGTTTTTTTCTCCATTCTGGCCCTGAAGGAGGTTTGGTCGCCTTTGGCTTTTGGCTTGCTCATTTGGGGACACTTAAATTTCAACTATATTACTGATCTGCCCGCATTGACACTATATGATAATTGAAATGAGCTGGATGACATCACCGTTTTCACCAGAGCGGCTGTACAGCCGAATCAAATTCTGTTGCATTATTTTCCTGTTACCACTGTGAAGCTGCTTTGAAACAATTGGCATTGTAAAAAGCGCTATATAAATAAAGGTGATTTGATTTGATTTGTAAATAGTGCAGCGCTCTCGAGATCTACGGCAGCCGATGCTGTTCACGTGAGCGCCACGACGAATGCGCAGGAGCTGCACTACAACGTAAATAGCGTAGGAGACTGGCACAGGCCAGAACGAAATTATTGAATAAAATCATTATTTTAGTTTGTTCCTTTATTTTTAAGGGTACATTGTATAAAAGGATTTTTCGATTTGTAAATAACTTATTATTGGTGTACGTTTTACAAGAAAATACTGTTTCAGTCTTTCTACTTAATGTAAATAGCGATAGATACTATTTATACTTAATGTAAATAGTGGATACTATTTGCACCTTAGTGTATTGTAGTATATTATAAAACGGTATGCAATAATAACAACATATTCAGTGTGTATATGATTATATTTAAGTTTCACTTTATTTTGATGGTCCCTTTAACACATTCTGTTGACTATACATAACGTTGCACCTACATGTCCACTAACTCTCATTAGAGTATTAGTAGAGTATAAGTAGACTGGTAGGTTTAGGGTTAGAATAAGTTGACATGTAGTTGCAAAGTTACTTATAGTCAGTAGAATGTCTGTTGGAGGACCATCACAATAAAGAGTTAGCAGATATTAACAACAGTCTACTAATACTCTAATGAGAGTTAGCTGACATGTAGTTGCAAAGTGACTTATAGTCAACAGAATGTTCAGAAGGGACCATCAAAATAAAGTGTTACCATTTATTAAAATGATAAATATATGCTGCCTTATGTGGACATTAATAATAATAATTCTTTACATTTATATAGCGCTTTTCTGGGTACTCAAAGCGCTTTACATATGGAAGGGGGGAATCTCCTTCACCACCAATGTGCAGCATCCACCTGGATGATGCGACGGCAGCCATATTGCACCAGAATGCCCACCACACACCAGCTTATTGGTGGAGAGGAGACAGAGTGATGAAGCCAATCAGTATGTGGGGTTGATTAGGAGGCCATGATGGACAGAGGCCAATGGGCAAATTTGGCCAGGATGCCGGGGTTACACCCGTACTCTTTTTCCGAAGGACATTCTGGGATTTTTAATGACCACAGAGAGTCAGGACCTCGGTTTAACGTCTCATCCGAAGGACGGTGCTTGTTACAGTATAGCGTCCCCATCACTATACTGGGGCGTTAGGACCCACACAGACCACAGGGTGAGCACCCCCTGCTGGCCTTACTAACACCTCTTACAGCAGCAACCTAGTTTTTCCAGGAGGTCTCCCATCCAGGTACTAACCAGGCTCAACCCTGCTTTGCTTCAGTGGGAAACCAGTGTTGGGTTACAGGGTGATATGGCTGCTGGTGATTACTTTACCCTGTCCCTAAAGACCTCCCCCACACCGACCCCTATCTGTTAAACACTTTATTCCCACTATTAAATACCCGTTAGGCACTTTATTTCCACTTCTTAAATATTTTCTTAATTTTTCTTCAAAATAAACACCTCTCTAAGCTGATATGCAATGGTAAAAGGGAGATGAATGATTTTGAAAAAAGGCAGATTCGAACTTGGGTCAGCCGCATCAAAAGTGGCCTTACTCTCCACACCTGATCCTGTTATTTTGTAATTTTGTCTGGCTTAATCAGACAATGGGAGCGGAGTTTCTGTAGCCTTTGCCAACTTGGCGGGTTCTTTGCACTTGGTGTAAATAGACACTCCGTTAATTCCAAATTGTTTCCAGTGTATATACTGAAAGGTATATATTATTGAAATGACTGGATTTTGCCTGCGACAATTCACAGAACGATAAATGTGACTTTCCAAACTGTACTGTGTATCCAATCTTAAAGCATTTTGGAGCTCATATATAGTGCACCATGGTGAAAGGTATTGGTATTGCATTTAAACAGAACTGAAGTGTTGTTTATTGGTTTCCCCTGTGCAGACAGAGCTATATGTGTGTTTTATTGCATGCTGGGAACATCAGCAAGCAATGCAATTGTCCCTAAGATTTGGTGGGACTTGATTTCGTCCATGGGGAATTGACTGGATCATTGGATCGTTGTCGTTTGCTAATTGCTGTGATGTCATGTGAGTGACAGGTTGTCCCACCCTCACGTCATCAAAGAAGAGATGTCATTGCTAGAGGAAGGGAGTGTTATTTTGATTAAAGATTACGAGGGCACATGATGTGCACGGATAAATCATTTATAATAAATACTGCAATATTCCATTTTAAAATATAATTGTCAATTTTGATTTCACAGTGACTTTATAAAACATGAGCAAATCCTATTTGGTTGGTATGCTTTTGGAAGACATTTTTACCAAAAGCAAGTAAGCAACCCATAATTTTCAATAAAAAGAGGCAGTTATCCTTAGACATGCTACCAACACGACCTTATTCCGTCATGCGTCCCTATAAGTCCTATAGGATTAGTTCTTATATGTGTTCCCATAGGAGTACACACTCAAAAAAAAAAATGTTGAACGAACTTAATTAAATCAAGGAAACTTTTCCACAAAATTGAAATACATTTTTCCAACAAAATCTAATTTGTTTGAAATGATTTGTTGTAATCTTGTTGTATGAACTTAAATTAATTTGAATTTTTAAACTAAAAAAATTGTGTCATTCCAACTAGATAAAGTTTTGCCATGCCTAATAGAGAATTTATTTTTATTTTTTGTTTTTTGAAGAGGTGAGCTTGTGCTTAGGTTGTGAGTAGCTGCCGTACACACACATACATGTTCCAAGATTGTTTGAGAAGGGTTGAACTGAGGACCATATGTAGACTGCGGGAACTGAATCAAACTAATTTATTTTATATATTTCTATAAAAACTAATAACCAACACAACACTTGTTCACATACTAAGTGAAGTGTAACTTTTGTAGCATGCAAGTAACAATCAAGTAAAACACGTCTTCTGGCATTAGCACAGTTACAGCTCATTGAGTACAGACTAATTCCACGTAGCCACCCACAACCTAACCACAAGGTCTACACTTCACGACAATGGTAACCTCAAAAATCAACATACATAAACTCTTTTAAATGTTAAATATAACTGAACACCAAACGTTAACAGGTCTTTCCCTTTACTAAAAAACACATTAAACAGCACTCAATTTCAACATTTACTCTCCTTATCTATCCCTATGCAAAGCATGCTGGGAACTAGAAATACACTGCCCAGTTAAGTCAGCGCAACAGAAATGATTCATGTAGTCCCAACACAAATGGTTTAGGTTAACTTAACGTTACAAATTTAATTTCAGTTAACATAATAAAATTGAGTGCAAATGGCAATTAAGTAAAAAACTAAAGTTTTGTGTTGTTTCAGCTTATTTTATTTTAATAAACTGAGCAAATAGCTAGAATAATTTTTTGTGATGCTTTTTTTCATGCTTTCTGCTCTGAAAAGCACTGACGCTGCAAAAAAGTATCTTTATTAAGTATTACTACACAAAACCCTTTCTTAACCAATCCCCACAGGAATCTAGCTCTCCTGCAGTACTGCGAGGGCAAAAGCTGAACGTTTTTTATACCACACTTGCATACATATACAAACAAATGAATGAATGAATAAATATATACAAGTCCAAGTAGCGAACTAGCAAACAAAAGTAAACAGTTCGCCTAAATGCAGCCCAACTTTTGCTTAAAAATTCTCACTCCATGCTGGTATTACGCTTGCTTGTTCACTCGAGCTGGTGTCAGAAACTCGTCTTGCCTCCCCTTTGTTAATCTGCAGTAAACAACACTGTGTCTGTGGAGTTTGCATTGCGTGGGGACATATTTTTACTCCAAAAACAGTTAAAGAAAGAGAAAAAAAGTGGGGGAAAGAGCGAGGGAGAGCATGATTAAATATGATGCCTCTCACACTCTACAGTGTGCACAATGATAAAAGCTGTTATGACATCCTGTTGACAGGTTAAACCCGCAAATCCAGTTAATTGACGTTGCCTCAGATTCATGTTGCCATATCAGAGATTTTGCGAGTTTCATATCGTTAGCGTGCGCGTATCTTATTCCCCGGAGTGAGGTCTTGCGTATAGCAATGTTGCCAGCAAAACCTCTATCTTTTCTGATATCATGAATAATCACTCAGACCTCGTGTAATTCATTTGTTCACAATGTTATGTTGAGTGATTACATGCTTTTCTTTCCACTTCAGATGTGGTGGCATCCCTGTGAATTATACCTGTAGATGTTTGAATTTTATGCTGTAAAATATATTATTTGTTGTATAGAGGAGACCGGGGTTAATCGTCACACATTTCTTACCCTGAAGACTAATTCGCCACTGGTTCAATCAAGCTTTACCTGTGGGGTTTTATAATGGGGTTTTTCAATTTATGAGTAAAATAATGCTTGTGGTAAACATAACTTGATACTTACATACTTGATAATTTACAACATAAATTACACACACCCATACGAAAAAGCTAATTTTGATGTAGTCATGTTTATTTTTTTTAAAATAACTAACTAAATAAGACAGTTTCGGGGTGTGAGTGTGTGCAGTTTATGTGGTAAGTTTAAGTTTACGTCATCAAGTTATTTTTACCAGAGGCTTTATTTCACTCATAAATTGAAAAACCTATAAAACCCCATAGGAAAATGGTGAATTAGTCTTCTAGGTTTTGACATCATTCCTCCAGCGCTCTATTAGTGCCTTAGTTAAAATGTACAGTTAATTTAACACACATTTACAATAGTGTGGCATGTTGTCACACTGAGAAGCTGCTTCTGGAATACTGGAACAACCAAACCTGTTGGAGAAAACATGCATTTGTTTAATTATCCATAATAATCCAGACTTTATGAAATGAATAAGGTGTAAATCTCTTTTTCACATTATTATGTGGCAAATTTATGCAATAATGAAGATATTTTCTCATATAATAAAATATATTTCAGTCGTAGCTACTGTCCGTCACAGGTATGACAACCTGATGTAATCTTTTGAGATTTTTCTTCTTTGAGGGATCGACTGAAATGCAGATGAGAAAGATCTGAAGTGGGAGAGATTTTTTCCCTCCTAACATCATATTGAAAGACACTATTCTTTACTGCTTGAGTTTTCAAGTGCATGTTGCATACAAAAATTATTAATTATTTTGACAAATAATTTTTTTTAATTTCATTTATTTTTCAATTAGGGCTGTTAATTAACAGCAATTTATTAAAAAAATATTATAAATGATATAAAAACATATGTGATTAATACATTTAAAGGTACACTATGCAACTTTTTTAATCAAAATTAACAGCATTTAAATAATAGTCAATACATCATCAATCCTTCTTCCAAAACATGTTTTTGTCTTTTTATTGTTTTTTATTACTCAGTTGGTGAGTAAGGTATTTTATTGAACAGATAAATTGCCATATGTGACCCTGGACCACAAAACCAGTCATAAGGGTCAATTTTTTTGAAATGACGATTTATATATCACATGAAAGCTGTTTGTTAGGATAGGGCAATATTTGGCTGAGATACAACTATTTGAAAATCTGGAATCTGAGGGTGCAAAAAAAATCTAAATATTGAGAAAATCGCCTTTAAAGTTGTCCAAATGAAGTCCTTAGCAACGCATATTACTAATAATAATACATTTTTGATATATTTACGGTAGGAAATTTACAAAATATCTTCATGGAACATGATCTTTACTTAATATCCTAATGGGCATAAAAGAAAAATCGATCATTTTGACCCATACAATGTATTGTTGGCTATTGCCACAAATATACCCATGCGACTTATAACTGGTTTTGTGGTCCAGGGTCACATATGTAGCTCTCTAACAGAGTTCATTGTAAAGCATTATCTATTGTGAAGGGTCATTTTATTATGATTGTTGTAGCTCTGTGCTGGAATTTATTTTCAGTGAAGTACCATGTCTATTAACGGGTATAGCTACAGTAACGTCTTCAACTAGTCAGCTTGAGATACTTTCCATCTAAACTAGTTATATTTCTTAATCTCTTAGTAGGTGGATATTTTATGATCATTATAATCTATTTCTCCTTTTTTAGTTCTGATAAACAGCCTTCATCCTCTCAGTCACGCAGAGCCGAAGCACAACCAAAACAACATTCTTCCGCAAAATTTGCTCTTTTGGTTTTTATCTGCTAGAGGACCAAAAGTTACACATATACTATATTCCTTCAATTTCAGAACCGAATTTCTAGGACCCTTGTTTTTTGTGACAGTGCCACTTAGCCGATTCTACTCCAACAGAGGAGACCTAATTCAAACTTCAAACAAACAGATGCAAAGACTAGACCCATGGAAAGATTCATTTTTTATTATCTTTCCAGCTTATTTTTAATGTCCACTTTAATGACCATTTTTTAACTTGAATGTGCGAGGCTTTCGGTGTCAGCAGTCTCCAGTTATTATTTATCTTTGCAAAAACAGTTAATTGTGCAGCTGGATGTTGTCAACTGGTAGGCTATTTGTTCTCAAATTATTTTAATTTATTAATGTACTAATAAACACACATTTGTAAAGCAATTGTGTACCGTTTACTAAATTGAAGTCTCGCACATACACACAAAAAAGTCTTTCTTTTCAAGAAAACTGAATTTAAAACCAGAATATAGTTATATAGAAAAAAATGAGGTTAAATATTTCAAGAGGGTTACCAACGGGTATGTTTAGGGGTTGGTTAAGACAATATATCAATTAAATGTATACAATTAAACTAAATCATTCCTGAAAAAAAATAAAAATAAAAAAAATAATAAAAAAAATAAACTGGTGTCCTAGAAATGCGGTCCTGAAACTGCAGACTCCGGTATTGCAGGAATACCCTACTCGTATCATGCCCCTTTGACCTATATTTACATTTCATCATGATACGCCACCCTTAAACGTGGTGCTCATGGCATCAAAAAAAAAAAAAAAAAAGCAATTGTCAACAAAGTCAGTCTGGATGTGTACATATAAAAAAAAAAAATAAAAAAAATCTAAGCAAAAGATTTGTTTACTGCAAACTAGGGGTGGGCGATATATAATGGTAGACACGATTAACCGGTAGAAATTTGTCAACCGGTAGAGATTTTGGACTATCACGGTTATGCTCATGTGACGTTGCAGTGCTACGCAGTCATGAAAGCTTATCGTTTGCATGCGTTTTAAGTATTGTGGTTAAAAAACAAGTGACTTTTAACCATTGAAGTGCAGAAAACAGCGAAAGACAACTCATTTCACTATACAGCTCTGGAAAAAATTAAGAGACCACTTAACATTGATTTCTCAATGTATGCGCATGCTGTCAGAGACTGTTTCTCAGGGCTGTCAAAGTGACCATGTATTTGCAAGTAAACACAGTAATTCATGTCTCAAGTGAATGTAAACAGTTGACAGTGACAGCAGCCTAATATACCTGCTGTCATTATTAATGTTGATTAAACAACAAAAAAGAGAAAATTTCTCACTGCTCTTGACTGAATCACTTTTTGTAATGTTAATAAGAATAAATGTATATTTAATTTACACAGTAAAGATGCAGTGTTTCTTGTTTCAGCTTTTATACATTTGATTACTTTGTACAATTTATGTAGTATTTTTTGTAATTCTAGTACTTGAAGTTTCAATGGATCATAAAAACCTTATTTAAAGCAAAAATAACTATATTGTGATATATATCGTTATCGTGAAATAAAATTTCGGTCCCACTTTATATTAGGTGGCCTTAACTACTATGTACTTACATCAAAAAATAAGTACAATGTTCTTATTGTGTTCATATTGTATTGTAAAACACTTTTGTTGCTATTGAGGTGGGATACGGGTAAAGTTAAGGACAGGTGTGGTGGTATGGGTAAGTTTAAGGGTAGGCTTCGGTGTAAGGGAAGTGTCAACAGTGTAATTATAAATGTAATTACAGAAATTAATTACAGATGTAATTACATGTAGGTAATTTTAAAAATGTAAGTACAATATAAAAACATGTATGTACACAATAAGTGCATTGTATCAAATTATTAATTAAAATGTTAGTACATAGTAGTTAAGGCCACCTAATATAAAGTGGGTCCGAAATTTCTTATTGATATAAGATTTTGGTCATATCGCCAACCCCTACTGGAACTGATTGACAAATTTGGATTGGATTCCTGTGGACTGTAGGCCAGTGATAGGCTCTTTGTTATGTTTATCAAATCAAATCAAATCACCTTTATTTATATAGCGCTTTTTACAATGCCAGTTGTTTCAAAGCAGCTTCACAGTGGTAACAGGAAAATAGATCAGTAATTTAGTTGAAATTTAAGTGTCCCCAACTGAGCAAGCCAAAAGCCAAAGGCGACGGTGGCAAGGAACCAAAACTCCTTCAGGGCCAGAATGGAGAAAAAAACCTTGGTAGAAACCAGGCTCAGTCGGGGTGCCAGTTCTCCTCTGGCCGACGAACAAATAGTGTATGATTATGATTCTGGCAACATTACAGGTCAGAAGTCATATTAGATCAATAGATATTCGTAGGATTATTCGAAAGATTGGAGTCGTCACGCCGGGGACGGGTTTAACGAGGATGTCGTGTCGATGCAGCATTTACAGGGGGGAGTTTAATTGACACGGTCTCTACAGACACTTCAGGGATATGGTCATCATGTCCAGGCTAAGGGCCACCATCTGGTCCGGATATGGCCCGGATCCGGCCGACTGCAGTAAACCTCGGGATAAACAGAGAGACTAACATTAGCGTAGATGCCATTCTTCTTATGATGTAACGAGTACATCAGGTGTTATGGGAAGTGTTCCCGGTTCCGGCTGACCTAGTTAATGCAGCCTAAAACAATCATTTAACTGATTTGAATAATATAAATTAAAAATGTTTTATGTGTATGCCATAGTAAAGAGATGTGTTTTTAGTCTAGATTTAAACTGACAGAGTGTGTCTGTTTCCCGAACAATGCTAGGAAGACTGTTCCAGAGTTTAGGTGCTAAATAGGAAAAGGATTGACCGCCTGCAGTTGATTTTGATATTCTAGGTATTATCAACTGGCCAGAATTTTGAGATCGCAATAGACGTGATGGAGTATAATGCGTTAAGAGCTCGCTCAAGTACTGGGGCGCTAAACCATTTAGTGCTTTGTAAGTAATCAGCAAGATTTTAAAATGTATACGATGTTTAATAAGGAGCCAATGCAGTGTTGCCAGAACCGGGCTAATATGGTCATACTTCCTGGTTCTAGTAAGAACTCTAGCTGCTGCGTTTTGGACAAGCTGCAGTTTATTTATTAAGCGAGCAGGGCAACCACCCAGTAGAGCTTTACATTATTGAGCAAAATATTATAAGCAAATATTCATTTATGCAATTAATGGCGAGTAATTTAAATAATTAATTAACATATCATGTAAATAATTTGACTTTGACTTGAATTAATTTAATCATTTGACAGCCCTAAATAAATGTTTAATAATCTCTTCTACTGCATTAGTTTGATATTCAGTACAAATACAGTAAAATCACTAACTAACCATAATGTTTCCTCATTGTACAGATGCTTCCTCATCCTGACCTACACCTATCCTTACACCTGGCCAGAATGTTGACTTTGAGCCTGTGAGAAATGTTTGTGCTGTCTGCTAATTAAATATGTGAGTATTTAAAAACAACCACCAGCTGTAAATAGCATGAATGTCTGTCCCCGGGGAAGCTGCCAAGCTGTTCTCTTTCTCGTTTCTCACGAGTCACAAACAACAATTTCAAGGAGTCTCCCGTCTCTGTTACAGGGGACCCAGTGTTATTTGTACAATCAGATATTTTATGGGATGCAGATAACGCTGTACTCGAAGGATACAAAGGGATAGTATCCCAGAAGGATGTGTGCACAGCTTTTAATTAATAAGGGCACCTTGCACCATTCTCAGCTGTTCAGTCTACATAGTTGAACTGTGCAAGAGAATATGTCTTACTGTATACTCTCTAAATGTTTCTTCATTATGCAGCATTTTGATTAACTCTATTTCAACCATGCCATTTGCACAACAATTAAAATGACGAATCATTTAATATTTTATTAGCTACACTAATATTTTATCATAATATCATAATATTTTAAGTTCTGTAGAGTAATTAATAGTCCACCTTAACCTCTAAACATTGGATTTCAATTTAAGAGAATATTTAAGAGAATATTTAAATAGTGAATGTCCTATTAGTGCCACTAGTGTCAACAAACGAAATTGCTAAAATCATGAGCATTTTCAAACAGGTTTTCATGAACTGACCTTCGGATATGACTCAGTCATAATTTGCCCCCCAAGTGGCAGTTGTGATGAACGCATTTTTTACACAGATTTTTCTGTTTGCAATTACACGAAAGGAGCGCAAAAACAGGAGCATTTACCCTCCACTTATCAAATAATCATGAATAAATATCTACTCAACAAATGATAGCCAATAGTTTTGGAGCAAATATATTATGAATTGCCTATGGCTAAAATGTTAAAGGCACAATATGTAATTTTCGCCGCTAGAGGTCACTTTTTCAAAATAAAGGCGTAGCTTGATGACGTCTTGATTTCGTGGAATCATGGGAGTTGTTGTCTTCACCTCTACAGCCAGTGAAAAAGAATCCGACGGGACTCGGGCAGAAATCATATTCATGGATGAGCTAATGTATTAAAGATTTATTAATGTTACTGTTGTATAAAGCAGGGTGGGACTGAAAGCCGCTGGAGCAGAATGAGGCCGCTGGAGTGATTGCTAATGAGAGACAAGCGCGACACGGCTCAAGAACAGTGGACTTTTATTATGCCGCAGACGACGCAGACTTCTGCTGCTTCTGGTCATGCGTATGTGGGGTAACGCAGCGCTGTTTTATCATACTAGATACATTTAAGTGTGTTGAAAGTTATGTTATAATGCTACTCTGTGCGTTTGTTTGGCGCCTATGAGACACTTGTTGCACACTGCAGTAAATTAGATAATAATAATTAATAATGCAGTAATAATAATAAAAATAATCTATATTAGGCATGGTAAAACATGGTACTTGCGGTAAATCAAGAAAATGAGATTTAAACAATAATACTAACTATGTTGAGCTATAAAACAATGATTAGTTTTCTGTAAATGAATGTATCCAAACAGTTGCTCACCTGTCTAAAAAAACACATAGTATATTAAAGCATCTTTGGTATTTCCATGGTTTCTACAAAATAAAATCGGATATCGAGGGTAACGTGGGTATGATGTCATTGATAGGCGACGCACGGACACGGTCCGTGTCCTGGTTAAAATTGCTTATTTCTCTGGATTTAAACATTCTTGGAAACATTTGGGATAATGTAAGTACACAAGTCAACAAAAATATATAACATTGTTCTAGTGGGTTTTGGATATTTTAATCCAAAAATCTTACATATTGTGCCTTTAAACAAGGGTAATAATTATTTCTGACTTATTTATTCATAGCTGTCCATTCTATATAAGAGGTATTTAGGATGAACCATTGATAATTCTTACTTCACTGTCATAGTTTTGATCAGAATACAACACATCCATCAAATCAGATCCTAAAAAAATCCTGCATACACAGAGGATTGGGGCTCCACAAAGCCCCAATGTAGTTTTTCATTGGAAATGACTGACTTCTGTTCTCTAGCTGTTTGCTGTAAGTAGTGAAAAGGTGGCATAAATTGCTTGCTTATAGCTAAGATGGGAGAAAGTATTTTAACATTGAAAAATTACACACATTACTTTTAAGTAGTTCTTTGTTTATCCGCTGTAGGGAAAAGGACAGATGGTATTTAAATAAGATTATTCAATCTTAGTGTTTTTGTAAACTGTGTCTGCTTTATGGTAGAAACAAAGGGGGAGAGAGAGAGAGGAAAAGAGAGAAAGAGGCAAGACTTTGTGGCAAAGATGGATATACTTTAAAATTTGTTGTAATTTTAATGGGAAATCATGTAAAAATACAACAGCAAAATCTTGTTGAGTGGAACCCTCCACCGTGTCCCGAACCTTCATGCTTGGATGATTGGTTTCTGACCCAGGGGTTATGCAGGTACTGCGTGCGGCGACAGAGCTCGCCCTCCGGGCGACGAAAGTCACTGCACGCTCCCTGGGTCGGGCGATGTCCACGTTAGTGGTCCAGGAATGCCACCCGTGGCTGAACCTGGCGGATATGCGTGAGACCGACAAAGTGCGGTTTCTCAACGCCCCTGTCTGCCAGGCCGGCCTCTTCAGCGACGCCATCGAGAGCTTCGCCCAGCAGTTCTCGGTGGCCCAGAAGCAGACGGAGGCGATCAAAAACATCCTGCCCCGACGACCAGCTGCTGCCTCCACCCAGTCGTCAGCTGCAGCGCTTCCGCCTGCTCGTCGCCGAGGGCGTCCCCCTGCGTCCGCCTCCGCCCCTGCTAAGCCCAAGCAGCAGCCTCCACCTGGGAAGCAGGGTGCCGGGCGTAAGGGTCAACCTGCTCAGGGTCCTGCGAAGTCCGCCGGCAAGCGCAAGGACAAGCGGCCCTGAGACGGGCAGCCCAGGGAGAAAAGGATCTGCTCAAGGGGAGACGGTGTCCGCACCTACTGGCGAAGGACGCGGTTTATAACTTCAATAGCATTTGAAGAGAATGACTCACAGTAATAAAACCAACTGTAAAGTATTCATCTAGGTGTCAGGTATGATGCACACCTTTTAGATTTTTGATATTTAATAAAATAAACTGTCAAATCACATTAAAATATGGATATGTATTTCACTAGGCTACTGTATGGGCTCATACAGTAATTATGCTAGATTTAAATATGTCATAGCTAATAGAACACTGATGAGAATATTGCCAGTAGGGTGCAACTAACAAGACCTGCTCCTCGTCCTCCCTGACTTTGCACACTGGGGGAAACGCATACTTAAGTAGTTCCCGGGGCTAGCTGTGCGCCAGTGCATCCGTGCCGAGGGTGCTCCCGGTCAGGGAATAGTACAACTGGCAATGGGTCGAGTCCGGAGAGGCAAACAGGTCTACCTGTGCGGCTCCGAAAAGGTCCCATATCAGCTAGACCGCCTGGGGGTGGAGTCGCCACTCTCCCGGAGGTGTCGGCTGTCGTGAGAGCTCATCGGCTGTCCGATTGAGCGCACATGGGATGTGAATGGCCCGAAGCAACCCCAGATGCTTCTGACTCCACAGGAGGAGATGGCGGGCGAGTTGGAGCATGCGACGGGAACGTAGAGTGGGTCTTGCAGGAACAGCAGTGACTGACCTTCCCTGCTTGGAGTCCTGACTCCCCCTCCAACATAGGAGCGGTCCAGCGAGCTCAAGCAGGGCGCTGGAAGGGCCAGCATCTCTGGCGTGTTGGTAGGATCCCCAGTTTGTCGGTCAGTTCCGACGTACGTCGAATGTGACCGACTGAAAGGGAACATCTCGGTTATGTATGTAACCCTTGTTCCCTGAAGGAGGGAACAGAGACGTACATCCCGTCGCCAGGTGCTGTGCTTCCGCTGAAGGACCGAGTCACTAGTTCGGCTCCTCAGCAGAAAAGCAAAGATGCGGTGCTTCCACTTCCTTATTTATACCCGCGCTGCGGGGCGGAGCGTGGAATGCGTGAACCGCATGCCAATGTTCATTGGCTCGTTTTTAAACACTCGAAGTAGATTGGTCTCTGAAAATGATCCCCAATTCGTCAGTCAGTTCAAACGTACGTCTCCGTTCCCTCCTTCAGGGAACGAGGGTTACATACATAACCGAGACGTTTTGTATAGCTAAAAATAACTGGAAGCAAATGTGACTGGAAGCCAGACATTAAAATTACAAATAGCCATGCCCACTCTTACCTGAAAAATAAGGTGGATATTGGGTTGTAATTTTTCCATATTGACGTTGGGGTGTGATTCTCAATTTAATCTGCCAACATAATTTTATTTACATTTATTTTATTTTTTTATTTACGCTATTTAGATACGTTTGGACACGTAACCCAACCCCACCCACCCCCAAACCTACCAATTTGTGTATTATGTATATATATATATATATATACACTCACCTAAAGGATTATTAGGAACACCATACTAATACTGTGTTTGACCCCCTTTCGCCTTCAGAACTGCCTTAATTCTACGTGGCATTGATTCAACAAGGTGCTGAAAGCATTCTTTAGAAATGTTGGCCCATATTGATAGGATAGCATCTTGCAGTTGATGGAGATTTGTGGGATGCACATCCAGGGCACGAAGCTCCCGTTCCACCACATCCCAAAGATGCTCTATTGGGTTGAGATCTGGTGACTGTGGGGGCCATTTTAGTACAGTGAACTCATTGTCATGTTCAAGAAACCAATTTGAAATGATTCGAGCTTTGTGACATGGTGCATTATCCTGCTGGAAGTAGCCATCAGAGGATGGGTACATGGTGGTCATAAAGGGATGGACATGGTCAGAAACAATGCTCAGGTAGGCCGTGGCATTTAAACGATGCCCAATTGGCACTAAGGGGCCTAAAGTGTGCCAAGAAAACATCCCCCACACCATTACACCACCACCACCAGCCTGCACAGTGGTAACAAGGCATGATGGATCCATGTTCTCATTCTGTTTACACCAAATTCTGACTCTACCATCTGAATGTCTCAACAGAAATCGAGACTCATCAGACCAGGCAACATTTTTCCAGTCTTCAACTGTCCAATTTTGGTGAGCTCGTGCAAATTGTAGCCTCTTTTTCCTATTTGTAGTGGAGATGAGTGGTACCCGGTGGGGTCTTCTGCTGTTGTAGCCCATCCGCCTCAAGGTTGTGCGTGTTGTGGCTTCACAAATGCTTTGCTGCATACCTCGGTTGTAACGAGTGGTTATTTCAGTCAAAGTTGCTCTTCTATCAGCTTGAATCAGTCGGCCCATTCTCCTCTGACCTCTAGCATCAACAAGGCATTTTCGCCCACAGGACTGCCGCATACTGGATGTTTTTCCCTTTTCACACCATTCTTTGTAAACTCTAGAAATGGTTGTGCGTGAAAATCCCAGTAACTGAGCAGATTGTGAAATACTCAGACCGGCCCGTCTGGCACCAACAACCATGCCACGCTCAAAATTGCTTAAATCACCTTTCTTTCCCATTCTGACATTCAGTTTGGAGTTCAGGAGATTGTCTTGACCAGGACCACACCCCTAAATGCATTGAAGCAACTGCCATGTGATTGGTTGATTAGATAATTGCATTAATGAGAAATTGAACAGGTGTTCCTAATAATCCTTTAGGTGAGTGTATATATATATACAGGGCTTGACATTAACTTTTTTGTTCACCAGCCACTGTGGCTAGTGGTTTTCCAAAGTTACTCGGCATTTTCACTGGCCAAAATTTTGTTGTTGAGAATTTTGTTGTTGGTTGTATGTAAATGACCACTGTACACACCCAAATCAAGTCTGCATGAAATGTAACATGACAGGTAAATAAAGATTTTTTGGTGTAAATATAATTAATTCTCAAGCAATATTCTCATCAGTGTTCTATTAGCTATGACATATTTAAATCTAGCATAATTACTGTATGAGCCCATACAGTAGCCTAGTGAAATACATATCCATATTTTAATGTGATTTGACAGTTTATTTTATTAAATATCAAAAATCTAAAAGGTGTGCATCATACCTGACACCTAGATGAACACTTTACAGTTGGTTTTATTACTGTGAGTCATTCTCTTCAAATGCTATTGGAGTTATAAACGTGTATACCAATGTCGTGTAACTTTTGAGACGAATTAAATTCGCGAATATCGAACGTCCAACATCAAGCCAACTTTATGGCAATCAGATGCGCTATGGTTCTGCTGTGATCTTTGTTTGAAACTATTTTCGCTGCTGAAATTGAACAAAAACAGTCAATCACTGTATGATGAATGAATTTATTATGTACATCGCATGTACATCTCTGCTTTGTTGTTTATGATGAGAGTGCAGATTTCAGTGAGTGAGAGCACGCTCTGAACAAAACTCCGGCGTTTTAGCGATGACTAATCTGAACGCCTCTGATTACTAGACATTGTATTCATAAGCTCAAAAGAATCTTGAGTGATTGTTTATAATGCGCAACGCGATCATAACAGATGCCTTTTGAGAAGACTGCAATAAAAGTGGCTAGTGGGAGTGACTGTGTTTCACGCCACAGCTGAAATCCACCCACAAATGGCGGGTGTTAATGTCAAGCCCTGTATATATATAATATACATACACATATAGTTGTCAGAATTATTGGCACCCCTGGTAAATATGATCAAAGGCTGCTGTAAAAATAAATCTGCATTGTTTATCCTTTTGATAAACAATCCTTCACAGTTTTTCATTGAAGAAAAGAATCGAAAATGAGGGGTAAATCACATTATGAAATAAATGCTTTTCTCCAAAACACGTTGGCTGTAATTATTGGCACTCTTTTATTCAATACTTTTTGCAACCTCCTTTTGCCAAGATAACAGCTCTGAGTCTTCTCCTATAATGCCTGATGAGTTTGGAGAACACCTGACAAGAGATCAGAGACCATTCCTCCATACAGAATCTCTCCAGATCCTTCAGATTCCCAGATCCATGTTGGTGCTTCTTCTCTTCAGTTCACCCCACTCATTTTCTATAGGGTTCAGGTCAGGGATGGTTATGGCAGAAGCTTCATTTTGTGCTCTGCGACACATTTGTGTGTTGATTTTGATATTTGTTTTGGATCGTTGTCCTGATGGAAGATCCAATCACGGCCCATTATAAGATTTCTAGCAGATGCGGTCAGGTTTTTATTTTTTTTATCTGTTGGACTTTGCTAGAATCCATGATACCATGTATCTGAACAAGAAGTCCAAGACCTCTAGCAAAAAAATAGGCCCACAACATTAAAGATCCAGCAGTATATTTAACCGTGGGCATGGGGTTCTTTTTATCCCTGTTTGCACCAAACCCATCTGGTGGGTTTAATGCCAAAAAGCTATTTTTTTAGTTTCATCTGACCACAGAACCAGGTCCCATTTGAAGTTCCAGTCGTGTCTGACAACTGAATATGCTGGAGTTTGTTTTTGGATGAGCGAGAAGGATTTTTCTTGAAACCCTCCCAAAAAACTTGTGGTGATGTAGGGGCTGTTTGATAATTTTGTTTTGTCTTTCTGACCCCAAGAATCAACTAATCTCTGCGATTCTCCATCTGTGATCCTTGGAGAGTCTTTGGCCACTCAAACTCTCCTCCTCACCGTGCATTAGGACGATATAGACACATGTCCTCTTCCAGTCAGATTTGTAACATCTTTAGTTTATTGGAACTTCTTAATTATTGCCCTGGTGGTGGAAAATAGGATTTTCAATGCTTAAGGTATTTTCTTACAGCCACTTTCTATTTTGTAAAGCTCAACAATCTTTTGCTGCACATCAGAACTATATTCTTTGGTTTTACTTAATATGATTAAGGGAATTTGGCCTTTGTGTTTCCTCATATTTACTCCTGTGGAACAAGAAGTCATAGCTAGACAATTTCATGTTCCTAGTCACCCTGGTGTGCTAAAAAATGTAAATATTAATGGGAATATACTTCAGAGATATTTTACTCATAAAAAAAATCTAGGGGTGCCAATAATTGTGGCCAATGTGTTTTGGAGAAAAACATTTATTTCATAATGTGATTTACCCCCCACTTTCAATTCTTTTTTTTTTTTTTTTTTTGAATGAAAGATCAAAAGGATAAAAAAAAATGCAGATTTATTTTTACAGCAATCTTTGATCATATTTACCAGAGGTGCCAATAATTCTGACCACAACTGTATATATATACACCTTATAATTAACTAAGAACATTTATAAAAATTTTACAAAACCATATGTATATTCATACAATAACTTTTTTTAAATGATAAAAAAAAAATGCTGGAACCATCATAATTGTTTAGTCTACTTCTTTTTGTTATCAGTTATGTTTATTGCATTATTTTACTGTTGTGTGTTATCCTAATGGTGTTTTGTGTGTGGGTAAAATTGTGCTCAGTTTTTATTATTATTGGCCAAAGTTGCCATATAGACAAAAAGGTGTTTTTTTTTAATATGCCCTTGAAACAAATATAAAATGGGATTACAGACGTCTGTGGCTAAGATGATGGGTGTGGACATCAGAGAATGTGAGAACAGCTTTAGCTCTATATTTTACCATGATTTTGTGTCTGATGATGATCATTAAAAACCGAACACACCCAGAAACTGTGACTGTAAGAGATTTGCATATCCTATTAAACATACACACTCAGAACGAGTCCCTCTCCAGCTTTGAGGAGTGTTCAAGTCGTGCAGCGAGGCACACTCCGCAAGCTGAGCCTCCCACTCTCCGGCACTGCCAAGTGCGTCATCCCCTCTCCCCTCTCGCCCTCTGGCCCTGGAGTGGCCCCTCAGCCCCACTGACTCTGGATCCATCCCCACAAGAGCCTGTGTAGGACTGTTTAATATACACTGTGACCAATTATCTCCATTCGATTAGCTTCCATAATAATTGATTCTGTAGAAGTCAGAAAGCACCAGGCGGCGTGTCAAGAGATTCTGAAATTTTTTTTATTTTTTCCTCCCGCAGTGCCACAATTTTTTCGTTCTTCTGTATTAATGTGGCAGTCAGACTAATTTATCAACTGCAATTTTTGAAGTGCCCTTGGGAAGAAAGTTGCTCGTCATCGCATACTCCTGCATTATTAGGTGGATGGCTCTGAAAATGCAGCATTGTTTGTTAATATTACTTCCAGTAAGGATGGTTTCATAAACACACGCCAATTTATCACCGAGGATAAAATAGCAGAACACATTTCGTTTTATTATTTGAGCTTGTGTGTTCTGTTTGCAACATTCATCTTCTGTGTGTTCAGGTGTCACTTAGCGCTCTAACTTAGCAGACTGCTGATGGCACAGATCCTGCTGATGTGGACCTCTTTTACTAAGCGTTTTTAGTTCTTCTATAACACTCCTGTAATTCCTCTTCTCCTCTATCCACCTCCAGTTGTCTATAAGCCATTTTAAGCCTCTCTCCGGGGTGACATTACCAGGGATAGTGGTTCATTTGTTCTGTTTATGGCAGGGGTGTCCAAACTTATATACAGAGACTAACATTTGAGACTAGTCCAGTGGAACCAGCACCTGATTTGATAGCACCGCAGGTCCAAAAGTCTGAGACAGTTTATGACAATGCTGCTTTTCAGATTATATTATAAACGTAATAATGTGTGTGTAAAGTAGAACTGAAAAATTAACATGAATGTCTTATTATTTGGTTTGTCTTTGTTTTATTAACAGCAGAGCTCATGCTCCACAAGTTTGTGTAAATCCTGATGATCATGTACTCCAGCATGATGTGAGAATGATCCAAAGAACATCTTGAGCTTCAGTGGAAACGGATGTGACTGTCTGTACAGAGTCACATGGTAATTGTCTCAAATTTGCTTATGTCATCAGCATCTGATCAGACGTTTGGACCTTACTGAGGTCCAGCGGTCAAATCATAGGTCCAGCGTTTCCTTGAGTTGCTTTATGAGATCCACTTGTGCTCCATGACTTGAACAGCTGCTTTTCCCAGACCGCCACTTTTTCGGCTGTCACACATCAGTCACGTTCTCCCTCATCTCCGTCTTGGACCCAATGGTGGATCCACACCTTATGGCCCCTCCATCCCCTCCTCTTCCTCCTTTCCTGCTTTACCTCTTCACATAGCATTTCACTGATCATTCCTTTCCAGCTTGATTCCATCCACTTCCACAGCTTTGGAAAACTTAGACATCTGATTGCCTGGGATCAATCTATTTGAGATAAACCTTATATATACCAGCTTCCACAGCACACTGACAGATAATTTATCTTTATAAGCAATTCGACAGTAATGCCTCAAATATTCTTTTTGAAAGAGAAATCGAGGGTGATTGCATCTCTTCAAAGGGGCCTTATTATGCTATTCTAAAGGTTCCTAATTTTGTTTTGGAGGTCTTCTACAATAGGTTTACATGCACCCAAGGTCAAAAAACATGTACATTTTCTTATAATATACATAGCAAATTATCTCTTTTGAAACCGCTCGATAAAGGATTCACTCTCTCTAAACCCCTTCTTTCCCGAGATCCTACTCTGCTCTGATTGGTCAGATGGCCCAGTCTGTTGTGATTGGTCTACCGCATACAGCGTGTGTCAGAAATGAAATGCCTATTACCATATTTGAATTTCCTCAGCATTTTTATACACAGTGATGCGAACAATGTCTTTGGTTTTACTGTATCAGTTCCAGTGCGAGTCCTCATCCTTTGGAAGTGCATGCAAAGTGGATTCGCAGCACAGAAAACAGCATTTTCTCAATATGTTGACAATACGAACCAAACGCTTCCAGGCCTCAGCTACCACTACAGTATTTGAGGGTGGGTCAAAGTAGACATTGTTCACGGGCAGCAAATGAAGACCATAGGCTAGCCTTATGCAAATCTGTTACAAACCTACATGTTTGTAACAGGAAGTAAGACTGGAATTTCTGGCGACTCGTTTTGGCAGCTCAGAATCGGTTCTTTCTTTTAAGAGCTTTATTTGTTGTGCACATTGATCTTTAAAACTTTGCAGACCTTTTACATTCACAAACAGCTATATTACACACTACATGAAAGGTAATATTCAAAAAAGCATAGGGGCACTTTGAATGTGCTAGAGGAGGGGCTGGGCCTAACAAAAGCATTTCATTGCCATATTTGGAACAGGGAATTACATGTTGTATATTGTTTCTTCAACTATTTGCACTTACTATAGGTTCCAGGGCTTGATTTTCATTAAAACTAATAGATTTCAATTATTATTTAAAAAAGTTTGTGGTCTGATTTTTTAAATTTTTTAGAAATTAATAATTTTATTCAGCAAGAATGCATAAAATTGATCAAAAGTGAACAACAGATGCAACAGATTTCTATTTCAAATGAATTATGTTCTTTTGATCTTTCTGTTCATCACAGAATCATGAAAAAAATTACCCCACACCATGTTGGTGTAAGGGTCATAATGAAAGTATATCTTAAAAAATATTTTTTTATTTTTGTCTTTTAAATGCCTTTTATATAGAGATTTTATTGTTTTACCGTTCTCCCAGATTTTTTATTGCTGCCCTTAAATTATGAAAATCCATCATAAATATAAAAATGCTAATAAACTAAACCAACAGATAAATAAACATAAGCTATTTAAATTTTTATTGTGTAAAAACTTTAATTTATATACAATTATGACTGTCCCTCAGTTGTGCTGTCATTTCCATCACAACCAGCAAGCTGGTCTATTTGGTTATCAAGGAGAAAACAGTGTCAGTGAAAAGCTTGAGATGAAAAAGAACAAATTATTTGCATTATGCATCATTTCTATAATAGCATGAAATTCTGAGATAAATAATGTACATGATGTTAAAGTGATAAAATGATGATAAAATTGCAAAAAATACAGAATTTCCCTATCATAGAAATAGGACATTGTTTGTGGACAGATTACATAAATTTATGAGAATGTAAAAACTGTGTTTTAAATGAGTTTAAAGGAGTCCACAGGGCCAAACATGGCCATGGTTGAAGAAACACTCTTACTGATCAAATGCCATAGAAATGCTCTGTTCAAGACTCATAAATGCTGCCAGAGATTCTGCTCTCCTGTGTCATTAAACAAACTCTTGACACTGTAGTCTTTATCACTGGTAGCGGTGATGCCATGTAGGACCCTACGGAGGAAAGCTAGTAGTGCTTGTTGTGGGGAAACAAGGGCAGCTCCCTCAGTGATCATAAAAAAGAACACTTAAAACTTGACAATAGCTTTTTTGACTTTTGCAGCAAGTTGGTTATTTTCTATCACTTTATCTGTCTCTCTCTCACTAAGTCTCTTACTTTCTTCTTTTACACTCATGTCGAGGTCCAAACTAGTGCCCGTTTTCACAGGCAAGGCTTAAGCCTAGTCCCTGACTAAAATGCATGTTTGAACTGTGTTAACTGAAAGCAACTTGTAGTGACATATCTTAAAATATATCACTGCCATTGTTTTGACTAAAGATGCACACCAATGATGTTTTTTTTTCTAAGGCACGTTTAAAAAAAGCTAATTAAATGTCCTCATTTAATTAAGGCCTAATCCTGGCTTAATCTAAGACCTGTCTGTGAAACCAGGCCTAGAAGTGTTCTACTAACTATAAGTAACGTTGCAACTACATGTCAGCTAACACTCAGTAGAGTATAAGTAGACCGTTAGTAGTGTAATACTGGGTGCAAGGAAAGCAGGAGAAGGAGCGGATCTAAGTGCAGGAGTTAAATAATATTTCAAACAGAACAACAATCATGAAACACAGGGATCACAGAAGTCATAAACACCAAACATAAACTAACATACACTGAATGAAACATGGGGCTATTTATACACAGAGGAACTAACAAGATAACAAGGAAACGAGAATAAAATTAAAGGGAACCAAAAAAGAACTACAAACTGACTACAAAAAGGAGACCACACAGAAAGTAACTTAAGAGTCCAAACAAGACATGGGGAACATAATAGAGCACCCCCTCCCCCCTTTAAGAGTGGCTTCCAGATGCTCCCAGGCCAACAAAACTCTAAAATAAAAGTCCAGGTGGGTGGTGGAGCAGAGGCGGACCAGAGCAGAGCAGAGTCAAAGGAACCAGGGTGGAGCAGGCAGAGCGGGGGGCCAGGTTGGAGCCGGCAGAGCAGATGTTGCCCAAGGTGGAGCAGAAGACCACCAAGATGGAGCTGGAGTCCACCACAGCAGAGCAGGAGACCACCACGGTGGAGCCGGCGGAGTTGGTGACCAAGGCAGAGACAGCAGAGCAGATGACAGCCAAGACGGAGCCGGAGACTACCACAGCAGAGCAGGAGACCACCCCGGCAGAGCAGGTGACCAGCATTGTGAAGCCGGCAGAGCAGGCGACCAGGGCGGAGCTGGAGACCACCACGGCAGATCAGGTGGAGCTGTAGACCACCATGGCAAATAAGGTGGCGCTATGGACCACCACGGTGGAGCCCAGAGAGGCTAGAAACAGCCCCTGTGGCTGTAACAGGAAGCACAGAGGGTTCAGAAAATACCTCCTTGTCCAATACAGGACAGGCAGAGAGTTCGTAGACAGCCTCTGGGACCATGTCAGAGCAGACAGAGCGTTCCAGGATGGCTTCCTTGGCCATTACCAGACAGGCAGAGAGTTCATAGACGACCTTCGTAGTCGTGTCAGAGCAGACAAAGAGTTCAGGGACGACCTCTGTGGTCCTGCCAGATTAGACAGAGAGTTCAGGGCCAACCTCCATGGCCGTAACAGGGCAGGCAGAGGGTTCAGTAGTGGACGCCTCTGCATCGGGAGGAGCTGTAGTGGTTGCTGCCGCTTCGGGAGGAGCAGGAGAAGTGTGTGCGGCCCAAACACACAAGATGGTGGTTGCCACAGGAAGCGCAGCTTCAAAAGAGCTCTAAAACCACCTGACTTTGCTTTGCTGAGACGACTGGACTCTGGACCACTGGGCTTTGATGCGCTGAGTCCACTGGTCTTAGGACTAGCCTGTGATGGTGTCTGTAGTGGATCAAGCTCTGCGGCCGGAGCTTGGGCCATGTAACCCCCACAAAAAAAAAACGTTTAGGGGATGGCTAAGTGGTGATGGTGAGATACTCCACCACCTCTCCCATGGTGAAGGGGGAGCCGCTCAGCCGCAGATCCCGTTCCAAAAAATCAAAAAAACTCCCTTGAGGAGTTGTGGTTTTTGATGTTTGTTGAATCGTTGATGTTCGTTGAGTTGCAAAGTTACTTACAGTCAGTAGAATGTCTGTACCATCAAAATAAAGTGTTAGCAGGTATTAAGCAGTCTACTAATACTCTGTAAGAACTAGTTGACATGTAGTTGCAAAGTTACTTATAGTTAGTAGAATGACTAAAGTGGACCATCGAAATAAAGTGTTACCTAAAAAAATTGTTAGTTACAATGTACTTATTGTCTTCATGTTGTATTGTTGTATTGTGCTGCTACTGAGATGGGATATGGGTAAGGTTAGGGACAGGTTTATTGGTACGGGTAGGTTTAAGGGTGGGTTAAGGGGTAAGAGACAGTGTAATTATAGATGTAATTATAGAAGTTATTTGTAAATTACATGCAGGTTTTTTTTTAAGTACAATGTAAAAACGTACACAATAAGTGCATTATATCATGATTAATTTAAATGTTGGTACATAGTACTTAAATACAATATAAAGTGGGACCAAATATTTTGATGTTTTTAATATTTTTCTTGAATGTGTTATACTTTTTTCTTCATTCCAAGTAATTTCCAATTGAGCAAGTCCCCAATAGAAGGTTTTGTTTTTAGTAAACTTCTGGGGATGATTTAGTTCTCAATCTATTGCTAAATAACACACACACACACACACACACACACACATACCGAGTTTCCCAGAGAAATAAATTTGTCCACAAACCCTTTGTGTGTGAAAACAAGTGAACTTTCATTATTGCCGATTCTGTCTAACCCACAAATAACTTCACATGCGAGACAGGATGATTGATACTCTTCATCACCCGGCCTCTCTCTCTCCTCCCCCTAATTTAATTCCCAACAACTGCCATGCCCCGTCATCCATACCAAAGTGTCTCACCAATAGAGCAGCCCCTATTGATCGACAGTAATAACACAAATTCTCCTGATACATCCATGCTCAGTGCTGACGTAACAACAACAGCTTACAAAAAGAAGGAAAACAATTCATAAAAGTATTAAAAAGCACAAACTGGTTTCCTGATCAACAAATCAATCAGTTTTTCTCTGAAAATGTGCTTTATTTTAACTAACTGTAGGAAAAGCAGGCCCGCTGATCAGCTCATAGCAGAAAGCGGCAAACAGCCAGAGATGAATGTGTGCAGTATATCCCCTCATTAGAACGTCTATCACCCCCATGGCTTTCCTCTCACAATGCCCCGTCCCTCTTTTGGAGGTTACCACGTCAGCATCCTAGTTTTGCTCCTTAATAGTCATCAAATTTTTTATCCACAGTGGTATAATCGACACAGATGAAGATGCTTTTGGACTCTGATCTAAGCAGTTTTTTGTGCGAAAGGAAGCCCGGTAGCAAACTCCAGTTCTGTGTTTTCTGCCGTAGAGCAGGCTTGATCACTCTTACCCTGCAGTCTGTATATTTTTCAGCAAGGCCTTATATTTACCACATCAAAGATGTTGCAAATTGCTCTGTAATTCAGTTTGGGAAATTCTGCCAATACTGCAAAAAATCTAAAAGTCTTAATTTCCCAAGAAAGTGGCATGTTTATCTTAAATTATTATTAATGGAGGGCCTTGTTTGTATTTTGTTCATGATAATGTTTTTGCTGAAGGTGTTAAAAATGGCTTCTAGTCGATTGTGCTCCCTTTGTATGGGACACCTGATTTCATCTTATGCTGAGTTCACACTGCACGAGTTTAGCCTCGATTTTGACTCGTCGACAGGTTTTGCAGAATCGCGACAAATGCCCCAAATCATAGGCAAATCGGTGCTCATTCACGCGAGGGACAATCACGCAGTGTGAATTATCAAAGATGTGATTTGAGAGAATCGCCGACGAGTCGCGACGCCCGTGAGATATTTGGCATGCTAAATATCTGGACCTGTCGGCGATTCAAAATCCTGCTGTGTGAAATGTGTTTTGACTGAAAATGACACCGGCGATGACCTACAGCCAATGAGAGAGCAAGATACAGGGCAGCGGGAAGTTCGGGGAGGAGTTATAGACCAGAATATCAGTATTTGAATAGATATATTGACAATTATATCAAACAGAAACAAGGCACAAACATTTGCTTAACCAGCCGCAACTGCAGCACATTGCAAAACTATTTATTTACCTCCAACTCTCTTTGCAGAACACACAATCCTTGCTCCCTGTGTCCCCCCAACCATTTCCTCCTCCATAATATTTTTTCTTTTTCTCCTTTTCACTGCAAATCAGCGCACAGACAATTTGGATCGCAAGCTTTATTGTTATTATCATTTTTAATAACAATTACAGTCTCACGTGAGAACTCCGGTCTGACGCACGAGTGATCTCGCGTTGTTTCCTGGTCACATCTCGTGTGTGTTTGGTTGTGAAAACATAGTTTGCGGACTGGACAGAGTTGTCGGCGATTCATCCTCTTGAAAAATCATGCAGTGTGAAACCTCCTGTCGCTGATCCATCATGCAGTGTGAACACAGCAGCAACTGAATGCTACCCCAGATAGTCGTGCAGTGTGAAAAGAACTGCGATCTGACTACTTTGAAAATCGTGCAGTGTGAACTTGTTTACGTGCAACCAAATAATCCGTTAGTAATCGGATTGACGGCTCAATCGGACTGAAATGCCTTCATGTAAACACCTTAATCGATCGGATTGAGCTCGATCCGAATGAAATTTCAATCGGATTGAAAGGGGTGGTATATTCCTCTTCTAATCCGATTGAGAGAACATGTAAACACTTGATCGAATTGAAAACCGAAACTGAAAGGACTGCGCATGTGCAATGACATAATGACGTATGGCGTGCGGAACAAGCTGTTCTTCCTGTTGAATAAAGTGTCATTTAAATGTTACATGATTAGTCTGTTTCTGTTGTGTTTTTGCATGTCACATGTTCCTTTGTTAGTTTTCCCGCCAGTCCTTTGTTACCATAGTTACCCTTGTTAGTTTCAGCTGTGTTAAGTTCATTATCTTGTTTCAGTTTGCTACTTAAATTCCTCCCTGTTCCTCACTCTTTGTCTGGTCACCGTTCTGCTATGTGGTGTTGTTGCCTGTCTGCCTGGCGTTTATTTCTATTAAAACACATTTGGATTGCATCTCCTGAGTCTTCTGCCTGTTCCTGTACACACAACTGTAACAATAAATGAGTGTCCCGTCATTCTAAAATTCTCCTTTCACTCAGCGTCTGTGAAGTGGAGCAGGACAACATCCCACCAGTCCCTCTTCAGATTCTCATCCACAGACGACTGGTTTTGGGCACGGGGAGGGGCGTTTTTACTGTGTGATAAATATAAGCAGCATGGCACAGCGGTTCAAATGCTCAATAGATCTCATTCACTAATAATTGTGTGTATTCTTTCGTATTTGTACGCACAGGAGAACTTCTCATGAAAAATCTCCGCCTGATTCACAAAACGTTCGTACGCACATGAATTTGTTCTTAACCTCGTTCTGATGTCAGTGAATTTGGAGTATTCTAAATGAGCGGCCGCGTGCACGAGGTTAGTCATTTGCATAAAACACACCCAAACCATCTCCATATAAGGGCTTTCCGCACACGCTTTCCTTACAGTCTTTTGTCACTCTCGTCAAACTTGGCCGCTGTTCGCAGACCCGCTCTCGCCCGGATCCTCGAGCAAAGCCAAGTGTGCCATTCTCACCAGTTCTCACAATAAACACCTTTTATAAAGACTACAGAGCTCTTATTAGCCAGCTGTACATACGCGTATATCTGCGTTATTCAGAGGAACCTCGCAGCTGAAGCTATAACGCAGCTTTTCTTACTTTAACTGTATATGATCGAATGTATTTAAGATGAAATTAAATTGTATTATTTAATAATTTCATTATATAATTTTATATATGGATTATATAATACAATTAATGCAATATACTTCAATGTAATTATAGTCATGCTAGGATGAAATATAACTTCTTAACACGATTATAAAGATTACGAAATCTTTGGTGAATTGTGATTTGTTCTTAAAATCGTCCATACGCACATTTCACGCACAAATTTGTGCATACACATGCTTAGTGAATGAGACCCATTGTCTCCAAATTATGGTTTAAAACATAATGTTAAATACCTTGCCATTTTATTTGTCCTCAGAAGTTCCATTAATCCATTTAATAGCAGTATCATGTTGGTATCAATATTGGCCTTCATATATGGGATCAAAATGAATATAAGTGGTATGGCCCATCTCTAGTGCACAGGGTTTCATGATGTCTATAAATAATCTCAGCACACAGCTCACAAGGGTAGTTTCCTAGCCTTCTTCCTGATATTACTAAACCTTGATTCTACACACACATTTGTTAATTGTGCAAATTTTGCAATGTCTGCATTTAAGGAACATTATCATTTCCCTTGAGTCACGGAGTGTTATGAATATGCAGATGTCCACAGAGATGATCTTAATACATCTGTGACTGTGCAAATTAGGCAGACTATGGCTGTTTCATTTTAATCATTTGCAGGTGCAAGTAGGTCCTTGGCACTTTAATTAGAAAATGTTCTGGGCTTTTTTTATGCCAGCGTTGTGGGATAGTATCCGAATGCATAGCGTGTTCAGCTTGATGAAACATTGTGAGATCAGACAGTGTCTTCACTCGGTGTATGTTGTCAATGGTTTGTGCAGTGTGTAAAAAGACCATAATAGAAAGTATAAAAAGAAAAAGTGGAACAATGTAGTGATGAACTGTATCCATAATGTCTGAATTCAATACAGACACAAACAAACAAGAAAGCAATGCTGGGGGAATGTATTGATATTAGAGTGGGTGGCTTTCCAGGAAATCGTGAATACATAATGAGCAATGACCTTTGACTCCGTTGACTGTTGGCTTCAAAAATACGCACAGGGTTACAGTCATAGATATGCCACAGTTGGCTGTTCCAGGTATGTCAACAGCACCACAGTGCAGAGTTAACTGCATTTGGAGTTTGCTAAGGAAGCAAATGCTTTACTAAGAGAAAGTTTTCTAAGAGAAATTATAAGCATTTTGCGACAGGAAGACATTTGATGGCGTGTTTTCATTTTAATTTAGCATGTTAAGCGACAGCACTGCTGTGATGGAGTTAATGGCATTGCTGTTTTCCAAAATGAAAAGAATGTTTTGCAGACGTTCACATTAAGTTCTAATTTTTTTTTTTTTTTTTAACGTTTTCCTTGATTATGCGAATGTTAAAGGGTTAGTTCACCCAAAAATGAAAATTCTGTCATTAGTTACTCACCCCCATGTCGTTCCAAACCCGTAAGACCTTCGTTCATCTTCGGAAAACACAAATTAAGAAATTTTTGACGAAATCGCTTTCTGACCTCTCCATAGACAGCAATTTAATTAACACTTTCAAGGCCCAGAAAGGTAGTAAAGACATTGTTAAAATAGTCCATGTGACTCCAGTGGTTCAACCTTAATGTTATGAAGCGTCGAGAATACTTTGTGTGTGCGAAAAACAAACAAAAATAACTACTTTATTCAACAATTTCTTCTCGTTTGTGTCGGACTCTTACGCTGTTGACGTAGTGTAAACAGTTCACCATTGGCTAGCTCCTGACCCCTCCATGGACAACAATTTAATTACCACTTTCAAGGCCCAGAAAGGTAGTAAAGACAGTGCAACACTTCCGAGTTCTAGGTCAGAATGGTGGCTCACCATTGGCCGACGCTGTTCATGTGAGCACCACGACGCATGCGTGTGATGCTGACGCAGGAGCTAGCCAATGGTGAGCCGCCATTCTGACTCCAGTGACCACTTGAAAGTGATAATTAAATTGCTGTCTATGGAGGGGTCAGGAGCTAGCCAATGGTGAACTGTTTACACTACGTCAACAGCGTAAGAGTCTGACACAGGCTGGAAGAAATTGTTGAATAAAGTCGTTATTTTTGTTTGTTTTTCGCACACACAAAGTATTCTCGTCGCTTCATAACATTAAGGTTGAACCAGTGCAGTCACATGGACTATTTTAACCATGTCTTTACTACCTTTCTGGGCCTTGAAAGTGGTGATTATATTGCTGTCTGTGAAGGGGTCAGTAAACTCTCGGATTTCATCAAAAATATCTTAATTTGTGTTCTGAAGATGAACGAAGGTCTGTTTGGAACGACATGAGGGTGAGTAATTAATGACAGAATTTTCATTTTTGGGTGAACTAACCATTTAAGGGAATATTCCTTTTTTTTCCATTTTGCAAACATATTGCAATGTTTCTGACTTTTCAGGGAACATTCAAAAGTAACAAGTATTACCATCTGGTATTGTTCATTTGGCAGTCACACTTGTGTTGTTCACGGTCAAAAGTGACCGAACACCTGAAATGTAACTTTTTTTTAGTTTCAGTAAAATCAATGTAATATATTTTTGTTCAATAATATTTTTTTCTTTTTTCTCTTGTATTTTGAGAGACTTTTGTTACTAATTAATATTTATGCAATGTATTTTTTTCCTATTGAAAATATATATATATATATATATATTTTTTTTTTTTTCTTTTTTTTTTTTTTTTTTTAAGATTTTTCAATTAAAGCTGTATTTCATGTTAAAATAGAGACAAGGCCTTTAAAATCTTTTTGAAGGCAGATTAGTGTCATCTAGTGGGAGTAAAAAAAGGAAACCATCTGTAATGCCATGTCTGTTTTGCATATTTTTCGTATTTCCTATCGTATTTCTGACCACAAACAACACAAGTGTGACTTTTTTTAATGTGCATTTAGCTTTTTCGAATGAAGTCCACAATTTTTTTTTTTGTGGTCACAGAGTTTTGTACCATTCCGATGCAGTAGCGATTTTAAAAAAAACAAAACTTTTTTTTAGTCTAAAATGACTGAACAACACCAGAGGGTTAAAAAAAAACGTTCCATGAACAATGTATAAATAATGTTTTTGTGCTGTTGTGATAATTTCTGTTAACATTACTGGAGGAATGTTTGTTCATAACTTTGAGAGAACCTTAGACCAGATTTTATCCAAACTTCTGAGAACGTTCCCTGTTAGCTGGGTTTAAGGAGGGACACACTCCAGAAGTATCAGCTTGTTAGCTAATTTTCTAAATGAATAGATCAGTAGTCTTATATTAATGTTGTGTGAGAAATTATGACCTTAAATTGTGATGACAAAAAACATGTTATATAAATAATTATATATTTTACATACAGTTTTGGATACAGGTGTTTACAAACCCGATTCCAAAAAAGTTGGGACACTGTACAAATTGTGAATAAAAAAGGAATGCAATAATTTACAAATCTCATAAACTTATATTTTATTCACAATAGAATATAGATAACATATCAAATGTTGAAAGTGAGACATTTTGAAATGTCATGCCAAATATTTTGGATTTCATGAGAGCTACACATTCCAAAAAAGTTGGGACAGGTAGCAATAAGAGGCCGGAAAAGTTAAATGTACATATAAGGAACAGCTGGAGGACCAATTTGCAACTTATTAGGTCATTTGGCAACATGATTGGGTATAAAAAGAGCCTCTCAGAGTGGCAGTGTCTCTCAGAAGTCAAGATGGGCAGAGGATCACCAATTCCCCCAATGCTGCGGCGAAAAATAGTGGAGCAATATCAGAAAGGAGTTTCTCAGAGAAAAATTGCAAAGAGTTTGAAGTTATCATCATCTACAATCTCTGTGCATAAGGGTCAAGGCCGGAAAACCATACTGGATGCCTGTGATCTTCGGGCCCTTAGACGGCACTGCATCACATACAGGAATGCTACTGTAATGGAAATCACAACATGGGCTCAGGAATACTTCCAGAAAACATTGTCGGTGAACACAATCCACCGTGCCATTCGCCGTTGCCGGCTAAAACTCTATAGGTCAAAAAAGAAGCCATATCTAAACATGATCCAGAAGCGCAGGCGTTTTCTCTCGGCCAAGGCTCATTTAAAATGGACTGTGGCAAAGTGGAAAACTGTTCTGTGGCCAGACGAATCAAAATTTGAAGTTCTTTTTGGAAAACTGGGACGCCATGTCATCCGGACTAAAGAGGACAAGGACAACCCAAGTTGTCATCAGCGCTCAGTTCAGAAGCCTGCATCTCTGATGGTATGGGGTTGCATGAGTGCGTGTGGCATGGGCAGCTTACACATCTGGAAAGGCACCATCAATGCTGAAAGGTATATCCAAGTTCTAGAACAACATATGCTCCCATCCAGACGTCGTCTCTTTCAGGGAAGACCTTGCATTTTCCAACATGACAATGCCAGACCACATACTGCATCAATTACAACATCATGGCTGCGTAGAAGGATCCGGGTACTGAAATGGCCAGCCTGCAGTCCAGATCTTTCACCCATAGAAAACATTTGGCGCATCATAAAGAGGAAGATGCGACAAAGAAGACCTAAGACAGTTGAGCAACTAGAAGCCTGTATTAGACAAGAATGGGACAACATTCCTATTCCTAAACTTGAGCAACTCGTCTCCTCAGTCCCCAGACGTTTGCAGACTGTTATAAAAAGAAGAGGGGATGCCACACAGTGGTAAACATGGCCTTGTCCCAACTTTTTTTGGAATGTGTTGATGCCATGAAATTTAAAATCAACTTATTTTTCCCTTAAAATGATACATTTTCTCAGTTTAAACATTTGATATGTCATCTCTTGTATTCTGAATAAAATATTGAAATTTGAAACTTCCACATCATTGCATTCTGTTTTTATTCACAATTTGTACAGTGTCCCAACTTTTTTGGAATCGGGTTTGTATATAGGAAGGTTTATTATGCAGGTTGTACACGGTTGTTAATTAAGGGTTTACATCCTTTAAGAACAAAACAAGCCATGACGAAAACCATCCCTTCAACACGATTCACTTTCCTCCCTCTTTCAGATAAATCTCCTCAGGCTTGAAGTGCTGGCTACATACACGTGTACTGCCACGAGAGTACACTTGGCAAATTCCTCAACTCTGGCTGCTGTTATCCATCTCTCTCATAATTTTCCTCTTTTGGAAAGTCATGGAAAGTAATGTTGTTTTTTTGCTATTGTTGCATAACAGGAACACTGTAATAACATTTTCTATGATACATCATACTACTACTATGCAGAGGCTGCTGTGTTATTTTAGTATCATTGAGATACTATTATAGTTCTTATTGCTTTATTGAATTAGTTATTATTTTTATATTTTCCATTTTAATTTTACTTTTAGTTTTAGTCATTTAGTTTTTTGTCATTTTGAGTCTAGTTTAATTATTTCAGTTTTAGTTATTTTCATCTAAACTAAATGGAAATGAGAAATGTTGCCTTTGCAACTAGCTGAAATAAAATAAATGTAAGGTATTTTTTAAATATTTTATTTCAACTAATATCTTTTTTTAAATTTTAGTTTAAGTTAATAACCCTGCATTCACATTTCTGTCAGTTCACAATGTGTTTACAGGGGAATATTGACCTTTCCAATGTGGTGAACACACATTATCACAAGCAGTTGTGGCATCTTATTAATGTCTCACAAATGACCAAACTGTAATTTTAGTCTGACTGTTTCAGAATTTACAGCTGAAGTGTGGAATTTTTACATCTCTGGTGTCACTAAACTGAATTTCAAAAACGGATTGTTTTCAAACAAGTCTTCTGAACACTCCCCTGTCTTTAATCGGCTGGACAATCAGATAGTCTCGCCCCAAACACACGCTATTGGTTGAGCCAGTGTTGCTATGCTGATCTGATCCAACCTGATCTCACGGCAATTCGTACGTATTTTACGAGGTGGCTAATTCGTACGAATTTGTACAACCTCACTCGTACGAATTGGTACGATTTTTGCTAAAACGTACGTATTTGACGAGTTGGTCAATTCGTATGATTTCGTACAAATGACCTAACCTCAAACTCTGCCCCTAAACCTACCCATCACTGCAGTATAGACAAATCGTACAAATTCATACGAATTAGCCACCTCGTACAAATACGTACAAATTGGTTGTGAGATAGCGTTGTCTGATCGGGAAAGGTCTCTGCTTATTAAACTGTTTAACATCAAGAAAATTACACTTCCACTTAAACTGCAGTATAAATAATATAAGAGTTACAATATTTAAAGTCTCTATTTTGTCGGCTCTGTCCTCTGACCAAATAGAGCATCTTGATTTCTGGCTGCTGTGTCAATTTCCATTTCCCAGAATTGTCCATATCCTTCATTCTGAGCATGTGCGCCTTAATCACACTCTCAGCTTCATTTCAGCAGAAACCTGAGCAAAACGTAGGTAAAGAACAGGAAAAGGTCAATCCTTCATCACAGCTTACAGCCGATAGGGTGATTGAAAGACATGATATTTTCACCGGAACAAGACAGGGTTGTTGGATAGCCTTCGACTTTACATAAAGCAATTGTGTCACCATAAAACAGAATGGAAACTTTTTTTCCCTGTGTAATTTGACAAACAATTTCAAGTACGTGCAGAGCATGTTCATTGTAGTGCATGCCCTTTTTGCTCTGACCTAGAATCAACTTTCTGCATGATGATTCTCACCTAATTCACAATGTTGAAATAGTAATTCCAACCTGCTTTAAAGGTAGGGTAGCCATTTTCAGAGCAGCTAGCAATAGCAAGCTAGCTTTGAAAGCATTTGATCCCACCCTCCTTCAGAGCGCTCTCCAAAGCCACGCCTCCTCCAAAAAACATAATCGTGCAGGTCACGTACAGCTAGGGCAAATTCAGCGAAGCATCATAAGAAAAATTACCTCATGTCTCAAAGCACATAACATTACAATAATAATTAACGTAAACAACGTACAGAGGTCTTACTTGTACCAACTGGCTGCTGCGGATTCATTTCGGCGTTGATAATGTCGACACGGAAACGCATTAATCCAAGTCTGAGGACGTGAACAGCTCCGGGTAGAACGTAAGGTTGCCGTCTCTAAATTATGGTTACGACATGCCGTAAACATAATTTAAAGGCGGCTGCTGATTGTTTGTGGCCCTCGGTGGCTGTCTGTCCACAACTTTGTATAGCCTTAAGGAACGCGCGATGATGTAGTACATATGTTGACAGGCAGGTAGGACATCGGACCGAATGCAATGATTGGACGAAATTCTGAGACTGGGTCCTGAGACTTCCACAGATGATATATGTACATTTTTTAATATTTAGACCACTTCTATCATTTATTGCTATCAGGATGTGAAGAGAGTTTCAGCCAGAATAACAAAATATGTTTATGAAAAAAATTGCCTACCATACCTTTAACTCAATAGAATACCAATACCCTAATAAATTGTTATTCAATTTACCTTTGAACAAGACAGCTCATAATAGTCTAATTTAGAAAGAGCGTCATGGTCAGTTCATTCTAGAAGAAAATAAAGAAAACAGACTCAGTTAATGTTTTATTTCCAAAAAAGGAATCTGGACAGAATCAAGACAGGCTGTCCATAACCTCAGGTGCTTGCCAGGATGTCGATGTGTTTTTGCAACGGTTGTTTTCTTTAATCAGAAGCAAATCTTGTTTACAATAATTAGCAGACAGGTGAAACAAGGGGAAAGTCATTTTCTGAAGAGTTCATGCATTCATAGATCAATATAATGAATTTTAATGCCACACTGTTTACCACTTACAGGAAGAAGTTAATACAAATTTAAAGTCATGTCACTTCATCAGCTCAATACTGTTTTATTTTGTTTTCGCTCTGTTTTATAATGTCTCAAATTAGACAAATTTGAAGTCTCAGGTTCTGTCATCATTTACTCACCCTCATGTTGTTCCGAAACACTATGATTTTCTTTCTTCTGCTGAACACATAAGAATATATTTTGAAGAATGTTGGTAACTAAACATTTTTGGTGACCAGCGACTTCCTTTGCACTGAGACATTTCTGAAAATATTCTTTTATGTTCCACATGCAGCAGAATGAAAGTCGCTTTATGTAAAGTCGAAGGCTATCCAACAACCCTGTCTTGTTCCGGCGAAAATATGTCAGTCATACAGGTAAATTATGATAGAATTTAAATTTTTGGGTGTACTATTCTTTTAATCAGTTTTGTGATTTTTTTTTTTTTTCTTGTTTTCCAGTAAAAATATCTGAACATCCTTAAAAAAAATAAGATACATTTAATTGAGAAGCAAAATTTCAAGAGATATTAAGACTTGTTTTTAGAGATTACATTTTTTTTTTCTTTTCACATTTGCAAATTGCATTCTTACTTTAAGCATAAATCTAACTACATTTTACCAGAGGTTTATGCTTAATACAAGAAAAAAAATCTAATACAATACAATGTGACATAAAAATTGTGTATTTATTTGACTTGAGGAAAAATGGGGCTTGTTTCTAAAAAAAAATGTAGTTATCTTTAATTAGTTACAGTCCAAAAGTTTGATTTTGCAGGCCATCCAGAATCTGGTGTCATAGTACAGTAATCTGAAGCGCTGAAAAGTGTGTTTTTGATCACTTAAAGATTTGGATCTACTTGATATTCTTGTGTCTGCTTACGAACAAGGTGTTCTCAGCCTAACAAATTCTGCATAATTCATAAATCACCTGCACTGTCATCTTTCATAGCTGTCAGACCCCTTCGTTCTCTTGAAATATGGTACGCATCTATAGCATCAGGGATTTCAACTATATAACTTTTGTCTCTTGACATATTCCTGCCGCTGTGCTTAAATATGTTTGTGTGGCTTTGACAAAGGCACATCGCACATTAAGCCAAAAGCCTCCAGACAGATCCATGGGTTGACTTGATGTTTCTGTAAGCATTGTTATTCTTTATTAAAGACACCATCTCAGGCATGGTGGTAGCAGTGAATGAGGGCTGGTTTGCCTGAGTCTGACATGTGGGAAAAGTGGAGTGATGAAGAGGTAATTAAAGACAGGAAGAGGTGAATATGATTTTGTGGGGATCTGTCTGTAATTGGACACATGAAAGACACAAGTAGGGTGCATCGCTAGTGCTGCTGCTCCTTATTAGCCGCTAATGTGAAAACCAATATTTCAGCCCACGTCAAGGTGCAGTGGGAGACGGCAGCTCTCGCCGACAAGTGTGGGGTCCCCACTGAGAGTTTGAGAGCATGCCAGGCATTGTCCTCCACCCTCCTCCTGTTTAATTCGTAGACATATCCTGGTTCAAATAGCCCTTCCCTGTTTTGGCTGAAAGCTAGCTCCTCTGTGTCAAATCTGATGGTTAAAGTGCACATACCCTACAGAGAAATACCCATATCTCACTGCTGTAATTAGAAGAATATGCCTTGCTATTGGACTGAGTGTAGTCTGACTTTTGAGCATTTTTAGGAATTTGTTCATAATTTTTTTCAGAAATGTTCTGCTTTTGTCAAATATAGAGACTTTTAGGGCTGGATAAAATATATATATACAGTGGGGAGAACAAGTATTTGATACACTGCCAATTTTGCAGGTTTTCCTACTTACAAAGCATGACAAAAATCCAGAAAATCACATTGTATGATTTTTAAATAATTAATTTGCATTTTATTGCATGACATAAGTATTTGATCATCTACCAACCAGTAAGAATTCTGGCTCTCACAGACCTGTTAGTTTTTCTTTAAGAAGCCCTCCTGTTCTCCACTCATTACCTGTATTAACTGCACCTGTTTGAACTCGTTACCTGTATAAAAGACACCTGTCCACAGACTCAATCAAACAGACTCCAACCTCTCCACAATGGCCAAGACCAGAGAGCTGTGTAAGGACATCAGGGATAAAATTGTAGACCTGCACAAGGCTGGGATGGGCTACAGGACAATAGGCAAGCAGCTTGGTGAGAAGGCAACAACTGTTGGCGCAATTATTAGAAAATGGAAGTTCAAGATGACGGTCAATCTCCCTCAGTCTGGGGCACCATGCAAGATCTCACCTCGTGGAGCATCAATGATCATGAGGAAGGTGAGGGATCAGCCCAGAACTACATGGCAGGACCTGGTCAATGACCTGAAGAGAGCTGGGACCACAGTCTCAAAGAAAACCATTAGTAACACACTACACCGTCATGGATTAAAATCCTGCAGCGCATGCAAGGTCCCCCTGCTCAAGCCAGCGCATGTCCAGGCCCGTCTGAAGTTTGCCAATGACCATCTGGATGATCCAGAGGAGGAATGGGAGAAGGTCACGTGGTCTGAGGAGACAAAAATAAAGCTTTTTGGTCTAAACTCCACTCGCCATGCTTGGAGGAAGAAGAAGGATGAGTACAACCCCAAGAACACCATCCCAACCGTGAAGCATGGAGGTGGAAACATCATTCTTTGGGGATGCTTTTCTGCAAAGGGGACAGGACGACTGCACCGTATTGAGGGGAGGATGGATGGAGCCATGTATCGCAAGATCTTGGCCAACAACCTCCTTCCCTCAGTAAGAGCATTGAAGATGGGTCGTGGCTGGGTCTTCCAGCATGACAACGACCCGAAATACACAGCCAGGGCAACTAAGGAGTGGCTCCGTAAGAAGCATCTCAAGGTCCTGGAGTGGTCTAGCCAGTCTCCAGACCTGAACCCAATAGAAAATCTTTGGAGGGAGCTGAAAGTCCGTATTGCCCAGCGGCAGTCCTGAAACCTGAAGGATCTGGAGAAGGTCTGTATGGAGGAGTGGGCCAAAATCCCTGCTGCAGTGTGTGCAAACCTGGTTAAGAACTACAGGAAACGTATGATCTCTGTAACTGCAAACAAAGGTTTCTGTATCAAATAATAAGTTCTGCTTTTCTGATGTATCAAATACTTATGTCATGCAATAAAATGCAAATTAATTACTTAAAAATCATACAATGTGATTTTCTGGATTTTTGTTTTAGATTCCGTCACTCACAGTTGAAGAGTACCTATGATAAAAATTACAGACTTTTACAGAAAATTACAGAAAAATTACTTCTTTTATATAACTGACTCTCATGAATGGTTCAAACAAATTATTTTTTAAAAATGTAATTATTCACTCAAAAAGACTATATCTATATAATGTTAGTGGTATAATGGTTCAAAATACTCACAGTTCGGTTTGTAACACGATTTTAGTGTCACCGTTTCGGTACGGTTCGCTATTTGCTATATTTAGGAAAAAAAAGACTACCGTCAAATAAAAATAAAGAAAATAAGAACAAATAATCAAACTACAAGCAACAGCAAAGCACAAATAAATACAATAAAGCAAAGATACAAATAAAATAAACAGTGCTTTTCAGGTTTTTCAGGGATCTAACATTAGTTTACAGGTACAGAAATTGAATCAAATTAATCAAATGTAAAATAACATTGCAGGAGGGAACAGAGATGTGCATCCTGTCGCCACAGGTGCTGTACAGGTGCTAGTTCGGCTTCTCAGCGGAAAAAAACAGTGTATAAATTAAAGATTAATCCTTATTAAAGTTACAAAAGCTATTCAATGAAGAGCAGTGAGTGATTTACTTGTCTTTTGTTGTTTGATTAACATTAAAAACCCAGACAGCAGGAATATTAGGCTGCTGTCACTTTAGACATAATGCACTGATCCAATACACTGATACTGATACACATGCGTTGTCTTTCTCGACTGTTTATGTTCACTTAAGACATAACCGACTATGTTTGCTATAGGATATTCACCAAGATGGGAATGTTGACATAGTTTTTGTGTGAATTTGTCCATACAAGCGCAAGACTTGACAGCGCTTCGGATGAGTGCACACACAGATCTTCTCACAGTGCGCAAGTTCTCATTTGCGTCTTCTTGCTCTTGAATGTTTAAATTGGCAAGGCTTAATTGAGTTTAGTTTAAACACAGCAACGTGTGCTGTTTCAGTCTCACCAGCGCAAAGAGAAACTGTTTTGTTCACGTTTTTTGATCATCACTGTTGTAATGTATTGGGAAGTCAGAATGCATTAGGGCTGGGTATCGTTCAAAAATGTTCCATATCGATACCGATAGCGATGCCTTGACTTCAATACCGGTTCCTGAACGATACTTTTTTCGATAGCAATTTTATTTTTCCGTTTTAACAAGATTACATTACATATTACCTAAAATTTTTTTTCAGTTTGTTGACTTTTTTTAAAGACTCAAAGACTCATACAGGGTACTGGGGGGCGGAATATATGCCTCACGCTCTAGCGCACACGTAAAGCTTGCCGCAAAGCACTGGCAATCTACTTCGAGTGTAACTAAACGAGCCAATGAACATTGGCATGCGGTTCACGCATTCCACGCTCCTCCCCGCAGCTCGGGTATAAATAAGGAAGTGGAAGCACCACATCTTTGCTTTCTGCTTCGGAGCCGAACAACTGCTGTTTGTTGTTTTCTACAAGGAGTGTATACAAGACGAGTCTGCCTTTTTGAAGGACGCTCTGGTCTGGTGCGGGTATGAAGGATGTTTTTGATCGCTTCCGTCTGCTTCTGTGCTACCGAGAACTGCTGGGCGAAGACAGACAGGGGCGTTGAAGAACCGAACCTTGCCGGGCTCACGCATGTCTGCCAGGTGTAGCCACAGGTAGCGTTCCTGGACCACTAATGTGGACATCGCCCGACCCAGGGAGCGTGCGGTGACTTTTGTTGCCCTGAGAGCAAGGTCCGTCGCTGTTCGCAGTTCCTGCATAACCCCTGGGTCGGAACTACCCTTGTGCAGTTCCTTGAGCGCTTTGGCCTTGTAGACCTGCAGGAGCGCCATGGCATGCAAAGCCGACGCGGCTTCTCCACAGGCTGTGTAAGCCTTGCCCGTCAGAGAGGAACGAGAACTTACACGCCCGGGAGGGAAGACGCGGATTACCCAGCCAAGAGGTAGCGGTCACAGCTGCATCGCCACAAACCACTCCACTGGTGGGATCTGCACGTACCCCTTAGCTGCGCCGCCATCGAGGGTAGTGAGGACGGAGGAGTCACTTGCCCGTTCGGGTTGCGAGCACACTCAACTAGAAGTGTTGCTCCCTCCTGGGCGCTGGCTCAAGGTGCCTCGCTGACAGACATCTGTAGAGCTGCGGGCTGAGTGACACCTAACACGTTCGCTGGATACTATAGCCTCCGTGTAGAGCTGGTATCTTCCCGTGTACTCTCCCCCAGTGGCCAGTAGCGCGAAGGACCCATTCTAGTGTCAGCTTGCAACGCCACTCCCGCCCACTGGGCCGGATACAGGCGTTTCTTGACTCCAGTAGTGTTCCCCAGAAATGGCTAACCCTGTTGAGTTCCTCCGTCACCCTCGGCAGTCAGACGTTGCGGAGCGTCTGACGCCAGGCCTACACCCGTATGCATGTGGAACGTGTGTGTTAGGCTGGGTTCTATATGTAGTGGTCCCCACGGCGACCTTATATGTGTATTCTTCCATGGTATGGCTACCCTACTCGGCTAGCCCATGTCTTTCCCTTGACAGAGCTTGCCCTGTCGACTCTGATGGTGTTCTTTCCCCCCAGAACTATGCTGGAACCACCCCAGAGACTGCCATATGTTGTACTACCCTGCTTGGCTAGTCCATATGTGTACTGCCACCTCTCCTTCCTTAAAAGGATGCGGCTTCCACAGCGTTCCCTCTTCCGAGTCGGGCACGCTTTCCCAGCGTTATCCAATAGTCACACTGAGTGGGTCTTGCAGAACAGCAGTGACTGACCTTCTCTGCTTAGAGTCCTGACTTCTGCTCCAACACAGGGGGTGGCGTGTGTGGCGTGTTGGTAGATCCCCAATTTGTCGGTCAGTTCCGACGTACGTCGGACGTGACCGACTGAAAGGGAACGTCTCGGTTACGTATGTAACCCTCGTTCCCTGAAGGAGGGAACAGAGATATGCATCCTGTCGCCACAGGTGCTGTACAGGTGCTAGTTCAGCTTCTCAGCGGAAAAGCAAAGATGCGGTGCTTCCACTTCCTTATTTATACCCGCGCTGCGGGAAGGAGCGTGGAATGTGTAAACCACATGCCAATGTTCACTGGCTCGTTTAGGTACACTCGAAGTAGATTGGTCTCTGAAAGCGATCCCCAATTTGTCGGTCAGTTCCGACGTACGTCTCCGTTCCCTCTTTCAGGGAACGAGGGTTACATATGTAACCGAGACGTTTTCTGAGTCCGTGTCAGCTGCAAAGATGAAGTTGACAGTGCTGACTCGTCATCTCCGCAGTAGTGCGCACGCGCCTATAGAGGGAAATGCACCTTTCATTTGGACTACATAATCAAAGTATTTGTATTCGATTCGAATTGGTTTAGTTTAAAAGTAGACATTTCAAGCTTTCTATAGGCCTATTTCTCATGTCTGTGAGGCAAGTAGCCTATGTGCTGAGTTTCAGTTCATTTATGTGACACATAAATGCAATTCTGCAATTCTTGCAGTCAAATACGGAGCAACTTTCTTAAGTTTAAGTTATTCCGTGCACTGTCAAGTGCTTCAAATTTGTTGTGTTGCCGGTCTTGGCAGCAATTATCTTGTCGCAAATGTTGCATTGCACGCTGTTGGCATCGAGCCTGGTGAAATGTAGCCACACTTTTGATCTTTTCCACATCTTTACATCTATGTGGGTTGGGACGCTTACCCCCTGTTTACGTGCATCATGACTTGTTTACGTGCAAACAAGGTTTTGTTTGTGGCGATCAGGGATTACACACTACAGCCTCACGTGTGAGCCGCGTCTCTGGGCGTAACCGACGTAAACTAGTGTTTTTTCCACCACAGCCAATCATGCTGCAGGCTTATTGGCTCACTGACTTTGACGAGATTAACCCCGTACTTATCGAAATTTGGTATTGAACGACAAGACCTTTTAAGATAATTGATGGTATCGAGGCAATTCGGTCTGTGCCTAAAAAGTATCGAACTCAATACCCAGCCCTAGAACGCGTATCCACTGACAGAAACATATATTAGCGGAACTCTGTCTGTCTGTTTTACGCATTGTTATTTTCAACAAACCATGTTATATATGCGTTGTCAGATTTAAGATTAACTGCGGTGCAAATGCGTGCTGAACTGTGGGTACGGCATTTTTTTTTTACCGAGAACTGTTACACCCCTAATATATACAATGCCTTGCGAAAGTATTGGTACTTTTTTTTAATTCAATATACACTCCATACACCATAATGACAAATTGATTAAAATGTATTCAAAATAAAAATAAAAAATGAAATAATTATATTGCATAAGTTCGTACCCTTTTCTGGGACACTTGAAATTGAGCTCAGGGGCATTTGCTGGATCATCTATGAGATGTTTATACACTTCGATTTGGAGAAGCACACACCTGTCAATAAAAGGTCTTACAGCTGAGATTGCATATCATAGCAAAACCAAGCCATGAGGTCAAAGGAACGGCCAGCAGGGCTCAGTGACAGGATTGTGTTCAGACACAGATCTGGGGAAGACTACAAAAAAATTCTGCTGCATTGAAGGTTCACAGTAGAGCCCTGCACGGGACTGTTTTCTTAATCCTGCTCCCGCTGAATTTCTGACCACTCCCGCCCGCAACCGCAACTGTTCTGTTACAAACGTTCAGAATAACAAAGATAAAACATTGTGTTTAATTAAACTGACCATAAGATAAAACTCTATCAACTGTTAAAACATCACAAGTGGAGCCTAAAACAAATTTAAATGTATGCATAACAACTAGGGTTGCCCCCTAATAGTCGACTAAATGTTGCAGTGAGCTGCAGTGCGTCACATTAATGAACCGAAACTCAGCGTATAGGCTGCCTTACAGACATGAGAAATATATCTATAGAACGCTTTAAATGTCTACTTTTAAACGTACCAATTCTAATTAAAAACAAATTCTCTCTGATTATGTAATCCATATGAAAGTTGCATTTCTCTCTATAGGTGCGTTCACTATACTGCGGAGATGACGAGTCAGCATCGTCAAATTCATCTTTGCAGCCGACACTGACTCAGAAAACACTAGTTTATTAATAAACAATTAAAATGTCTCTGCTATTTTTTCCGACACATTCATAATCATTATTTTTGCCAGTTTTTGCAACAAGATTTATGCGTGCTCTTGAGCGCGAGGCATATATTCCGCCCCCCAGTATTTAAGTAGGCTAATTAAATTAATATAAACGTGCGATTAGTCGACTAATGGCTTAAATGAACGACTACTAGTCAACTAGAAAAATCTTTTCGAGTTGAGGGCAGCCCTAGTAACGTCTCGGTTACGTATGTAACCCTTGTTCCCTGAGGGAGGGAACGGAGATGTACGTCGGAACATCACTGACGTTATGGGAAACGCATAACGCCGGTGACGTTCCGACGTACGTCGAACGTGACCGACTGCAAGGGAACAACACACTCACACCTTACCATAGTTAAACTCTGGTAACCTAATAAGGCACAATATTTAATTAAATTACTTACAAAATAAATATATATTAAAAAATTGAAAATAAAATGAATTAAATAAAAAAAATAAAAATAAAATCGTCACAGATATCACAGGTGTTTCTGTAGCTTATTAACATATAGCAAAAAGAAAATAAATACTAAAAAACATTAAACGTACTTAACAAATGAATTAAATAATGAATAATTTTTGCCTAGCCTACTCCAGATTGCTATGAAGGAAGAGAATGTTACTGAATGTTACTGAATGTTACTGCGGTGAACCTCATTTGTCACTCCTTTCTTGTTATGTGCACTATAAAAAAATATTTTCATGATTTGTTATCACAACTTTTGTCAAATCAACTTAGGTAATTAATGTGGTTCAGATCTCCTTCATTGTATTAACTCAAATTTTTATTTTCAATGAGCTCAAAATTTTAAGGCAACCAGGTAATTTACTTTTTTAAAGGATTAGTTCACTTCAAAATTAAAATTTCCTGATATTTTACTCACCCCCCATCTCATCCAAGGTGTTCGTGTCTTTCTTTCTTCAGTCGAAAAGAAATTAAGTTTTTTGAGGAAAACATTCCAGGTTTTTTCTCCACATAAAGGACTTTGATGGCAACCAACGGGTTGAAGGTCCAAATCAATGCAGTTTCAAAGGGCTTTGAATGGCTTCAAAGGGCTCTGCACGATCTCAGCCGAGGAGTAGGGTCTTATCTAGCCAAACCATCGGTCATTTTCAAAAAAAAAAAAAAAAAGTATAAACTTTTTAAGCTAAATTGCTCATCTTGTGCTGCTCTGCGACGTGCCAGGGAAAGGTCACGCTAGACGTAGGCGGAAGTACCGCCCCAATCGAACGTGCGAAGACTAATACAAACGCCCTTTACCAAAAAAAAACTCCATCTCCAACTTCAAAATCGTCCGACATCGTTGTTTTACCTTTTTTTGCTAAAGGACGTTTGTATTAGTCTTCGCACGAGCGCTTTGTAAACACGGGGGCGGTACTTCTGCCTACGTCTAGCGTGACCTTTCCGACGTGATTACATAATCGCTGACGCACCGCAGAGCAGCGCAGGATGAGCAACTTAGGTTAAAAAGTATATTATTTTTTTTTTTTTTTTCTTGAAAATGACCAATGGTCTCGTTAGATAAGACCCTATTCCTCGGCTGGGATCGTGCAGAGCCTCTGAAGCCATTCGAAGCCCTTTGAAACTGCATTGATTTGGACCTTCAACCCATTGGTTGCCATAGAAGTCCATTATGTGGAGAAAATTCTGGAACGTTTTCCTCAAAAAACGTAATTTCTTTTCGACTGAAGAAAGAAAGACATGAACATCTTGAATGGGATGGGGGTGAGTAAATTATCAGGAAATTTTCATTTTGAAGTGAACTAATCCTTTAAGTTAAACCAACAATAATTTTTGACAGTGTGGCAAATCACGGGACCACGGGCTGTATTTTTTGACCGCTCACTCCTACCCGCAGCAAAGGTAAAACCGCCCGCTCCCGCAAGATTCACGTTGGGTCCTGTGGGATCCGTGGTATCCAAATCCCAATGCAGCCCTCTAGTTCACAGATGCATGTAGCCTCCACTACATTCTTCATTATCCTACAAAACAAATCAGGATTGAATGAGAAAATATGCATCAATACCCAACTCTAGTGACTTGCATCTTCATACTCCCAAAACATTCTCCTAAAATGCTCCCAAAACATTATTCTCTCAAAACAAACAATTGCTCTGCTGGTGGTGGCATTTCCGACATTTGGCGAACATAATGGCAGATATGATTTGTCAGTAGCAGCCATTATGTTTTCTCTTTGAGATGTAGTTTGATATATGAATGGATGCAAGACTCAAGAGCTTGGTGCTGCTGGGAATAACTCATGGAAGCTTGACTTCTCTTCTGTGATGGTAAATTACACTGACATGCTTTGTCCTCAGCTACATGCAGAAAAGGAAAAAATGTGGTTCCTCAATGCGTATTTCCAAGTAAACCCTGAAACAAACCCACTTATTTATGTGATTTAAATATGACTCACTTATACGATTTAAAGCATTTCAACCCATATTTACAGTGCATATGCCTGGGCTGGCATTTTGAGTCAGAAATTTGGAGTGGAGAACCTTCGAGCAGCTGCTGCGCATTATGACGAATGATTTTGACATACTTTGGAGATCCTGACAATTGATTGTTCTGCGCATGACACTGCGTGTCACAGGCATGCCCTCATTACCGGCCACACATCAAGTAATTTCACTGGGACCAGAAGGGGAATGTCATGTTATCGCATCCAGAGTGTCATGTCATGTTATATTTGCCATGGCTTGTCAGAACAGTGGCGGCGCAACGCTTGTGATGGTGTTTATAACGGTATCAGTTTGCAAACAAGTGCCTGTCAGAAAACTTCAACATCCCGCATGGCTTATCTGCGGAGAATTGTGGGATATGTGGAAGGTGTGCAAGTTTGAGAGATGGCTCTAAAGGTTAAGAGGCTTAATTTACACCAGTTTTACACATTTCATAGCATAGCTAATTATTTCACAACTGCCTTTATTTTAATTCTAATTAATATTCAGGAAGGGTTTAGATAATAGCAGTGTGATATTTATTATATATTTATGGAACAGACTAGTTAGCAGTTCCTGTAAAAATAATGAACAAATTTATAGAAAAGACCAGTTCATTAAAGAGAGAGAAAAAAAGAGAAGACTGTTTTAAAGAAGTACTATGCTAATCTATTTAACTCACACAGCTGCAACCATTTTCAACCATTTCCGTCTTGTATTTTGTGTAAAATATTTTCTCATCCTTTAGAGTTAACATTCCTTCATTATCTGGTCCAATTTGTCAATTCAGTTCAGTTCAGTTCAATTCAATTCTATTTTATTTATTTTTTATTTTTTTATTTTTTTTAATTTTTTTATTTAATTTAATTTAATTTTGTTTTTAAATTTTGTTTATTTTTTTATTTATTTTATTTACACTTAATGGTACATTTCAATTTATGACATATTTAATGATACCTTTAATTTAAATATTACATTTAAATAAATAATACATTTATTAATTTAAGTAATATATTTATTTAATTATACATTTATTAAATAACAATCATATAATTTTGTTTTTTTCATATAATTTTCATATAATTCATGTAATTTTGCTTAAAAAAATTACTTTTGTAAACAAATATAAATTGTATTGACATGAATTTCTTTACAAAAATAATTTTTTTAAGCATTTAACCATAAGCTTTTAGACTGTATGTCTTTATGAGAAACATAATTTGCATAACATAAACATAAATGACCTGCATCCAAACATTTGACTTGTAGTGTGTGTCTGTATTCAGATTATACATCAAATATTAATGCCTTCATAACTTAATAAAAAGTGTCACAGTCACATTTTATTTATTGTGCTGCATTTGATGAAAAGCACAAATATGTAATTCTGCAATGGAGAGTGCATTTGAAATAAACCGACTCATTAATATCTGAATAATGCACTCATTGGAATTAATTTTCCTCATATTAGTCTGTTTGAAGATGACTTCTTACTCTCTAAAGTCCAGCATTTAGTCTAGTATGGACGAGAATTTTATATTATATGGTATTGAGGTTAATTGCTCCAGTAAAACATTCTATTAAGTTATCCATTTATCATCACGCCAGTGTTTTCTTGATCTAAAAATACTGCACCAGATATTGAGTCTGTTATGATTAAATATTGATGCCCAATTTAGTCTGGTTTACTCTCCCTGTCTCCAGTGCTTCTGGAGAACTGCAGTATTGAGTTCAATAAAAGGAGATTGTTGGCGAGGCATGCCGGAGCATAGAAAGGTCACAAGGTCAAGTTCAATGAGGGGGTGGAAAAAATGAGCATGCTGAAGGGTTCTAGTACTGAACGCTAACTTGTGGAAAGCCTGCACGTATAAATGTCAAAATAAAAAGAAAACCATTTACTCACTAGACATCATAAAGAAAATAGGCACGAGCAATTTTACAAACACATGACAGAAGGCAAGTGATTTGTGAGGGTAAATTAACAGCGATTTTTCAGTGTTTTTTCTTGGTGGATAGTTAGAAACTGGTTGTGACTAGTGAAAATATATTCAGAATCTGCATATGTAATGTTTTAAGCCTTAAACTATGGGTTTAATAGCACATTTTCCAACCCTGTCATTATTTTTTTTGCTGGTGACAAAGGCATGATTTCTGCTCAGGAGGAATACTGGAGTTGATATGGCTAAGTGAGGAATGTGTCTGGTGCTGGAGGACTTTGACACGTGAAGTGCACAGAGGGGTGCATGTCGTGACAGCTCAGAGTGACTATATACCCACAGGCTGCTGCACACGCGGCTTTATTGATGCCAGTGGTAAGGGTACCAGGAACACATCACTAATATGTGGAGTTATCTTCTGGAGGGAATTGGTGGAAGGTAAAAAACTCCACACAAAATTTCCACACTGGGTACAGAAGTCCAGGAATCAGTGTGTGTGAATACTTTAGCAGCAGATGCTGCAGGCTTTGATGAAGTCATTGAGACTCATGAACCCTTAAGACAGATGCATCACGCTGACAAAGGATTGCTGTGACTGGAGGAATACTTTCCTTTCCTTTCCTTTCCTTTCCTTTCCTTTCCTTTCCTTTCCTTTCCTTTCCTTTCCTTTCCTTTCCTTTCCTTTCCTTTCCTTTCCTTTCCGTTTTTTAATTCTTTCTTTCTTTCTTTCCTTAGTTGCATCCATTCATTCATCTTTCACCCTTCTTTCACTCAATTCTTTTTCTAATCCTATCCTTGCATTTATCCTCCTGTCTTTCCTTCTTTTTTTGTGCTGCATCATTTCCCCTCTTTTCTTTCCATTCATCATCCATCCAATCATCCTTCCTTCCTTCCTTCCTTCCTTCCTTCCTTCCTTCCTTCCTTCCTTCCTTTGTTTTTCATCCATCCATCCAACTTTTCCTTCATTCTTTCCTTTGTTTTTTGTTCCATCCATCCCTTTTCCCCTTTTTCCATCCATCCATCCATCCATCCATCCATCCATCCATCCAACTTTCCTTTCTTCCAGTTTTTTGTTGTATTTAACCGTTCTTCCATCCATCCATCCCTTTTTCCTTCCTGCTATTCTACCTTTTCTCTATTCTTCCATCCATCCATCCATCCATCCATCCATCCATCCATCCATCCATCTTTTCTTTCTTCCTGCTATTCTATCTTCTTTACTTTTTTGACCATCATCCATCCATCTTTTTTTTTCCATCCATCCATCCATCCATCCATCCATCCATCCATCCATCCATCCATCTATACATCCATCTTTTTGTTTCATCCATCCATCCATCCATCCATCCATCTTTTCTTCCTTCCTGCTATTCTATCTTCTTTACTTTTTTGACCATCCATCCACCCATTCACCCATCCATCTTTTTGTTCCATCCATCCATATTTTTATTCCATCCATCAATCCATCCATCCATCCATCCATCCATCCATCTTTTCTTCCTTCCTGCTATTCTATCTTCTTTATTTTTTTGACCATCCATCGATCCACCCACCCATCCACCCATCCATCCATCTTTTTGTTCCATCCATCCATCCATCCATCCATCCATCCATCCATCCATCCATCCATCCATCCATCCATCCATCCATCCATCCATCTTTTTGTTTCATCCATCCATCCATCCATCCATCCATCCATCCATCTTTTCTTCCTTCCTGCTATTCTATGTTCTTTACTTTTTTGACCATCCAATGATCCACCCATCCATCCATCCATCTTTTTGTTCCATCCATCCATCCATCCATCCATCCATCCATCATCCATCCATCCATCCATCCATCCATCCATCCATCATCCATCTTTTTGTTCCGTCCATCCATCCATCTTTTTGTTCCAGCTGTCCGTTCGTTATCTTTTTGTTCCATCCATCTTTTCTTCACTCTTTTCCATCCATCCACCCATCTTTTCTTCACTCTTTTCCATCCACCCATCCATCCATTATCCATCCATTTTTTCTTCACTCTTTTCCATCCATCCATCCCTTAGGTTTTTTGTTCCATACATCCTTCCATCCATCTTTTTGTTCCATCCATCCATCCATCCATCCATCCATCTTTTTGTTCCATCCATCCATCCGTCCATCCATCCATCATCTTTTTGTTCCATCCATCTTTTCTTCACTCTTTTCCATCCATCCACCCATCTTTTCTTTACATTTTTCCATCCATCCATCCATCCATCCATCCATCCATCCATCCATCATCCATCTTTTCTTCACTCTTTTCCATCCATCCATCCATCCATCCATCCATCCATCTTTTCTTCCTTCCTGCTATTCTATCTTCTTTACTTTTTTGACCATACATCGATCCATCCACCCATCCACCATCCATCTTTTTGTTCCGTCCATCCATCCATCTTTTTGTTCCATCCGTCCGTCATCTTTTTGTTCCATCCACCTTTTCTTCACTCTTTTCCATCCATCTACCTATCTTTTCTTCACTCTTTTCCATCCATCCGTCCGTCCGTCCGTCCATCCATCCATCCATCCATCCATCTTTTCATACGTCCTTTCTTCACTCTTAACCATCCATGCAGCCATCCATTTTTTGTTTCCTTGTTCTGTTCATCCATCCTTCTTTCTAGGGACAAGGGGTTTGTCACATGGCAGAGAAGAAATGGCTGCAATAAAAATGTTTAGTATAAGTCATTGAAATAGAAAAGAGAATAACATTATGCTGATAGAGATGGATCAGATGGACCAATCACCAATTGATTATTCTTGAGATTACAGGGGTAGATTTCCATTTGTATCTTTGGTGCCAAAAAGTGCAAAGAGTGAAAATGTGTGGTTAGTACAGTAATCAGGGAGAATTGACCATGATTCTTAGCATAAAAGTATCTTTGCTCTTCACTTAGATTTGTGCAATTCACATTTGCAGATTTTTTTTCTTCTCCAAATTTGCTAAATATGAAACCAAATTGATTTTAGCAGGAGGCATGGAATGGAACGGAAACATCTATTGTTTTCAAAACCCTCTCTCTTACCACTGTATCTAAAGCAGAGCTGATGGCCTTTTCAAGGAAAAGACATGTGTCATGTTTTCTGATAAGTATTTGACACGGAAGCCTGTAAGTCTCATCAGACTTCATTTGCAGTCCGAGGGTGCAGCGCACTTATGCAGTAGACTAAAATCCCTTATCTGCAGACTGGTTCAAGGTTCAGTGGCATTGATGACGGCTCATGACAATCCCGATGAGACCAAAGGAAGATGATCTATGATTTAAAAAGAAATAGGAGATGTGAATCTACATGAACGAGTGAATCACAGTAACATTATTTATTTATTTATTTATTGAACTGTATCTCCTCTCTGTGGTGAGGGTCGGTTCTCCTTGTGTATAAATTAAAAAGTCTTTAGCAGGAATTACATTTGAGACTCTGTAGCCAAATTAATTTTAATTACAGGTATTACTAAGCCTTGATGTGGATAGAATGTCATGCTTTTTGTAATCAGTCAGATTTTGAAAGAGGGTGCTTAGGGCATTGTGAATGGTGAAGTTACTTATCAGCTTTTAAATAAAACTTTCATCTTTTAAATAAAAAATAGTATTTGAAATTAGAGTGTAGTTTCTTGGGTATGAATGTAAATGGTGTGATAGAAGCTGCTTTTTCTACATTATAGATACTTTAATCAATTTGTGTTGCTTTGGCTGCATATTAATTTTGGCGGGAAATTGATTATTTTGTCATTTGACATAAATGTAATTCATTTTTGTTAAATAAAATGTCCAGTTCATAATTAATTATTAAAAACATGCTCATTTCTTTTAATTCTGTTCTCAATTCACGTGTGACATTTAGTCTTAGCTATTTGAAATCTCAGCCTGATTTCTCTTGAACGTTCACTTCAAACCACAAGAAAACTTGAACAAACAGTGATTGATGTTGCAACCTATATTTCAGATTTGTCAAGGGTAGAAATGCGTTATATAGTTTTATTTTTTCCTCAAAGTTTGAGAACTTTTATTTAGATGCAAACTTTCTGAAATCAAGGACACTTCTTAGATATCATTCTACCTGTCCAACTGTCATAATATTTTACAGGTTTTTCCCCTTCAAATGTTTCGCCGTGATTTTACTGATGTGCAGCATCACTCAGACAGTCCCTGAAATGCACCACTAACATTTTTTTGTAAGAAATAAATTGTTTAAATATAAAATCTGCTCAGATACCTACAACTATCAATGAATTTTAAATGGAATTACTTCTGTAAGGCCTTCATGTTATGTGGTATTTATGCAGCATCTAAAATAATACTCAACATTTTCATCCTGATCCCTGAGCATTGTTCACTCGTCCTTCAGTGATCATTCATTTGATTCTTGCATTGGTATCTTGCCTAACATCACACCTTATTAGACAGCTAGTCAGTCAGTCACATCATCTAGTGTTGGTTTGACTTTTTTCTCTGTAATGGGCAGTTTTGATTTATATGCTGTTTGATGATAGCGTTTTGCATAAGCAACCTCTATCCGTTCCTTCTGGGCTGAATCCGAAATCGCCCCCTATACCCTCAAATAGGGCATTATTTGAGGGCACAGCACAGATTGCCGGAAAAAACTGTGAATGGCTGGGAAGTGTTGTGTCATAAATAATGAAAAATCTTGTCAATGGCTTGGAAAGAGTTAAGGGCCAGTTCGCACTGAATGCTGTTTTAACTCCCAAAAACGCTTACTGTGCATTCACACCACTGCCGGCGAGAGCGTCAAAGTGGTCGGAAATCATTCATTTTCAGTGTGAGCCAGTGGCGAGCTGCGGCAAGCTCCGGTGCGTCTTGGGTGATTTGGGCGTCGAGGAGAGTTGAAATCAGGTCAACTTTATGGTAGTGAGCTATGACGCGGTTCGGCGGCAACCAATCGGAATGTAGAAGTCCTCTGCTTGAGAGGATTCCAGAGAATGCAGTCCTGTAAACTTTGGTTCCGACCACATTAGTTCCCAAGCAAAATGAAGGAGAGGTTGATCATTGCTGTGGCGGGTTTGATAAGAAGGCACGCAAGACTATTTATAGGCAACATTTTCAAGCTAGAACAACACCGATTTGACCAATTGCATTAAGGCTACACTTCAACCAGGACAGTTATTGTAATGTAGGCTGCACACAAATTAATGTTAATGTTATTTAAAGACCAAGGTTAGTAAACGTCTCCTATAAACTGTATGTTGAAATTAGACTAGCACTTAACCATGAACACAAAAGCCACACCACACAAATGGCTTTTAATTGGTTTATTTAGTTAGCAAACGTAACTATAATTGTTAAGTTCTTTCCATCGATCAATTTTTTACTTTTCAAAAACTTTTACTTTTATTTTTTACATTCAAAAGATTTCACGAGGTTAACTTATACCCTACTTGTGGTCAGTCTGCACAAATACCGATCAACATGCTTGTTTGCTTTGCGGCCCCTTTGATTAAAGTTTAAAAAAAGACCAAGCATTCGATCTACGTCAGAGCGTCAAGTCAAGTCAAGTCACCTTTATTTATATAGCGCTTTTTACAATGCTGATTGTTTCAAAGCAACTTCACAGTGTTAAACAGGAAAATAATGCAACAGAATTTTATTCGGCTGTACAGCCGCTCTGGAGAAAACGTTGATGTTATCCAGCTCATTTCAATTATCATATAGTGACCATGTGGGCAGATCAGTAATTTAGTTGAAAATTTATTTGAATATTTAGTTGAAAATTTTAGTGTCCCCAACTGAGCAAGCCAAGCCAAAGGCGACAGTGGCAAGGAACCAAAACTCCATCAGGTGGCATAATGGATAAAAATAAACCTTGGGAGAAACCAGGCTTAGTCGGGGTGCCAGTTCTCCTCTGGCCATCATGCCGTGTCGGTGAGGCAATTATTAGATAGGAATATTCGAAAGATCGGAGTCATCACGCCGGAGACGGGTTTATTGAGGTTGCCGTTTCAGTGAGGCAATTATTAGATAGGAATATTCGAAAGATCGGAGTCATCAAGCCGGAGACGGGTTTATTGAGGATGTCGTGTCAATGAGGCAATTATTAGATAGGAATATTCGAAAGATCGGAGTCATCACGCCGGAGACGGTATATTGGGATGTCATGTCGATAAGTCAGTTTATTAGATAGGAATATTCGAAAGATCGGAGTCATTACGCCGGAGACGGGTTTATTGAGGATGCCGTTTCGGTGAGGCAATTATTAGATAGGAATATTCGAAAGATCGGAGTCATCACGTCGGAGACGGGTTTATTGAGGATGTCGTGTTGAGGAGGTAATTATTAGATTGGAATATTCGAAAGATCGGAGTCACCAGCCGGGGTCGGGTTTATTGAGGATGCCGTGTCGATGAGGCAATTTCAGGGGGAGTCTAATTGACACGTTCTCTGCAGACACTTCAGGGATGCGTTGGTCATGTCTGGGCGCAGGTCCACCATCTGATCTGGATATGGCCCGGATCCGGCTGACTGCAGTAAACCTCGGGATAAACAGAGAGACTAACATTAGCGTAGATGCCATTCTTTTTATGATGTAACGAGTACATCAGGTGTTATGGGAAGTGTTTCCGGTTCCGGCTGACCTAGTTAATGCAGCCTAAAAATCATTTAACTGATTTGAATAGTATAAATTAAAAATGTTTTATGTGTATGCCATAGTAAAGAGATGTGTTTTTAGTCTAGATTTAAACTGACAGAGTGTGTCTGCTTCCCGAACAATGCTAGGAAGACTGTTCCAGAGTTTAGATGCTAAATAGGAAAAGGATCGACCGCCTGCAGTTGATTTTGATATTCTAGGTATTATCAACTGGCCAGAATTTTGAGACCGCAATAGACGTGATGGAGTATAATGTGTTAAGAGCTCGGTCAAGTACTGGGGAGCTAATCCATTTAGTGCTTTGTAAGTAATCAGCAAGATTTTAAAATGTATGCAATGTTTAATAGGGAGTCAGTGCAGTGTTGACAGAACCGGGCTAATATGGTCATACTTCCTGGTTCTAGTAAGAACTCGAGCTGCTGCGTTTTGGACCAGCTGCAGTTTATTTATTAAGCGAGCAGGGCAACCACCCAGAAGAGCATTACAATAATCTAGCCTTGAGGTCATGAACGCATGAACTAACTGTTCAGCATTTTGCATTGAAAGCATGTGCCGTAATTTAGATATATTTTTAAGATGGTAGAATGCAGTTTTACAGATGCTAGAAACGTGGCTTTCAAATGAAAGATTGGTATCAAAGAGCACACCCAGGTTCCTAACTGATGACAAGGACTTGACAGAGCAGCCATCAAGTGTTAGACAGTATTCTAGGTTACTACTTGTGGAGTTTTTTTGTCCAATAATTAAAAAATCAGTTTTTTCTGAATTAAGTTGCAGGAAATTACTAGTCATCCAGTTTTTTATATTAGCTATGCATTCCATTAATCTTGTGAATTGGTAAGTTTCGTTAGGGCGTGAAGAAATATAGAGCTGAGTATTGTCAGCATAACAATGAAAACTAACTTCCTAAAAAACCATGCTTCCTAATGATATCTCCCAGTGGTAGCATGTACAGGGTGAAAAGCAACGGTCCTAGCACTGAGCCTTGCGGTACTCCATACTGAACTTGTGATCGGTGTGACATCTCTTCATTTACTGCTAAAAACTGATAACGGTCAGATAAGTATGATTTAAACCATGCCAATGCAATTCCACTAATGCCAACATAATTTTCGAGTCTATTCAAAAGAATGTTGTGGTCGATAGTATCGAATGCAGCGCTAAGATCGAGTAACACTAATAGAGAGATACAACCACGATCGGATGATGAGAGTAAATTATTTGTAACTCTGATGAGAGCAGTCTCAGTACTATGATACGGTCTAAATCCTGACTGGAAATCCTCAAAGATGCCATTTCTTTCTAAAAAGGAGCGTAGTTGTGAGGACACTGCCTTTTCTAGTATTTTTGACAGAAAGGGTAGATTTGAGATTGGCCTGTAATTGACTAATTCTGTAGGATCAAGTTGCGTTTTTTTTAATAAGTGGTTTAATAATAGCCAACTTAAAAGTTTTCGGTACATATCCTAATGACAAGGATGAATTAATGATATTAAGAAGAGGACCTATGACCTCTGGAATCATCTGTTTTAATAGCCTAATCGGTATAGGGTCGAGCATACATGTTGTTGATTTTGATGATTTAATGAGTTTAGCCAATTCTTCTTCTCCTATAGCAGTGAATGAGTGTAATTTTTCCTCAGTGACACTACAATGCACTGTCTGATGTGATACTGTAGTAGACGGCTGCATGGTTATAATTTTTTTCCTAATATTATCAATCTTACACGTAAAGAAGTTCATAAAGTCATTACTGCTGTGCTGTTTACAAACATCAGAAGTTGAAGCTTTATTTTTGGTTAATTTAGCCACTGTATCGAATCCATACCTAGGGTTGTGTTTGTTTTCTTTTAAGAGAGTCGAGAAATAAGCAGATCTAGCAGTTTTTACGGCCTTTCTGTATGCAATCATGCTCTCTTTCCACGAAATGCGAAAAACCTCCAGTTTTGTTTTCTTCCAGCTGCGCTCCATTTTTCTGTCTGCTGTTTTAAGGGCCCAAGTGTGCTCGTTTTACCACGGCGTTGGACTATTTTCTTTAATCTTTTTTAAGCGCAGGGGAGCAACTGTGTCTAAAGTGCTGGAAAAGAGCACTTTCTACAGCCACAAATCTTTCTACAGCGTTGTTGGCAGGGCAGCCAGAGCAAATTTTTATGCTCTCGCCGGCGGCGGTGTGAACGCACAGTTTTATGAGAAGCAGGTCAGTGGAAGAAACGCACGTTTTTAAAAAAAGTTTCACTTCTATTAACGTGTTTTTAGAACGCTGCGTCATGCACAAGACGCTACAAAAGACACACGTCTGTCTAGTGTGTGTTTACATAAAAAAAAACAATGGAAAAGTAGCACAGTGGAATACCAAAACATGTTCTGTATGAACGGTCTATAACAGATGCATTTTATTCTAAAGTAATCTCATCAATGGTGGGGAAAGAGTTAAGGGACGGTTCAACACTTTTTTTGTGAGAGACGCAGGTCAGTGGAATGAAAAAGGGTCTAGAGGTCTAGATTCACGTTGTGCTTTCACACCTGAGCGTTTGTTTCGGAACCTGGTGCATTTTCTCCCTTGGTTCGGATCATTTAGGCAAATGTGAACACTGCAATTGCACTCGGATCCGCACCAAAACAATCGCTCCGACACCCCCTCAACGAGGTGGTCTCGGCCCGATTGCAAACAAACTCTAGGACGGTTCACTTGAGGTGTGAAAGCAATCAGACCCAACGGACCAATAAACAAAATGGTATTATAATTCATAACAGGAAATGTGCTTTATAAAAAGCAGCAGTGACTGATTTTGTGAGTGAGCACATTAGTTATCACAGTTGAAAACCAAAAGAGCACCCCTTCATCTTAAAATGTTGTGTAATCGCGCTTTTCTGTGTGAGAATGCTGTCCCAACGAAGCCTTGATTCCTGCTCTAGCTGCATTATAACATTTATATAGTGCTTGCGTGTGTCTTGACACAGTTAACCTCTAGACAGCCCTGGGAGATCTGCAATTTACTGCAGTATTAATACGAATGTAGTATATAATTTAACAGCAGGAATTACGGCTACATTTGTATAGTGTTTGAGTATCTCGACAATTGCAAATAAAGCCACAATAAGCTCAGGGAGCGAACTTGTCAATCATTTGATTGATGCAGAGGAAATTCTGACTAATAAGAGGACAGTTGTACTCGCATGTGACTTGCGTAAACACATTTTAGTACCCTTTGAAAAGTTGTGAAAGTAAACTAAGAAGAAAATGTAACATTGTAACAAATTAAGTCCCTGTTTCAGGACAAAACAAATGATCTATAGGTGTGAAAATAGTTGAAAGTTGAACTTCTTTTAACTGTGTTTTTAGAAAGTGACATACAGTCAAACGTATCCTTCTAGCATGCTTACATAGAAATACAATGGAAAAGTGCATTGGAATGAAAACATGCATTCTGTGAACCCTTACAGTATCATCATTGGATCATGCATCCATATGCATATACCAATCATGCATTGGTATGGAGCAGGGGTTATGTGTCTTTATCAAGGGCACAATGATTGTACAGCACCCCTATTTGGGCTGAAATTTGGGTTTGTAAAATTGTCAGAATTGTGAGTTAGATGAGGGATGGATAGATGGTTGAGTTAGGACTCCAGGGACTGGTTTGGTCATGTGGGGAAGGCGAGGTGAGGGATGAGTTAAAGGGTTCAAAGTCAGCGAGAGTGGGCTTAATCTGATGGGAGTTCATCCAGGTAGGAGAACTATGCTGGTTCATGCATAGCGCTAGCTATAAACCATATGGGACCTGAGATAGATATTCTTGTTGTCGTGTTTTAATGGTCTCTGTCATGCAGTAAAGGTTCAAAGACATTCGGTATATAGCCTACAGGACCAGGTGCATTCTAATTGTTGGGGGGAACGGCGTTTCATTTGTTCAAAAGCTTTAGCATTCACACCATGTTAAAAGCAAAAGCTGTTATTTCAGCTGCTTATATATCCATGTATGTAGGTTTTTGGTTTATTCATTAAAAAAACGTAACTACCTGAAAAGTCACCTTATGCAAAAAGCCTTTAAACTCAGAACAGCTTTCCCACTAATTGAAACATATTGCGTTTGAGACTGTGGGAAAAAAGGTTTTGCAGGAAATGTTAAGCTACTAAAACTTTTTTTATTGCAATTGTAATAAACTCCTCTTCACTCTTGTATCATATTTATTAAAATTCATACTCCAGAATCAGGTATTGAAATGCATGTGGTCTTTTAGAATCCTCATTGCTAATATTTTTATAGCTGCCACCCTGAGTTGATGAGTGTTACCATGAGCAAATGGACATATTGATTTATGTGAACGCTGCCTCGGCAGGGTCACAGGGTAACAGGCTGATCAGAATTCTGCGGTTTTGGCTTCTGCGCCCTGCATGTAAACATTTGAGCTGTCAGAAAAAGTGAGGCGCTATAAAACAGGGCAAAAAAAATTACAGTTCAAAGGAGTAGTTCACTTTAAAATGAAAATTACCCCATGATTTACTCACCCTCAAGCCATGTGTATATGACTTTCTTCTTTCTGATGAACACAATCGGAGTTATATTAATAAATATCATGATGCTTCCAAGCTTTATAATGGCAGTGACGGGGTCCATTGAGTTTGAAGCTCAAAAAAGCACATCCATCCATAATAAACGTAATCCACACGGCTTTGGGGGGGTTAATAAAGGCCTTCTGAAGCGAATCGATGGGGTTTTTTAAGAAAAATATCCATATTTAAAACTTTATAAAGTAAAATATCTAGCTTCCGGCACACCGCCTTCCGTATTCAACTTGCGCAAAAAACGTAACGCCACTCGCAGTTCAAAGCACTTACGCTACGTTCTAGTGATACGTCGCGCCAGTTACACTTTTTCCGTAAGTTGAATACGGAAGGCGGTCTGCCGGAAGCTAGATATTTTACTTTATAAAGTTTTAAATATGGATTTTTTTCTTACAAAACCCCATCAATTTGCTTCAGAAGGCCGTTATTAACCCCCTGGAGTCGTGTGGAGTACGTTTATTATGGATGGATGTGCTTCAAACTCAATGGACCCCGTCGCTGCCATTATAAAGCTTGGAAGCATCATGATATTTATTAATATAACTCCGATTGTGTTCATCAGAAAGAAGAAAGTCATATACACCTAGGATGGCTTAAGGGTGAGTAAATCATGGGGTAATTTCAATTTTAAAGTGAACTAATCCTTTAACTGAATTTTGCTAATTTATTTTCACCCTGAAGTAAAAAGCTACTACATAGAGTTGACGTGGCTTCATTATTGTGAATGTGGTGGTGATGCCATAATGGGAGGAGTTTCACCATCACATTGAGATGAAGGAGGAAAAAATCTGTTTTGGAGTATCCATGTATGGTATTGTAGACCTTATCTGTGGGTGACTGCTGAACTTTATAATTCTGTCCTGTGCTAAAATGGATGTTGATAAAATCAACCCATTGCCATTTACAGAAATACAATAAATCACTTTAAATAAGAGTTAGGAAAATTAGGTGCCTCCACAAGCTCTTGATTTGCTATTGGCCTTAACAGATGCTGCAGACACATTGAATAAATTTAGCAGATGAAGCATTATGTTTCTGTTTATGCTTTCTGAACACTACAGTCCCTGTGTAACTGCCTTGGAGGCCCTACATGAGAAAACACAACTGAAAAAAACAGCACGGGTTTAATCTCATTGGTGCAAATGCTCCCTACTCTTGCAGCTGGGATTATCATCACTGGTCTGAGAACAATGGGATTTCATGGAAGCTTAAATTGGAGCACATTGGATGGCTCTTTAGCATCCCATTGAGACAAAATTTTTAAATGATGCTTTCACAGGGGAATGATGCTCTCCATGTTTACAAGAGTGTAAAACAGCTCCCTTGGTTGTGCTGAAATTCTTAGACAAATATTAAAATGATTATGCAGATTTTTAAGAAATGATTAAACTTAGCACTAGCTTGATGCTTCGTCTGAGGCATATTTTTAATTTGTCATGGTAATATTTAGATGAATAACATAACATGAATTGTTTGAGTCCTATTTATTAATTTATTTAAATCCAATAAAAAATTAATGAACATGAGTATGATGACTTGAGTATACCTCTGCATTGACTGTGTATTTAATATCTGTATTAACTTCGTTTTTATAATCTTTTGGAGTCGCAAGAAGAAAACATAAAATCTTAAGTATCTTTCTAGAAAAATGAAATTTTAATAAAATGCTTTATCAATATTTGAAAAGCCTGGAACAAAAAAAAAAAAAAAATGAAGACCCTCATGACTGTCTGTCAGGTCAATAAGTCTTTTAAAATATCTGATAGTTTGACCTTTTTATGACAAGGCAAGGTTAGTTTATGTTGTAAAATGCCATGTGGTTTAACTCCATAAAAATATGTTTATAAATTCAAATCAAATTTTTTTTTTTAGAAAAAGAAGCTTTTTTACCTTGGAAAAAAATATTGAATATGTCTGTACATCATGTATTTGTCACGGTATGTGTAGGATAGAAGCTCACAAAGACGAGGATAAACAGGAGACAAGCACTTTAATAATAAAACTCAGGAAACCCTTACACACATATAACTAAAGACGAGAACCAACAAACACTGAGGGAGAACTGAGGGCTTAAGTACACAAAGCAAATCAGAATAACGAGGTGATAAATGAGGCACAGGTGAATGATATAACTAATTAGACAAACTGGGGAAAACTGGGTCAGAGAGACTTAACCAAAAACACAAGACAGAGCAAACATGTGACAGTATTCAAGGTGTAAGGAAAATATATATAATCGCTTTTTCAGAATAGTGTATTTTAAAGATAATATATATATATATATATATATAATTATTTCTCTCTCTCTCTCTCTCTCTCTCTCTCTCTCTCACACACTATACATAGATACATACGCTACAATTATTACAGTTTCCATTTTCTTTATCATAAATGCTCTCATATGTCATTGACCTGTTTCGCTTGAATGAATTAAAAGTTGGTCATTAATGTCTGATGATGGATGCCTGAATGATATTACATCAGAACTATTTGTTGCAGGGCGGATCAAACAACACAATCCCATGAGGTGTTAAGGGGAAAAGTCCGGTCCAACTCCAATCACAGCATTGCCACTCTGGACATCAACTCAGATTTCATGCTTTATGTTGCAGAATGATTTGAAGGACACCGATCTCCTTTGTTCCAGCCTGCACTTTTCAGTCTGATCAAAAGTTTGCTCCTTTTGATGTTTTAACCCTTTCTTTTCTTTGAATAAATAACCTTCCTTTGAACCATATGGTGTCCTCTCTGTGCCAGGAGGAGACACCTGTGGTTTTAATTACGGCCTATGACGAGGTGAGTCAGCCAGGCAGAAACAGAGGAATGGGAACAGGAGTGCCGACCCCAGGTGTTTCCCTTTCCTCTGCAGGGATGAACAAGGAACGTGCAGGAAACAAAGCATGACCTGACACTGAATGCATGTTTGCTATTTAGAATTATCATCCATTTTTAAATGTTTTCCACTTGGCAAGAACTGTGTTGCACTATTCGGACATGCTCTCAGGATCAAATTCATCCATGGATGATTGATATTCTGTGTATGTGCGTTACCTCTCCAGCTCCTTTTCCATAATGATCAGTGGATTGCCGCGAGACCTCTCCATGGCTCTTGAGAAGAAGGGCCAAGCTGAGCACCCATCAAATTAAGCCAGCTCTAGTTGTACCGCCCTCACTATACGTGGCTTGATCCTTCTCTTTCCAATACCCCCTGCCCCTGGAGTTCACAGCTCCTCCGCAACCCCTCCTCTTCTTCTTAACACTCAAGCCCTCCTTCGTTTTCCTGACTTTTTTCTCTTCTTCTTTATGCACAAATCCTGCTGAGTGTGTGGGTATTTCTGAACATAAGCTGAAAACCAAACCTTGCAGGTTCATGTCTTTTAGGACCAGCGCACATATCTAGTCCCATGTTTGTCTCAATTCCACAATGCATTTCTATATTTGATTTTCTTTGACGAGTTAAAAGCGAGATGGCTGTTTTGTTGAAATTTGGGTGGATGCAAACACGATCCATCGATCTTCTTGACGTTTCTTCCTTAATATGCACCGGAGCATTCGAAATGAAGGAAAGTATCAAATGAAAGAAACATTGCTACCTTGAAACCATCTTCAAATGCTGTGGTTCTGAAGCTTATTAATTTCTTACCTGACATTGGTAATACTTTGAAAAGTCAGTTTTATTTTTCAGTAATGTATTCTGTGAGGATTCCTTTGAGGCTGTGGCTCCAGATTTTATTCCTGGTGAACATTTCATATGGCTGTGTATGTCAGATGTACAGGAAGCCTGCAGGCTCTTCCTAGGAGAACACTGATGCAGTCAGACAACATAAATGGGATCGTGCAAAAACCCTCTTTCTCCTGTGTTTAGTTGGTTTCAAAATAGCATTACTGTTGCCTGTAAATAGTTTATGCTAATAAAATGCTATTGGTTAAAATCAGTGTGATCAGGTATTTCATTGATATGACTTTTGTAACTTTAAGAATGCATATTTTAAGAAAATACCTTTGATGTGTCACAGCTTGATGTGGAAATCTCAGATTTTTTTTCTTAAAGATATGCTAATAATGCTACATTGAATTCAGTTTATATAATGTTTCTATCCTAGTTTGGGTCTTGGTGGTGTTCAAAAAATTATATATTTCGCAGAATGTTCATGCTGCTCATTTTCATACAATGAAAGTGAATAGTGACCAATCAAGCACCAAAAATGACTATCTGTCTAACTAAATTGAACGAACTAGTTAAAAATATATACATGATAAAAAATAAAGCACACAAGTTGCTGATACAATAGCCTTGTGTGAAGAACGGACTTCATTATTACTATTCATATACACTGCCCAGCCAAATCATTTGAAAAATCATTGAAAACTCATCACAATGTGCCAAATTTGAATATGCACATCCCAGATTTACTAACAGCTTGCGCCAGCGCAAACCCTCTTTTGGCATTAAAAAACTACTGTCAGGATTTACTAAAGACACGCAGGGAAAAATTTGCACTGAAAAGGTGTGGACAGGGTTATTTTTGCGGCTGACCTTATTGCATATGCATTTGTAGGAGAATTCATGGGAGGAGAGTATTTAAATGACTCACGCAAGGTGATTTACTAAGGTTTACGCTAGTCAATTTACTGGTGTTATACTGCCATTATTTACCACCCAAAAAAGCACGTCTTAAACTAGACGCTAACTGGTAGATGGCGCTGGTCATTATGGAAATGATCCGGCTGCGTCTGTATTCTTTAATTTGCACGTCGTCAGTAGCCACTCCCATTTGCGTTTTTTGGAATTGCGCTCTCACGCTAATTTTCCCTGTTTAGTAAATCTGACCCTATTATTGGATCATTATTGCAGTGATTATTATGTTTCTAGCATGTTATATGTTTGGCAACAGTTCTTCTAACCCTAATTGATGGAGTGTGTAGGTTTTCACTTCTTAAACAACCATGTAGGAAGACACATCATGGCCATATTCCAGGATAACTGCAGGCGGTCGATCCTTTTCCTATTTAGCACCTAAACTCTGGAACAGTCTTCCTAGCATTGTTCGGGAAACAGACACACTCTGTCAGTTTAAATCTAGACTAAAAACACATCTCTTTACTATGGCATACACATAAAATATTTTTAATTTCTATTATTCAAATCAGTTAAATGATTGTTTTAGGCTGCATTAACTAGGTCAGCCGGAACCGGGAACACTTCCCATAACACCTGATGTACTCGTTACATCATAAGAAGAATGGCATCTACGCTAATGTTAGTCTCTCTGTTTATCCCGAGGTTTACTGCAGTCGGCCGGATCTGGGCCGTTTCCAGACCAGATGGTGGACCTGCGCCTGGACATGACGACCCTGAAGTGTCTGTAGAGACCGTGTCAATTAAACTCCCCCCTGTAAATGCTGCATCGACACGACATCCTCATTAAACCCGTCCCCGGCGTGACGACTCCAATCTTTCGAATAATCCTACGAATATCTTTCGATCTAATATGACTTCTGACCTGTAATGTTGCCAGAATCATAATCATACACTATTTGTTCGTCGGCCAGAGGAGAACTGGCACCCCGACTGAGCCTGGTTTCTTCTAAGGTTTTTTTCTCCATTCTGGCCCTGAAGGAGTTTTGGTTCCTTGCCACCGTCGCCTTTGTCTTTTGGCTTGCTCAGTTGGGGACACTCAAATTTCAACTATATTACTGATCTGCCCGCATTGACACTATATGATAATTGAAATGAGCTGGATGACATCACCGTTTTCACCAGAGCGGCTGTACAGCCGAATCAAATTCCTTTGCATTATTTTCCTGTTACCACTGTGAAGCTGCTTTGAAACAATTGCCATTGTAAAAAGCGCTATATAAATAAAGGTGATTTGATTTGATTTGATGACAATGTCAAGATTCATCAGGCTCAGATTGTGAAAGAATGGTTGTGAGGGAGCATGAAGAATCATTTCCACACATGAATTGGCACCTCTGAGTCCAAACCTTAAATTCACTGAAAGTCTTTGGGATGTGCTGGAGGAGACTTTACAGAGTGATCGACTCTTGCATTGTCAATACAAGATCTTGACAAAAAATTGAGGCACCTCTTGATGGAAATAAATGTTGTGATGCTATTTCCATCAAGAGATTTGCATCAACATTGTCATCCTGGAATATGGCCATGATGTGTCTTCCTACATGGTTGTTTAAGAAATGAAAAGCTACACACTCCATCAATAAGGGTTAGAAGAACTGTTGCCAAACATATGACATGCTAGAAACATAATAATCACTGCAATAATGATCCAATCATAGATTTTGCCTAAATCCAAACAACGGCTTTTTTTGGATTGGCAGTGTATTATAATTATTATTATATATTATAATTAGACTTTCCCCTTGGCTGTAGATTTGTATGATTTCAATATGTGCATATTCAAATTTGGCACATTGTGATGAGTTTTCAATGATTTTTCAAATTATTGATGTCAACCCTGGTATTACAGTTTTTGAAAAAGTAAATTTCTGTTTTCTGTTCATAACTGTTGCAATATAGCATGTAAGTCATATCAACCTAGTCCCTGGTCATTATTCACTTTCAGAGCATTGTTAACTTTCTGCTAAACACCTCCTTTTGTGCTCCATGTAAGAGAGTCATTCGGGTTTGTAAGAGCATGAAAGTGAGTACATGATGACAGAACTTTCATTTTTGTGAGAGATGGCAGGATTTATTCAACAGATAACTACTACTCCAACTGTTTTATACAGAAGAACAATACAATGATCCAGTATTGGCAAAGTTTACCCAAAATTACCTTTAATAACCCATCAGTCTGTACTGTAGTGTGAGTGTATTAATATTCATTACGTATTATGTGGGAGAGCAGTAGAGGATATAATAACATCTAGCGCTCACAGCCTCTGCGGTTCCGGTACAGGGCCTTTGTCGAAAACGAACCACCCCATTCAAAGGTCATGTAAATGAGAGCATCGGTCTGGAGCTAGCAAGGACCTGCCAATGGAGGAGGAAAATAGTGTAATTGCAGCTTGTGAGACTGATTCCTGACATCCGGTCATACCTGAGTGGCTGTTTCTGTAGCTGAGACCCTTATTCCGATCATTGGCATTCTGTGGGTGGATTGTGGAAGAGAGTTGGGTTCTTTGAAGCACACAGAAACATGTCATAGGAGAGTTGTGGCTGTTCCTATCAGACATGTGTCACAGTGTAAAAGCGCTCTTTGTCACTCAACACGAACCCCAGACTGAGGGGCTGCTCAGGGCAGAAAAGAACTTCCCTGTTAAACTCTGAGAGGGATGTGGAGGTGTTTCACTCTCCGCCCTTCGAGAGCCCTTTACAAAACCTGATGGATGCTAGACAGAAGCGCAGACATCCAGCGCAGAGAGAGGAATAATCCTTGCTGAAGGTTGTTGTACAATTTTGATTCCATTTTCAGATTTTTTTGTCATCTTGCCAATTTACTACAAACCCGATTCCAAAAAAGTTGGGACACTGTACAAATTGTGAATAAAAAAGTAATGCAATAGTTTACAAATCTCATAAACTTATATTTTATTCACAATAGAATATACATAACATATCAAATGTTGAAAGTGAGACATTTTGAAATATCATGGCAAATATTGGCTCATTTTGGATTTCATGAAAGCTACACATTCCAAAAAAGTTGGGACAGGTAGCAATAAGAGGCCGGAAAAGTTAAATGTACATATAAGGAACAGCTGGAGGACCAATTTGCAACTTATTAGGTCAATTGGCAACATGATTGGGTATAAAAAGAGCCTCTCAGAGTGGCAGTGTCTCTCAGAAGTCAAGATGGGCAGAGGATCACCAATTCCCCCAATGCTGCGGCGAAAAAAAGTGGAGCAATATCAGAAAGGAGTTTCTCAGAGAAAAATTGCAAAGAGTTTGAAGTTATCATCATCTACAGTGCATAATATCATCCAAAGATTCAGAGAATCTGGAACAATCTCTGTGCGTAAGGGTCAAGGCCGGAAAACCATACTGGATGCCCGTTATCTTCGGGCCCTTAGACGGCACTGCATCACATACAGGAATGCTACTGTAATGGAAATCACAACATGGGCTCAGGAATACTTCCAGAAAACATTGTCGGTGAACACAATCCACCGTGCCATTCGCCGTTGCCGGCTAAAACTCTATAGGTCAAAAAAGAAGCCATATCTAAACATGATCCAGAAGCGCAGGCGTTTTCTCTGGGCCAAGGCTCATTTAAAATGGACTGTGGCAAAGTGGAAAACTGTTCTGTGGTCAGACGAATCAAAATTTGAAGTTCTTTTTGGAAAACTGGGACGCCATGTCATCCGGACTAAAGAGGACAAGGACAACCCAAGTTGTCATCAGCGCTCAGTTCAGAAGCCTGCATCTCTGATGGTATGGGGTTGCATGAGTGCGTGTGGCATGGGCAGCTTACACATCTGGAAAGGCACCATCAATGCTGAAAGGTATATCCAAGTTCTAGTACAACATATGCTCCCATCCAGACGTCGTCTCTTTCAGGGAAGACCTTGCATTTTCCAACATGACAAAGCCAGACCACATACTGCATCAATTACAACATCATGGCTGCGTAGAAGGATCCGGGTACTGAAATGGCCAGCCTGCAGTCCAGATCTTTCACCCATAGAAAACATTTGGCGCATCATAAAGAGGAAGATGCGACAAAGAAGACCTAAGACAGTTGAGCAACTAGAAGCCTGTATTAGACAAGAATGGGACAACATTCCTATTCCTAAACTTGAGCAACTCGTCTCCTCAGTCCCCAGACGTTTGCAGACTGTTATAAAAAGAAGAGGGGATGCCACACAGTGGTAAACATGGCCTTGTCCCAACTTTTTTGAGATGTGTTGATGCCATGAAATTTAAAATCAACTTATTTTTCCCTTAAAATGATACATTTTCTCAGTTTAAACATTTGATATGTCATCTATGTTGTATTCTGAATAAAATATTGAAATTTGAAACTTCCACATCATTGCATTCTGTTTTTATTCACAATTTGTACAGTGTCCCAACTTTTTTGCAATCGGGTTTGTACGTGATTTTTTCGCTTTTTATTTAATAAATTTGGAAATATTTCAAACAAATTTCTTTCACGTTGTCATTGTGGGGTATTGTTTGTAGAATTGAGGAAAAAAATAATGAATGTAATCCATTTTGGAATAAAGCTGTAACATAACAAAATGTGGAAAAAGGGAAGCGCTGTGAATACTTTCCGGGTGCACTGTATAAATGTATAGTATAAAAGTATAATTAATTACATACATTAAAAGTATAAAAAAAAAATATATAATATCCTGAGAAATATACACTGACGAAAAAGACTAGCCCTGGTCTCCCCAACTAATATCTGTCTAAAACAAAATTATTAGAATTGTAAATTCAGTCAGATACAAACCCGATTCCAAAAAAGTTGGGACACTGTACAAATTGTGAATAAAAACAGAATGCAATGATGTGGAAGTTTCAAATTTCAATATTTTATTCAGAATACAACATAGATGACATATCAAATGTTTAAACTGAGAAAATGTATCATTTTAAAGGAAAAATAAGTTGATTTTAAATTTCATGGCATCAACACATCTCAAAAAAGTTGGGACAAGGCCATGTTTACCACTGTGTGGCATCCCCTCTTCTTTTTATAACAGTCTGCAAACGTCTGGGGACTGAGGAGACGAGTTGCTCAAGTTTAGGAATAGGAATGTTGTCCCATTCTTGTCTAATACAGGCTTCTAGTTGCTCAACTGTCTTAGGTCTTCTTTGTCGCATCTTCCTCTTTATGATGCGCCAAATGTTTTCTATGGGTGAAAGATCTGGACTGCAGGCTGGCCATTTCAGTACCCGGATCCTTCTTCTACGCAGCCATGATGTTGTAATTGATGCAGTATGTGGTCTGGCATTGTCATGTTGGAAAATGCAAGGTCTTCCCTGAAAGAGACGACGTCTGGATGGCAGCATATGTTGTTCTAGAACTTGGATATACCTTTCAGCATTGATGGTGCCTTTCCAGATGTGTAAGCTGCCCATGCCACACGCACTCATGCAACCCCATACCATCAGAGATGCAGGCTTCTGAACTGAGCGCTGATAACAACTTGGGTTGTCCTTGTCCTCTTTAGTCCGGATGACATGGCGTCCCAGTTTTCCAAAAAGAACTTCAAATTTTGATTCGTCTGACCACAGAACAGTTTTCCACTTTGCCACAGTCCATTTTAAATGAGCCTTGGCCCAGAGAAAACGCCTGCGCTTCTGGATCATGTTTAGATATGGCTTCTTTTTTGACCTATAGAGTTTTAGCCGGCAACGGCGAATGGCACGGTGGATTGTGTTCACTGACAATGTTTTGTGGAAGTATTCCTGAGCCCATGTTGTGATTTCCATTACAGTAGCATTCCTGTATGTGATGCAGTGCCGTCTAAGGGCCCGAAGATCACAGGCATCCAGTATGGTTTTCCGGCCTTAACCCTTACGCACAGAGATTGTTCCAGATTCTCTGAATCTTTGGATGATATTATGCACTGTAGATGATGATAACTTCAAACTCTTTGCAATTTTTCTCTGAGAAACTCCTTTCTGATATTGCTCCACTATTTTTCGCCGCAGCATTGGGGGAATTGGTGATCCTCTGCCCATCTTGACTTCTGAGAGACACTGCCACTCTGAGAGGCTCTTTTTATACCCAATCATGTTGCCAATTGACCTAATAAGTTGCAAATTGGTCCTCCAGCTGTTCCTTATATGTACATTTAACTTTTCCGGCCTCTTATTGCTACCTGTCCCAACTTTTTTGGAATGTGTAGCTCTCATGAAATCCAAAATGAGCCAATATTTGGCATGACATTTCAAAATGTCTCACTTTCAACATTTTATACGTTATCTATATTCTATTGTGAATAAAATATAAGTTTATGAGATTTGTAAATTATTGCATTCCTTTTTTATTCACAATTTGTACAGTGTCCCAACTTTTTTGGAATCGGGTTTGTACATAAGTATTCACAGCCTTTGCCATGACACTCAAAATTGAGCTCATGTGCAACCTGTTTCCACTGATCATCCTTGAGATGTTTTTACAACTTGATTGGAGTCCATCTGTGGTAAATTCAGTTGATTGGACATGATTTGGAAAGGCACGCACCTGTCTATATAAGGTCCCACAGTTAACAGTGCATGTCTGAGCACAAACCAAGCCATGAAGTCCAAGGAATTGTCTGTAGACCTCCGAGACAAGATTGTATCGAGGCACAGATCTGGGGAAGGGTACAGAAAAAATTCTGCAGCATTGAAGGTCCCAATGAGCACAGTAAGCACAGTTTGAGCACAGTTTTAAGTTTGGAACCACCAGGACTCTTCCTAGAGCTGGCCGCCCGGCCAAACTGAGCGATCGGGGGAGAAGGGCCTTAGTGAGGGAGGAGACCAAGAACCCGATGGTCACTCTGACAGAGCTCCAGTGTTTCTCTGTGGAGAGAGGGGAACCTTCCAGAAAAACAACCATCTCTGCAGGACTCCACCAATCAGGCCTGTATGATAGAGTGGCCAGACGGCACATGACAGCCCAGCTGGAGTTTGCCAAAAGGCACCTGAAGGACTCTCAGACCACGAGAAACAAAATTCTCTGGTCTGATGAAACAAAGATTGAACTCTTTGGCCTGAATGGCAAGTGTCATGTCTGGAGGAAACCAGGCACCACTCATCACCTGGCCAATACCATCCCTACAGTGAAGCATGGTGCTGGCAGCATCATGCCGTGGGGATGTTTTTCAGCGGCAGGAACTGGGAGAGTCAGGATCGAGGGAAAGATGAATGCAGCAATGTACAGAGACACCCTTGATGAAAACCTGCTCTAGAGCGCTCTTGGCCTCAGACTGGGGCGAAGGTTCCTTTTCCAATAGGACAACGACCCTAAGCACACAGCCAAGATAACAAAGGAGTGGCTACGGGACTGTTGAACAGACTTGAACCCGATTGAACATCTCTGGAGAGATCTGAAAATGGCTGTGCACCGACGCTCCCCATCCAACCTGATGGAGCTTGAGAGGTTCTGCAAAGAAGAAACTGCCCAAAAATAGGTGTGCCAAGCTTGTAGCATCATCATACTCAAAAAGACCTGAGGCTGTAATTGGTGCCAAAGGTGCTTTAACAAAGTATCGAGCAAAGGCTGTGAATACTTATGTACATGGTTTTTTTTTTCGTTTTTTATTTTTAATACATTTGCAAAGATTTCAAACAAACTTCTTTCACGTTGTCATTATGGGGTACTGTTTGTAGAATTGAGGAAAAAAATAATTAATTCCATTTTGGAATAAAGCTGTAACATAACAAAATGTGGAAAAAGTGAAGTGCTGTGAATACTTTCTGGATGCACTGTACATACGTTTAAATAACTTTTCCTTCAGAAATCATTTAAATATGCTGATTTGATGCTCAAGACACATTTCTTCTTTTTATTAATGGTTACATTCAAAAGTCCACTTTAGACATTCTGCTAACTATAAGTAAATTTGCAACTACATGTCAACTAACTCTTATTAGAGTATTAGTAGACTGTTAGGTTAGGTTTAGGGTCAGTACAATAAGTTGACATGCTTGCAATATTAAGCAGACAGTTTATTAATACTCTAATGACTGGTAGTTGACATGTAGTTGCATATAGTTAGTAGAATGTCTAAAGTGGACTATTGAAATAAAGTGTTACCTTATCAAGAATGAAAACAGTTAATATTTTTACTGAAATTTGTTTTCAGGATTTTTTGATGAATTGAACGTGCAAAAGAACAGCATTTATTTGAAATAGAAATAATTTGTAACATAAAAGTTTTTACTTTTTATGAATTTTGTGCATCCTTGCTGAATACAAGTATTAATTTCTTTCATTAACAACAACAACAAAAAAAACTTACTGACACCATAATGGTAGAGTATAATATAAACTAAATAGTCCCCACTTTAGATGAGCTCACAAAAATAGTTAACTGACAACTACTTAATGTTTTATAACTACCTGAATTAATCATGAATTACAGTAGGAATACATGTTAATAAAGCATTTATTAACACACTGAGTAACTATTACTATATGTCTAAATAATATGTATAAATATACATTTAAATAGTTTATTAATCATTTACTTACACTTTCTAAATGATCTTATGACAACTCCTAAATAACTGCTTTGCAAATAATGTAATACTTAAAGGGATAGTTCACCCAAAAATGAAAATTCTGTCATCATTTACTCACCCTCAAGTTGTTCCAAACCTGTATGAATTTCTTTCTTCTGCTGAACACAAAGGAAGATATTTGGAAGAATGTTTGTAACCAAGCAGATCTCGGCAGCCATTGACTACCATAGTATTTTTTCCCCTCACTATGGTAGTCAATGGCTGCCGAGATCTGCTTGGTTACAAACATTCTTCCAAATATCTTCCTTTGTGTTCAGCAGAAGAAAGAACCAAAGAATTTATACAGGTTTGGAACAACTTGAGGGTGACTAAATGATGACAAAATTTTCATTTTTGGGTGAACTATCCCTTATAATTTAGAAATAAAATTGATCATTAATAATGTATGAAAAAACAATTATTAAACACATTATAGATATGCTGATAAATCAAGAATAAGCATTTATAGCTGTATTTATAAACTGCTTATTAATGTATATTAATGCTTTATAAATGATGAATTAATTGTTTACTAATGCTTAACTAAGGATTCATAGCATACAGTTATTATAAAGTGTTACCTAATAATTGAAATTACATATGTGACAACTTCTCATGTGACAACTAGCCCCTTCTTCTAGGTGTGTGTGCTGCTGTTGGAACTTTATGACATTGAATTCCCTTTGTCCAAGCTGAATTTCAAAAAGAGAAAAGGGTATATCTTCTTCTGAAAGACAAACATAGAGCATAATGATTCTACATCAAGAGGTCACTTGAAGATCAATAGCCTCTAGAACATTTCAAAGTGAAGACTATAGTGAGTGCTGAAACACAATATTCATAAAGTATGTTCACTTCATCCATACAATCACTATGTAGATGATTGTTGTAAATAAGTCCTTTGACATGTTAAAATACTCTTTTGGCCGTTTTACTTTTTTTTTAAGCTTCAAAGGGCACAGCTAGTAGCCAGAAATATAGTGTAAATTCTACCTAATATTTTCACACTGTATGCAAAGACTTTCTTTTCCAATTTTGTAACTCCAAAGGCCTGATTGACAGCGCTTCTGGATTGTCATCTAAAACTTTGTCGCAGTGGTCTGACTACATATGTGAGAAAAGCAGGCGGGTCTTAGAGAGTCACTTTGTAGATTTTTTTTACACATATTCCTGAGAGACATGGAGAGCTAGCACCATCTCACTTCCACCCACAGCCAGACTACTCTCATCATAAATAATCTGCCATATCTGAATATCATGTGACAGTGTGGGAAGAGCCATTCCTGTTTCACAGCTTTAAAAATTATAAAAGCTATGTTAAAATCTCAAATAAGAAGCACGTTGGGGGTTTTGACTGGTTTTGGTGTGATTTGCAGAAAACATATGAATAACGACTGTCGTAACATCGCCTTGCTGTCAAACTAGCTCTGATATCGGGGAATTGTTTCTTAATGGTCTCCTGTGAGTTGTGTCAGTAAGGGTTTTAAAAGCACGATCCTTTTTAAAATTGTTTTTCAAATGCGAAGGATGTTGGGGAAAAAGAAACGTTCGTAAAAAAAATCAAGCGATATAATGTTGCAATTTCCAAGTGGTCTCTTCAGAAGTGAATTGGAGCTGTTCTCTGTCTGACACTTTAGAAAATTTGCCTTTTCTTCACGAGCTAGTTTTTTTTTTTTTTTTTCTTCAGATGATGAGCTAGCTGAATCAAATAAATAAAGGCAGCTTTAAGATATGACAGTTCATCAAAGCCTGGTGCCAGTCAAAGGGCACAGCTGGTGGGGATACAGACAGAGCAGAGACAAACTCACAAATGGAGGTCCATGTCATTCAAATAACAGCCACCTGTGCATCACCCCTATCGGCACGTTTCAAAAAAACCCATTTAATTTTAGATGGGAATAGAATGACAAACTCACTCCAATCTCTTTTGTAAGCCACTCAAACATATTAAATATTGTGAAAATATTAAATATAGTCCCGATGAAATTGAAGTAGTGACAGTATTGTGAGTACATCCAAATCAAGCGGATTATTGAAAAGAAAAAAAATGTAGTACTTAGTTCTATCCATTGGTTGATTGGATGGAGGAAGATCTGAGAGATGTGAGTTGATTGTAGGGGCGGAGTTTAAAAAAAAAAAAAACATAAGCATAAGCAAGCGGTATGTCACCAGAGAGAAGTCAGTCGTTTCACCAGAAGATAGGCTTATGATATGTGAACCTGGACCAGAAAACCAGTCATAAGTCGCACGGGTATATTTGTGGCAATAGCGAACAATACATTGTATGGGTCAAAATGATCGATTTTTCTTTTATGCCAAAAATCATTAGGATATTAAGTAAAGATCATGTTCCATGAAGATATTTTGTAAATTTCCTACCGTAAATATATCAAAGATGTATTATTAGTAGTAATATGCATTGCTAAGGACTTCATTTGGACAACTTTAAAGGCGATTTTCTCAATATTTAGATTTTTTTGCACCCTCAGATTCCAGATTTTCAAATAGTTCGTATATTTCGGTCAAATATTGTCCTGTTCTATCAAACCATACATCATGGAAAGCTTATTTATTCAGCTGTATAAATCTCAATTTAAAAAAATCGACCCTTATGACTGGTTTTGTGGTCCAGGGTCACATATTTTGATCATGAATTATGAAAAAAAATGTTGTATGCATGGATAAATCATTCAAGATCAATAACATGCATTTAGAAAATTGAATAGATTGAGTGAATTTTCATTTCATAATGACTAATAAATATTCTTTAATACTTCAATAGCGGGTATGCATTCACGTCACTTTCCCAGCGGAACACGCCCCCGCAGCCGGACTGAGTGGCAAAAGAGCTGCTACATGACTGGATTTATTAGGGCAAACTGCAAAACACAGGTGAAACAAATAAACTAAAGGTTGGACTCGATAAAGTGTTCCTTACAACTTACCAAAGATCCAGTGATCATGTATATAGACATGCAGGCAGGAATCGTGTTTCCTGACATTTATACAGTATGTGCCTGATTTCGATGCCGGGGAAATACATCAAGCAAATTTGCCTGTGAATGCTTTATATAAATACAATATAGCTAGGTCTAAATCTGGGTGGTCACTTATATCAATGTTACAGTGCATCCAGAAAGTATTCACAACGCTTCATTTTTTCCACATTTTGTTATGTTACAGCCTTATTCCAAAATGGATTCAATTAATAATTTTTTTCCTCAATTCTACAAGCAATACTCCATAATGACAATGTGAAAGAAGTTTGTTTGAAATCTTTGCAAATGTATTAAAAATAAAAAACGAAAAAAATCACATGTACATAAGTATTCACAGCCTTTGCTCAATACTTTGTTAAAGCACCTTTGGCATCAATTACAGCCTCAGGTCTTTTTGAGTATGATGCTACAAGCTTGGCACACCTATTTTTGGGCAGTTTCTCCCATTCTTCTTTGCAGGACCTCTCAAGCTCCATCAGGTTGGATGGGGAGCGTCGGTGCACAGCCATTTTCAGATCTCTCCAGAGATGTTCAGTCGGGTTCAAGTCTGTTCAACAGTCCCGTAGCCACTCCTTTGTTATCTTGGCTGTGTGCTTAGGGTTGTTGTCCTGTTGGAAGAGGAACCTTCGCCCCAGTCTGAGGCCAAGAGCGCTCTAGAACAGGTTTTCATCACGGCTGTCTCTGTACATTGCTGCATTCATCTTTCCCTCAATCCTGACTAGTCTCCCAGTTCCTGCCACTGAAAAACATCCCCACAGCATGATGCTGCCACCACCACCATGCTTCACTGTAGGGATGGTATTGGCCAGGTGATGAGCGGTGCCTGGTTTCCTCCAGACATGACGCTTGCCATTCAGGCCAAAGAGTTCAATCTTTGTTTCATCAGACCAGAGAATTTTGTTTCTCGTGGTCTGAGAGTCCTTCAGGTGCCTTTTGGCAAACTCCAGCTGGGCTGTCATGTGCCGTCTGGCCACTCTATCATACAGGCCTGATTGGTGGAGTGCTGCAGAGATGGTTGTTCTTCTGGAAGGTTCTCCTCTCTCCACAGAGAAACGCTGGAGCTCTGTCAGAGTGACCATCGGGTTCTTGGTCTCCTCCCTCACTAAGGCCCTTCTCCCCCGATCGCTCAGTTTGGCCGAGCGGCCAGCTCTAGGAAGAGTCCTGGTGGTTCCAAACTTCTTCCATTCACGGATGATGGAGGCTACTGTGCTCATTGGGACCTTCAATGCTGCAGATTTTTTTCTGTACCCTTCCCCAGATCTGTGCCTCGATACAATCCTGTCTCGGAGGTCTACAGACAATTCCTTGGACTTCATGGCTTGGTTTGTGCTCAGACATGCACTGTTAACTGTGGGACCTTATATAGACAGGTGCGTGCCTTTCCAAATCATGTCCAATCAATGAATTTACCACAGATGGACTCCAATCAAGTTGTAGAAACATCTCAAGGATGATCAGTGGAAACAGGTTGCACCTGAGCTCAATTTTGAGTGTCATGGCAAAGGCTGTGAATACTTATGTACATGTGATTTTTTTCGTTTTTTATTTTTAATAAATTTGCAAATATTTCAAACAAACTTCTTTCACGTTGTCATTGTGGGGTATTGTTTGTAGAATTGAGGAAAAAAATAATGAATGTAATCCATTTTGGAATAAGGCTGTAACATAACAAAATGTGGAAAAAGTGAAGCGCTGTGAATACTTTCCGGATGCACTGTATATATGCCATCATATCATCCAGCCCTAAAACGTTTTGTCAGTGTTTTTTAAAAACACCCAATTTTGCAGAATATAAGATGGTAAATATTTAATTGATGAGTTGCCAATACAATATATAACAATACAATATATAGGGTATGATTTTACCCCAAAATTCAACATATTAACACAAAATGATATTAACTGCAAACCCATGTTTCGCTGTCTGGAGTCCAGTTGTTTCTGTCAATTGCAGCTGCTTCTCATTTCTGTAGCTTTCCGCAGTCTTCAAATACCTCAGATTTCTGGTCAGATCTATTTGTAGAGTCAATCTCAAAGCACGTTCCCATTTTAAAAGGCGTTTTGTGTGTTTTTCGCGGCATTCACGCTGAAAACCAATGCTGCCACTCAGTCTTTTTGCCACTCAGTGGGCATAACCGCAGTCACTCCGGCTGACGGTGACGTCATGTGCATACCCTCTATACTCAACAACCCCATGTTTTTCCAAACCCATATGCTGTAATTTTTTTAGTGGAACACAAAATAATTTTTAAATCTTTGTGCCAACACGTTCTCACTCCCAACTCGTCACATACTGACACTTGGTCAGGACCCCTCTGTGTCAATTTTTAACGCACAAGGGTACCCCTTTAGCATAATTTTTCGATGCGCAGGGTACTCCATTGATTTCATTTGTTTGCCCAATGCGTCAGATCAAGACACATTTAATTCTTTGCATTTATAAAAGTAGACATGATTTTATAAATATTTATAGGCTACTTTTATATTTTGGAGCAACTAACCCCACTCCTACCCTAAACCTACACACTTCTTAACAATATAAAACACGTAACGTTAACAGGCAAATAAAAGTACAGTCACAGGTATTTATTGCAAAAACTGACCAAAAACAGTATAAAAGTATATAAAAATATGTAAATATGAGTTACTTTTATATATATATAAAAGTAACTGAAGTTGCATTCCAAGTCATCTGAAGTCATACGATATCTTCATGTAAAGAACAGAGTTGATCTTAATGTTTTAATCGCTGAAATGATGATCCCGCAGCTCCGTGAACACACGCACGCACACAGTCATATCTCATTCAAAAGATACACCCGACTCTTTAGCATGACGCAATTGGTCTCGAGACATACGAGAGCCAATGTAATTTCACTATCAAAGCTGACGTAACTTTCTTCGGGCGTCAATTTTTGAATGTGTGCATGATCTTCGGAGGATGGAGACGCTGATCGCTTTTGGGGATTTTCTTCACACAAATTAATCGTTTGGCCTCGGAACACTTGGACTATTTGTACTTTTTGTAGTTCAATTGTGCCTGCAGTTGTATCTGCCTGTTATATCATGTGTTCATTTGTTTTTCTGTGCGTTAAAAAGTGACGCCGAAGGGTCCTGACCAAGCGCCAATATATGACAAGTTGGGTGTGAGAATGTGTTGTACTATTTTCTGTACAACAACATTTCATAGTGGCTGTGTTTGGTGGAAAAAAGGACTAAAAAACAATAAAAGGACCATAAAAAAGTCTGCTGGATTTGTGCACTATATTCCAAGTCTTCTGAAATCGTACAATAATTTGAGACTGAAATTTAGGTCTTAATTCATGGAAATCTTCCCCTCTACTGCAGCTATTAAATCTGGTTCTTTTTCCTACATATTCGAACTGGCACATCTTGCTCACTAAAGATCTTCTTTTGTGTTCCAGATTTTTTTAAAAAAAAAGGGTTTGGATGGAGTAACATGAGGGTGAGTAAATAATGCCAGAATTTAATTTTTTGAGTGAACTATCCCTTTAAGTTTTTACTAAACAATTATGTCATTGCATTGAAAGAAAGAATTCTCCCTGCAGCTAATGCGATGACATTATAGAAACGCGTGGTAGGCAGTGCGCTCTTGCGCAAATCGGTGATGATTTAGGAAAAGGACCTATCAGATGTCTTCCGTCTCCCTTCTCTGTCTTTAATTGCAGTCAGTTCTGAGTCACTGCGCTTTTTTTTCTTGTCAGAACTGTTAACAGAGGGTCTCAGAAGAGAGCTGTTGATGCAGTCAACACAGCCGACTAAATATAAAATAGTCCTGCTCTCTCTTAACGCTAATGGGCCCTGCTGAATAATTCAACTATGATGATAATAAAAGGAAAGAGAAAAAAACCTGTCTTGCATCAGTACCTTATGGGTCGGGGCAGGGACATAATTTGCTGTCAGCAGCAGTAGTTGCTGCTTCCTCTCAGGTCTTTCCTGTCTCTCTCGCCCTCTTTCTCTCTCTAATTGCATTATTTCACTGGAGATGAAGAATAATTCCTGAGGAATTTTCATCAGTCATGTCAGTAGTAAGGATGGTGGGGTGGAAAGAGGGTGTGAAATGCTCCTTCACTGAGGTGTCATGCATTAACAGGAGAGGAAAGAGATTTGAAGCACAAACACACACACACAAACAGAAGCCGTCACTGAAAGTAAGGGTAAGACGTGGGAAAACACACTGACAGGAGGACAGTGCCAAATTGGACTCTCCTCCACGTCTTCCACTATCTTTTTTAATTTCCCTCACTCGCCACTTCCCGTCTCTCTGTTGTGTTACAACATTTTACCAGAGCTTGCCTCTAGTTGCTAGTGCTATGAAACCTTGTCTGTTCATTTACATCACCAAATATAATACAAACCATACCGCATGTGCGAATCCATCTTATTTTCTGCTCCGTTTTCATCTCTGACCCATTTTACCCCCCTTTCCCTGCCCCCTTGTTGTGTAAATGTCACAACAAAGTGCTTTGTGTGGCACGGAACACTGGTGTACGGCTCACACCGAGGTGTTCTCCGCCTGGTCAGGGCACACAAAATCCTGTGGATAATGAGTCGAGACACTTTATGCATATTAAACCAATTTGCGAGGAGTGCAATTAGTATCATAGCAGGGGTTTGACATGGAGGCCAGACACTGTCAGCACTCTGTAGAGCTCTTTTGAAAGTCTTGGCCCACAGGAAAATTACATTAGAGAGTAAATATTGACATAAACGCCTCTATGTTCTGCGGACTATTGCTCTCCATGAACGAATGTCACCGGGGTGGAATATGCAGCATCGCTCCGATCATTTCCCAGTATTTTTTCCCCCACAGAGGTTGCATTGTTTTCGAATTTCCCCCCGGTGTGGCCCCTGAATTTCCTCTGATGTTTTTCCGGCTTTCTCTCCTTCCTCCCCTTCCTCTAAATGTTCCTGCCTCTTCCCATCTACCTCTGAGGCAGCACGAGCACTTACTTACATCTGCTGTTGATCCCCTTTCTGTTTCAGTCTCTTCATCAATTTGGATTATACTTACATAGTGAACACAATGAAAAATTAAAGGTGATTATTTTTTAATTGTTAAACACTTTCTCTTATTCATATGCAGAGATGACTGTAATTAAGCCATTTGCATGCTGATTTACTCAAAAAGTGTGAACACTGTGGCTATGTGGCATTTTTAAAACATTGCTCTGTTTAATTGGTTCAACCAGTGGGTTGATTTTGGGGCGGGGCTATCTGTTTTTTCTACTATGGCAGGGGGAATGTTTAGGGAACTGTTTGAAAACAATCATTATTTCCATTTAGTGGCACAAACAAGTAAAGTCACATTTATTTATAGGGTACAACGGGGCTAAAGGCACAACGGGGTAAAGGGCGCCTTTGATTTAATAAAATGTTGTAGATTTAAGTAGCAAATGAGAATCAATAAAATTAATGTTTATATTTTGAGACAAAGGTGGTATTAATGATTTTGTTTAAGGTAATTAAAACAACAGTTTTTCAATAACAGAAGAATGATGTAAAAGTATGGTTTAGACCAAAAAGCTCTATTTTTGTCTCATCAGACCACATGACCTTCTCCCATTCCTCCTCTGGATCATCCAGATGGTCATTGGCAAACTTCAGACGGGCCTGGACATGCGCTGGCTTGAGCAGGGGGACCTTGCGTGCGCTGCAGGATTTTAATCCATGACGGCGTAGTGTGTTACTAATGGTTTTCTTTGAGACTGTGGTCCCAGCTCTCTTCAGGTCATTGACCAGGTCCTGCCGTGTAGTTCTGGGCTGATCCCTCAGCTTCCTCATGATCATTGATGCCCCACGAGGTGAGATCTTGCATGGTGCCCCAGACCGAGGGAGATTGACCGTCATCTTGAACTTCTTCCATTTTCTAATAATTGCGCCAACAGTTGTTGCCTTCTCACCAAGCTGCTTGCCTATTGTCCTGTAGCCCATCCCAGCCTTGTGCAGGTCTACAATTTTATCCCTGATGTCCTTACACAGCTCTCTGGTCTTGGCCATTGTGGAGAGGTTGGAGTCTGTTTGATTGAGTGTGTGGACAGGTGTCTTTTATACAGGTAACGAGTTCAAACAGGTGCAGTTAATACAGATAATGAGTGGAGAACAGGAGGGCTTCTTAAAGAAAAACTAACAGGTCTGTGAGAGAAGGAATTCTTACTGGTTGGTAGGTGATCAAATACTTATGTCATGCAATAAAATGCAAATTAATTATTTAAAAATCATACAATGTGATTTTCTGGATTTTTGTTTTAGATTCCGTCTCTCACAGTTGAAGTGTACCTATGATAAAAATTACAAACCTCTACATGCTTTGTAAGTAGGAAAACCTGCAAAATCGGCAGTGTATCAAATACTTGTTCTCCCCACTGTATAATACAAAGTATTAGTGTTATAAGTGTACATACATTTTTTTAAAAATGAAAATACAAAAAACGTTGCAGGATTTACGATATTGATGACTGTTAAAACGTGTCATCACAGTCTGTGAAAAGGGTCTATTGGGAAAAGTGGCAACTTGCGGCACACAGACCAAAACAAAAACAGACATTCCGACACGGAACACACATTTCAAAGTAAAATAACTGGCTGTAGCATTATTTTTCAGAGAAACGAGTACGTGAACTCAGCATGTTTCCTAAATATCTGCAAACACATTATGGTATTTTATGCTTTAGTAGGCCTACAGTCAAAAACTTACATACAGCACCTTTGAGGTGTGCCTTTAGCCCCATTGTTCCATATAGCGCTTTTTACAATACAGCTTCACAGTAATAAACAAAAATAACACTGTTCATTTTGCAAAATCAATTATGAAGCCACTTAAATGTCAGTAAAACAGCTCTACAGAAGGCAATAGTGTCATTATTCAATTTAGCTCATTGTTGATTTAATTCAGTTCAATAACTGCCAATGCTGAAATCAATTATGAAATGATTTCAGTTTAGCTAAAGCAGTTCTATAGAAGACAATTATTCACCTCAAGTAAGTTCAGTGTTGATTCAATTCAGTGTCAAAAATACACATTAGACCTTCATTGAATTTCCTAATGTTTATATGCTACAGTAATTCTTAAAATGCTAATTATAAGAAGGTTTGATGTGGTTTGCTACGTTACAGATTGTTGTGTTGTGTTGTAGATACCTAGCATGCTTTGCTGGTGGGGTCAAATCACAGCAATTTCGCGCTGATTACTCACTAGGACTGTATACGTGTGTGAAACGCGTTTAGGTTTACATTTCACTGTAATATTGCATTTTGTGTATGTGCTACCATTGTTGCGTTTGCTCACATAATTACTGTCAATATTAAACTGTAATTTGGAGTTTGATTGCAAATATTTCTATCAATTACCAAAAAATGAATGACTGTAATGAATACACATTGACATATCTCTGACAGTAAGATGTGACATGATAAAAGCAGACATTAATTTAGTCAGTGATGTGTTTCTATGGGGATGTTGGCAGAGAGATTTCTTTCTACAGTTACTTAATTCTCTTTTAGTTCGTTTCTCATCTACATTTTGAGCAATTTTTGTTTAGCTATTAGTTGTAAAACTACTGATGTTTTGGCTTTAGCACATCTCCCTGTTATCGCATTGAAAAACCCTGATGACAAACAAATGTGCATTACCATTAAGCTTTTCTTTCACTAATACATAATATCGCCATCTGCTCCGAACTATAAGAACCCATAAATATGGAAAGTTCTTATTTGCAGATGAATTTGCAGTAATCATCACTTAGTCCCACCGTCTGAATTAAACGGTGATATTCCTCTGGGCTTTTCGTCATTACACAACAGCGAAACGTCCTGAAGGCCCCTCGCTCAGATGAAAGAAATAAGGGATGCTTCATTATTTAACAATATTGAGATCCTGATGCTAATGAGTTATTAACAAGATTTATTTAACGATTTCAGAATTATGCAGCAGGGTAATGGGACATATCTGAGGGAAATGTGTATATTATTATTGAGATGTAAAAGCAAAAAAATGTTAGATGAGTGTGAGGAGGGAGATAAAGACAATGTTTGCAGCTGTATTTTAATATGAGAAATGGAACGTATCATTTTCATAGGATTGGTAGGAAGAATTTAATGAGGAGTGATTAAGGAACTAGTTTAGTATCTACAAGCGGGAGGAAAGGTTTATTGTTGGATTTTTTTTTATAATAATTTATTTTTTTATCATTTTGTTTGTAGTATTTATTTAATATTTAATTATTTTTGTTTATTCTTTCTTTTGAGAGAAGGATTCTATATGCAAAAAAAAAAATAAAAAATAAAAATACTCCAGTGAATAATGAGACCCTTTCGGGGTTGCCATGGCAATCCTGACAAAACTGTCAAGTTTCAAACTCTTTTATACATCTCATGTGGGGTCTGCAAGGCAACTGTCAAAGAAGCACTTTAAACTGAGATCTTTTTAGCAGAGCACATTTTATATCTGGCAAAATAAGCCAGTTTTGCGAGCTATTTTCAACGACATCCACCCCAGAGATTCAGCCATTCAAAAGAACACTGTGCTGAATAAATAAGAAATCTGGAAATGAAGTGATTGTAATTTTTTGGGTGTAAGCTATTGCCACACGTGATCCACAATTAGTGAATCTCCATCAGCTCGAGCAAGGAAGACTAGAGGCTTTGGAATCACCTTAAGTAGGTTGCGGAGCAGTAATCCAATTACAGAATGTTTATGGATAGCGAAATAAAACAAGTATCATATTTTCTGGAGAGTGTCTATGAAGGTACTCTCGATGATCTTGTGGGGCCACTACTTTGAAAAAAAGAGAGATACTAGTTGGGATGGATTTCAGTGGTGTCATTTAATTCCCGTTCCTCGAGATTAAAGTCATTATAATGCGAGATTAAACGCGTTAAATTTCGAGAAAAAAAGTCGAAATAAAATGTTGAGAATAAACTCATTAAATTTTGAGAATAAAGTCCTTGTGTTTTGAGAATGTGTCATGTTCATTGCATTCTGATAGAGGACATGACAGAGTTAGATCACTTAGTCAAGCTATATTTTAGGCTTTCTTTCAATAACAAAGAAATACTATCAGCGTTAGCTAATTATAACCAAATAACAAGTAGCACACGAACTTTAAAGATAATTTGCAAGCGGCATGGTCTTTTTAGAAGAAAAACAGCAGTACAATTTGTGCGATGTACTCGCAAGAAAACGGGACATTCTAAAACGTTTAACATGAAAAACGCTTAACGTGGCTTAATGTACTAAGGTGGTACAGTGGTATTAAAAGATCAAATTCTGTAAACACCTTATTAATAAACCATACTACACTATATTGCCAAAAGTTGTGGGACGCCTGCCTTTACATGTATTGATACAAATACTTTATACATGAACTTTAATGACATCCCATTCTTAATCCGTAGGGTTTAATATGGAGTTGGCCCACCCTTTGCAGCTATAACAGCTTCAACTCTTCTGGGAAGGCTTTCCTCAAGGGTTAGGAGTGTTTTTATGGGAATTTTTGACCATTCTTCTAGAAGCGCATTTGTAGTTCCTCGAACACCAAACTCGCTCATCCATGTCTTTATGGACCTTGCTTTGTGCACTGGTGCGCAGTCATGTTGGAACAGGAAGGGGCCATCCCCAAACTGTTCCCACAAAGTTGGGAGCATGAAATTGTCCAAAATGTCTTGGTATGCTGAAGCATTAAGAGTTCCTTTCACTGGAACTAAGGGGCCAAGCCCAACCCCTGAAAAACAACCCCACACCATAATCCCCCCTCCACCAAACTTTACACTTGGCACAATGCAGTCAGGCAAGTACCGTTCTCCTGGCAACCGCCAAACCCAGACTCGTCCATTGGATTGCCAGACAGAGAAGCGTGATTCGTCACTCCAGAGAACACGTCTCCACTGCTCTAGAGTCCCGTGGCGGTGTGCTTTACACCACTGCATCCAACGCTTTGCATTGCACTTGGTGATGTAAGGCTTGAATGCAGCTGCTCGGCCATGGAAACCCATTCCATGAAGCTCTCGACATGCGCTGACCCCGCTCTGTGATTTTACGTGGCCTACCACTTCGTGGCTGAGTTGCTGTTGTTTCCAATTGCTTCCACTAACATTATAATACCACTAACAGTTGACCGTGGAATATTTAGTAGTGAGGAAATTTCACGAATGGACTTATTGCACAGTACCATGCTTGAATTCACTGAGCTCCTGAGAGCGACCCATTCTTTCACAAATGTTTGTAGAAGCAGTCTGCATGCCTAGGGGCTTGATTTTATACACATGTGGCCATGGAAGTGATTGGAACACCTGAATTCAATGATTTGAAGGTATGTCCCAATACTTTTGGCAATATAGTGTATGCGCAGATAGGCATAATGTCTTCACCCTAGGCTGGAGTATAGACATTTTTCAATGTTTTTCTTTCTGTGTAGGCCTTTTTAATAAAGTCTGTGCTTATGGAGATATAGGCTAATATAGACTGTCCTTTCTGTTTCCGTTTGCACATTTACAGTAAAACATACCAACGCCACTTTTTTCATTCTTGAAGTTAATTTTTTGCCTGTATAGTGATTAGATTCACTGTTTTGCACTGTCGCCTTGAACTTGAGAACGTGACGTGCTTGGTGTGAGGCATAAGGTGCTTCATCTCTTCTTGCGCTTGAACGGACAAATACACATAAAACTATGGCAAAAGTTGGAATTCAGAATTGTGAAATTTCACTGGTATCTACAATTTTGGTAGCTTATTTATTAGAATACAATGTTACATGGGTCAAAACAATGAAATTAAATAAGTATTACAACATGATATTCTTTCACTGTCTATGGACCCCCTAAAGTAGCCTTGGCCACCCCATGTATAAAAGTCTAGTTCCACCACTGCTTCTCAAGCGTCTCGTTAGTCGATATTCCACTCCTTGAGGATCAACAAGATTAACAACGCATCTATGGTATCCTAGGATAGGTATAGTATCCCAGCTGGGAAACCACAAAACCTTGATGAATTGTGCGTAGGTGAAGCCAGCGATAACCTTGCATTTGTCCACTGGTTGTTATTTCATGTTGGACAAAAGCGAGTACGTTGCGCAATTTGGAAAAAAAAAAGAAAACGAAAGCGATGAGTGTGTGTTAGAAATCAGGAATGGTAAGAGAACATTGTGCTTGGTACGTTTTTCATCTTCAGACTTAGCTCTTCAGCCGACAAAGTTTAAATCCCGTCTGGCTAGCGTGCTTCTCTTAATGTTTACGAGTTAGGTCAGTAGGCGGAGAGTAGGTGGTCTTTTGTGGCTGTTCGAATGCATTCGACCAAATGAGCGTTTACACTACGAAAGCAATCCGATCAAATGGAACCTCTACCTCTGGAAGTGGTCGAAAGTGGACAAGCTTAAAAACCGATACCAGGTGTAAACAGGACCTTAAAAGTTAAACTCCATAGTTCAAACGCATTTTCAAATGCAAACTAGTTTATTGAATTTGTCAAAAAATAGTGTCCAACATTGTATTTACATGCATCACAAGTAATTTGTCATTTTATTATCATGAACAAGCATTGCCATTTGTTTTGTGGTGGAAATTACATTTTAAACATTTTTGGAATAAAATAGCCAACTCCTTTGTCTTGCTAAAGGTGTGTTCAACATGAACACACCTTTAGCACAGGTGTGTTCTGACTTGTATAAAGCATTCACATGGTCATAAAACTAGAATTTTGAGAGAGGACCGACTTGTATCACCTGACCATTGCAACATCATGTGGAAACACTCAAAATGGTAGTGGCTTTAGCAGTAAAATATAGTTAAGCCACCGAGTTAAGCGATTATTTCATATAATTCATATATTTATGTCTAATAATTCCTTTAATTTACTATTGTTAATATAAAGACACAATAGAGTTTAATGTAGTTAGCACAGAGTTGAATATACTGATAATTACACAGTGGAACGATATCGTTGGAATCACTTTCAGAGCCATTTTTTCCAGCTGATGAATGATAAAAACATTGACAGCCAATCATAATCCATTCTTCTTTGAAGAGCTCTGGCATTTAAAGCGGCAGACGACGGGCAGACAGATTCATTTTGGCATTAATAGTGTTGTCTTAGAAATGCATAATTACAAGTCTGAGGATGTGAACAACTCAGAGTAGAGCATCCGGGTTTCATCTTGTAAATACAACATGGCATGAATGCAGCATATGGATAGACCAGTGGTTCTGGGAATGGGATGAGGGTTGGAGCTAAACTTTGCAGGAAAGTGAACCCTGAGGGCCAGAGTTGATAACTCCTGCGCTAGACACTTTTTGTACAGCTCAACTGGAAATGACCCGAAATATTCTGCTCACAGGTGATTTTTACCTAGATTTTTCTTTGATTTCTTGTTCACACATGATAGCACAATGACGAAGAATAGAACAAAACAGTCTTTAATAATATCCAAACTCTGAACACTCATGGAGAAATACATAAATAACAACCAAGTAAAACATTGACGATACTGAACATTGAACTGAAGAAACTAAGGGCTTAAATACACACAGAGTAATCAACAGAACTAAGAACAGGTGCGGAACTCAATTAACAACCCGGGCAAGAACAAAACCAAACTAAAACACAAATGAGCTAACAGAGCTAAACATAACCGTCACACTGGGACATGGGTTAAAAATTAAATCTATAGATAAATGGCTAATGTAAATAAGACATGGTTTAAAGTTTTAGATGGTTTTATTGTACTCTTCATATAGTGTGGTTTTAAGGATATCAGGACATGTACAGTACATTGGCAAAAAACGGTTAGCCCATGGAGTAATGTATGCAAGCAAACACTATAATATCAGGTGTAGAGAAATATAAAACAGAATATATATGTCAATATGTCATTAAGCCACACTATACACTAGGGGTGTGACGAGACGCTTATCTCACAAGATGAGACGAGACACGAAATTGGATTCACGAGAACGAGACGAGACTTGTACTTTTAAGAAATCCTCAATGATGAAATACATGACTAGAAAAATTATTTGCAGGTGCATTTGAAATGTTTTAACTCATCATCTTGTAATGAATGTCATTTCAGTTCTACTTTCTGAGTATGAATTTGTCGTCATATGCAGTAAAAGACTCAAGCGCTGTAAAAGGTTTTGCACAAACTCAACTCACTGGCTTCTTTCCTGTATGATTGTCTCTTCGGACCTTAGAACTGCACATGATTTATGAGCTTCTACAACTTTTGACTTCCTAACTGAACTCCTTCCTACAAATGTATCATAGATCAAGTGCAAACAATAAGTGCAACCATAATCAAAGTACTCAATATTCTCAATATTCAAAGTGCAAATTTTTCTTCAAACATGATACAGAGCTAAGAGATGGTTACAACTACACAGATAGCTTTCATATTGAGAGATATTCGCATGCCTCAGGGAGCCGCTTTCAAACAGCGGTAACATATTGAAATGTTACAAAATTTCACTTTCAATTTTGCGATCATGCATACTCTGTGAATAGGAAGCGGTGGTGCTGAACGCGCATTAAAATAGACATTTGTGTGACGCTTCTGTTGCGCAAAGAATCCTCCGCCATGGTCCAGTCGGTCTTCTCGTCACGTGATCAGTGATCAGTGATCGCTATGTACGGCTCGAACAGCTCGTGTTGGATGAGCTGATGGAATTGAAGTGACCGTTATCCACCTGAATTAAATTGTTTTTATTTCTATAAAAAGCAAAACTATAGTGGAGGCGTAATGTAAACGTAGCGGTGACATATTATATCCTAACTTCACCCTCACACTCCGTCATGACACATTTTGATACATTTTAGACTCGCGAGATCTCGTAGACCCCCTCGTGGGTAGTTTTGTTTGTGTTTGTTTTATTTTATTATTTAAATAAAACCTTATTTCTTCCTGCACTTGAGTCCTCGCTCCTTTTCACCCATACCCAACGTGACACCCCTACTATACACTATATTGCCAAAAGTATTGGGACACCCCTAAAAATCATTGAATTCAGGTGTTCCAATCACTTCCATGGCCACATGTGTATAAAATCAAGCCCCTAGGCATGCAGACTGCTTCTACAAACATTTGTGAAAGAATGGGTTACTCTCAGGAGCTCAGTGAATTCAAGCATGGTACCGTGATAGGTTGCCACCTGAGCAATAAATCCATTCGTGAAATTTCTTTACTACTAAATATTCCACGTTCAACTGTTAGTGTTATTATAATGTTAGTGGAAGCAATTGGAAACAACAGCAACTCAGCCACGAAGTGGTAGGCCACGTAAAATCACAGAACGGGCTCAGCGCATGCTGAGACGCACAGTGCGCAGAAGTCGCCAACTTTCTGCAGAGTCAGTAGCTACAGACCTCCAAACTTCGTGTGGCCTTCAGATTAGCTCAAGAACAGTGCGTCGAGAGCTTCATGGAATGGGTTTCCATGGCCGAGCAGCTGCATCCAAGCCTTACATCACCAAGTGCAATGCAAAGCGTCGGATGCAGTGGTGTAAAGCACCCCGCCACGGGACTCTAGAGCAGTGGAGACGTGTTCTCTGGAGTGACGAATCACGCTTCTCTGTCTGGCAATCTGATGGAAGAGTCTGGGTTTGGCGGTTGCCAGGAGAACGGTACTTGCCAAGTGTAAAGTTTGGGGGGTTATGGTGGGGGGTTGTTTTTCAGGGGTTAGACTTGGCCCCTTAGTTCCAGTGACAGGAACTCCTAATGCTTCAGCATACCAAGACTTTTTGGACAATTTCATGCTCCCAACTTTGTGGGAACAGTTTGGGGATGGCCCCTTCCTGTTCCAACATGACTGCGCACCAGTGCACAAAGCAAGGTCCATAAAGACATGGATGAGCAAGTTTGGTGTGGAGGAACTACACATGTGCTCCTAGAAGAATGGTCAAAAATTCCCATAAACACACTCCTAACCCTTGAGGAAAGCCTTCCCAGAAGAGTAGAAGCTGTTATAGCTGCAAAGGGTGGGCCAACTCCATATTAAACCCTACGGATTAAGAATGGGAAGTTCATGTGCATGTAAAGGCAGACGTCCCAAAACTTTTGGCAGTATAGTGTATACAGTATGTGTCATTAAGCCACAATGAGGATATAAAAAGTATAAATATTAGCAGAGTGATACTAACCAAATGGATTTGTATACATTGGTAAACACTTTCATGCATGATATACAGAAGCACCACACCACAAAAAGTCTTATAAATGTACAGTAATGCTTAAAAGGTTGTTGAAACTCAACAATTTTGACACTTTAGTCACTGTAATATAGTCTTTCATTATGACATTTTAGATGTTTTTTTCATAACCAAGATTTGAATGTATAAAACATGTTAAGTAACGCTTCCTTTTATCATTTTCCTCCAGAGACATTGAAACACAGAGTAGTAATTAAACTCATTCACAGAGATCAGCCTCTGCCACATGGGGATTTGCTCTAGTTCTGTCCTTTGTTCACACCCGGGGGAGCAGCAGAGCAAGGGGTGTATAAAACTACCTGTCAATCACTCCCATTGTCTGTGCTGAGCATGTTAGATAACTGATGCCCATTTAAGGCGAGACACTACAGGTGAATAGGGATTTTTTTTAAATTAGAAGATACCACTGTGAAACTTCTCCAGTTTATTACTGGCATAAACATAAGAAAAAAAATGTGTTACAAGTTTTGTGTAAATTAATGTTTTACTATACAAATTAGGCCTGATATACTTAAATATACGCTCATTTGCATACATTTCCAAAAACTAAATCTAGAAATTGGAAAGGACCAGGTTTAAAATTCATGTTCCTATTTGCTGACATATTAGATGAAAGGGCTTTTACAGAGGGTATTCTGGATATCTTATTTTGTGCTTTAGTAAATTAGAGAATACTGACAATAGCCTTAAAAAAATAAACTCCTTTTTGGAGTAAAAGGACCTATACCTCAGGATAGGAATGATATATCAACAAATCCCTCTGTAAAAGCCTTCAGAATATAGTCAAGTATAAGACTGGAAAGTTTGGTGCTTGTAGGTGCTACTGAAGTGGATATATCTGACTCTGAGTGTGAGAAAAAACTACCTTAACAAACACACATAACAACAGTCACAAAAACTGCAAACGAACTGTCCCTGTTTTTTGTATGTCCATCTATAACTAATTGAATCTAATTTGCTGACGGGGTTTCATCATCTAATCTGTTGTTGTTTACTTTCTTTTTACTAGCTCTTGCAAGTGACAGCTGTTGCCGTCCTTTCTGTGAACGTTTATGAGCTGATTTCTGAGTTGTTGCATTTTCTCTCAGGTGGAGAATAAACAAGGAAGTGGCAGCGCGTATCACGTGACGCGTGAGAACCAATCACATAGTTGGAAATTCACATCGACCAATCAGATGTGGTTTTCGGCTGTAGATTCCCCGGCAAACTTTCGCAGTTGGTTATTTCTACAAAGGAAATGCCCATATTTGGATTACAGCTGTGTATGAGACTGAGAACTTTACAAATTATAACAGGCATGACATGTTTCTGTGAATGGAGACGGCACGGGAGCTCGCGTTAGAACGTTATAACTTTTGGTGATTTCCGGTAGAAATCTAAAGGCGCAAATCGACAAAATATAATGAAATAACCACCTTAATGTGTGATGTTGACATATTTTTTATTTTGACATGAAAGCTTACATGTTAAGGGAGCAAACTGGCCCAAAATCTCAAAATTGACCACTGCATGAAAAAACGATGTTTTCACCTGCCGTGTCTCGCCTTAACTCTTTCCCTGCCATTGACGGAAATTTCTGTCATTTGTGAGAGAACGCTTTTCCGCCATTGATGGAATTTTCCGGCTTTCCGTGTTTTTACTGTTATACGGTTGGGGGCACTGTGACACATCTTCTGAAAGAGTACTGAATCTCCTGATCAAAACACAGGTGAAAAAAGCAGAAACAAGTAATATCAGATGTAAGCAGATGCATATGTAAAATAACACAATCATCAACATTAAACAGCATATAAATCTAAACTGCCTAAACATTTTAAACATTGCATTAAACATTTTTGGAAACAACATGAACTAGAAATTAAAAATAAATGTTTTATTCTTAGTTAATGTTAATTTCAACATTTGCTAATACATTATTAAAATTAAAGTTGTTTTTATTAACTAACATTAACAAAGGTTAATCAATACTGTAACAAAAGTATTGCTCATTTAATGTTAGTTAATGCATTTATCAATGTTAACTAATAGGACCTTTTGTAAACTGTGTTACCAATTTATTTAAAGCATTTACCTATTTTGACATCAGAACTGATCAAATTGATCAAAATATCTATATTATTGTAAAATGTACAAATACATGTATAATATAAATATATGAAGTTGTTTTTTTTACAATTCTAATGTTGTGCATATGTAACAGTTTTACATTTTCATCAACTGGCAATATGTCCATATTGTACTTTTCAGCATATTTCTAAAAGTACAAAATTGTGTGTGTACATTATGTACAAATATTTGCAAATTCTTATGAAATCACTCTGGATATACAGTGCATCCGGAAAGTATTCACAGCGCTTCACTTTTTCCACATTTTGTTATGTTACAGCCTTATTCCAAAATGGATTAAATTCATTATTTTCCTCAAAATTCTACAAACAATACCCCATAATGACAATGTGAAAGAAGTTTGTATGAAATCTTTGCAAATTTATAAAAAAAAAAAAAAAAAAAATCACATCTACATAAGTATTCACAGCCTTTGCTCAATACTTTGTTAAAGCACCTTTGGCACCAATTACAGCCTCCAGTCTTTTTGAGTATGATGCTACAAGCTTGGCACACCTATTTTTGGGCAGTTTCTCCCATTCTTCTTTGCAGTACCTCTCAAGCTCTGCCATTGTGCACAGCCATTTTCAGATCTCTCCAGAGATGTTCAATCGGGTTCAAGTCTGTTCAACAGTCCCATAGCCACTTCTTTGTTATATTGGCTGTGTGCTTAGGGTCGTTGTCCTGTTGGAAGATAAATCTTCGCCCCAGTCTGAGGTCCAGAGCGCTCTAGAGCAGGTTTTCATCAAGGATGTCTCTGTACATTGCTGCAGTCGTCTTTCCCTCGATCCTGACTAGTCTCCCAGTTCCTGCTGCTGAAAAACATCCCCACAGCATGATGCTGCCAGCACCATGCTTCTGTCAGGGTTCTGTCACTTCGGTCTAGTTTTGCTCTTGGGTTTGTGCCAGAGCCCTGACACTGCTATATTGTCATGTTTGGTGTGAGGACATGGCTTGTCATGTGTTTCTTTGTGCCATGTGCTCTCATGTCTATTGTCTTGACCCCGCCCCTCTTGTTACCTGATAATTGGTTCATTTGCCCCACCTGTCTTCCCTCATTAATTGCCTTGTTTGCTCCCTATTTAGTCTCCTTGTGTTTGCAGTCCTGTGTTGGATCGTTGTGTTTGGTATGTTCTAGTTTTCCCCCTCGTGGGTTGTTTTTGTCACGTTTTTGTCATTAATAAAGCCCATATTCTCCTGCACTTGAGTCCTCGCTCCTTTCACCCATACCCGTCACGTGACAGCTTCACTGTAGGGATGGTATTGGCCAGGTGATGAGCAGTGCCTGGTTTCCTCCAGACATGACGCTTGCCATTCAGGCCAAAGAGTTCAATCTTTGTTTAATCAGACCAGAGAATTTTGTTTCTCATGGTCATAGAGTCCTTCAGGTGCCTTTTGGCAAACTCCAGGTAGGCTGTCATGCGCCGTCTGGCCACTCTACCATACAGGCCTGATTGGTGGAGTCCTGCAGAGATGGTTGTTCTTCTGGAAGGTTCTCCTCTCTGCACAGTGAAACGCTGGAGCTCTGTCAGAGCGACCATCGGGTTCTTGGTCACCTCCCTGACTAAGGCCCTTCTCCCCTGCTCAGTTTGGCCGGGCGGCCAGCTCTAGGAAGAGTCCTGGTGGTTCCAAACTTCTTCCATTTATGGATGATGGAGGCCACTGTGCTCATTGGGACCTTCAATGCTGCAGAAATTTTTCTGTACCCTTCCCCAGATCTGTGCCTCGATACAATCCTGTCTCGGATGTCTACAGACAATTCCTTGGACGTCTTGGCTTGGTTTGTGCTCTGACATGCACTGTTAACTGTGGGACCTTATATGGGTGTGTGCCTTTCCAAATCATGCCCAATCAACTTAATTTACCACAGGTGGACTCCAATCAAATTGTAGAAACATCTCAAGGATGATCAGTGGAAACAGGATGCACCTGAGCTCAATTTTGAGTGTCATGGCAAAAGCTGTGAATACTTATGTACATGTGATTTTTTTTCGTTTTTTATTTTTAATAAATTTGCAAAGATTTCAAACAAACTTCTTTCACGTTGTCATTATGGAGTATTGTTTGTAGAATTGAGGAAAAAAATAATGAATTTAATCCATTTTGGAATAAGGCTGTAACATAACAAAATGTTGAAAAAGTGAAGCGCTGTGAATACTTTCCGGATGCACTGTAGTCACATCTGTCAAGCTCAAAGCACCATAAAAGCACTTGTCTTTAAGTCTTCTGGGGCCATACGATAGCTTTGTGTAAGGAACAGGTCTCTTCTATCAGCCATGGTCACTTTTGCATGGAATACTGTTGTATGGAAAAGAGCTGATGAAGGAAATTCTCCTTTTGTATTCTACAGGATATATACAACAGCTTTGGAAGAACATGAGTGTGAGTAAATAATGACTTTGATGATTTTTATTTTTTGTTTAACTATAAAAGCAATATGGCAAAAGATGAAGTCTTGGCTGTTAGTTTTGTTGGGTATTTGTTGAGTGTGTGTGTCTGTGTGTGCCTATAGGGCTAGAGCCACAAGACTACTGAGAGGGGAGGACAAGGTCTTGGAGGGAAGCACAGGGTGAGAGATGACTCAATCAGCCAAAAGCACCTGCTCCTGCTTCTACTCAACGCTCAGGCCTATTAATACATCCATACACACACACAACTCAGATAATCCCACTTTCTTCAGCTAGGCTCCTTTTCAGACTGTCATATTCAATCACATCTCAACAATTCCAGGTAGTTCTGTGTTTTCTTTTGTGTTTGAGATTTTGGATCTTGTAGTTCTTTCAGCATTTTGTAGGGTCACAATTTAATTTGATTCTGTGATTTTAGTTTTGAGGTCCGTTCACACCGATAACTACACTCTTATATAAAAAGGTTCTATATGGAGACCTAGGATTCTTGACTGAATTTTAAAGAACTCTTTATGCCAAAAAGGTTCTATATAAGGAGAAATGTCTTAAATGACTGCATAAAACTTTCACGTTTAACAGGTTATTTCATCTTTTCCTCTATGTTTACATGCTGTTTAATTCATAAAATGTAATCAAAACATTTAAAAGAATCCACACCACATCTATAACGATAATTATTTTTTTTTCCAGGTGATGAATGACAAAAACAATCATTGTCAATCTTTGGCAGCCAATTATAAAAATCATTCTAAATGTAAACGAATAGCAGTCCACAACACAACTATAATGATAACGCCACAGAGGAACGCCTAATGAAATATCATTGGAATCACCTTCAGAACTTTTTATTTTTCCAGCTGATGAATGATAAAGACAGCCAATCATAATCCATCCTGCTTAAAAGAGCTAGAGCATTTAAAGCAGCAAACGAGGGAACTGCAGAACTGTTTATAATAAACAGATTGATATTGTGTGTTGGTGTGGACGCTAATATAGTTATCATTATAGTTATCTTTATTTATTTATTCATAAGCATGATTAATGTGTTTGATTTTAGAATTCCAAACAACCCTCAGATGGCTTTCAGACAGGAAGACATGGAATAATAAAATCACGCCGTAGTCTGTATAATGCTGAAACTTGAGATCAATGTTTCATACAAAATATTGCTCCTGCTGGTTGTTTCCCTCTCTACAGTCAGCTGAGAACATCAACTGGCATTTTACTGAAGTGAAATGTCAAGGTCATTCAAATGTTTTTTTCTCTTTTCTCCTCTCTCTGAATCACTGATGTAGTCCCCTCTGCGGTAGGGTCAGAAACATCTGTTCTGTGTTTATCATAAATATCTAAATTAATTAAGGATTCAAACCATGCCAATACAATACATATTTATCATTCTGCTACCACTGTGTGGCTTTGAAATTTTTAATGAGATACAAGCTGGAAATGCACAAACGCTTCATAAACGAGCTGGAAACTGTACTCTGGTGAACTGTGGAGTTTGTAAATGCCATGAGATGTCAATCTTATGGAGCTGTGGGATGATCATTCATAGTGTTCATTGAAAAAGCACATTAAATAGAGTGACATCAAGGAGTGGGCTGATTGTACCACTTAAAATTTACACTTGGAGCAGGTGACTTTTTTTACTATTTGCACTGACCGTAACTGTAAAAAATGAGCTAAGATCATCTTCTTATTGGACTCTATGCATAATTGCTTCCGCATTTAGGCTCAGTGGACACCGCAACTTCCGGTACAGTGCAGAATATGGAAATTGTGAGAAAATTAAGCACAAAATCTTGAGGAAGTGTCCCACAACAGGACAAAGCAATATTGATAGGATCCACTTTTACGCTAAGATATATGTGACCCTGGACCACAAAACCAGTCATAAGTCGCACAGGTATATTTGTGGCAATAGCCAACAAATAAATTGTGTGGGTCAAAATTATAGAGTTTTCTTTTATGCCAAAAATCATTAGGATATTAAGTAAAGATCATGTTCCATGAAGATATTTTGTAAATTTCCTACCGTAAATATATAAAAAATGTATTATTAGTAGTAATATGCATTGCTATGGACTTCATTTGGACAACTTTAAAGGCAATTTTCTCAATATTTAGACTTTTTTTCAAATAGTTGTATCTCGGCCAAATATTGTCATATCCTAACAAACCATACATCAATGGAAAGCTTATTTATTCAGCTTCCATATTGTGTATAAATATCAATTTTAAAAAATCGACCCTTATGACTGGTTTTGTGGTCCAGGGTCACATATAGAGTTTATGGAACTAATTACTAAAGGCGCGGTCACATTAGCAAAATTTGGTCCATTAGGTCTATTGTCTGTTATCAACAGTGTAGCGACAAACTTAGTTCATTTTATGGAGCTCTCTGCTAACGAACTGATGATCTGAATTAGGTGTGTTAAATAAGGGAGATATACAAAATGAGCAGAGAGGTGGGTCGCAAGGACCAGGATTGAAAACGTCTCGGTTTCATATATAACCCTGGTTCCCTGAAGGAGGGAACGGAGATGTTACGTCGGCATCACCGATGTATAGGGATCCCAGTATGTTGGTGACGTCGACATAACGTCAAAAGTGACCGACTGAAAGGGAACGTCTCGGTTATGTATGTAACCCTCGTTCCCTGAAGGAGGGAACGGAGACGTTATGTCGACGTCATGTCGACGTCACCAACATACTGGGATCCCTATACGTCGGTGATACATTGGTGATGTCGACGTAACGGCGAACATGACCGACGTGAAAGGGAACCACTGCTGTAGAGGGTAGGCAGTGATATGTTTCTTACCATATAGAACAACATTGTGGTTTTGTAAAGAACATTTTTATCTGTGTATTGGCAGGGCTGGAAGATTGCCTTGTCTTGTTGATGTGGTATTTCCATATTAAACCTGGAGTTTAACCGAGGGATTTGAAAAACCTGCTTGCTCATGAGCTAGTCCCAGACCCACGGGATCTAAACAGGAAGTTTATTCGCTCTTAGACCTGCACGGTGCCCTGCTCGTTTTACCCCATCACACTTTCAGTGAGGGCAGCCGACTGTTAATTAAGAAAATGTTTACAGCTTTCTGCATAAATTACATGCTTGCTGTAGAAAGTCAATGAGATTCATGTTTGGCTTTTCTCTAAAGGTGAGTATTAATAATGTTTTTTACTGGGCTAATTATGCTAAACTTTTACATGGGTTCCAGATTCTCTTATTACCGTGATGAAGTGTAAAACACTAAAAATGGATAGAAATGTCCACTGAACACTATATATATATATATTGCATTTTATATATTGCTATGTTTAATTTATATAGATTTGAAGTTTTAAAAACCATCCCTTAAATTTCATGATTTTGAAAATGATTTGATTGCATTCAATCTTAATGAAAGGCTGAAAGCTGGATTTTTAAACTCTGGGAGAGCAGGGATAATGGTAATGATCAACCATTATTTCATGTTGTTTTCTTGTCTGATTTGGTCACAATATTATAAAACAAATTGATATCATATTCACTTTGACTCTTTTAAGTTGACTCTGAGGCAGTATCTTAATACAGAGAATGAATAACAAACCTTCTACTATCATATTGTAAATACAATTGTTAGGCTTAGCTGATTCATTTTATGTTGTTGTAATTACTCTCCCATTCAAATAATTTGATGTCTATCTCTTCTTATTACACTCTAGCATATTCTAAATTTCGTTAAACTTGTACAATTATAATAAAGTATCTTACTCTTACTATTCCTTTACTGTCAGCCTGTAACTGTCTGATTTGGCTGATGCTCAGTGGGCTCTCCCTCACTCTCTGAGCCCTCATTTTTTCTCCTGACCATAGATGACACAAAATCTCATCTCAGCACTTTTGGCTATGCTATGCTATTTTTAATTTTGTCATTTCATCAGAATATCAACATTTGTGAGATTTGGTCAGTCAAAACAGTTTTGAGGTTAATTGATCTAATTTTGTGTCTCTCAAAAATAGTGATCTATGACACTGTATTATGTTGAATATCAAAGTTTTTGTGTCTATTTGTTAATGAGGGATTTGTGGACACAATGCTTTTGGTTTTGTAGAGTAAATGTCATAGCTTTTATTTTGAAGTAAAAAGATAAAATTAGTTAAGATGACCCAGCCAGAATTGGCACAGAAGGCCCCAAGTGGCATGTTGTTACTGGTGTTATTGTTTTTAAATGTAATACTTATTGTAATTAATGGGGTTATTATTTAATATTTTCATGAATTAGATGTACATTTCAGGCATCTTCGCTTTTATTAAAACCTATAGGTTAATTGAGTGAATTCTATTATGACAAAATCTATTATGTTTTTTATTATGACATCTTCAATTAAAACATATATTCATTTCATATAATAACACATTATTTTTAAGGGGGGCATCTTCCCGCATGTTGCCCTACTATTAATATGGCCTTAATAAAAATATTATAAATATGATGTATGTTGTAGATTACTAGTATCAACTAAGACAACTGATTATAATAGGTAATATAATTTACAGGAGTTAAAGTGTGACAATCCATTATTGTTTTTTTTGTCTACAAAGTGTGCCAACAACAGCAAATTTGGTTTTATTTATATTAGATCAGATCGGGTACAAAAATGTGATTAGACAAGAATTCTAATTCTCTTCCAAGAACGTTGATTTTGTACAAGTTTTTAGCACTATTAGAAGACCAGGAGCAAAACATTACCGACAGAAATACAAAAACAAACTACCAAATTACTAATTCCACGGATCAACCACTATCTTTATTGTGGATTGTAATGCCTGTTAATCTACCTGTTAATGCGACGACACTCATTCAGTGACTGTTTGTCTCCGCTCTCCAGTTGTGCTCTCCGCACAGACTGTGAGTGATGCTGGGGAGCGAGCGGGAAAACACGCAGCGGATTAGCGGGATCTGGGCTCTTTAGCGGAGGTAAAACAGAAGACTTTTAGCGGGGATGGGGAGCGAGAGGGGCACCTCAGCTGATGAGGGCAGAGGGGCAGTGGCTCTAGCCACTGGGCCACCCTCCTGTGCACAACCCTGTTCCTTAGTGAATGAGTATTTTTGAGTCAATGATTCAAAGATTCACTCATAAAGATGTACGAATCAGTGGCTGTGTCTGAAATCGCATACTCTCTGAGTAGGTACTTCTTTTGAAAAAGTAATCACTTCATGCCTGTTAAAAAACAATGTTCTATATAGCACGAATGTGTGCAGTATGAATTTAATCCCGATGTTGTCATTGTTACACAGCTATCATCATATGTAATTTCAGTGCCATTTACAAATTTCAGAATCTCACCGGTAGTAGTAGATAATCTGGAAAGTATGTTTTCACATACTGTTTTTCACCTACTATATAGTATAGAAGTATTCATATTCTGATGCAGCATGTGAATGAATTAAGTGAATGATTCAGTGATTTCCACATAAAGACAGTCACTTGTCGCCACCTACTGGTGCAACCATGTAACTTGCAAAAAGGCTCACTGAAAATAAAACTCTACTAATAATACACAGACAATGCCGTGCAGCCAATCAGAATCGAAGAACAAAACTAACTGATGAAACTAAACATTTTCTGAGTTCATTAGCAAAAACACCATACAACGTTAGGAAACAACGAGGTAGATGGAAAAACAGAACCTTTTCTTTGAAAACACACCCCTTGCATGTCCTTGCTGTACTGTGCCCTGTGTTTTGTTGCACAGATCATTTTCCTTACTTAACACATAAAGACCTTTTTCCAGCCCTTCCATTATATTGGTAAAATTACAATATAACATACAGGTCATAGAGGCGTTAGAGGATAAGTGTAGAGAAGTCGTATGGCTGCAGTTTTCTCTACAAGCTGTGCCTCAGGCAGAGGAATTGCCTGCTGTAGTGGTTGCTAAATTGTCCACAGACGGTTTAAAGGATGTTGGGAGCTCTGTTATCTCGCCAGTTTGTTTCTGTTTTCATTCAAGTGAGTTCAATCTTGGTTGTGACACAATATTTGCAGACGTTTTAGTACTTAGATGATGAACAAACTGAACATCTCACGTCATGTAAGCGATAAACACTGTGATTACTGGTTACCAGCCCCAACAAGTGCACTCTGGGTGTCCACAATTTACTGAAAGCAATTTGTGACAGTGTTAATAATAGAACTGTCAGCGGTGTTACCTGCTACCAAGGCTGCCACTCAATTGCTAACATAGACACATGCGTGGAGAAATTACAGCCCATCTGCTTTTGAAAGATCTAGTTGTCATAAATAACTCATCTTAATAGCATCATATCTATAGGTTATGGAAATGGACCAAGGGCCCCATGTCACCTTCCTGATGATAACAGGTAACTAGCATTGGGATAAACTGTTTTCTGGGGGGTTATTTGTGTCTAAAGATGTGAGTGTCGTCCGGTTGTAATATAGTTGCTTGGAGTGATTGAGAAAAATGTCACTTCACTCAGCAAGTGATGAAATCTGACATATGGCATCAAAGCATCATTAAGGCTACACCTACTGGAGGAGGGTCGAGGTCTTGAAGGAGATTTTAGCAGGAGGGGAAGTGATTGCAGGATGAGGAGGGCATTAAACAGCTTGGAGGCACCACTGTTGGGTAGATACAATACAGAAATTGAGTAAATAGGGCTACGCTGTAAGATGTTGTATGATGATAAACATTGAAGTGTTAAGGAGCCCAGCATGTGAAGAGCTCGATTTGGAGGATTGATCGATCATACCCTTTAGGGATTTCATTAGTGAAGACCTCATGTTATGTACAACAGTAAGTGATTTGCAGCCTATTTTAGCCAGGAACCGCCCTTTCAAAGAGACCTTCTAGATGATATTTATAGTGACCACTCACAGGGGAGGTTTTATATACCAGAATAAAAATAAAACAATTTGGCAAACAGTTGTACAGAAAACGCATATAGACTCTGATGCCATTAACTAGAAAAATTTTGGCAAATCTAGTGATTATTTCATCTTCAAAAATGCTTATTTTATTAACACTATAATTTGTTAAGGGGCCATTGACAGAATACATATTTGCATTCCACTGCGCCACATCATTTTTCTATGTAAACATGGACTAGACGGACTGATATGTCCGTGGGCCCTATCATACACCCGGCGCAATGCGGCGCCAGGTGCGACGCAAGTGTTTTTTGCTAGTTTCAGCCCGACGCAGTTATCATTTTCACATCCTGCACCACGTTGTTTAAATAGCAAATGCATTTGCACCCATTTGTGCGCCCATGGGTGTGCTGGTCTGAAAACGAGGTGTGTTCAGGCGCATTGTTGGCGCGTTGTTATTTTGAATGACTGCGCCATTGACCAACTGAAACCTGGTCTAAAGTTAATAGCGCAGTATTTTTTGTGTTTTTTAAAGCGTGCGTTAGTAATATGCGCCTATAGGCGGGTGCACAATGCACTTACACTCTGCTTATTACATACACAGGGACGCTCAACAGACCAAATATTAAAAATAAAAGGATTACAATGTAAACGATTATTATTGTGTACATAAAGATAAAAATGCCTAGATGTCATAATGGACAGTCATTGCATGTATCAGAATTACCTATTTGCAGTAATGATGAATGAAATTGGCTACTTATTTAACCAAACGTGGAAATACACACATGTATTTAAACTGACTCGTCAGGTTGAGGGTGTCTATATTCTGCCATGTAAATAGCGAATCCGCCATGGTGCAAGCACAACTGGCTTTTAAAGGGAATGGGAGATGAGACTCTGATTGGTTTATTGCACGTTATGCCCAAAACACTCCCATGACTCATTAAGAGAATAGGGACAACCCTTTTAGACCATGCGCAGGGCGTGCTGACCATTTTTCCCGTCGTTAAACTAGCAAAAGTGGATTTGGACACGCCCCTAAGTGCACTTGTGCTGTGCGCTTTAGACCATGCGCTTAGATCGTTAAAATAGGGCCCTGTGTCTTTTGCATTTCACGCATGACAGTGGCACTCAAGTTAAAATAAATGGCATAATAAGTTCAACTTTTTTAAAAATTCATCTCAAGACCATGCGTTTTTTTTTTTCCATTCCACTGCCCAGGTCTTGCATATTTCAATGCGAGGTGTTTTTGCGTTCAGCTGCACTGTATTTTCATTGATTTTCTATGTAAACATGAGCTCTCGGATGTCTTTGACCATTGCGCTTGTGTCTTTTACAGCGTCTCACACATAACGCAGTGTTCAAGTTGCAGTTTTTGACAATTACTAAAACACTAAACCCCATTCTCTAAAGCAAATTCTAGGTCTAAGCCAATTGTTCACACTTGTTTCTAATGATGTGATCAAACCAACTGTACAAAATATAAGCCAGCTCAGAGTGCACATGTGCACTGAATGTTGATATGAACAATGGATGGAAACAATCTGAGAGGGAGAGGAGAAAGAGTATGTGTATGAGGTGGTGGACGAGGATGAAGAGGATGAGAACAATGAAGAGCAAGGTGTGGAGTGTTGTCAAAACTGTATCCGGCACACCAGAGAGTTTTTTTCTTTGCCTGGCTTCATTGCCTGTGATGAGGACAAAGTCCTCAGGCTGGACCCAACATGAAGACGTGATGCTGAGGCAGTATGAATCTCTCCTTGACCTTGATTTTGAAGTGTACTGTAACATGCTTTCCAGTTTTCTTTGACCTTGTGGGCTTTTACATTTGGGCTACTGTATTTTTACAGTGTGCAAGTGCTGAATATATAGACATTCAACACTTACTAAGTTGCGATTACTATACTTTTTTTACCCAGAAATTATAAATGTGTTGTTTACTGTGTACAATATAATTTTTTTTTCTCTGTAACATGCTCTGGATGCTGTGTTCTCCATTTTTCTATGTAGTGTCTAATGAATGATCTGTAGAGTTTATATATTGACTGGCTGATCCGAAAGCATTGTTGGATTTTGAGTACAGATGAAGTAGTTTTGAGCCGATTGTTTGATTTTGACAGAAGTCAAGGGTTTTGTGAATGTATTTTGAAGATTTGGTTTTGTGTTTTAATGTTGTGAGAAAAAGGGTGAAGGTTTCAAGAACATTAAAAGAAGTTCAACTTTTTAATAACAAGTCTTTAGACCCTGTGTTTTTTTTCTCTGCCCTGCGTATCACATTTTTGTATTCCATTGTGCTGCTTTTCTATTGTTTTTCAATGTAAACATGGTAGATGGACATCTTTGACCATTGCACTTGTGCCTAGCATATTTTGCAGTGTCTCAGGCTTGACAAGGCGTTCTAAAAATTAGGCATTCAAGTTAACTCTTTCCCCACCAGCATTTTTAAAAAAAACAGTGCCAGCCACTGCCAGCCTTTTTCACAAAAATGCCTTGGCCCCCAGAATATTTTGTTGTATGAATATCTTAACATGCAATATATCAAAAGAAAGAACAAGCCCTGTAGCAACTCATAATGTAATAACTGCACATAATGTAAAAACTACACAATGTAATAAGTATTACATTATTATTGTAATAAAATATTCATAATGTAATAATTTTCTCAAAATGTAATAAAATCTTGAGCTCATTACTCAATTACTATTACTCCTCCTCCTCCTCCTACTACTACTACTACTTCTACTACTACTAATACTACTATTTCTACTATCTCTACTTCTAGTATACATATGGTGTACTTACTGTTAAATGACAAACAAACAGTGTTAAATACCAACGTGTTAAAATGTTGTAAAAAATAAAAATAAAAAAAACACTATCAATATACCAATGAGGTGGGTGTGTGTGTGTGTGTGTGTGTGTGTGTGTGAGTGTGCGAGTGTGTACAGGTAAATGTGGTCTGTGAGGACACAAATGTGTATAATGACATGGGTATTTCAACGTAAACATGGTTTATGCAGACACTTCCTGTGTCCTTGTAAACTAAATGGCTTAAAACAACATAAGAAAAAATGCTGATTTTTTGTGTGATGGGTAGGTTTAGGGGTCGGGTAGGGGGATAGAAGATACGGTTTGTACAGTATAAAAATTATTACACCTATGGAGAGTCCCAGTGAACCGCATACTCAAGAATGTGTGTGTGTGAGTTGAAAAATACAGTACAACACACCCCTGCCAAAACTGCTGGGTTTTGTGATGTAAAAAAGAAAAAAAGAAAGATAAATAACTTTTACACCTTTAAACTACTACTAGTAGTAGCAGTATCAGTAATCTGGTGGATTTTGTAGGCAGGTTAAGACTGGATTTAGATTTTTAAAATGTACTATAAAGGAATAATTTTTTATAATATTAATAATAATAATAATTGCATGAATATTTAAATATGTTGCATTTCGCAGGTAAATTAAGACTTGATTTAGATTTTTAAAAATTGACTATTACTATTTTTTTATGTTTTAAAAGCTATTACAATAATGAAAATATGACATGTTTTTGTTGTTTATAATGTAATAAATGTCTTATAATGTAAAAATTGTTATTACATTATGAGCTCAAGATTTTATTACATTTTGAGAAAATTATTACATTATGAACATTTTATTACAATAATAATGTAATACTTATTACATTATGTGCAGTTTTTACATTATGTGCAGTTATTACATTATAATTTGCTACAGGCCCTCTTGCTTTTAAACAAAAAATAAAACATTTTATTCTAGCTTCATGCATTCTTTTTTTTTTAAATTTTTTTATCAACACTTGAATGTGGAGAAGATTCATAAAAAAAGCGACATTTTGAGCAAAAAGCTGAGAAAAAAAGTTTTTGCCAAAGACTAGACTACATCCAGATCTGATTCAGAACGATGATCAAAACATAGATGGAGTAGATTGAGTCCATCAAAGCTTGCACAGTCCTATAGCTCATCCTGGGTGGACATTTCATTCAGTAACATTAGGCAGTTTTGATTTATATGCTGTTTAATAATCTGATAGGATTTCGGATCAGATTGGATCAAATCTTGAAAATGGGTTGTTCAAAAGAAAAAAAGGATTCTGAAATCAGGTTAGATCACAAAATCCAATCTTGGTTTTGATCTGGATCAAATCATCAGTTTGTGTTGTTCAAAACTTTTTAGTAAGATTGGGATACCTTTGATCCCAAAAAATCAGGATTATACCGATCCCAGCAGAAGGATGGATCACACACACACACACACACACACACATTTTTTATTTTGCTCTTGATTAGTTTAACTGTTAAATTAATAAATTAGAAGTAGACATCATTAGGCTACCTGTTAAGCCTTTTGGTAGCCTACAGAAAAGTAAAAAAGAGATTTTGGCGCCATAAAATAATCCCCAAACAGCTGTAAATATCAAACAAAAATATTAGATTTAATTTAAACAGTTTTTTTTTTTTTTTTTTTACAATAAGAGATGAACAAGTTAAAAGTTCTCTGTGAGTGAACACAGTTTTCGGGTGAACGCTACGCAAAACTTTTCTGAGAAAACGCAAAAGCATTGAAATGTTTTGTTTTCTCATCTCATATTTTTTCCATCACCATGTCCCTTTAGGGGATCCGTAGAGCACTAGTAATCTAGATTTGGTAATCTGAAAAAGTGTGTATCTGGATCAGGATGATCCAATCCAATTTTGCTTTGAAAAACCGGCACAAAAGTAAGATGGATTCCCTAAATCTAGATAGCAAACAACTGGCCCCATATGATTACATATGCTATCGCATGTTTCTGCTTCTTCTTCACCTGTAATTTGATCAGGAGATTCAGTATTTTTTCAGAAGATGCATAATAGCGACCCCTACCGTATAACAGTGAAAACACGGAAAGCCGGGAAAATTCCGTCAATGGCGGGGAAAGAGTTAAAGATGTTCATCTTTTAAAAATGCATCTCGAGACCTTGCGTTTTTTTTCCCCATTCCACTCCCCACGTTTTAGTGTTGCAAAAAAAAAAGTTCTGAGTGACTTTCTTCTTAGACAGTCAGGCAATGAGATTTGAACTTAGATCAAGAAAGTGGCGTCCAGTTTTGTGTGCAATATGTATCCGATGGTCATCAAACAGACCTGTCTGAGTGCCCTGTGTGACTAAGACTGTAGTAACATAATGAGTATAACATCTAATTTCTAGCAACATACATTATCCTGATTTGGGCTTCCAGCTAGCTCAGAATCTGTCTGCCCCTCTCATCTCCATGTAATCCTGATGGTCTTTAGCAAAAGCATTAATGCAGATTTCACACAGCTCAGGTTTGGCTCTGATGAGGCTGATTCATCAGAACCAGATGCAGGGTTGCCCACAGGTTGTGATGTGTTTGGCACAGAGCTTCAGATTCTTATGCAGGTGGTTGATTACATATGTCAGTTCTTTGGCCCTTTCACCTGTCACCGTGTTAGCTTGATCTGCTAATAGCATTACACCGCACATTACGTTCCACCAAGATGAGCCACTCAGTCTCGGGGCAATGACTTTATTTCAGGCCAATTATTAAATAATGACCAATTTCGTAATAAGTAACCTTACAAATTGGTCAAATAGAGCAATACGCCTATTGCTGCTTCTTCCTCTCTTCCTTTCTGAATGCAGATCAGTGGTTTGTTGTAGCAGGAAATATGGAGGTTCTTAACAGAATGATGAATGGATGGTTTTGCTCTGGCTCACCATTGCAACATTTCAACATGCTTCATGCACTAAATGCTCCACTTGCCGTAGCAATGGATTCTCAGAATGATCTGAGCTTCTCTGTTTAAAGCCATTAATTATAAATGATATGTAGTGTAATGCATATGGTGTACCAAAACAACTGAGTCATAATTAACAATTATAGAAAATGCATTGAGTCAGAGGCAAAAAGCAGAGCCAGTATTTTTCTAGTGGGAATTAATTCATTCAAACGCTCAATATTATTGTTCTAAATAACAATAAGAACTGAATTTCACATGGTCTAGAAGGTCATGATCTGTTTTCCTCAGTAATGATTTTAATTAAAAGGGAGAGTGCTGCAGAATTAATTTAGGCCTCAGAATTAAACTTAATATACACTGATCAGGCATAACATTATGAACTAATACCTTCCTAATATTGTGTTGGTCCCCCTTTTGCTGCCAAAACAGCTCTGAACTGTCGAGGCATTGGACTCTGCTAGACCCATGAAGGTGTGCTGTGCACCAAGATGTTAGCAGCAGATCCTTTAAGTCCTGTAAGTTGCGAGGTGGGGCCTCCAGGGATCGGACTTGTTTGTTCAGCACATCCCACAGATGCTCGATTGGATTGAGATCTGGGGAATTTGTTTTCCTCAGTAATGATTTGGAGGCCAAGTCAACACCTCAAACTCGTTGTTGTGCTCCTCAAACCATTCCTGAACCATTTTTGCTTTGTGTCAGGGCGCATTATCCTGCTGAAAGAGGCCACAGCCACCAGGGAATACCGTTTCCATAAAAGGGTGTACATGGTCTGCAACAATGCTTAGGTAGGTGGTACGTGTCAAAGTAACATCCACATGCATGGCAGGACCCAAGGTTTCCCAGCAGAACATTGCCCAAAGCATCACACTGCCTCCGCCGGCTTGCTTTCTTCCCATAGTGCATCCTGGTGCCATGTGTTCCCCAGGTGAGCGACGCACACGCACCCGGCAATCCACGTGATGTAAAAGAAAACCTGATTCATCAGACCAGGCCACCTTCTTCCATTGCTCCGTGGTCCAGTTCTGATGCTCACGTGCCCACTGCTGACGCTTTCGGCAGTGGACAGGGGTCAGCATGGGCACCCTGACTGGTCTACGGCTATGCAGCCCCATACGCAACAAACTGTGATGCACTGTGTATTCTGACATCTTTCTATCAGAACCAGCATTAACTTCTTGAGCAATTTGAGCTACAGTAGCTCATCTGTTTGATCAGACCACACGAGCCATGACCCTGTCACCGGTTCACCACTGTTCCTTCCTTGGACCACTTTTGATAGATATTGACCACTGCAGACCGGGAACACCCCACAAGAGTTGCAGTTTTGGAGATGCTCTGACCCAGTCGTCTAGCCATCACAATTTGGCCCTTGTCAAACTCACTCAAATCCTTATGTTTGCCCATTTTTCCTGCTTCTAACACATCAACTTTGAGGACAAAATGTTCTCTTGCTGTAATATTCAACAAGGATGCATTAATCCTAATGAGTTTTAAGTGTTACAAAAAAACTGCTTAAAAATGCTCTTTTCAGAATACTGAAAAGAATATTTCATTGTTGCCACAAAAATATTAAGCAGCTGTGGTCAGCATTTATCAACATTAACGGTTTTCAACAGAAAAACCTTTCAATTCTCAAGTTTAATAATCTGTTCACTTGAGATAAAAAATGCCTTTTCTGACCCACTATCTGTTAAAATTCCCTTTGCCCTATATAATGTCCTCTGTGCACCTCAGAAAAAGCCCTTATAATGGCTGTTTTCTCCCTCTTCCTAAGTCTTTATCAATTCATTTCAGTAACTGAGGGCTCTTACCCCTTCCTCTATTTATTGCCTTTCCAGGATGTATTATTGTGAGGAATAGGAATTGAGATTATGTCCACTTTATTCCAAAAATTAATGGGATCTTTTTGTACGGAAATGAGACGTATAATCTCATGTGCCCATAAGTGAGGTGCATTTTTATTTGTAGTTTATTGTTGAAGTTGAAAACTAAATGCTTAATTTCAGCTCTGGCAGTTACGTACATGCGTACAAAAAGTCAAAGGGACAAAGAGAGGAATATTTTATGAATAGAGGAATTTTGAATTGAGATATATAATTTAGAAAAGTACTGTTATTGTATATTATTACTAAAATAGAGCCTCTAAATGTAGATATGCATTCCCAAAGGCAATACAGCCCCCAGTATCCGTGAAAACATTGTTTATTCCAACCTAGTGAATAAACAGTCCTTGTAGACTTTGGCCCCCATTCAAGAAAAAACTCTATTCCGAACTTGTTGTTTCTTTGGCACTTTCTTAAACCAGTGTTTACAGGAACGGCCTCTGCATGCTAGATCTCTGTTCTCAAATCATGGCTTTCTGTTGTCCTTTGCAGTAGGTTTGATTACAGACATTGTGAAACATTGCTGTGTGTGAATTGGGGTTGAATGGGTAAACTTGAAAACTGAAAAGTGATGATTATAAAGCTTCTGCAGGAAGATAACGTTATTATAGTTTTGACAATGAAAGGGAAATTCTCCCTGGCTGCATTTTCTCAGACTGGAGAACTGCTTATAGTAGTGTTCCAGTGGGAATATCGGTGGTGGACATGTAATTAGTTGTTTGTTTGTGTGTGTGTGGTAGGGGAACTATATCCTTTGATTGAATCTGGGTCAAAGTCTGACAAAACCTATTTCTTAGATGTATATGCTGCAGTAGTATTGACTTAAAGCAATACAGTTCACCTACAAACCAGTATGACTTTCTTTCTTCCATGGAACAAAAAAGAGAAGTTTAGCTTCCATACAATGGAAGTAAATGGTGAGCAAGGCATGTCAGCTTAAAAATGACCAACAATACCATAAAAGAACCATAAAAGTGATTTTACTTTTGATATTATTCACACCTTTTATTCCAAGTCTTCTGAAGTCATACAAAAAACACAAATTTAAGTCATTATTCACTGATAATCACCTTCTCCAACACAGATCTAAAATTTCATTCACATTTATTGTATATTCAAATATGGTGCTTTAAAGTGTGGGGCGTGAAAACACAAAACAGTCGTTGCAACAGCATTCAAGTGCGTGCATAACAGTTGGCGTTATGTCTTTATAAAGCGACTGAATTGTTCTTTTTCAGACCGTCTGAACAAACCTGACATAGAAGTTCCTTGACATAGAAAAGCACCTCTTCAGCGGACGGCCTCACAAGCTGCTATTACAGACGAGAAGACGTAGGCTAAAAGAAGCTGAGCTCGTGAGGCGCTTTCAAAAGAGCTCACTGCACCCACTGCTTATATATTGTTCATCCAAAGCATTACTGAAATATTTAATTTTTTTTTTTTTTTTTTTTTTTTATAAAGTTATGTTCTGATCTATTCTTACTGTTGCATTTTTAGATGATTCAACAACATTACAAAGTGAAACTATTGCAGGTGTTTTTAATTTAAAAAAAACTTTGTTTTCATAATTTTTAGGGAAATTATTCGGTAGTCAGAGGTGTTGGGGTGCGGCAGATTTCTTTTTTTAAAGGTTTAAAGGGGGGCGTGACCAAAATTTTTTGAGAACCAGTCACAATGCCATGGCAATTTTGAATAAGTCTCATATGCTCACCATAGCTGCAACTGTTTGACCAAAAATACTGTAAAAACAGTAATATTGTGGAATAATATTACAATTTAAAATAACTGTTGTCTATTGTAATATACACTCACCTAAAGGATTATTAGGAACACCTGTTCAATTTCTCATTAATGCAATTATCTAATCAACCAATCACATGGCAGTTGCTTCAATGCATTTAGGGGTGTGGTCCTGGTCAAGACAATCTCCTGAACTCCAAACTGAATGTCAGAATGGGAAAGAAAGGTGATTTAAGCAATTTTGAGCGTGGCATGGTTGTTGGTGCCAGACGGGCCGGTCTGAGTATTTCACAATCTGCTCAGTTACTGGGATTTTCACGCACAACCATTTCTAGAGTTTACAAAGAATGGTGTGAAAAGGGAAAAACATCCAGTATGCGGCAGTCCTGTGGGCGAAAATGCCTTGTTGATGCTAGAGGTCAGAGGAGAATGGGCCGACTGATTCAAGCTGATAGAAGAGCAACTTTGACTGAAGTAACCACTCGTTACAACCGAGGTATGCAGCAAAGCATTTGTGAAGCCACAACACGCACAACCTTGAGGCGGATGGGCTACAACAGCAGAAGACCCCACCGGGTACCACTCATCTCCACTACAAATAGGAAAAAGAGGCTACAATTTGCACGAGCTCACCAAAATTGGACAGTTAAAGACTGGAAAAATGTTGCCTGGTCTGATGAGTCTCGATTTCTGTTGAGACATTCAGATGGTAGAGTCAGAATTTGGTGTAAACAGAATGAGAACATGGATCCATCATGCCTTGTTACCACTGTGCAGGCTGGTGGTGGTGGTGTAATGGTGTGGGGGATGTTTTCTTGGCACACTTTAGGCCCCTTAGTGCCAATTGGGCATCGTTTAAATGCCACGGCCTACCTGAGCATTGTTTCTGACCATGTCCATCCCTTTATGACCACCATGTACCCATCCTCTGATGGCTACTTCCAGCAGGATAATGCACCATGTCACAAAGCTCGAATCATTTCAAATTGGTTTCTTGAACATGACAATGAGTTCACTGTACTAAAATGGCCCCCACAGTCACCAGATCTCAACCCAATAGAGCATCTTTGGGATGTGGTGGAACGGGAGCTTCGTGCCCTGGATGTGCATCCCACAAATCTCCATCAACTGCAAGATGCTATCCTATCAATATGGGCCAACATTTCTAAAGAATGCTTTCAGCACCTTGTTGAATCAATGCCACGTAGAATTAAGGCAGTTCTGAAGGCGAAAGGGGGTCAAACACAGTATTAGTATGGTGTTCCTAATAATCCTTTAGGTGAGTGTATCTTAAAACAGAATTTATTTCTGTGATGGCAAAGCATCATTACTCCAGTCTTCAGTGTCACATGATCCTTCAGAAATCATTCTAATATGATGATTTGGTGCTCAAGAAACATTTCTTATTATCAATGAAAACAGTTGTGCTTAATATTCTTGTGGAAACTGTGATTTTTTTTTTTTTTCAGGATTCTTCGATGAATAGAAAGTTGTGATTTTTGATCAATTTAACGAAGCCTTGTTGAGTAAAAAAAAAGTAAAAAAAAATGAAAATAATATTAAATTCGATATTATTTTACAGTGTCCTTGTTACATATGATACATGTACTTACCATAGTAATAACAGTAAATTATGCATACTTACATGCAACTAACCCTAATCCTACCCTAACCTAGTAAGTACATGTAGTTAATTATTATTATAATTATTACATTAAATATATAATTACACTGTAACAGTGACACCTTAAGATGAAGTCTAACCTTAAATTCATACTGACCCCATGCTTTTGAATGTTTGTGTATTTGGTCTGTTCCTTTAAGATATTGCTTCAGAAGACTTTTCAGAAAAATATACAATTTTGGGTGAACTTTCCCTTTAAGAGTCCTTAAGGAATGGCACATAAAACACATCACAAGTTGTGTATATAGATGACAACTTACAGTCACAGCTTTTTAAAAGGACAAAAAGTCATGTTGTATCTATACTTTCTTAGTTTGGACTGATAAGCTTAAGTTTATTTCTAGTGTCTGACCATTTAAAATGCTGTAAGAGTGGCTGCAGGGTTAGTAGGTGAAATAGGTTATACATACTCATCAACAGGTCCCTGTAGTGTATGATAAAAACAGAGAAGAGCAAAAGACCAGAGGCCAGTTCTGCCCTCAGGACTCAATATCTCTCCAGTCAGCTTCCACGCTTAGTCCCAAGATGAGGTTTAAATCACATTCATTGCCATCATTTCTCCAGAAAGCCGATTTACCCGATGGCGGGATTTTGAAAGCAGACTGCACTTGTTCACATGCCATCAGAGCGGCTGAAGCACATTCAGTCTGAAGTGACAAGAAAGAGAGAAGGAGAATCAAAGAATGGAAAAAGGCGGCTCATAATGGGTCACTTTTGAATGCTAGAATAAAGAAGTGATCATTACTCTGTCAAGTAGAAATGTGTTCACGTAGTGCAGCACTCTCTTTACTCTTTGTGAACAAGTGGTGGAATAATAAAACATATGCAGTATAATATATGAACGGAAAGTTTGTTTTTTTTTTGTTTTGTTTTTAGATAGGTACATTACTCTTCAAATGTTTGGGGTTGGTAAGATTTTTTCATTTTGAAAGAAGTCTCTTATTCTCACCAAGACTCAAAAATACATATTTTTAAAAATACGTTTATTTTTCTATTTTAAAATGTAATTTATTCCTCTGATGGCGAAGCTGAATTTTCAGCATCATTACTCCAATCTTCAGTCTCACATCATAAATCATTCTTATATAACATTTCTTATTATTATCATCAATGTTGAAAACAGTAGTGCTGCTTAATATTTTTATGGAAATTGTGATACATTTTTTTCACAATTCTTTAAAAGAACAGCATTTATTTGAAAAATGGTCGTATATATCACAGTGGAATTGACTAATTAAGATTATAGTTTGCATCAAAATATTTGATACTCTGCTGGAAATAACAGCTAAAACCAGCTTAACCCTTAAACAGGCAACGTGCACCACATGATACATAGTCTTTAGTCTCTTGTAGGAGGCATGAGAAATAATTTTTCATCCAGTACTGTTGTCAATATCATAGTTGAGTCTGTTTGGAGTATGTGGATCGGGTGACTTAGTTCAAATTTTCTGTGCTCGTTTTGTCAGTTTGACTTAAAGCCAACATGTCCGCCCACAATGCTGGGCATTCTGACTTTGTAGAAAGTAGGCATATATTAATCTTACTTTTTTCCTGCAAAAAAATGCAATACACCTGCTAATATTAATTGTGAACATTCTCTTAAGATGTTGAAATAGAAAATTAAGTCGTATGTTGATTATGCTGTTATGTACCGCATTATGAAAGCTACGTTGCCAGATTAGGGTATAAAAAAGGATTATCCACAGTATTGACAATGAATGGAGTCTCAAAGTAAACTGGGCCCCCTGTGCTGGTCATTGCATTATTACGCATTCCGTGGTGAGGGGTGGGTTGTGTAAAAATCTTGTTCCAGGGCTGGGGCCCTTAGAGAAGATCCTTATAGGCCCTCCTGGCCTCAGGGCCCCCTGTACACAGTCCCCCTTCTCAATCTATGTATTTTGAGTTAAAACATTGTGCAAATGTTAATATTCATATGTAAAACTGATATTTAGTTGACTACATCTTTGCATTTTTAACTAGATATTTTCTTACAGCTCATTTTATGGTAAAACAGGGGTGTCCAACCCTGCTTCTGGAGGGCTACCGTCCTGCAGAGTTTAGCTCCAACCCTGATCAAAAAACACCTGAAAAATATAACCAAAGTCTTCAGGGTTACTTCGAAAATTGTATGTTGTATCATAAATTACATTATATGATTGATTAGGGATGGAGCTAAACCCTGCAGGACAGTGGAACTCAAGGGATAGAGTTTCCCACACCTAAGGTTGAAGACAGTTCAGCAGTGAAAAAATATAAGACATGTATATGCCTCAATATTAGGACACTTAGGCCACATCCACACAAAGCCAGAGCTTTCCCTATCCAACCTCGTCTCAAAAAAATATCTGCGTACAGATGAAACCACTGAAACCGACTCAAAATTATGTAGTATACATGCCAGACCAGTATGTGGTGCTGTAATTCTGCCACAGAGATACACTAAAAACGGAGAAGAATGCTGTGTTCGAAATCGCCCCCTATATCCTCATTCACTATTCCCTACATTACTCCACTAATATGGTCCACTTGAAAGAGTGAATGAAAACGAGTGAGTGAATTCGAACACTGAGCTTTTGCACAGTTTCTGCTTGCTGTTTAATAATCATTTGAAACGTAGCAAACTGGCAGCTCCAGTAGTAATGAAAAGATTTATCTTTAATTTGTCATGGAAACTAGCATGTACAAACCGTAATTAAACGATTTAATAAGCAATTAAAATGTTAAATGTTAAATGTAAAAAATGGCTACCTGTATGATATTATCTGGACTAGTGCGGTTTGGAAAATGGATGGATGATTGATTCAGCTGCGGGCGCCATCTTCTGGCGAGACGCGGGAATTCATTCGGCGCAACCGTCACAGTGCATTATGGGTATTCTCTAGCCGCTGAGCGTACACTAGTTGTACACTCATTATTGTGGTGCATTGTGGGATTGAATGAGTGCACTCAATAACATTCACTATGGACACCACTACAACTGGCTGTTCCCTCAAATAGTGCCCTATTTAAGGGTATAGGGGGCGATTTCGGACACAGCCGAAGACTTGGAGCATGCGCGAGACGTGGGGTGATGACATCGTTTCACCAAAATATATGGATTGGCTGTACACACGAAGACGCAAGGGTGTCGTTTTCAGATTTATCCACTCTGGTTTCAACAATTTTTTTTTACGTATAGAGCTAAACACGTCTCCGTGTGTACGGGGCCTTTGACGTCATACAGGCAGTATATTTTGCATATTACATATTTTTTGCATCAAATAAATCACAGAAACATTGATAACTTTTGCCTTTTTTATACCCTAATAGGGCAACTCATAAAATACAAACTATATCAAATATTTAAAAAATTACTTTGGATATGTTTTACTTAAGTCCAGATGTTATAAAAAGTGACATTAAATTATTTTTTGATGATCATTTTCCACTTTTGCCTGTTTTAGGGTTAAAGTGGTTTGCTGGTCTTAGTTTGCTTAAGCTGGTTTAGCTGGTGTTCAATCTAATGGTCTAACCAGCTTTGGCAGACTGGAAAGCCAGCTAACCACCTTAGGTTAGTATAAGCTGTGTTTCAACAGGATCCTCCACCCATAACCAAATAATGTTGTTGATATTACTACATAAACAGAAAAATAGTATATGTTTAATTGGGACTGAAATTAAGGAAAGAATATGAACTATATTAAAGGAAATTCATTTGATGGGCAAAAAACATCATGTTTTTAATAGTTTTTTCTTTTGATTGATCATTTTGATTAGCTTGCTATCTCGTTGTGATTCTGCTCAATGCTTCATGAAAGATGGAATATCAAACAGAAGGTAATTGGCTGGAGCAAAAAAGTTTCTTCAGAAAAACACCTGATCAATATCCAGTATTTGCTAGTAGCGAAAAGGTCAATGACCTAGTTTAAATAAGCAAAGTTACTCATCAATCTGACTGAAAAATAGATTTATTCCACTAATCGTGAAAAGCAGTCTTAATGTTAAAGTCTTATAAACTTGCGCAACTGATTTTCAAGCTGATCATCAAAATCGTACGATTTCTTATCGTCACTGATTTTTAAAACGATTCCCAAAAGAACTGCTGTACCTCAGCATCAAAAATATCAGATCTGAATAAAACAGTGTTCAAGTTACTGATGGAAAATTTTTCTTTCACGCTATTTAATGACCTTAAAGCCGCAGTTTTAATGAAGGAATGGGAGGATACTTGACTACAGGGAGGTTTGTATAATTCATAAGGTCTGAGCTGTTGGATGATCTGTTTTCTTTGGGGTGGCATGTGTACTCTGTCATTTAAAAATTCATTGTAAAGTGAGTCACTGGAAAGCAACCGTATCGTTCCTCTCCGTGAAGACTATCTTTTATTTGTTGAGCCTATTTCTCAAGGAATCACGGAGATGTTTCACTGAACAGTTTAATGAGATCATTATCTCACAGCCTTTTGTCTTTTTTAAACTTTCCTAACATCTTTAATAATAAAAAAGTTTTGGTCAATGATTCGTCAAGGTTAATTTAATTGCTATGGCTCTTTCGAACCATTGCTATACTAATGCTATAAGGATTTCTTTGCGTTTTGGGAAGGTTGAGCAGAAAGTCATGTCTTGATGCTTGACAGAATAAAAACAAGGATTAGCCATGCTTTCATCCCCCAACAGTGCTTTTAACATTGCTGTAAGAATGTGATGTTGCGAGTATCGAGCAAAAGATTCAGTTCTGGTTGAGATCAACTAGACTTTCGCTGGTGCTGGTAGGGAAATCAAATGTTTTGAGTTCAGAGCATGGCTCGCTCTTAAAAGGTGAATGAGAGCTTGCCAATCTGGGTTTCTTTTTTCCTCTAAGGAAACTTTCCCACCAGCTGAAGCACTATTGTTTTCTGATGCAATCGTTAGTAAGAATGCTTACATGCTTCAGGCTCTATCTGGATTCTGACTCAAGAACTGGAGCACATGGACGTCTGATTCCACATTCCAGTCTTGTATTTTGTGCAACTTTGAGCTGGGTGGACCAGCTCCTTTCTACCATAATGTTCAAAGGGAATATCAGCTGGGTGTTCCTCATTTACATCAACAAAGCTCCTCAATGATGGCTCTCCTGTGGATTGGCTGAGGAACCTAGAGTGTCGCTTCATAGAGTCATAAAAAGGTCCTAGTGTTATGAAATTGCAAATATTGCCCTTTAAGTGTTACAACATCTCTTTGTGATGACAGGCCCTGTGGTGTGAAATGCTTTTTAAAATAGTTTTAGATGCAGCATAGCATTTCTCTAATTGTTTTGTAATTTATTATGACCTCATATGATCTGAAAGATTACATAAAATATATAAATTCTAAATAATATATTAATACAATTGTTTATGAAATAATGAGCAGTTACAGGACCTTAGAGTCACACGATTCTGGATAAATTGAGAATCACATTTTTTTTTTTTTTTTCAAATGGAGATCACGATTCTCCCTCGATTCTGAACAGACAACTAGCCCTAAATAAAATAACATGTAAATTACTAGAGGTTCTGACAAAATATTAATTGCTGCAGTCTATTTAAAAAATGCTTAATTAGAATGAATATTTTAAAAAATAGTTTGTTTGAATAATTCAACGACTCACTCATAAAGACTTCACTTGTTTCATTACTGGATGAATCAGCGTTTTTGAACGAATCTCTTGAATGAATGATTCAATGACAAATACATTTTTAACAGTCACTTGCCACCACCTAGTGGTGTAACAATGTAATTGATACAATCATTATTTAAAGCGCCATGTTACTTTCAAATGGCGGTTTGCTTTATTTTGATCGCTACCGTAGACATCAGTATTTATATCTGAACTATAAACTTTATCCCAGTACTTCTGTGATCATTTGAAATATTTTAAAGGTGCAGTGTGTGATTTTAGCGGCATCTAGTGATGAGGTTGTGAATTGCAATCAACCAGCGCTACGGCAGCCGACACAGGACAAAAATGTTGTCGTCGGAGAGAGCAGAGTGACTAGCGCTCTGTAGAGAAGTTTGTCCGTTTAGGGCTACTGTAGAAACATGACGGTGCAAAATGGCGACTTCACTGTACACCCGCGGTGTATGTAGATAGAAATGGCTCATTCTAAGGTAATAAAAACATAACTGTTCATTGTGTAAGGTCTTTATACACCACTGAAAACAGTTATGTATATTATATTGCATTTCTGTCAATACATCCTCATAAATACTACACACTGGACCTTTAAGACAGAAATTACAGTACTGTGTGGTTGAAAAGACTGTGAAACTGTTTCATACCTATACATGACAACTGCTCTCTCTCTGGGTCAGTGGCAGTGTGAACACAGATTTGAGTGCTCTGGTATGTGTTTGTCAGAGATTTAATAGACACTAGATTGGTTGTCATTTATGTAAAAGATCGCGTGGGTGTTGGAATCGAGATAGCGATATTTTAATTATACGATTAATCGTACAGCTCTACAGGACCTATCCATTTAATGTACAGTATACAGTAGGTTAACAGGAATGTTTAAATGTTAACCTAAAATCTTGATTATGATTAAATATATATCTAGTTCAGTCAAACTCTAGAGGCTGATTGGTCCTTTACATGCAGTCTGCGATCAATCACATTCTTACCGCATGACACAAGCTGATTGGCCAGTTCATTGGCCAATCAGACAGTCAATGAGATTGCTTTCTCAACACTTAAATAGTCTCGTTCAGTCTGCTGTAAGGTAGTCCTGCAGTACGGGGGGAAAAAAGCATGTTGTGTCAATTAGGTACTTTTATTTTTTACTGACATGGCAAATTGTAGCAAAATGACTGCTCTAACAGCAGTTATTAACTGAATACAAAAATACCAATTGACATTGAACATGATATAGATGTAATGAAGACCAAGTTCCAGTGAAATATCTTCACAATCCTCTATGTCTTCACATCCATCATTATGTGTATTTTGAGTGGCGGTTTCTCTGTGCAGATGATGAGGTTGTGGCATGTGACAGCATCTGAAATCTGAAATCTCTTCCATTTGTTTATGTAAAAACAATTATCTTTATGAAGGCCAAAATCAGTGAAAATGGACAGTATGTGATCCCTTTACAATGTTAAAAGGAAAAAGTGATATAAAGTTATGGAATAGCTTTATTGTTTTTTTTTGTTTTTGTTTTTTTTTTGTGACTGGGTATGTTTATGCATAAAGTAATAATTTTTAAAAAAAATTCTAACAATATGGATCATAATTTCAATATCTCTGTTACTTACTTAGTGGAGTGGAGAAGAGAAGTAGCCTATCCTTAACTGAACAGAGCTGCTTACACTTACAGTGGGGAGAACAAGTATTTGATACACTGCCGATTTTGCAGGTTTTCCTACTTACAAAGCATGTAGAGGTCTGTAATTTTTATCATAGGTACACTTCAACTGTGAGAGACGGAATCTAAAACAAAAATCCAGAAAATCACATTGTATGATTTTTAAATAATTAATTTGCATTTTATTGCATGACATAAGTATTTGATCACCTACCAACCAGTAAGAATTCCGGCTCTCACAGACCTGTTAGTTTTTCTTTAAGAAGCCCTCCTGTTCTCCACTCATTACCTGTATTAACTGCACCTGTTTGAACTCGTTACCTGTATAAAAGACACCTGTCCACACACTCAATCAAACAGACTCCAACCTCTCCACAATGGCCAAGACCAGAGAGCTGTGTAAGGACATCAGGGATAAAATTGTAGATCTGCACAAGGCTGGGATGGGCTACAGGACAATAGGCAAGCAGCTTGATGAAAAGGCAACAACTGTTGGCGCAATTATTAGAAAATGGAAGAAGTTCAAGATGACGGTCAAGCTCCCTCAGTCTGGGGCACCATGCAAGATCTCACCTCGTGGGGCATCAATGATCATGAGGAAGGTGAGGGATCAGCCCAGAGCTACACGGCAGGACCTGGTCAATGACCTAAAGAGAGCTGTGACCACAGTCTCAAAGAAAACCATTAGTAACACACTACGCTGTCATGGATTAAAATCCTGCAGCGCACGCAAGGTCCCCTGCTCAAGCCAGCGCATGTCCAGGCCCGTCTGAAGTTTGCCACTGACCATCTGAATGATCCTGAGGAGGAATGGGAGAAGGTCATGTGGTCTGATGAGACAAAAATAGAGCTTTTTGGTCTAAACTCCACTCGCCGTGTTTGGAGGAAGAAGAAGGATGAGTACAACCCCAAGAACACCATCCCAACCGTGAAGCATGGAGGTGGAAACATCATTTGGAGAACAAGTATTTGATACACTGCCGATTTTGCAGGTTTGCCCACTTACAAAGCATGTAGAAGTCTGTAATTTTTATCATAGGTACACTTTCAACTGTGAGTGACGGAATCTAAAACAAAAGTCCAGAAAATCACATTGTATGATTTTTAAATAATTAATTTGCATTTTATTGCATTACATAAGTATTTGATCACCTACCAACCAGTAAGAATTCCGGCTCTCACAGACCTGTTAGGGGTGTGTTACTAATGGTTTTCTTTGAGACTGTGGTCCCAGCTCTCTTCAGGTCATTGACCAGGTCCTGCTGTGTAGTTCTGGGCTGATCCCTCACCTTCCTCATGATCATTGATGCCCCACGAGGTGAGATCTTGCATGGAGCCCCAGACCGAGGGAGATTGACCGTCATCTTGAACTTCTTCCATTTTCTAATAATTGTGCCAACAGTTGTTGCCTTCTCACAAAGCTGCTTGCCTATTGTCCTGTAGCTCATCCCAGCCTTGTGCAGGTCTACAATTTTATCCCTGATGTCCTTACATAGCTCTCTGGTCTTGGCCATTGTGGAGAGGTTGGAGTCTGTTTGATTGAGTGTGTGGACAGGTGTCTTTTATACAGGTAACGAGTTCAAACAGGTGCAGTTAATACAGGTAATGAGTGGAGAACAGGAGGGCTTCTTAAAGAAAAACTAACAGGTCTGTGAGAGCCGGAATTCGTACTGGTTGGTAGGTGATCAAATACTTATGTAATGCAATAAAATGCAAATTAATTATTTAAAAATCATACAATGTGATTTTCTGGATTTTTGTTTTAGATTCCGTATCTCACAGTTGAAGTGTACCTATGATAAAAATTACAGACCTCTACATGCTTTGTAAGTAGGAAAACCTGCAAAATCGGCAGTGTATCAAATACTTGTTCTCCCCACTGTATACTGTATGTTATCAATAAAGTTTGCTTTTTTTTTTAGATGATATCAATAAAATTTGCCTTTTTTCCTTTAAAGAGAAGATACCCATTTGATTTATGCCATTTAAATATCCTTTTTTATCACTGATGAAGATTCAATGCTCTGCTAAAAGCTAATTAGGAATTAATGATATCTGCATAGTCAATTAAACTACTTGGAGAATGACTTCAAGGGGACGCATAGACGAGACACACAGCTCTTATCTGTAGTCAGAAATCATTGCAGTGTCCTTCTGTGTAGTCAGTATTTACAAAAGCATATATGTTGCTTGAAGTGCATATATGTTGCAATATTATTAATTAGGTTGGTTATATTTAAAGCCGCCCTGTGGTGAAAATCAAGTTTTTAATGTTGTTTATATGTCTATGTGGTGTTTTTAATATGCTTTCAGACAAACCATGTGCGAATTCACAAGTCAACACCATTGCTGAGTATTTTCTCCTTAAAACTGCAGTGAAAAAAAAGACTCAAAAACACGGTTTGCGCCCATGCCCACTGGCCTAGAAATATATGTATAACGTTATAAAAAATATGTATAAAACTGAAGGAACTGATGTAATTCAAAGGTTGTGAAACACCCCCCCCCCCTTTTTTTTCCCTTTTTTTTCCCTTTTTTTTCCCTTTTTTTTCCACTTCTTGTTGTTTTTTTGTTTTTTTTGGTACAGTTCTATGTTGTCTGAATGCCAAAATAAAAACATAATATAAAAAAAAAAAAACATGGTTTGCAATCACCGGTGGTGTTTCTGACGTCACAAACTACCATGTAACCAATTACGTCAACGTGCGGGCGGGCTTTAGCATATCATTAACTATGACTGCTTTGAACCAGGGGAGTCTCAAGAGAAGTCAAGTTATCCCGGTATATTTTTCTGTTGATATGAAAATCGGAAAAAACTTTATGTGTCTGACGTTGTAGAGAGTTATACAAAAAACGCATTACCATTCTGATACTCCAAGCCTGTATGAGTGAGCGGAGGCAGGGGTAATTTGCATATTCATGGATCCGTGTATACTAAATGAAGGGTGTAGAGTTACATTCAAGCTATTTTAAGGCATGAAGATTTTTTTTTTTTCACAGGAAATTTACAGTTTTAATGGATACAGTTATTGACTACAGGGGGACTTTAAGAACCACACAGGGAATCTACTGTCATCTACTTGATTACTTCAGCTAACATGCGTCTTATTAACTTAACACAATGTAATTGTTACAAGCAGGCCAGGCTCCACCCTCTCCCAATCACAGCGCACTCCATCACCGGAATACTGATCACACACACCTGCACGTCATCATCACCGGCAATCACCACCAGCACTTAAGCCCATGCATTCATTCAGTCACTGTCCGGTCTTGTTTGCACATAGCACTGCTACTGCTTACCTCAAGGACTCTCCTGTGATACTTACCTGCCTTCTCCTCGTTCCTCCAAGTCTCCAGTGTTCTCCGCGTCCAGTCTCCTAGTCTCCGTGTCTCCTGTGTCTCCTCCGTTTGAGTTTCCCTTCGCCGTCTGCAAGACAAGAGTACAGTATCATCCAGTTATCTGCTACATTCTTCTGCTAACATCTTCCATTCACTTACCTGCCCCGTTTGCCTCTGGTTGCTCAATAACGACTTTGTTTACTTACCATCTGTTCTCCATGTCAAGCCTGTTTGTAACAGTAATGAAGTTCGTAGTTATGGGAAGAAGGAGACGGGAACCGGCGAACGTTTAACAACTTTAATAAATCATAAAACACAAAATGAAAGTAATGCAGACATCCCCTCACGGATGGCTGCTGGTTACACACATAACAAAATGTAAATATAACACAACATAAAATCCAGGCCTGGTCCTCTCTTGTCCTTCACTGTCGTCGCTCCTCCTTTTATGCGTCCGAGCTCCTCCGTAAGACACGAGACCGGTGCGACGCACAGCTGGTGCTCATTATCACTCATGCCACCGGCCTCGCACAGCAATTTGGTTTTACCAGGCGTTTGTGATCATAACCTGATTTGCACAATTCTTTTAGTAAGTCGGGTGCTAAAACAACACTATCCAACCCGATCTCCTGGCTCTGCGTATCTATAGCATGAGTTTATGCTTTCATTAGGCGTGCAAAAATAATCTTTTACGTGCATCTGGTATGCAGAATTTACCCGTTGACTTTAATTGGTTAGCAACACAACCCAGTATCAGTGGACACAACTCGCTTTTAGTGAAATGTGACACTGCAGCTGATGTATTTAAAAACCCAAATGTAAAATGAGGCCAATTACACTGTCAGAAGGATCACATTCATCATTTGTTCTTGATAAATCAGGAACACATGGTCAGTCACGCCTCATTAAGTGACTGTGCCATGGACATGGGCCAAATCACAATAACAAGCAGATGTCTATGGCAGTACGACTAACCAATCATAAAGTGGACAGCGTAATACAGGATCAGTTACAGAAAATACAATAACTTTGGTGTAAAGTGAGTTGCTAACTGCATTAAATTCCACTCAAATTTTTTTTTTTTAATGATTTTGAAAGAAGACTCTTATGCGCCACCAAGGCTGTGAGGACAATGCTCACCAAATATGTGACCCTGGACCACAAAACCATTCATAAGTCGCACGGGTATATTTGTAGCAATAGCCAACAGTACATTGTATGGGTCAAAATTATCAATTTTTCTTTTATGCTAAAAATCATTAGGATATTAAGTAAAGATCATGTTCCATTAAGATATTTTGTAAATTTCCTACCGTAAATATATAAAAAAATTATTATTATTAGTAATATGCATTGCTAAGGACTTCATTTGGACAACTTTAAAGGCGATTTTCTCAATATTTAGATTTTTTTGCACCCTCAGATTCCAGATTTTCAAATAGTTGCTTTCAGACAAACCATGTGCGAATTCACAAGTCAACACCATTGCTGAGTATTTTCTCCTTAAAACTGCAGTGAAAAAAAAAGACTCAAAAACGCGGTTTGCGCCCATGCCCACTGGCCTAGAAATATATGTATAACATTATAAAAAATATGTATAAAACTGAAGGAACTGATGTAATTCAAAGGTTGTAAAATCACCCCCTTTTTTTTTTTCTTTCCTTTTTTTTTTTCCCCTTGTTGGTTGTGGTGTGTGTTTTTTTTTTTTTTTTTTTTTTTTTTTTTTTTTTTTTTTTTTTTTTTTTTATATAACAGTTCTATGTTGTCTTAATGCCAAAATAAAAACATAATATTTAAAAAAAAAAAAAGTTTGCAATCACTGGTGGTGTTTCTGACGTCACAAACTACCTTCACCAATCACGTCAACGTGTGGGCGGGCTTTAGCATATCATTAACTATGACTGCTTTGAACCAGGGGAGTCTCAAGAGAAGTCAGATTATCCCTGTATATTTTTCTTTATATTTTTTTTTTTCTATTTTTCTTTAAATATTTGTATCTTGGCCAAATATTGTCCTATCCTAACAAACCATACATCAATGGAAAGCTTATTTATTCTAAAAATGGACCCTTATGACTGGTTTTGTGGTCCAGGGTCACATATTATCACAATTTAAAATAACCGTTTTCTATTTGAATATATTTTAAAATATATTTTATTTTACTCCAGTCTTCCGTGTCACGTGATCCTTCAAAAATCATTCTAATATGTTGATTTAATGCTCAAGAAACATTTCTTAATGTTGAAAGTTGTGCTGCTTAATATTTTTGTGGAAATTATGATTAATAGAAAGTTCAAAAGAACAACATTTATTTGAAATAAACATGCATGTCTTTAATGACAATAACAGTATTAATTTTGTAAAAAAAAAAAAAAAACTCTTAAATGGTACTGTGTATGTGTATGTAATTTTTGTTCAATTTCATTGAATGGACAAAAAACAGCTGAGACATTCTTCAAAATCTCTTCATTTATGTTCAACAGACAGTCATATTTGTTTGTAACAACATGAAGGTGAAATACATGATAGAATTTTTATTTTTGAGTGAACTGTCCCTTTAAGATGGTGGCATCATTACTTTAAATTATTCCTCCCTCTGCCAGTATACTGGGGAGGAATCTCTGTATCTTTATAGTGGCCTAAATGCAGTTTCCCTTCTTCAGAGCTATACAGAAATAATTTGTCTCATTACCAATTGATGATTTCATGATATAGACCAACTAAGGACATTTCTGCTCTTTGAGGTATTGCTCAGCACCGCTACGTATACAGCCGCATCTCTCTTAAGCCCTGTTAAGTGGCCCTTCCCTGAGGTTATCCACACCATCATCTGACACTGAAGGGAATGACCCGTCTAAGGGAGCACACGGTCATAAAACACCAAACAGCTCTAGTAACAAGCTCGCGTATGTTAGGATCAAGCAACGTAACAACCCAAGTACATAAAATATTTACGCCTAAGTATGGTATTGAAATCCAAAAGGCTCGTCATTTGTGGCTTAATTAGTTATTAGCACCAGAATGCTTGCCGGGATGGTTGGCATGAATAATAGAAGGCTGTTTGAAGGTCATTAAAAGCAAGGCAGTTTGCCGTTGAGCAGGGGGAAAGCAGTTTGAATTGCCAAATGCTGCAGATTAACAATGCCATCGCTCGGCTCCCCACGCTCAAGCGACCAGTAAAGGCAAGGTGGGGGTAATTTGTCAAGTGCTCTAGCGGGGCCATCTGTGCTACAGACTGACAAATGTCCCCCTTATTTGTCATAAGGACACATGTCGTACAAGCGCTGAATTAATTCCCCCTTTGCAATACATTTATTTGTCATCCAGGTATTTAACCGGATTTCATCTTGCATTGCTCACACTGTATTACGTGGGCTTGACAGGACAACAGGCGATTACGCCCCGCCAGCTTTTCCTAATACTTTACAAGGGAAGGTGCAATATGAGGTGAACCTGGTGTCTGCGCTGGAAAAAAGCAAGGAAAAGCACATTCAGCATTGAGCGCGATTGTGTAAATCAAGATACGCCAATTTCAAGTAGCAGCCATCCCCGTTTTCTCAGTCTCAGAAGGGTTGTAATGCGTGCTTCGTATGACGAAATCTCACTGTTGTTTAAAGCTGAATTCTTCCATCTCGACAGCACACCCTTGAGAGCTGATGGCTTTGTTGTTGCCAGTCTATTTCATCTCTTCCTATAAGCAGGCGTCGTGCAAATAATGCCATTTGGTAAATATGATGGAGTGCCATTAGAGCAGGTCAAGGCCAGTAATCTCCTAATCTCATCCCAGGCAATATGGCGCCTTCCTAGTGAACTCTCTCAGTCCGTGGCCTCTTCACCTGATAAAAAGACACGATAAAAAATTTATTTGAAGGGGCCTTTCCTGGAGAGGGCAACATTTCCACCTTAATCATAAGAAGGAGGAACATGACTAGCTGTGTGTTTTATTATTGCCTTTCTTTATCTATTGCATTTCATGACAGGGACACCAGACATGACACAATATGTTTCCAGGGATGAGCGATTTGCTGCAAAACTGCTGCACAATGTGACACAATTACAGCCAAGAACATATTAGCACTGTCAGGTAGAAACCTCTTATCTCCATATTTAATTTTTTTTTTTCATAAATCATTACTATTGGTCACCATTTATGTCTGTTTTTTGTTTTTTTGTAAATAATTAACCAATGCAAAGTATTTAAAAAGAGCTTGTGACTAAACCTCATAACTCTATTGGATCCTCAAACTGTCAGTAAACCTCATAACGCCACCCTGCCTCAATCTTGAATGAAATGCCACACACATTTTGGACCGTCTCTGCTTGTTTGCAATGCAAGGGTAAATAAAGAATTGGTTGGTTGAATATGTACAGCATTTTCAACACTACATATATAAAGGTTATTTGAGGAGCGGAGAAGAGTGTCTTCAATACTGTCTTAAATCTTTTATAGCATGAGATTTTGTCCAAATGACAGAAAACATAAAAGTTGTCCTCGTAACTACAATAAACTTTATAACCTGTAAACCTACAAGTTGAAGAAAAAGTAATGCGATGCGCTTACTTCCTCAAATGCGGTCATTCTATTGACTGACAAAACATATATGTCTGACATTCACATGGTCAAAAAACCTCATAAATCCAATTGATCTTGCTTTCGGTAAAATGTTAATAACATAGTGAAACATCAGCCCGATCTCATGAAAGTGCTATAGCACAAATTGTATTTATTGTGCAATTTATACGCAGAAATGAGATTTTACGTACATATGATACACAGTTTTCGTGTGCATATGATACGCACTTTATGGCGTGTAATAAGCACGTAACCCACACCACTAATCCTACCCAAGGGGTTTACAGTGCATATCATATGGACGTAAAAAGTCATTTCTGCATATAAATTGCATGATAAATACAATTCGTGCTATAAATACGCATTTCATGAGATCGTGTTGTCACATGCAAGTGTCTGACCATATGTAAAGCCACAATAGCACCTTTGATAGCAAAGTGTTTAGATATTTTTCAGTTATAATCAGATAGAGTAAATCAAATCATCTTTATTTATATAGCGCTTTTTACAATGGCAATTGTTTCAAAGCAGCTTCACAGTGGTAACAGGAAAATAATGCAACGGAATTTGATTCGGCTCTGGTGAAAACGGTGATGTCATCCAGCTCATTTCAATTATCATATAGTGTTAATGCGGGCAGATCAGTAATATAGTTGAAATTTAAGTGTCCCCAACTGAGCAAGCCAAAAGCCAAAGGCAACGGTGGCAAGGAACCAAAACTCCTTCAGGGCCAGAATGGAGAAAAAAACCTTGGGAGAAACCAGGCTCAATCGGGGTGCCAGTTCTCCTCTGGCCGATGAACAAATAGTGTATGATTATGATTCTGGCACATTACAGGTCAGAAGTCATATTAGATCAATAGATATTCGTAGGATTATTCGAAAGATTGGAGTCGTCACGCCGGGGACGGGTTTAATGAGGATGTCGTGTCGATGCGGCATTTACGGGGGGAGTTTAATTGACACGGTCTCTACAGACACTTCAGGGATATGGTCGTCATGTCCAGGCTAAGGGCCACCATCTGGTCTGGATACGGCCCGGATCCGGCCGACTGCAGTAAACCTCGCGATAAACAGAGAGACTAACATTCTTCTTATGATGTAACGAGTACATCAGGTGTTATTGGAAGTGTTCCCGGTTCTGGCTGACCTAGTTAATGCAGCCTAAAACAATCATTTAACTGATTTGAATAATAGAAATTAAAAATGTTTTATGTGTATGCCATAGTAAAGAGATGTGTTTTTAGTCTAGATTTAAACTGACAGAGTGTGTCTGCTTCCCGAACAATGCCAGGAAGACTGTTCCAGAGTTTAGGTGCTAAATAGGGAAAGGATCGACCGCCTGCAGTTGATTTTGATATTCTAGGTATTATCAACTGGCCAGAATTTTGAGACCGCAATAGACGTGATGGAGTATAATGCGTTAAGAGCTCGCTCAAGTACTGGGGAGCTAAGCCATTTAGTGCTTTGTAAGTAATCAGAAAGATTTTAAAATGTATACGATGTTTAATAGGGAGCCAATGCAGTGTTGCCAGAACCGCGCTAATATGGTCATACTTCCTGGTTCTAGTAAGAACTCTAGCTGCTGCGTTTTGGACAAGCTGCAGTTTATTTATTAAGCGAGCAGGGCAACCACCCAGTAGAGCATTACAATAATCTAGCCTTGAGGTCATGAACGCATGAACTAACTGTTCAGCATTTTGCATTGAAAGCATGTGCCGTAATTTAGATATATTTTTAAGGTGGTAGAATGCAGTTTTACAGATGCTAGAAACGTGGCTTTCAAATGAGAGATTGGTATCAAAGAGCACACCCAGGTTCCTAACTGACGACGAGGACTTGACAGAGCAGCCATCGAGTGTTAGACAGTATTCTAGGTTACTACTTGTGGAGTTTTTTTTTTTTTTTTTTTTTTTTGTCCAATGATTAAAAATTCATTTTTTTCTGAATTAAGTTGCAGGAAATTACTATTCATCCAATTTTTTATATCAGCTATGCATTCTGTTAATCTTGTGAATTGGTAAGTTTCGTCAGGGTGTGAAGAAATATAGAGCTGAGTATCGTCAGCATAACAATGAAAATTAACGCCATGCTTCTTAATAATATCTCCCAGTGGTAGCATGTACAGGGTGAAAAGCAACGGTCCTAGCACTGAGCCCTGCGGTACTCCATACTGAACTTGTGTTCGGTGTGACATCTCTTCATTTACTGCTACAAACTGATTACGGTCAGATAAGTATGATTTAAACCATGCCAATGCAATTCCACTAATGCCAACAGAATTTTCGAGTCTATTCAAAAGAATGTTGTGGTCGATAGTATCGAATGCAGCGCTAAGATCGCGTAACACTAACAGAGAGATACAACCACAATCGGATGATAAGAGTAAATCATTTGTAACTCTAATGAGAGCAGTCTCAGTACTATGATACGGTCTAAATCCTGACTGGAAATCCTCACAGATACCATTTCTTTCTAAAATGGAGCAAAATTGTGAGGACACTGCCTTTTCTAGTATTTTTGACAGAAAGGGTAGATTTGAGACTGGCCTGTAATTGACTAATTTTGTAGGATCAAGTTGCGGTTTTTTAATAAGTGGTTTAATAATAGCCAACTTAAAAGTTTTTGGTACATATCCTAATGTCAAGGATGAATTAATGATATTAAGAAGAGGATCTATGACCTCTGGAAGCATCTTCTTTTAGTAGTTTAGTCGGTATGGGGTCGAGCATACATGTTGTTGATTTTGATGATTTAACGAGTTTAGCCAATTCTTCTTCTCCTATAGCAGTGAATGAATGTAATTTTTCCTCAGTGACACTACAATGCACTGTCTGATGTGATACTGTAGTAGACGGCTGCATGGTTATAATTTTTTCCCCTAATATTATCAATCTTACAGGTAAAGAAGTTCATAAAGTCATTACTGCTGTGCTGTTTACAAACATCAGAAGGTGAAGCTTTATCTTTGGTTAATTTAGCCACTGTATCGAATAAATACCTAGGGTTGTGTTGAGTCGAGAAATAAGCAGATCTAGCAGTTTTTAGGGCCTTTCTGTATGCAATCATGCTCTCTTTCCACGAAATGCGAAAAACTTCTAGTTTTGTTTTCTTCCAGCTGCGCTCCATTTTTCTGGCTGCTGTTTTAAGGGCCCGGGTGTGCTCGTTGTACCACGGCGTTGGACTATTTTCTTTAATCTTCTTTAAGCGCGGGGAGCAACTGTGTCTAAAGTGCTGGAAAAGAGAGAGTCAATAGTTTCTGTTGCAACATCGAGTTCCTCTAGGCTATCTGGGATGCTGAGGAGATGAAACTGATGAGGAAGATTATTTACAAAGAAATCTTTAGTCGCAGCAGTGATAGTCCTGCCATATTTGAAGCGAGGGGACAGCTTTGCAGCCTTTGCTAAATTAAGTGTACATGATACTAGGTAATGATCTGAGATGTCATCGCTCTGCTGCAGAATTTCAATGGTATCAACATTTATTCCATGTGACAGTATTAGGTCTAAGGTATGATTACGGCGATGAGTGGGTCCTGACACGTGTTGCCTTACTCCAATAGAGTTTAGAATGTCTCTAAATGCCAATCCCAATGCGTCTTTTTCATTGTCTACATGGATATTAAAATCACCAACAATTAGGACTTTATCTGCAGCCAGTACTAACTCTGATAGAAAATCAGCAAATTCTCTGGTAAAGTCTGTATGGTGGCCTGTATACAGTAGCCAGCACAAATGTCAAACGGGATTTATCAATTTCACTACATAACGTTACATAAAGCACCAAAACTTCAAAGGAATTATATTTGAAACTAGACTTGTGAGTAATACCGAAGATATTATTATTATAAATTACAGCAACACCTCCCCCTTTACCTTTCAGACGCGGTTCGTGTTTATAACAATAATCTTGGGGGGTGGACTCATTTAAAGTAATGTAGTCGTCAGGTTTTAGCCAGGTTTCTGTCAAACACAGCACATCTAGGTTATGATCTGTAATCATATCATTAACAATAAGCGCTTTTGAGGAAAGGGATCGAATATTCAGCAGTCCGAGCTTTATCATTTGATCATCTGTATTATATCTGTTGTTTATTTGTTGGACATCAATTACATTTTTACCGTTGAATGGTTTTTTGTATTTACTAATTCGTGGAACAGGCACAGTCTCTATGTGATAATATCTAGGTGAAAGAGTCTCTATGTGCTGGGATTTATCTGACTTCTGTGACGTGAGACAGCTAGCAGGCGGTCGGGTAAGCCAGTCCGTCTGCTTCCTGACCTGGGCCCCAGTTAGTCAATGTTTAGCTCTAAGACTATGTGCCAAATTACTAGAGAGAAGAGCGGCACCATCCCAGGAAGGATGAATACCATCTTTTTTTCAACAGGTCAGGTCTGCCCCAAAAGCTTTTCCAATTGTCTATGAACCCTATGTTATTTTGCGGACACCACTTAGACAACCAGCCATTGAGTGATGATAGTCTGCTAAGTATCTCATCACTCCTTTTAACGGGGAGGGGACCAGAGCAAAAAATGTAATCTGCCATTGTACTTGCGAGTTTACACACCTCTTTAATGTTAATTTTGGTGATCTCCGACTGGCGAAGTCGAACATCATTTGTGCCGACGTGGATAATAATCTTAGAGAATTTACGATTAGCATTAGCCAGCACTTTTAAATTTGCTTTGATGTCAGGCGCTCTGGCTCCCGGTAAACATGTGACTATGGTGGCTGGTGTCTCTATTTTCACGTTCCGTGTAATAGAATCGCCAGTAACTAGGGCACTTTCAACAGGATTCTCAGTGGGTGCATCACTGAGTGGGGAGAACCTGTTTGATGTTCTAATCGGAACGGAAGAGTGGTTTTTTTGATCCGCGACTATGCCGTCTCACCGTCACCCAGTTGCCCTGCTGCACGGGCTCTACAGCCGGAACCGAACAATGTACAGAGTTCACTAAGCTATTCGCATCCAAAGCAGTGTCTAAAGCTGTTACATTCTCACTACTCTCAAATAAAGTCTGGATGCGTGTCTCTAATTCTGAAATATTTTCCGTCAGCCTGACTATCTCCTTACATTTATCACATGTAAAGCCCTGTTCGCCAACAGAGAAAGATATACTAAACATGAAACATGCAGTGCAAGTGACAATGACAGGAGAAGAAGACATGGCTTACTGTATTTGTTGAATAATCCAACTTACCACAGTTGTTTAATGAACTCAGAAAACAAGAGACCCGAGTGCAGAGATGGCAAGCTAACAGGCTAGCGAAATGCTAACGCGTGATAGTGATTTAGATTAAAAGCTAGCGGTGTCAGATTTAATGTGGTAGGCAATATTAGACAATATATGGTGATGGGTAAATTATATTTAGCAGTTTAAACCAGCAGGGTTAGTAAAGAGCATGTATATTTGGCGTGCTGTCCGAGGGGAGGGCTCCAAGCTCAGAATTTGGCCTGAACCCGGAGTACTCTCCCCCATATCCCTGGGTGGGATTAGAGATGGATAATACCACTTATTTTATTTTCGATACGATACTAATACTTTCAAAGGTCGATCGTCGATACCAATACGATACCTCTAAACAGAGTAAAATGGTTAATGATGCCCACTTAACATTATATTTGAAAGCAAGTTTAACATTCAATATATGCCTTAATTGCAAATGATTAGATTATGTTTTGGTTTACACATGGCTACAATATGTTTGGGGTTACATGTGGTACTATGGTCACTGTAGTAAAACCATGGTTAATTTTCACAAGGGACTGCCAGTGACAGGGTGTTGCACCCATAAAATGCAACCTTTTTATTCTGACAGCGTATGATTTTTATTAATAACTATTACAGAATAGAACATGATTCATTTAAATACATTTTATTTGCACAAATTATGTACAATTTCAATTAGTAAAATAACTACTAATGGATCCATATTTTCTTTCCTCTGATAAGCATTGTTCTTGGCTGCTTCCCAAAAGCATCATGAGCCTAAGATGATCGCAAAGATGGCAATAGTATTTTATGATGAAAACACAGCCCTGTTTTAATGCAGTACAGCTGTGATTGAATGATCGACTGGTCCTGTCTTGCAGCATTTGCGTTTGTTCACATGAGCAGATTTATTCACACACAATTATTCGCTAACATAGTTTATTTTTCCAGTTCAACGTATATTGTACGCATTAAATTTCTTGCTAAATAAACAAAATCACTGGTAAAAATCACCTTAATATCGATATCTTTTTATTTGAGTATTGAGTATACTTTCGAAATCACATGAGTATCGATCTTCCCATCTCTAACTGGAACAGGAACAGTCGAGAGTGAGGAGTTGGGGTGGTGGAGGGATGCTGGAAAACTGTTGTGGGACAGAGGTGAGTCAGCTATATAGCCTATATTGGCCTCCTCTCGTGCTGATTGGGTAGATTTTCTGAACGTGTTCCTCCCAAACTTTGTTACACAAGCATACTTAAAAAAATAGTGTTTTTTTTTTTTTCCATTTCCTAAAAGTAGTGGTTTGGGACATAAGCCTATGAGGTTTCTGCTAGACAGCGACGATATATAGTCATACTGTATGTAGAGTTTTTTTTTTTTTTTTGGACCATTGAGATATCAAGGTGGATGGGGCTATAGCAGCAGAAGTCTGATGTTTCATAGAAAGATCAAATTATGACATTTTCATTAAGCACATGGATGAATCATTCACAATAAGATCTGATTAACATGATTAGAAATTAGATATGGTGAATTTCCATTTCATGCCGACTGTAAACCACAGTCAAGCTACTCTTTTGAAAAAGTAATTAACTGCTACTACACTCTAACCTACAAACAAAAAGTAGTTCAATACATTTAAGTTATTTAAAGGGATAGTTCACCCAAAAAATTAAAATTCTGTCATCATTTACTGACCCTCAAGTTATTCCAAACCTGTATAAAAAAAAAATCCATATGGAAGTCATTGGGGCCCATCAACTGTTTGGTTACCCATATTCTTCAAAATATCATCTTTTGTGTTCAGCAGAAGAAAGGAATTTATACATATTAATTTTTGGGTGAACTATCCCTTTAAGGGTTTTCGTAAACAACAAATATAACTATTCAGTGGTAGAATTTAATCTAAATTAGGGTGAGTGTATCAAGATTAAACAGTTAAATATATAAATGCAACAAAAACACCCAATTTATATACAGAATGTGGCTATTCATTATATAAAGTAGCTAGTTAAAAACTACACTGCTGAAAAGAACTGAACTGTAACACTACTGAGAAATCTAGATACTAGTGTCATTACTTTTAGTTAGTTATTCTCTAACACTGTTTTCAATATTTATGATTCAATATTTAGTGGATTAGGTGTGGCTGAATTCAGGAATGCTGACTAGACAGCCAATCAAAAACCAATGTGCTGCAAAATTATTCTGAAATAGAAATATATTTGGGCCAGATTGAAATAAATTATGGATATCCTAGAAATGGTGGTGAGAGCAATCTTCAAGCTTGTGAATATAATCAGAGATTGAATGTAGATGTTGAATTGTTGTAAATCCACATGGCGGTGGTTTACAGGTTTCTTACAAGGACAATCATCCAATGTGGATTTTAATCCTCACATTTTTTATTCAATTTCAGAAACTGACAAATTTGAATAAATTAAATAAATTAGATCATTACCCCATTTTCAATTTACACTTATGGAGAGATTCCCATTGCATTCAAATAATATTTTTAAGGGTTGTTCACTCTTGTGAGGCATTGTTGACAGACATGGTACAGTCTCTGACCTATCAGGAAATATGGTGAGATTATTTTTGTGATATTGTTGTAATTTATGACCTTTTCAGTGCTGCAATATCAGAGGACAGGATGAAATAAAGAGCTTAGTTTATGATCGAACAAATCAAGAATAAAGTCTAAAATCAATTTGAACTTTAATAACCAATATACTGGCATCTTTCTGTATCTCCCAGTATATTGATGTTTCACCTTTAACTGAAAGCATTGATATGGGCATCATTAAAGGGATAGTTTACCCAAAAATGAAACTTTTGTCGTTATTTACTCACTCTCATCTAATTTCAAACCTGTGTGCTATTATTTTCTCTGTGGAACATGCAGTGGGAGGATTTGGAGAAATGTATCATGAAACCATGTACCATGAAAGTACAGTAGACAAAGTTCCCTTTCAGTGTGAGCACTCAACTTGTGAGCACTCAACGAATTGGGGATCATTTTCAGAGACCAATCTACTTCGAGTGTATAAAAACGAGCCAATAACGTTGGCATGCGGTCCACGCACCGCCCCGCAGCGCGGGTATAAATACGGAAGTGGAATACCGCATCATCGCTTTCAACTTCGGAGCCGAATGGTTTGTAGTTCAAGCTGTTGCTGTTTCTACGAAGAGTGTTTTGTTACGAGCCTTTTGAGGAAGATCGCTCTCTTACCTGCTGCTGGCGTGATGGTGCGATTCAGCGAGTGGCCGCTGCAACGTGCACTGTTCCTGTGTTGATTGGCTGGGCGTTTCCGTTTGTTGAGTGCTCACACGCGGGCTTGCATTATCGGACCGCTGTGACTGCCTCAGCACTCTTAAAAGAGCATTTCCCTTCCTAAAAGAGCAACACGGTTTGACCCTGCGTCTTTTTCAAGATGTCATTCAAACTGTGTGTTTCTGGATGCCGTCGTTTTCTGTCCCCAGTTGACGGTCATGATCGCTGTCTCACGTGTTTGGGCATTCAGCACGCTGAGGCGGCGTTCGTGAATGACTCATGTTCCCACTGCGGGAACATGACCATCGCAGTTCTACGGTCTAGGCTCGAATACCTCAGAAGGGGTGGAGTCCCATTGCGCATCCCCCGATCTAGTGGTCCTCCTGCTGCAAAGCAGAGATGATGATGTGGGGAAGCCATGCCATGGAGCTCCTGCAGGTCTACCAGTCCAAAGCGCTAAAGGATCTGCACGAGGGTAGTTCCGACCCAGGCGTTATGCAGGAACTGCGCACAGCGATGGACCTCGCTGTGGACCTGACGAAAGTCACTGCGTGCTCCCTGGGTCGGGCGATGTCCACTCTGGTGGTCCAGGAGCGTCACCTGTGGCTGAACCTGGCAGACATGCGCGAGTCCGACAAGGTTCGGTTCTTTGACGCCCCTGTCTGCCAAGCCGGATGTGTGTGAGGCTAGAGGACGCCCCCGGGCCTTCTCTCCCACACACTGCCCCACCCTGGAACCGTCAGACAACACTCCGGGTCGCCTCCTGGCCGTCCGGGTTGGGTCTGAGCATTCCACCTCGCTGCCCCACCCCGGGTACGTCTGTGGTGCCGTTGGTCCCGTTTGCACGGTCTCTGGAGGCCTGGCTAGCGCTCCCCAGGCCATCTCGCTGGCTCATCCGTACTATCAGACTCGGCTACGCGATTCAGTTCACGTACCGGCCCCCCAAGTACAGGGGCATCATCTTCATCTCCGTGCGGAGCAGCGATGCCCACGTCTTGCGGTCAGAGATCGATGTCCTACTGGCGAAGGACGCGGTCGAGCCGGTTCCTCCAGCCGATATGAGGTCGGGGTTCTACAGCCCCTACTTCATTGGTCGTAACCCACCCCCTTTCTTGGGTACAATCTTGGACCTGCGTGTCCTGAATCGGGCCCTGCACAAGCTTCCGTTCAGGATGTTAACGCAGAATGCATTATCGAATGCATCCGTCCCCGAGATTGGTTTGCAGCGATCGTCTCTATCCTTCCTCGACACAGACCGCTCCTATGCTTAGCGTTCGAGAGGAGGGCATATCAGTACAAAGTCTTGCCCTTTGGGCTGTCCCTGTCGCCTCACGTCTTCACGAAAGTCGCAGAGGCAGCCATTGTTCCGCTCAGAGAACGAAGCGTTCGCATCCTCAACTATCTCGACGACTGGCTCATACTCGCCCAGTCTCGGGAACAGTTGGGCGAACACAGGGACCTGGTGCTCCGTCACCTCAGCCTGTTGGGCCTTCGGGTCAACCGAGAGAAGAGCAAACTCTGTCCCACACAGAGGATCTCTTATTTCGGCATGGAGCTGGACTCGGTCAACCAGACTGCGCGCCTCACAGAGGAGCGAGTCCGGTCAGTGTTGAACTGCTTGAATACGTTCAAAGGCAGGATGGCGGTCCCACTGAGATATTTTCAGAGGCTCCTGGGGCATATGGCATCTGCAGCCGCGGTAACACCGCTTGGATTGCTTCATATGAGACCGCTTCAGCACTGGCTTCATGGCCGGGTCCCGAGATGGGCGTGGCAGAACGGCAAGTACCGGGTCCCAGTTACTCCGTACTGTCGCCAAACCTTCAGCCCGTGGTCAGACCCTTAATTTCTATGGGCGGGAGTGCCCTTAGAACAAGTGTCCAGGCATGCTGTGGTCTTCACGGATGCCTCATCCACCGGCTGGGGGACCACGTACAACGGGCATGCAGTCTCGGGTCTGTGGACGGGGCCCCAGCTGCATTGGCATATCAATTGCCTGGAGTTGCTAGCAGTACGTCTTGCCCTAAGCCGCCTCAAAAAGCCGCTTCAGAGCAAGCACGTACTGGTCCGTACGGACAGCACTGCGGCCATTGCGTACATCAACCGTCAGGGTGGTCTACGCTCCCGTCGCATGATGCAACTCGCCCGCCATCTCCTCCTGTGGAGTCGGAAGCATCTGAGGTCGCTTCAGGCCATTCACATCCCTGGTGCGCTGAACCAGACAGCCGACGAGCTCTCTCGTCAGTTGACACCTCCGGGAGAGTGGCGACTCCACCCCTGGACCGTCCAGCTGATATGGGACCTTTTCAGAGCCGTGCAGGTAGACCTGTTCGCCTCTCCGGACTCGACCCATTGCCAGTTGTACTATTCCCTGACCGGGGGCACCCTCGGCACGGATGCACTGGCGCACAGTTGGCCCCGGGACCTACGCAAATTGCGTTTCCCCCAGTGAGCCTTCTCGCACAGACTGTGCAAGGTCAGGGAGGACGAGGAGCAGGTCTTGCTAGTTGCGCTCTACTGGCCCAACCGGACCTGGTTCTCCGAACTCACACTCCTCTCGACAGCCCCTCCCTGGCCGATTCCCCTGAGAAAGGACCTGCTTTCTCAGGGACGGGGCACTCTATGGCATCCGCGTCCAGACCTCTGGAAACTCCATGTCTGGTCCCTGGACGGGATGTGGAGGTTCTAGGTGGCCTGCCACAAGCGGTGGCAGACACCATCGCTTCTGCTAGAGCCCCCTCTACGAGGCCCCTCTATGCCCTGAAGTGGAACCTGTTCGTTGAGTGGTGCTCTTCCCGCCGGGAAGACCCCAGAAGGTGTTCGGTTAGTGTCGTGCTTTCTTTCCTGCAAGATGGGCTGGAGCGAAGGCTGTCTCCCTCCACCCTCAAAGTGTACGTCGCAGTAATAGCGGCGTATCACGACGCAGTTGAAGGTAAGTCCTTAGGGAAGCACGACCTAATCGTCAGGTTCCTCAGAGGTGTGAGGAGGCTAAATCCTCCTTGTCCACACTCGATACCCTCTTGGGATTTAACTCTGGTGCTCAGAGCACTTCAGAGCCCTCCCTTTGAGCCTTTGCAGTCTGTAGAGTTAAAAATTCTGTCCATAAAGACAGTACTCCTGACTGCGTTGGCCTCCATCAAGAGGGTAGGGGACCTGCACGCACTTTCGGTCAACGAATTGTGCCTAGAGTTCGGGCCGGCCGGATACGTGCCCAAGGTTCCCACCACTCCCTTCCAGGACGAGAAGCCCTGGCTTTATGTCCCGTCCGAGCTCTTCACGCTTACGTTGACCGGACTCAAAGCTTTAGGACCTCAGAGCAGTTCTTCGTCTGTTACGGAGGCCAACAGAAGGGAAAAGCTGTCTCCAAGCAGAGGTTAGCCCACTGGATAGTGGATGCTATCGTCTTAGCATACCAATCGCAAGACGTGCCTTGCCCGTTCGGGTTGCGAGCACACTCAACCAGGAGTGTGGCTTCCTCCTGGGCGCTGGCTCAAGGCGCCTCGCTGACAGATATATGTAGAGCTGCGGGCTGGGTGACACCTAACACGTTCGCTAGATTTTATAGCCTCCGTGTAGAGCTGGTTTCTTCCCGTGTACTCACCCCCAGTGGCCGGTAGGCGTGAAGTGGTGGTGGTGTTCTTTCCCTCCTGGGACCAGGTTGGATCCACCCCAGAGACTCCCATCTGTTGCACTACTCTGCTAGGTTAGTCCTTATGAGTATTCCACCTCTCCTCCCCTGGAGGACGTGGCTCCGCAGCGTTCCATCTCCCTGAGACAGGCACGCTTTCCCAGTGTTATCCAATAGTCACACTGAGTGGGCCTTGCAGAAACAGCAGTGACGGACCTTCCCTGCTTGGAGTTCTGACTCCTGCTCCAACCTAGGAGCACTCCAGCGAGCTCAAGCAGGGCGCTGGAAGGGCCAGCCCCCCTGGCGTGTTGGTAGGGATCCCCAATTCGTCAGTCAGTTCTGACGTACGTCGAACGTGACCGACTAAAAGGGAACGTCTCGGTTACGTATGTAACCCTCGTTCCCTGAAGGAGGGAACGGAGACGTACGTCACCTCTTTTCCCAGTCTGTAAGTAACACTCTGGCTGTGTCCGAAATTGCCCCCTCTTCCCTCATTAGTCCACTAATATAGTCCACTTGAAGGAGTGAATGAAAACGGGTGAGTGAATTCGGACACTGAGTGTGCCAGAAGGGCTGCTGATTTTGCATAGTTTGTGCTTGCTGTTTAATAATCATTTAAAACGTAGCAAATTGGCAGCTCCAGTAAGATGAAAACATTTATCTCAAACTCTATCATGGAAATTATGTATAAACCTTAATTAAACAATTTAATAATCAATTTAAAATAAATGTATACCTGTATGATATTACGCTGTACCCACATTGGACCAGCTGTTTGGAAAATAGATGATTCAGCTGCGGGCGCCATCTTCAGGTCAGATGTGGGAATTCATTTGGTGTGCGACTCTCACAGTGCATTATGGGTATTCTCTAGCCGTTGAGCGTCCATCAGTTGTACACTCATTATTGCGGTGCATTTTGGGATTGAATGAGTGCACTTGATAACATCCACTATGGTATCTTGACAATATTTGGTAATATCAATAAAATGCCTTTAAAGTTGTCCAAAGGAAGTCCTTAGCAATGCATATTACTAATAACAATAAATTTTTTAAAATATTTACGGTAGGAAATTTACAAAATATCTTCATTGAACATGAGAGAGAGAGAGAGAGAGAGAGAGAGAGAGAGAGAGAGAGAGAGAGAGAGAGAGAGAGAGAGAGAGAGAGAGAGAGAGAGAGAGAGAGAGAGAGGAGAGAGAGGAGATGAGAGAGAGAGAGAGAGAAGAGAGAGAGAGATGAGAGAGAGAGAGAGGAGAGAGAGAGAGAGAGAGAGAGAGAGAGAGAGAGAGAGAGAGAGAGAGAGAGAGAGAGAGAGAATTGTGTAACTCAAAACTACAATTGACCCTTTTCACAGACTGTGATGACACATTTTTTAGTTTCAACATTGTAAATCTAGGTAAATGTTTTCATATTTTAATTTTCAACAAATTTAATTCACATACGGTAACACTTTCTATGAAAACTGTATTTATAATGCATTATAGGGGAATTCTTAATGCATTATAATACATGCATAATACCTTATAAACAACCTTATAATATGTTGTATCATCTGATAAATAATCATAACAATAGTAATGATACTTACTTATTTGTGGTTATAACTGTTAAGACTATGATGATTTATAACACACAATGAACATAATTTTATGCATTAAGAATGCCCTTAATAATGCATTATAAATACAGAAAGTGTTAACAACTTTGTGTTATATCACCTTGGCAGTAAATGACAAAAAACACTGATGCAAGGGTGTTTATAATACAAAAAAGCTGAGGGAGTGCTGGAAAATTTGACATCAGTCTCTATATTTTTCCTTCTTTTGGAAAATCGTGGAAATGCTATCACTGCATTTTTTCTTTTGCTATTGGAGCAAATGGAAATACAAAAATTATATTTGCTGTTTTATTTATATATATATATATATATATATCTGTTCATTGCTATTGAAGTATGACTTTCGTCTAAAAAAATATTTGTCTAAAAAACTACTCGTCTAAAAAAACTACGAACAAACTACATCTTTCGGTTTTGAGAACCCCAGAAATGTGAAAAAGGTCCATCGAAACATTTCAAGGAGTTCAGAAACAGTGATATAGAGAATATCTCCCTTTGGAGTGGACTTTGTCTTTTTGCAGACCTTTTTGATGCTCAAACAGCAACATTACACACTAAAGAAAGTTCATAATCAAATCATAATTGGACCCCTTTAAAAGTGGGCAGATGAAATTCATCTTTGGTGTTTAATGGAAGAAGAAAGTTAAACAGGTTTTCATTTTTTTGCGTGAACTATCCCTTTAATGACTGGGAAATACAGCAATAGTTTGTGTATTTCAGACATATTTTTCTATCACTCTGTGCTGTAGGTCTTTTTTTTTTCTGCCATCGTAAAGATTGATTCTTGTTTTGGGCCATGCCTTTGGGCCTTATTAAATCAAAATGTAAACTTACTCTCCTCTAACAAACGGCAGAGAAAATGCCAGTGGCCGGCTCCCTGCGGGGTTGCACTCAGATTACTCTGACAAGTTAACTACTGTATGAGCTTCCACTTCTCTTCTTTTATTTAGTTAGGTGATGGAATACTCTACATCTCTCCAATATTGCGGAGGTAAAGAGCGGGGTATCACCCCCTCGCATGTTATTGTGTTTACATTGCAGGCACTATAATGGGTATTGTATGATTATATTGTAATGCACGTTGACAGCGTCTGGGCTAGACTGTGATTACCCAGTAGAGTATATACAGTGAACATGTCTCGAGATGTGTCAATTGTTGACCGTATGGCACAGTGTTACCTTTCGCATATGTAAGCACTCACCTTGACTGATGTCCATACTGTAGCTGGGTGGAGGACACTGTCAAAAAGGCCAAGGTAGCAGGCCATCTGGACTCCATATGGATAAGGGCTAATATCTAATTATTATCATTACTCAACACTTTGGCCTGTAGGAAAGGTTAGCAGGACGACACCTATCTGTCAGGAAACCTCAAATTTTGAAGCACATTTTTTTATTGCCTTTGTTGGCACATCAGTATTTGAGTTACAACCAGGGCTATCAATTTTGCATGTTAATTTTATGAGATATATTATAAAGAAGATCACACAGTACAGTATGCAATAAAATTAATTACAGACCCACTTTATATTAGGTGGCCTTAACTACTTTGTACTAACATTTTAATTAATAATTTGATACAATGCACTTATTGTGTACATACATGTTTTTACATTGTACTTACATTTTAAAATATACCTGCATGTAATTACATCTGTAATTAATTTCTGTAATTACATTTATAATTACACTGTTGACACTTCCCTTACACCTAACCCTACCCTTAAACTTACCCATACCACCACACCTGTCCCTAACTTTACTCGTATTCCACCTCAATAGCAACAAAAGTGTTTTGCAATACAATATGAACACAATAAGTACATTGTACTTATTTTTTGATGTAAGTACATAGTAGTTAAGGCCACCTAATATTAAGTGCGGCCTTAATTGCATTTAAAAAATGTAATGTCTTTGTATCTTCATTATGGAGCAAATTATATACATTTGTATACATATATACTCTACCATTCAAAAGATTGGGGTCAGTAATAAATGTTTTAGGAACATTTTGAAATTCTTATGCTTACTAAGGATGATTTATTTGATCAGTAACACAGTAAAACAGTAATATTATTATGAAATATTATTACAATTTAAAATGATTTTGGTTACACTTTATTTTAAGGTGTCCTTGTTACAGTGTAATTACACATAAGTACTAAGTATTTTTAAATAACTATATGTACTTACTATAGGGTTTGGTTTAGGTGTAGTAACTTGTAATCATGCATAATTTACTGTTGTTACTATAATAAGTACATGTGCAGTCATGGTCGAAATGATTGGCACCCTTGGTAAAAAGAAGCCTGTAAAAATAAATTTGCATTGTTAATACTTTTAACAAAAAAAAAATCACAAAAATCTAACCTTTCATTGAAGAAAAAGAATTGAAAATGTGAAGAAAATATCTTTATGAAATAAATGTTTTTCTCCAATACACGCTAACCACAATTAATGGCCCCCTTTTATTCAATACTTTTTGTAACCTCCTTTTGCCAAGATAACAGCTCTGAGTCTTCTCCTAATATGCCTGATGAGTTTGGAGAACACCTGACAAGAGATCAGAGACCATTCCTCCATACAGAATCCCTCCAGATCCTTCAGATTCCCAGCTCCATGTTGGTGCATCTCGTCTTCAGTTCACCCCACTCATTTTCTATAGGGTTCAGGTCAAGTGACTGGGACGGCCATGACAGAAGCTTAATTTTGTGCTCAGTGACCCATGTTTGGTTTGGATCGTTGTCCTGATGGAAGATCCATCCACTGCCAATTATAAGCTTTCTAGCAGAGGCCGTCAGGTTTTGATTTTTTTTATCTGTTGGTATTTGATAGAATCCATGATGCCATGTATGCCAAGATGTCCAGGACCTCCAGCAAAAAAATAGGCCAACAACATTAAATATCCAGCAGTATATTTAACCGTGGGCATGGGGTACTTTTTATCCCTGTGTGCATCAAACCCATCTGGTGGATTTGCAACCAAAAATCTCTTCTTCTTTTTTTGTTTCATCTGACCACAGAAACCAGTCCCATTTGAAGTTCCAGTCATGTCTGACAACTGAATATGCTGGAGTTTGTTTTTGGATGAGCGAGGAGGATTTTTCTTGAAACCCTTCCAAAAAACTTGTGGTGATGTAGGGGTTGTTTGATATTTTTTTTTTTAGGCTTTCTGACCCCAAGACTCAACTTATTTCTGCAATTCTCCAGCTGTAATCCTTGGAGAGTCTTTGGCCAATCAAACTTTCCTCATCGCCTTGCATTAAGACAGTAGACACACATCCTCTTCCAGTTAGATTTGTAACATCTTTAGTTGATTGGAACCTCTTAATTATTGCCCTGATGGTGGAAATGGGAATTTTCAATGCTTTACTTATATCATTAAAGCCACGTTCTATTTTGTGAAGCTCAACAATCTTTTGCTGCACATCAGAACTATATTCTTTGGTTTTACTTAATATGATTAAGGGAATTTGGCCTTTGTGTTTCCTCATATTTATACTCATGGCTGGACAATTTCATGCTCCTAGTCACCCTGGTGTGCTAAAACATTTTTTTAATATGAATAGGAATATACTTCAGAGATATTTCTAGGGGTGGCAATAATTGTGGCCAAAGTGTTTTGGAGAAAAACATTTATTTCATAATGTGATTTCTCCCCCCCCCCCCCCCCCCTCCCTTTCAATTCTTTTACTTCAATGAAAGGGTAGATTTTTTTTGCGAATTTTTTTTTTTTAATCCAAGATCAAAAGGATAAACAATGCAGATTTATTTTTACAGCCATCTTTGATCATATTTACCAAGGATGCCAATAATTCTGACTATGATTGTAACTGTCAACTTAAAATAAAGTGTTACCACTGTTTTCTATTTTAATATATTTTAAAATTTAATTTATTCCTGTGATGGCGAAGCTGAATTTTCAGCATCATTACTCTAGTCTTTAGTGTCACATAATCCTTCAGAAATAATTCTAATATCCTGATTTACTGCTCAAGAATTTTTTTCAGGATTATTTGATTAAGAAAGTTCAAAAAAGAATACAGCATTTACTTGAAATGAAGTCTTTGTCTTTATTGTCACTTCGATCAATGTAATGTGTCCTTGGTATATTATAAAAAAATACTGACTCCAAACTTTTGATATACATTAATATTTTAGTCCTATTTATATTTTATATTATCAGTTTTATTACCACACTGACAACATTGTTTTATTTTCCTTAACAAATAAACTATATACTTTAAACCTTACACTGTAAATATATTTAATCACCACATTAAAATAATGTTAGCTCTTTAGTGCCTGACTGGATGATGAGGATGATTATTGTACTTGCTGTGTATAGAACAACTGCTATAAAACTTGCCCTTTTTTTCCCTCAACAGACCGTATACTCTCCCTGAAAATGTGCAAATGAAATCCTTTGGCACATTGATTTAATATAGAGCATGTGTGCACTTCTTAAACTTCTTAAGGTGTTTAAAATTCACACTCAGAGGCAGGAATAAATGTATGCCCTCATTAAAACTCAGGCAAGGATGTAACACGGTTTGTTACACCACAGACTTGAAACCACTTAGCACCCTGATTAAATGTGAAAACAAAATGGTTGCGGTGACTTTGATAAGGTGCATTTGCAAGAAGCGTATTCTATTTTTTTTTTCTTAAGCGACTGCGAGACAGGTGTTGTAACGGCTATATTTAGCTTGCGCTAAACTACCTAAACCTGCTAATCTGTTAAAACAACTTATTTCAGCTCGCACAGCATGTTTTTCTATGTAAAAGAGATGACCGCGCAACACAACACAGCAGATTGTGAGAAAATAGTCTGTGTACGAAAAAATGTCTCTGTTGTTTTGTTAATTATAGCTAACAGCACCTTTGCTGTTTTGTTCATCACCTTCTTTGTTTACATTTGAGTTGAAAAGTTCACCCTTTCTCTGTTTCTGCATGAATGTAGTTCTGGAGACCCGCATGTCTCAAAAGTGTCATTATAAGCCCACTCCTCCATCTCAGAACAGCCATCAGAGCCACTGTACTGAATGTGCAACATTCGGCCGCAGATCCATCACACTCCTGCGTGTTAATTAGGAAGCAGAGCAGTGATAAACTGATGATTTAAATGAAACATCTTGTGTGTTTATCTGTCATTTGGGATGGAGGGAGGAGTACAGTGATAGGCAGATGGAGGTGGCTTATGTCTGCTCCGCGCCATGCTGGGAGAGGAACAGGAATGGCGCCAAGCGCTTCTTGCCCCGTAACACACAACCCAACCCAACACACACAAATGCACAAATACAGCCTGTGCATCTGTCTCTGACTACCCACAATCCTGGTGAGAAGTCTCTCTCATTGTCTAAAATTAGCAGCTTTCCATAACATCGGTAATGAGTCAGGGATGGTAAATATGGATCCCAAAGCCCCCACTGGTTATTTCCTCAAACATACTAGTCATTCCCAATTCACATTTCCAATATCGGTTAACACTTAATGGCATCATTGACAATGGGCTGCTAAAGTTTCTGGAACAAGCTTGCTCTTACAAAAAATAAATTTATTCAAGTGGGCTATTAGTATACTTCTTTTCATTTTAAAAACAAGAAAGTATACTTTCAGTCTATTTTTATGTACTTCTCAGAAATATACTTAAAATTACACTTAAAGGTGCAGTGTGTGAATTTTAGCGGCATCTAGCGGTGAGGTTGTGAATTGCAATCACACAATGCTCACCCCTCCCTTTCGAAGCACATAGAGAAGCTACGGTGGCCGACACAAGACAAAAATTTTGTCGTCGAAGAGAGCAGAGAGTGACTAGCACTCTGTAGAGAAGTTTGTCCGTTTAGGGCTACTGTAGAAACATGACGACGCAAAATGGCGATTTCACTGTAAGGGGACCCGCGGTGTATGTAGATAGAAATGGCTCATTCTAAGGTAATAAACCTGTACCTTTAAGTGTACTTTACTTGTACTAACAGAAAAGTCTAAGGGCCCTATTTTAACGATCTGAGTGCATTATCTGAAGTAGTAATGGGAAGTTCGGATCATTTTACTGACTTGGATCTTTGAATATCGTTCATCAAAATGAACGAATCTTTTTTCGAATCATTTCGTTCATTTCAGCAGAATATAATTAAAACCTTACATGTTAATAGCCAAATTCCCCAACACATTAAATAATACATATAATGACCAAATCTCCCAACACATCAACTTATGCGACATTGATCACATTTAGAGTAAGAAAAAAATGCAATGCAAGGACAAGGCCAAATTATGAGAAACAGAAACGATTAATTCATTGCTTTTCTGGGTCTTCATTCAGGCTATGCAAGACAGTTTACCTCATCTCCCGATCTGAGTCGTTCGTTCATCCCGTGACATCCCCAGACTGTAGTACCGGATACAGAATTATTAGTTCACGTCTCGTGTCTCGGGTTCGAGTCGTTTGTTCATCACGTGACAAACACATAAGCTATAAGGCTATGCAGTCGGTACCGGATACAGAATTGATTAGTTCATCTCTCAAGTCTCAGGTTCGAGTCAGTTCGTTCATCACGTGACAGCCACGCAAGCTGAGCTATATAGTCGGTACCGGATACAGAAATGATTAGTTCATCTCTCGAGTCTTGGGTTCCAGTCGTTCGTTCTTTTGTCATGTAACTATGTTGTTATTGTAGGTATCTTTGCTTTATCAAATTGATTTTTCCCATCATACGGATAAAGTTTGTTTAAAGCAGTACTTTATTATTACCACGTTATGGAAAATAACCATCATGACAGAAATGCAAGAAAATTATAAATTGAAAGAAATAAAAAAGCTACAATTTGACACCAGAAACGCATCATATAACTGTAAGAGTAAAAAAAAAAACTGACTACGCTCTTGTTTGTAAGGAAGTTTGGGAATTATTAACTAATTCTGTATCCAAATACAGCTGTCACGTCACGTGACAAAAGAACGAGACTCAGAAGAGTCAGACCCGAAGACTCGAGAGGTGAACTAATCATTTCTCTTTCCGGGACAGACAGCATAGCCTCTATGGCGATGTCACGGGATGAACGAATGACTCGAACTCAAACCTGAAGACTCGAGACGTGAACTAATCAATTCTGTTTCCTGTACAGAACCTATGGGATATTGCGCATGCGCCTTCAACACAAAATGAACAAATCAATCTCTGAGACAGTTCGTTGTTCCCGAGTCATATTAAAGATTCGTTCAAAATGAACAAATCGTTCATGAACGACCCATCACTAATCTGAAGCGCATGGCGCAGGTGCACTTAGGGCGTGTCCGAATCCACTTTTGCTAGTTTAACGACGAAAAAACGGTCGGCGCACCAGGCGCATGGTCCAAAAGGGTTGTACCTAGTCTCTTAATGACTCATGGGTGTGTTTTGGGAGTAACGTGCAATAAACCAGAGTCAGAGTCTCATCTCCCACTCCCTTTAAAAGCCAGTTGTGCATGCACGATGGCGGACATGCCGGAATTTGCGAGCGGAAATACTGAACGCTTCTCCAGAGGAATCCTTTTATTTTTAATATTTAAATATGTTTGTGTGCTGCTGAGCGTCCCTGTGCAAGTAATAAGTGTTGTGCACCCACCTATAGGCGCATATTACTAACGCGCCCTTTAAATAACACAAACAATACTGCGCCATTGACTTTAGACCAGGTTTTTGTTGGTCAATGGCGCAGTCGTTTTCAGTTGCCTCAAAATAGCAACGCGCCAACAATGCACCTTGAACACACCTCGTTTTCAGACCAGCACGCCCATGGGCGAACAGATGGGCACGAGTGCATTTGCTATTTAAACAATGTGGCGCTGGACATGAAAATGATAACTGTGTCGGGCTGAAACTAGCAAAAAATACTTGCGCCGGGTGTATGATAGGGGCCTAAGTATATTTGGTCTATACTTGTACTCTATCTTTTGATCGGGATATACTTAAAAGCATAATTAAGTATTCTGTACACTTGACTTGTAGTTGTGTTTACTCTTTTGATTGAGTAGCATATTAAATACTTTTTTCACATAGTTTTACATACTGTCTTATAAACTTTTGAAACTTAAAAAAAAAATGTTGATTTATAAAGAAAACAGATGTTCGTAATTCTGAGGATCTGAATTTTTGTGTAGGTAGTCCACTGGTAGTGTACATTGGAATTTACTTCAAATCTACGTACTCTTTCCCCGCCACTGACTGAATTTTCCGGCAATCCATGTTTTCACTGTTATACGGTAGGGGGTGCGATTATGCATCTTCTGAAAGAATACAGCATCTCCAGATCAAAACACAGGCTAAGGAGAAGCAGAAACAAGCAATAGAAGCATTGCTTAAGAACATGTGTGATAACGCGATCATCAAACATTAAACAGCATACTAATCAAAACTGTCTAATGTTACTGAATGAAATGTCAACCCAGGACGAGCTACAGGACTGTACATGCTTTGGGGGTGTAAATCTACTCCATCTATTGGTCTTAATCCGATCCGGATGTAGTCTTTGTCAAAAATGTGATTTTTCTCAGCTTTTTGTTCAAAATGTTGCTTATTTTTTTATGAAACTTGCCCACACAAACTTTTTTTAAGGAACTTTGCAGTGAGTATATACACCGATCAGGCATAACATTATGATCACCTTCCTAATATTGTGTTGGTCCCCCTTTTGCTGCCAAAACAGCCCTGACCTGTCGAGGCATGGACTCCACTAGACCCCTGAAGGTGTGCTGTGGTATCTGGCACCAAGATGTTAGCAGCAGATCCTTTAAGTCCTGTAAGTTGCGAGGTGGGGCCTCCATGGATCGGACTTGTTTGTTCAGCACATCCCACAGATGCTCGATTGGATTGAGATCTGGGGAATTTGAAGGCCAAGTCAACACCTCAAACTCGTTGTTGTGCTCCTCAAACCATTCCTGAACCATTTTTGCTTTGTGGCAGGGCGCATTATCCTGCTGAAAGAGGCCACAGCCACCAGGGAATACCGTTTCCATGAAAGGGTGTACATGGTCTGCAACAATGCTTAGGTAGGTGGTACGTGTCAAAGTAACATCCAAATGGATGGCAGAACCCAAGGTTTCCCAGCAGAACATTGCCCAAAGCATCACACTGCCTCCGCCGGCTTGCCTTCTTCCCATAGTGCATCCTGGTGCCATGTGTTCCCCAGGTATGCGACGCACCCGTCCATCCACGTGATGTAAAAGAAAACCTGATTCATCAGACCAGGCCACCTTCTTCCATTGCTCCGTGGTCGAGTTCTGATGCTCACGTGCCCACTGTTAGCGCTTTTGGCGGTGGACAGGGGTCAGCATGGGCACCCTGACAGGTCTGGTGACAGGTATTCTGACACCATTCTATCAGAACCAGCATTAACTTCTTGAGCAATTTAAGCTACAGTAGCTTGTCTGTTTGATCGGACCACACGGGCTAGCCTTCGCTCCCCACGTGCATCAATGAGCCTTGGCCGCCCATGACCACAGTTTCTTCCTTGGAGCACTTTTGATAGATACTGACCACTGCAGACAAGGAACACCCCACAAGAGCTGCAGTTTTGGAGATGCTCTGACCCAGTCATCTAGCCATCACAATTTGGCCCTTGTCAAATCCTTACACTTGCCCATTTTTCCTGCTTTTATCACATCAACTTTGAGAACAAAATGTTCACTTGCTGCCTAATATATCCCACCCACTAACAGGTGCCGAGATAAAGAGAGAATCAGTGTTATTCACTTCACCTCATAATGTTATGCCTGATCAGTGTATAAGTTGTACAACTAGTATACAACTATACTACAAGTGAACTTATATACACTGTATAGCAGTAGTGAACCGTGACTCTTGGACCTTGGCCCTCTTACCCCCTTTTTTCTAGGGGAAAAGGGTAAACTAAGTCTAAAATCAGCCTTAAAGCCTTAAAGTCAGCTTACAGTGTTCTCTTATATAATACTGCATGTTACCTTTGACAAGAAATGCCACAAGCAAACATCAGAGTGAGCGTGAGAATTATCCCCAAAAAAAAAAACAATCATAAAAATGCAAATTATTACAAATCACACAATCGGTGTGTTATTTCAATGGAATATGGTGACAACTGGCCACAAAACCATCAAATTAAACAAAATTTAATGTAAGCCGATGCTGTTACATGTTGAGTCTGTTTTGCTTCTCATTTAGCTTATTCCTTTGTTCAGTTTTCCCGCCATTGTCATTAGTCCATTCCATCACCTGTTAATTAGTAATGCCTATCACCTGTCTTGTCAATTACCTCGTTTGCCCCTGTGTATTTAGTTCTCAGTTCTCCCTCAGTGTTTGTCGGTTCTTGTCTACATATACTAGTGTTTTTGAGTGTTCCCTGTGAGTTTGTTCGTTCATTAAAAGTTCCTGTTCCGAGTTCTCCTTCTCCTTCGCCTTCGTGAGTTTCATCTACACCAAGTTTGTAACAGATGCATCATGACAGCGCTCAGACCAAAGCACACATTAGTGACAGATACTTTCCGCATTAAAAAACTTCCCGTTGATAATACATCACATCATTAGACTGGCACAGCAGCCGATTAAATATGTAACAGACCGTATTAAACTTATGACTTGGGGAAAATGTAACTATTATGCAGAATTGCAGCAAATGTGCATGGTCACTCAGATAGTAAATTTACAGACTGACCAGTAATTCTGCAAAATAACTTTTCTCAACTAAAGCTTAACATATAAAACAATGGCAGCGGTGGCCAGAATAAAATCAGTCATGTAACCAATTAGATTTTAAAAAACCCAAACAGCAAACAATTCCAGCAGTAAAGCTTTAGCTTCTTGATTGATTGCTGTCATCCAGTTTTATCGCTTATAATTGCTGTGGTTGAAATGAACAGCTTTGGCTTTCTGCTCAAAATTAAGCTCTGGTGTCGGTCTTCCTTTTCCGATCTCCAGCTTTTCTTTAAAAGTTAATCTTGAAAACGGCGGCGTTGGCGGAAGGCGGAAAAATCCTGATATAGAGTAAACGGACGTCTATACAAAACAACACAAACTGAATCGGCAGATTTGAAGGGTTTATTTCCTCAAAAAGATTTAGATGTTTATTGTCAAATTATAAATTACTAAAATAACATTAGAACTGATGACTTTTTATTAAAAAAGTTTTTACTTTTTAAACTATTATTTAAAAGTTTGTAAATATTATTTTTTTTACAATAGTTTAGGCCCTCTCTGAGGGCCTAGAGGGCCCTGATGGTTCCCCCCTGCTGTATAGTATAGTTGCAACTAAATACTTAGTTGTAAACTAGTTTTGTACTCCAAGTTTACTACCGTTACACTTAAAGTACTTAAAAGTATACTTTTATACACTAAAATTGGGCCAATTTAGTCCCAAGTAGAATTGAAATAGTACACTTAGTTACAAGTATACTATTAGTACATTGCTATATTAGTATACTTACTACATAAAGTATACTTAAAATATATTTGAACTTTACTTAACTATACTTAAATTTTTTTTTTTTTTTTTTTTTTTTTTTTTTTTTTTTTTTGTAAGGGTGGGGTGTGACATTCGTAAACAATTGGTTAGGTTTAAGGTCCGCTCACAGTGAAATTCTGTTGGTTGCCATTAAACTCCCCAATATACTTTAGCGAAATCAAAGAACAAACTGGTGTGACATGATTTCGAATAAAATCAGGCCAAAACTAAGTTCTATCATGACAACTCTCTGGAAGACTTTTAGCATGGTAATGGATATGACAATGTTAATGTATTTGGTCTTGGCGGAATAGATCTGCTACGCTGCTGCTAAATTGCTGCTGCTGTTGATTATTTCTGTCGTTGCAGATTGCTGCTGCTGATGATTATTATTATTGCTGCTGCAGAGCAAGTACAGTAACTTGCTGCTGCCAATACATACACGACACTCTGGTGTGAGCATATAAAACATGCTGCTGCTGTACAAATAGCATATATCAATTATCCCATAGCAGATCTATACAGGTGGATCTGGGGAAGGTGGAGGGTTTAAGACGAACTCTAAAAGCGAGCTGCAAACTGCTATAGAGAATGTTAACCTGCCATTTAAATGTTGAGCAGCAAGCTCATTTCTCAGCTGTGCCAAGTAGTTAACGTTGTAATTATCATCAGCTTGCGTTAAGGACCCATCAGCCTGCGCCATCTAGAGTTTCATGACAGAACTAGGCATTTCGTTTGGACTTTGTTTCTGGAGTTCGAAACAGTTTGCTAACTTTCCAGAAAAGTTTGCTCTCACTGCTCTCAGTGGCGACTAGGTGTGGCTCTGAGGTGCCGCCTTATATGACGTCTTCTCAGATTAATTTCTTCTGTTCAGTCTGTCGTGGTCAGACACGAGTGAAAACATGAAGACACTGGAGAGCTGCTTTACAACAGAAGCGGAAGTTGTCATTCTAATTAAAAAAGCAGCACTGACACTGTTTTTTCATGTTTAATACTGTTAATACTTTAATACTGCTTGATTTTAAGCAATCTATTGTTTAAAGTTCTATATAAATAAACATGACTTGACTGGAGTGCCGAATAGCTGAGCTTGTGCAAACATATCCACATCGCTATGATCAGATGCTTTCTTAACTGCTGTTTTCTTATCACTCACATGTCATTTTTGTTGTGTGTTGTGGACGGCGTCGGGATATTTGCTAATAGTACCTCACTGCAAAGGTATTTCAAACTTGTCAAAATGTATTAGTTTATAAATCATGCACTATGGTAAAAATGTTTTGAAGTCTTTATTAATCGATAATATGCCCGTTATTATAATTGGTGTGAAAAGGAAAAAAAAAGTAATTGGTGTTTTATTGCCACTATAGTGTTCATTTCAGCTGGAAACTGCCGTGAATTGATAGAGATATAATATTTTCCCCCAATGAGCCTATGTTGACTAAAAAACATGAAAATATATTCATAAACAGTTGGTCACATAAAAACTATTCACTCAGAGCCTGGTGTCAATTTAATTCTTTGACAAATTATTTGATTTCTGAATAAATTCTTTGGTGTCTCAACAATGAAGAAATTTGACACAGATTTGCATGTATCCTTTGCAAAGAAAGCAATCCCAGAATGCATTGCAATGAGCTTAGTGAAAAAATACAGCAAACCCTAAAAAATAGTGGATGAGGCAAGAAAAAAATATTTAGTTGAGTTGCACTCTTTGTAGAGCACTCCAAGTCTCTTTTGATGATACACATTATTATGATGCTGTCTTAAGGTGCCTAATAAGTACTACGACAGATCACTAGGTTTTGGAATAGGAGGTGTTCATAGGTCTTGTCGAATTTCATGTGTACTTGTTGTCTTGCGGACTTGTAAAAGTCCATGAGTCTATGAGAGATTTTTTGTACTTTATTAAGTACATAAAGCAGCTTCTCTTTTGCAAGGCAGTTGAGCAGGGAGAACAAAAGCATAAACAGAAGGATAAACTATAGCACCCATGAAACACATGTAGTGCTCAAGGGTACAACAGCACTGAACTGTTCAAATGGAGAAAAACAATCAGTGCTTATATAATATCAAGTTTATACCATTTCCTATACTCCGGAAATTCATCCACCATCTGTCCGCACCTTAATGCATTTGCATTTTTAAATGTTTTGAACAGTGTAATGATGTATTTACATGAAAATAATGTTAGGATATAACATCATAACGACTACAGGTCATGTTTTACAAGCACTTACATAAGGTTGTTACATCCATCATGTCAGTAATGTACATGACAAGCATAATGTGTAGTAAAATCCTCCAAAATATACATTTTCTGCTGGAATATATATATATATATATATATATATATATATATACATATATACAGTGGTGAGAACAAGTATTTGATACACTGCCGATTTTGCAGGTTTGCCCACTTACAAAGCATGAAGAGGTCTGTAATTTTTATCATAGGTACACTTCAACTGTGAGAGACGGAATCTAAAACAAAGTCAATCTCCCTTGGTCTGGGGCACCATGCAAGATCTCACCTCGTGGGGCATCAATGATCATGAGGAAGGTGAGGGATCAGCCCAGAACTACACGGCAGGACCTGGTCAATGACCTGAAGAGAGCTGGGACCACAGTCTCAAAGAAAACCATTAGTAACACACTACGCCGTCATAGATTAAAATCCTGAAGAAGAAGGATGAGTACAACCCCAAGAACACCATCCCAACCGTGAAGCATGGAGGTGGAAACATCATTCTTTGGGGATGCTTTTCTGCAGTGGGGACAGGACAGGACACGACTGCACCGTACTGAGGGGAGGATGGATGGGGCCATGTATCGCGAGATCTTGGCCAACAACCTCCTTCCCTCAGTAAGAGCATTGAAGATGGGTCGTGGCTGGGTCTTCCAGCATGACAACGACCCCAAACACACAGCCAGGGCAACTAAGGAGTGGCTCCATAAGAAGCATCTCAAGGTCCTGGAGTGGTCTAGCCAGTCTCCAGACCTGAACCCAATAGAAAATCTTTGGAGGGAGCTGAAAGTCCGTATTGCCCAGCGACAGCCCCGAAACCTGAAGGATCTGGAGAAGGTCTGTATGGAGGAGTGGGCCAAAATCCCTGCTGCAGTGTGTGCAAACCTGGTCAAGAACTACAGGAAACGTATGATCTCTGTAATTGCAAACAAAGGTTTCTAAATATTATATACTAAATATACTAAATATTAAGTTCTGCTTTTCTGCTGTATCAAATACTTATGTCATGCAATAAAATGCAAATTAATTACTTAAAAATCATACAATTTTCTGGATTTTTGTTTTAGATTCCGTCTCTCACAGTTGAAGAGTACCTATGATAAAAATGAATCAATCTGGGAAGGTTTATACGGCCATTTTACAGTGAGGAAGATTATTCACAAGTGGAAGACATGCAAAACAGACACCAATCTTCCCAGGAATAGACGTCCCAACAAATTCACCCCAAGTTCAGCCCGTGCAATGCTCAGAGAAATTGCAAAACACCCAAGAGCTACATCTCAGACTCTACAGGCCTCAGTTAACATGTTAAATATTAAAGTTCATGACGGTACAATTAGAAAAAGACAGGACACGTATGGCATGTTTGGAAGGGTTGCCAGGAGAAAGCTTCTTCTCTCTAAAACGAACATGGCAGCACTGCTTAGGTTTGCAAAGTTTCATTTGAACAAAGCTCAAGACTTCTGGAACAATGTCCTTTGGACAGACGAGACCAAAGTGGAGATGTTTGGCCATAATGCACAGCTCCACGTTTGATGAAAACTAAACACAGAATATCAGCACAAACACCTCATACCAACAGTTAAGCACGCTGGTGGAGGGTTGATGATTTTTGGCTTGTTTTGCAGCCACAGGACCTGGGCATCTTGCAGTCTTTGAGTCGACCATGAACTCCTCTGTATACCAAAGTATTCTAAAGTCAAATGTGAGGCCATCTGTCCGACAGCTAAAGCTTGGCCAAAATTGGGTCATGCAACAGGGCAATGATCCCAAGATCACCAGCAAATCTACAACACTGGCCCAGTCAAAGTCTAGACCTAAACCCCGACTGAAATGTTGCGGCGTGACCTTAAGAGAGCTGTGCATAAAGAAATGCCAACAAGCCTCAATGAAGTGAAGCAACGTTGTAAAGAAAAGTGGGCCAAAATTCCTCCAGAACAATGCGAGAGACTGATACTGTCATACAGAAAAAGACTCTTTCAATTTATTGCTGCTAAAAGTGGATCTAAAAGCAATTGAATCATAGGGTGTACTTAGTTTTTCATCCATGGCTTTTCCATTTTTTTCTTTATTTTTGTTAAATAAATAATGACACGGTGTAATATGTCAGTTGTTGTTGTTGTTGTTGTTGTTGTTGTTCATCTGAGGTTGTACTTACCTAATTTTAAGAGCTGCCAAGGACCAGCTGTTTATTAATTATGTTTGTTTATTATTAACAATGTTCTGATACGTAAAACCATAAAATTCTAAAGGGTGTCCTTTCTTTTTCACATGACTGTGTGTATGTATATATATATATATATATATATAGGATAATATATATTTATTTATGCTTAAAACACTTTGTTTGCTTCTTGCAAACATGAACAATGAAGCAAATTGCAGAAGCTGCATTATAAAGACCTCTTCTGAGACATAGCGCTTGCCAATTTTTTTCCCCATCAGCATTTTGTTTACTGATAATATTATGAACGCTCTAAATATTCAACATATTGTGTCTAAAACTATTGATTAAAGTCTTTGAGATGCAGCTTTTATAGATTTTTTTGTATTCCACATCTTAAACTGCTCGCTGCGCAGACAACCAGCATCAATAATTCAATTAGAGTTTCCTATTCTTGAAATAATGCGATTTACGCTCAATGTCATTTGGTGCTACAAACATTAGTTTGAAAATTTCAGCAACTGCAACATCCTCAGCTATTAAACTAACTAATGAGATTTGTTGATTCCATCAGTCTTGAGCGCTGTTTGGATCGCAAACACTCGGGGAGGGGCTTGTGCCAGACTCCTAAACTTCTGGACTGCAGAGTGAGACAGAGTGCTTTCATTAATTTCATTTGTTTCTGTAAAAGAGGATTATAGCGTGACCTTTCTGTGAAACTGGACCAGCATCATCATTCGCACTCATTATACGAGAATTCGATGGGATTGAACCCGACACCTGCCTCCTAAGGGGGCAATTAGACAGTGAATGAATCCTCTGCAACTTTGTAAACTTGTGCTGCACGACTGTGGCACAAAAGTGCAGGGAAAGGGTGGAAAAAGATAAAAAAGAAAATGCAACTACAACAGTTTCCCTGGGCACCACTGATGTGCACTGGCATGACTATTAGGTTTAATGATATTTAGTGCAAATGTTTCTATTTTGCATCTTTCATCTAATTGAATACAGTTTTTTTCTTTAGAAATTATAGTATCAGCATACGTGATATCACCCTTTTGCTTTAATGACACTAATCTTTCGGTTTATTTCCAGTTTTAAATGAGATTTTGAATCTTAGATTTTATATCTTCATATTATGTTAATTTTCTAATTCGCTTATTTCCATAACAAACACATTCTAACAGCAAGAACGAGGGCTGTTTATGTGTCTATCTAGCAAGATTTTGTAATGAATGACATATTTGAACCTCAGAATGCAGTTAAAGGGATAGTTCACCCAAAAATGAAAATGCTGTCATCATTTACTCATCCTCAAGTTGTTCCAAACCTGTATAAATGTCTTTGTTCTGCTGAATACAAAAGAAGATATTTTGAAGAATGTCGGTAACCAAACAGTTGATGGACCCCATTGACTTCCATAGTATTTTTATTTCTACTATGGAAGTCAATGGGGTCCATCAACTGTTTAGTTCCCCATATTCTTCAAAATATCTTATTTTGTGTTCAGCAGAAGAAAGAAATTCATACAAGTTTTGGAACAACTTAAAGGGATAGTTCACCCAAAAGTGAAAATTCGCCCATGATTTACTCACCGTCAAGTCATCCTGGGTGTATATGACATTCTTCTTTCAGACAAATACAATTGGAGTTATATTAAAAAATGTCCTGGCTCTTCCAAGCTTTATAATGCCAGTGAATGGCTGTTTCTGTTTTGAAGTCTATAAAAGTGCATCTATCCATCATAAAAGTAATCTATACGGCTCTGGGGGGTTAATAAAGGCCTTCTGAAGCGAAGCGATGCGTTTGTACGACAATTATCCATATTTAAAACTTTACAAACTGTAATATCTAACTTCCGCTAACTGTCGTACGTGTGTTCACAAGAGACTGGCGTTCCAGCGTATGACGTAGGACGCAGGCGTAGCGTAAGTTCCGGTGACGAACACGGAAGCGCAGAGGATAGAGCAAAACAAAACTTGGTTCTCACGAGAACTAGCATATTCTCACCGGAGCGTCCTACATCATACGCTGGAACGTCAGTCTCTTGTGAACGCGCATACAACAGTTAGCGGAAGTTAGAGATTACAGTTTGTAAAGTTTTAAATATGGATAATTGTCGTACAAACGCATCGCTTCGCTTCAGAAGGCCTTTATTAACCCCCCGGAGCCGTATGATTCACTTTTATGATGGATAGATGCACTTTTATGGACTTGGAAGAGCCAGGACATTTTTTTAACATAACTCCGATTGTATTCGTCTGAAAGAAGAACGTCTCGGTTACATATGTAACCCTCGTTCCCTGAAGGAAGGGAACGGAGACGTTACGTCAGTTACTGACGAAATGGGGGTTTCGCTTAGAAGCCAATCGCCTTTGAGCTCTACAAAACGAGCCAATGGCATGAAGATGCCATGGGTCTGCGGAATTTGCATAAGCCAACCCCGCCCCACTGCGTGGGTATAAAGGGCGTTGCGTGGCAATCTCGCATTATGTTACCTGCTGAAGAGCCGAGGCATGAGCGTCCGGCCGTTCCAGCGGTACAGCGGAAGTGGCATGGGGACGTAACGACTCCGTTCCCTTCCTTCAGGGAACGAGGGTTACATACGTAACCAAGACGTTCCCTTTCAGTCAGTACACTATGAGTTACGTCAGTTACTGACGAAATGGGGGTCCCAATACAATCTCACCACGACGGCTGTCTTCCAGCGTCCTGCGCTGACCAGGGCTCCCTGCCGTGAGTCTTAGCACGAACGAGGGGCTAGGCTCGACGCTGATACCAAGGTACACTGGGAAGCATATCCCACGTGGAGAAATGCAACACAATGGCTGCCCGAAGGGAGGACTTAAGAATACACATATGACCCCCGTAGGGACTGCATATGGAGCACTCTGGGGTATCATGGCATGCCCTGAACCTGATATGCCAGGACAATGGCGTCCACTATCCAGTGAGACAACCTCTGCTTGGAGAGAGCCTTCCCTTTCTGCTGCCCTCCGTAACAGACAAAGAGCTGGTCTGAGGTCCTGAAACACTGCGTCCGGTCTACGTAAGCGCGAAGGGCGCGTACTGGACAGAGCAGTGCCAAGGCTGGGTCTGCCTCCTCCACAGGCAGTCCACCAGGTCATGATGAGCCGAAATCGCGGCCACATAGACCTTCAGGGTGGAGGGAGACAGCCTTCGCTCCAACCCTTCTTGGAGGAAGGAAAGCACAGACCCGATTGAGCATTTCGTGGGGTCTTCTCGGCGAGAAGAGCACCAGGTGACGAAGAGGTTCCACTTCAACGCATAGGCCTGTCTTGTGGACAAGGCCCTAGCGGAAATGATGGTAGCCGCCACCTGAGGTGGCAGGGTACTCAAACCTACCGCGTCCCGTCCAGGTCCCACACGTGTAGGTTCCAAAGGTCGGGACGTGGGTGCCATACGGTGCCCCATCTCTGAGTAAGGAGGTCCTTCCTCAGAGGGATCGACCAGGGAGGGGCTGTCGCAAGGAGTATGAGTTCTGAGAACCAGGTCCGGCAGGGCCAATATGGGGCGACCAAAAGGACCTGCTCCCTGTCCTCCCTGATCTTGCACAGAACCTGTGCGAGAAGGGTCACTGGAGGTAACGCATACTTGCGTGGGCCCCGTGGCCAGCTGTGCGCTAGTGCATCCGTGCCGAGGGTCCCCTCGGTCAGGGAATAATACCAGCGGCAATGGGAAGAGTCGTGGGAGGCAAACAGATCTATCTGTGCATCGCCAAACTGTTCCCAAATCAGCTGAACCGTCTGGGGATGGAGTCTCCATTCCCCCGGAAGCGGCTGAAACCGTGACAGCTTGTCGGCTGCACGATTCAGTTCTCCTGGGATGTGAACGGCACGAAGCGACCTCAGATGCTTCTGACTCCATAGGAGGAGATGGTGGGCAAGTTGCGACATCCGGCGGGAGCGTAGACCACCTTGTCGGTTGATGTACGCTACTGTCGCCGTGCTGTCTGAACGGACCAGTACGTGCTTGTCCTTGAGCAGGGCTCGGAAGCGGTGCACGGCAAGACGTACGGCCAGCAGCTCGAGGCAACTGACATGCCATAGGCGCTGGGGTCCTTTCCAGGAGCCCGCGGCAGCATGTCCATTGCACATGGCGCCCCAGCCCGTGGCAGAGGCATCTGTTGTTACAACAACATGCCTGGAAACTCGTTCTAGGGGAACACCTGCCCGTAGAAAACTGAGGTTCGCCCACGGGGTGAAGGTCTGACGGCAGGCCCGAGTAACTGGGACCCGGAGCGTGCCGTGTTGCCATGCCCATCTCGGGACTCGATCGCGAAGCCAGTGCTGAAGCGGTCTCATATGAAGCAAACCGAGCGGCGTTACCGCGGCTGCGGATGCCATATGCCCCAGGAGCCTCTGAAAATATTTCAGTGGTACAGCACTCTTGCCCTCGAACTGGCGAAGACAAGTCAGCAGTGACTGCGCGCGCTCGCTCGTAAGCTGCGCGTACATGGCGACCGAGTCGATTTCCATACCGAGAAAAGAGATCCTCTGCACTGGGGAGAGTTTGCTCTTTTCCCAGTTAACCCGAAGGCCCAGACGGGCGAGGTGCTGAAGCACCAGGTCCCTGTGTTCGCAAACCTGATCCCGAGAGTGGCCTAGAATCAGCCAGTCGTCGAGATAGTTCAGGATGCGAACCCCGTGTTGCCTGAGCGTCACAAGGGCTGCCTCGACGACCTTCGTAAAGACACGAGGGGACAGGGCTAGCCCGAATGGGAGAACCGTGTACTGATATGCCTGCCCCTCGAAGGCAAACCGTAGAAACGGTCTTTGTCGAGGAAGAATGGAGACATTAAAGTACGCGTCCTTCAGGTCGATTGCTGCAAACCAATCCAATGGACGAACGCATTTGAAAATGCGTTTGGCTGTCAACATCCTGAACGGAAGCCTGTGAAGGGTTCGGTTCAAGATGCGCAGGTCCAGGATTGGCCGTAACCCACCGGTTTTCTTGGGTACAATGAAGTAAGGGCTGTAGAAGCTGGACTCCATCTCGGCTGGAGGGACGATCTCGACCGCACCCTTCGCCAGTAGGGTGGCGACCTCCGCACGCATGACAGGGGCATTGCCACCCACCATGGTATAGCGGGCTCCCCGAAAGCGGGGAGGAGACCATGCGAACTGAATCGCATAGCTGAACCTGATGGTGCGAGCGAGCCAGCTGGACAGATTGGGAAGCGCTAGCCAGGCTCCCAGAAACTGTAGCAGTGGGGTCAAGCGGACCACAGGCGTACCCCCGATGGGGCAGCGAGGCGGAATGACCGGCCCAGACATGGGAGGCGTGGGAGCGTCCCGAGGTGTGGGCAGGGTCGAATTCCGCACCCTGACAGAGGAGACCAGGGAAGGAACAGCGTTCCACTGGGGTCTCGTCTGCCAGGGGGCTGGCGACAGAGGGGGCCGAGAGTGGCGAGGCTGCTTGGCGTCGCACACTGCCAGCCGCGCCCTCTTGAGGCTCAGAGGTGGAAATGTCAGTTCTTAGGATGGCTTGAGGGTGAGTAAATGATGACAGAAAATGATGACAGAATTTTAATTTTTGGGTGAACTATCCCTTTAAATGTGATTGTGGTCCTATGGCCACATAGGCCATAAATTAACCTGCATCTTTATAATCAGCAGACTTTTACATGTTTTTTTTTTTTTCCACTGGACATCTCAAATCATTTATTACGTATTCTAAGAATACATGCAACATTTTAATGAATGAACAAAAAACATTAAAATTACAGATGTACCACATATTTAAACCCTAGTACTACTTAGTAGTTAGTGTTCACACATAGTCAAGTCTAAAATGAATTGCTTGTTTTACATGAAACTATTCTGAGAAAAAAAATGAAACAACACTACTATGTTTCTCTAGCACACACTCTCGGCTCTATAGCATCCTGACACCTCATCCCAACTTAAGTGTATTTAAAAAATTTATGAGGGCATTTACAACTGGCTCTGTTATATAAAGACCATGCAGATGGGTTTGAAAATGCTATTTGGCATAAATTAAAGTTTAATTTTTGTCCTAGATCACTTGTCTCGTTCACAGCCATTATTTACCAGAGACAACGGTTCTTTGTGCATAATTATTTTGACTTAAAGCGGGGGCATGGCTGGCTTTAGCTGCAGGAAATGCATTGTTCATATCTATTTAATGATAAAGCAGGTACGCATGAGCAGCTAAAAGTTGAGGCGTCCTGTTTCACTTAATACTTTTCTTGTTATCATAAGATGTTTCTTTTGCAGATTGAACACTGTTACTTCTTTTGCAGTATTGCTGATACATTATATCAGCACCTTAGCAACCATATATTTTGAAGGTTCCTACTTTTGTTTTTGGAGGTCTCCTACAATAGGTTTACATGCATCCAAGGTCAAACATACACTTCAATTTTCTCATAATATTCATTGAAGCATCACCTCTTATCTCACATTGTCTGAAACGGTTTGATAAAAGATTCAGTCTCTCAAAACCCCTCCTTTTTGAGAGCTTACTCTGCTCTGATTGGTCAGACGGCCCAGCCTGTTGTGATTGGCCTAGCGCTTACAGCACGTGTTGGAAACGAGACTCCTATTACCATATCTGAATTTCCTCTCTGGAGGCTTTATCAGCACTTGTATACACAGTGATACAAACAGTAACAATGGCGTCTGTTTAAAGCCCGGGATACACTGCACGATTTTAGCAATCCAATAAGATCATTACAAATTACACTGGATCTATTAAACTTGGGTACGACATGCATGTAGACTGTACGATGATGACACCTATTGACTCGTAGGCTACGATGCACGTTTCTATAGAAGAATAAAACGTCATCAGCATGCGCTAGTGGTAAACAAAAAGACCATGATGAATTACACTTTGGCAGTTGTAGTATTTATGTGTGCTGAAAAAAAAGAGGACGTGGCGAAAGAGGAAGGGAAAAGAGCTTGAGGTAAGGATTTTTAAGTTTTAGCGCCATGTCGCGTTGGTTTCATGTCGCATTTTTATTGGCTGGTCAGTAGACGTAGGTCGTAGCAGCAAACACACTGTGCGGTGATCATGCTGAATTTCTGACACTGTCAGAAAATTGTCGTAGGCTATCTTTGGTCGCAAGACCATGACAACGGCCGTCTTTGGACCTCTCTCACTGTACGACATAGGACCAACGATTAGGAGCCACGATCACAGAACTCATCACGATTGTTTCACGATGGCAATCTTTCGTCTGGGACAGCCGAAATTAGTGCAGTGTATCCCGGGCTTTACTGTAACAATTCCAGCCTGAGTCCTCATCCTTTGGAACTGCATGCAACGTGAATTTACTTTCGCAGCTTTTCACTCTTCCAGGCCTCAGCTAGAACTACTGTGTTTCAGGGTCGCTTTTAACTTTGGGTAAAGGAACATTTCTCGCTTGTAATTTAGAAGCAGGGTTAGCGCAACTTTTTACCTAAGGTTATGAAACCCTGCTACGGAGCCTCGCACTGTGGTGCCAAAATTGTACAATGTGAAACGATGCGCCGTTACAGCTAGACGCTTAGCAACAGACAACCAATCGTGTACTCATATTTGCGTGCTTTGGACAGGCACGGAAACACTGCACACATTGTATATAAACAGTAAATTCAGCGTTTGAGAGGAAAAATGTAAAAATTCGCGACAATTTGAGTGAAGATAAGACCGTTTCATTCTTACCTTTATAGTCCGAAGTACACTATATTGCCAACAGTATTGGGACACCCCTCCAAATCATTGAATTCAGGTGTTCCAATCACTTCCATGGCCAAAGGTGTATAAAATCAAGCACCTAGGCATGCAGACTGCTTCTACAAACATTTGTGAAAGAATGGGTCGCTCTCAGGAATTCACGCGTGGTACCGTGATAGGTTGCCACCTGTGCAATAAGTCCATTTGTGAAATTTCCTCACTACTAAATACTCCACGGTCAACTGTTAGTGGTATTATAACATTAAGACATTTTGGACAATTTCATGCTCCCAACTTTGTGGGAACAGTTTGGGGATGGCCCCTTCCTGTTCCAACATGACTGCGCACCAGTGCACAAAGCAAGGTCCATAAAGACATGGATGAGCGAGTTTGGTGTGCAGGAACTTGAGTCCTGACCTCAACCCGGCAGAAGACCTTTGGGATGAATTAGAGCAGAGACTGCGAGCCAGGCCTTCTCGTCCAACATCAGTGTCTGACCTCACAAATGCGCTTCTAGAAGAATGGTGAAAAGCCTTCCTAGAAGAGTTGAAGCTGTTATAGCTGCAAAGGGTGGGCCAACTCCATATTAAACCCTACAGATTAAGAATGGGATGTCATTAAAGTTCATGTGTATGTAAAGGCAGGCATCCCAAAACTTTTGGCAATATAGTGTATCTATTCAGTATAAACTCGATAGTACAGTCGGCAATACGAGGATGCTCAATGCTAGAGCTTTTATGTAAACAGGTTGCGTGCTGCATTCATCCAATCAATGACACTGACCCCGCAAATAGACTCCATTTATCGTGCACTTTGATCTTTGAAACCTCTTTTTTACACTCACAAACAGCTATATTATACACTACATGAAAGGTAATATCTGAAAAAGCATAATAGGGGCACTTTAAAGTGGCATGTTGGTTGAAATAAAAAAAATAAAAAAATGAAAGAACGCTCTTTTCAAGTGTGTCGACCAAAGTTGCTTATAGGGAACAGTGTTGAGGAGTAACTAGTTACATTTAACAACAACAAGTTATGTAATTTAATTACACAATAAATGTAACTAATCCATTACAGTTACTGAGAAAAAAATGTGTAATTAAATTACAGTTACTTATGAAAATGTTAATGATTACAAAGGGGGTTACATCTGAATATTTTCTGTAAAAAGCTAGGATAGCTACTGTATGTTGAATAATATTAATTTGTTGCTTTGCTTGTTTTTGATGTGCACGATGCCTCCTGCCATTTAAAGGCCTTTTAGTAAAGCGATGCTATTCTGACGCTTTTGTTTGGTTCTCTTGTTTAAATTTGCAGCGCACCACATCTGCCAATTACATCAATCCACATTGCCGCTTAAAGCTTTAGGCTAAAAGAGTTGCCACCATAGGCGAGTGATAAAAATGCTTTCCAGTGCTGGAAATTTAAAAATCATTTCATCCAGAAATTAGAAAAGGCCGCAAATATAACAGTTCCGTGTAAAATATGTTTGCCAACTATTAAAATGCTATCAACATCGAAGGTTTCAATGTCGAACATGAGGAAGCATCTCCTATGAAGAATGTTAACCTTAAGCACCACCTAGTGGACAAATCTCTCTATTAGGTTGTCCCTTTTTGACTTGCAAAATAGAGCTATTTAACTACACAACAATTGGTCATTGAGTCTAAACAATATTTTAGGTTTAATATAACTTTATTTAAAATCAAAAAACAAAAACAATACCATGCATGTTATGACAACTACACTGGGGGAGTCTGTTTGGGTTGCCATTGAGTATGAAACCAGAATCTTGCTTCTGTTAGTGAGGAATCAATATTAGGCCTTATATGGTATAATGTTTTCCCTTCACACACACACATAGTGGTAAAAACAATATTTAATTTCTTTATGCAGATTTGTATATGCAGATTTGTACTATTTTTTTATATCAATAAGAAGAAAAACATGTTTCATTTTTACCACAGTATAATGATCTAGAATTGTGTTTTCTCATAAATATAACTATCTGTTTTTTAGAGGTCAAGGGCCCTATCATACACCCGGCGCAATGCAACGCCAGGCGCAACGCAAGTGTTTTTTCTAGTTTCAGCCCGACGCAGTTATCATTTTCACGTCCAGCGCCACGTTGTTTAAATAGCAAATGCACTCGCGCCCATCTGTTCAGCCATGGGTGTGCTGGTCTGAAAACGAGGCGTGTTTAGGCGCACTGTTGGTACATTGCTATTTTGAGGAAACTGAAATCGACTGCGCCATTCACCAACAAAAACCTGGTCTAAAATCAATAGCGCAGTTTTTTTTTTGTGTTATTTAAAGGGCACGTTAGTAATATGCACCTATAGGCGGGTGCACAACGCGCGTACACTCTGCTTGTTACACACACAGGGACGCACAGCAGCACTCAAAAATTTTAAATATTCAAAATAAAAGGATTCATCTCTGGAGAAGCGTTCGGTTTTTCCACTCGCAAATTCCGCCATGTAAATAGCGACTCCGTCATGGTGCAAGCACACCTGACTTTTAAATGGAATGGGAGATGAGACTCTGATTGGTTTATTGCACGTTACGCCCAAAACACACCCATGACTTAAGAGACCAGGTACAACCCTTTTGGACCATGCGCCTGGCGCACCGACCGTTTTTTTCCATCGTTAAACTAGCAAAAGTGGATTCGGACACGCCCTAAGTGCACCTGGGCCATGCGCTCAGATCGTTAAAATCGTTTAAACAGGGTAACTTGTAATCTGTAACCTATTACATTTCCACAGTAACCTTCCCAACACTGATAGAGAATAACCATTCAATTTAATATTCACTCCAGAATGTCTGTAAAGTTAATCACGAAAAGTCTGCGATAATAAAAAATGTCCTAAACATTTCGATTAGTTCTGAAAGTGTTTCGCAATAGCTGCAGTATTGCACATACATAAAATTGTACTTGACACAATGATGAAAAACAAATCCAGGGTGTTTTAAGTGGGTTTTAAAACATAATTGGGAAACTATAGTCCTGGGGTTTCTGTTTCATCACAGACAGATCAATAATTCCTTGGAGAGAACCCAGCAAATTATCCCCCAGATCAAGCAGCAAAGTTTTCCCTGATAGGGGAGGTACAAGGCAAAAAAGCCCTCACAAATGGCAGGGACATAATGAAAAGTAGCGCACAAGGCACCCACAGCACTATTTCCTGGTATCTTGCTGTGCTTTGGCAGATTTGAGGAGCAGGAAACTGGCAGACAGCGTGTCTAGACCGGATGAAATTCTTCATTAATTCAGACTGTTGTTATTCTGCTTCCCAATTTAGAAGCTCAGCAATTAAACGACGCAGACACCAAAGCAGTTCCGTTTGAAAGCTTTCAGCCCATAATGTTTTGGAACATTTTCTAAGCTCTTGGCCACACTGCCTGAAATTTAAATACGGTGTGTTTTCATGACACACTCAATTGATTCCATCATCGATCTATGACATGAACTCGTATTTACGGTGGCATACAAAGTATTTGGACACTTAGGTCACACTTAGTGTCTGTATGTCATTGCATTACATACAAGAAATATATATTATATTCATTCATTGCATATGTAGTGTTATCATTTGAAATTGAACAAACATTGTTTTGTGAACTGCTTTATTTGAAATAAATTGTATTATATGTATTTAAAAGTTACTTATTTTTAGTATCTAATGCAAATTCATTGTGTGTGTGTCAAAAGCTTTAAAAAAATGGAAATATTATTACAATTTCAAAATAACTGTTTTCTATTTAAAATGTTTTTTTTTCTGTAATCAATCTATGACATGAACTCGTATTCACGGTGGCATACAAAGTATTTAGACACTTTTAGGTCACACTTAGTTTTCTGAATGTCATTGCATTAAATACAAAAATATATATTATATTCATTCATTCATTCATTGCATATGTAGTGTTATCATTTCAAATCGAACAAACATTGTTTTGTGAACTGCTTTATTTCAAATATATTTTATTATATGTATTTAAAAGTTACTTATTTTTAGTATCTAATGCAAATTCATCATGTGTGTGTCACATGTCTGTCTGTGTGTTTGGTCTTTCTATTAGGTGTGTTCAGGGCCGTAGGCAGCGTTTTAAAATGAGTGAGGTCCCAAATTTGAGGTAGTTAGGGGGGTTCAGGGGAAATTTTGATTTCTCTGATCTACATATGTGCATTTTTAAGACGTTTGAAGGTCAAAAAAATTATTTTTCAAAACCATGTCAGTGGGCAGTAGATTATTTGTCAATACCCCCCTAAAGCTGAGCTTTGACTGTAGTCTTTTCATTTTCATCTGTGTCCGTGAAGAAAGTAAACATAGGGTCAACTGATATTTAACCAATATGTTTTATTAATAATTTTCTTAGACAAGTTAAATTCATCCACAATGTGTAGGGGTGAGCGGGGCACAACCTAACGTGGGGTTAGTTGTAACACACATGGTTTAAAACTTTCCACACATGCCAGAATGATGAAACTTAGTGTATTAACTAGTTGCCATATCAACATTATTTAGAGAAAAAAAATGCACCAAAATTAAAAAATCTTTGGAAGATATCACTGAACATTTATTTAAGCATAGGAAGTAAATTTCTTAAGTTCATTTATCATCTCTGTTTTTTGTGTTTATGTAAAACTAGACAAATCTGATATTGTTTTAATCTTATATCTGTTATTTAACGGTTGAGATAGTTCTTTAATGCTGATCTAACCAGCAGAAGACACGAGTTGGGGTTAAATCCCAGTTGCGCAGGTGGGGCATGTTGTAACACTGCGTTACAATGAGCCCCTATTAGAATTATGATATTCTACTCTATACTTGTATTAAGAAACCATGAGAAAAAGGTGAATAATGACTGAGAGTCAATGTTCAGAAATGATTAATTAATATGTTTTGAACTTGTATAGCTGTATTTTACGATGTGTTTGTTGTCAAACTCAAAAATGTGTTTATTTTTCATTTTTATTTTTATTGACAGAATATTTTAGTTTTTTTTTTTTTTCTTCTTCTATTATATCAGATAACATTTTAAGCTGTCATTTGGTCATGTTACAATGTACCTCACCTATAGGGCATGTTGTCACATTTCACTTCCATTCTTTCGGGGTAAATCAAGAAAAAAAGTATACACTGTATTAATGAAACAAACCCACATAATTGTACTAGAAATGTGGGAAATTAATGTGGGGAAAAATAAATACTCTGAACCCCAAGTAGCCTAGATTTACACAAACTGAGAAAGTCAAAAAAGTGTTAGGTTGTGCCCCGCTCTCCCCTATACACATTTATTATCTTATGCCTAATCTGATGAAATCGGGTTTGTTAATGTTTCTTTTCTCCTCACATTGACAGTTACTAATTATTACATTAGTTACATGAATCACTTGAATTATAAGCCTATTTTTAATTCAAAAATGTCTAAATTAGAACATTTTATTAGTTGACCTTATTATTTTTGTCGGTTCTATCCTAAAACAGCTGTCAAATATGAAACGTTAAGTTTAGCTACTTACACTCGCACTTTATATGTCCGTTTACAGAAGCGTTGAGCTGGAATTCGCGCTAAGCATCTTCTGTGAACATAAAGCCCGCTTACTTTGATTTGATTGGTCATCTCAAATATAATATTGTGACGTTGAGGAGACCGCTGGGGCAGCTCCGATGAGAAGATATTGGTGCTGTGCTATATCCTTGCAGCACTAAAGTAGTGTTAATACTATATTAGGCATTTATTTCACAACCTTTATTATATACACCTCGGGAAAATACCGAGGTCCGGACCTTGGTGACCTCATAGCTGGCTACGGCCATGGGTGTGTTCGACATCGGCTGCGGCTGGATGCAACCGATTAGCGAGAGTAGCCGCGTGCAGGCGGGTTAGGAGCTGCAAACGGAAGCTTCTGCTTCCCGTAGTGACGCTCGCGCTGTGTTTGGATACTTTATCAGAGCTGTGAAATAAATGCAATATTTGTCAAATACACAGATGTTTCAGAGACATTTTCATTCAATACTTTATGTACTGCTTAATACAGCGTGTGTTTGTACAAGAATAAAGTTCAACATAAGCCTACACTATCAATGAAGTGGGGTCTACGTTTTTTATCAGTTTTATTTTGATAAACATGACACACTATAACATCGCGACTACATGAAAAGAGGTTTTACCGTTATAAAAAAAAAAAAAAAAAAAACAGATTTGTGAGCATTAGTGGAACTGAAGGTTTTAGAATAAACACGAAACACACGTGATCGCTGTCATGCGGTGAATCCGGCCAATCGTAGAACAGCTGTGTCGTCATCAGAGCTCCTGCAGCCGCTCTGAAGAAGCTGCGCAAAATGCACTAGCCGGCTGCTCTCGAATCGATCTCGCGGCACTTTGTTGACATACGTCACAGTCACGTAGCGTCGGCGCTGCCTCAAGTCGGACAACATTTTTAACCGGCATGCACTGCTTCATTGGCACAAATATCGATTTCGATCTTGATTCAGTATCAATTCATATGTATAGCCTAATGTACATATATAAAGAAAAATACGTTTTTTAAACTTTTCTTGGGTTAAATTATATTTGCTCGCATTCATTAATATTCACTTGTGTGTGCTTATATAAGAATCATTAAAAATATTAGGATGTAAGTTATTAACGTTTTAAAATGTCACATTTAAAGAAATCTAGTGTTTGATCATGTCTAAAATATTTATTTAAATGCAAAATCTAAAAATAAGTAAGCAGTTGAGCAACTAGACTAGATAGGCCTACATGTATATTTATTAAAGAGCCATACAGGCACCTAGTGGTAATGGCATTACAAATTAAAATTATTATTTTTCAAGCCACAAAATGACACTCTTTGGCCTCTTTGCATTGGAATTCTCTATTTTAACCTTAATTAATACACTAATTGTAATATAAATAATACAAATATTAGAAGAAAAATATTTTAAGTGGTCATTAATGGACGATAATTATTGCACAAATAGTATTTAGTACCAAAAGATCTGCTCAAAATATTCAGTAAATATTATTAAACTAAAATGTAGAACATTTATTTAATTGAAAAATAGTTAATGTGTATGGTCACTTTTGACCACCAATAAGTATGAGTGTGACCAATTAGTAAGGAATACCTGAGGGCTAAATACAAGAAAACCATTAACGTTAATGTTAACAATGTTGCATCTCCATCACTCTCCATATTAAAATGATACTGTAAATGTGTTTGACGTAATAATCAATGCACACTATGCTGTACTGTTTACCAAAAATTGCTGCAAATACCTGTATAGTGAAGCTGTTGTCTATTCAAATGTATTGACAGCGCTGGTTTGTTTAGAACTATTGAGAGCTCCATGAACCACGTGACCGCGTGCGCCGCCGGGAGATGAAAGCATGTCGCAACCGGTCACAACTCTGTTTTTCAACGGCTCTGGCTTTAACTGTTATACCACATTAAGTGCGCCAAAACGGTATTTATTGTTTGAATTTAGTATTAAAACTTAAAAAATGTAAAAGCTTAGACGTTATTTCATATCAAAAGCAGGTTTGGCAATTTGGCGTGAGATTTACTTGGGCAGAGTGAGAGCGTGAGACAGAGCCTGAAAGCGTGTGTCTCACGCCAAATGCGTGAGAGTTGGCAACCCTGAATCACTCTGGGTGTTCTGTCTCATTTTCTCTCACGGTTAGAGCAAAAAGTCTCTCACGGTTAGAGCAAAAAGGTGCTTCTTGTGGTGTGTAACTGATGTATTACTTGAAAATATAACCTGTAGGTTTGATTCATTCTCTTCAGGTCATCAGCGGCCAGCCACAAGTGCCTCCATTCTCAATGAAAGTAATAAGGGGTTATCAAAATAAGCCTGCGAATGCAGTACAACGACTGAAAGCTGAGTGATTGATATGCACTAGAATTACTTTAGTCTGGCTAACTTTCAGAACAAAAGAACAACTCCTATATATTCCGCCTATGAATGTGGCTAAAACCTAATTTTGAGGTAAAAAAAGAAAGAGAAAAAAGTCACTGTGCATAATGGGCATCGCATGAATGTGTTCTTTCAAATGGCCACCAAGTTGAGCGAAATGTAAAGAGAGCTGCAGGATATTCCGAGGCATGCTCACAATACACAATTCAAATTCAAATTAAAGGTTTCACATCGCAGCGAAGAACCTTTCAATGACCAAAGAACCATTTAGTGTGAAGAACATTTTAATCATCTAAAGAACCTTTTTTTCCCAAAATAAAGAATGTTTTGTGCTATGCAAAGGTTCCATGGATGTGTATGGTCTTCAAATTTAATGGTCAACTCACTCAAAAGTGTCTGGTGAACAATCAGCCACTTGTGATTGAACTTATGTGCCTTAAATGAATAGTTCAGCTAAAAATGTATGTTCTATCATCATCATTTACACATCCTCGTGTCGTTCCAAAGTCGTATGAGGCGTTGTGTGCGCTGTGTGAACATGATGGTTGTTATGTATTGCAAGAGTTGCATGTTTTGTCCTTACGACACTCCGTACTGGTTCCCCTGTTGTATTGCACATGCGCAGAAACACACAGGCCCTGGTCCAAATGGCACGCTTCATATGTACTTTCGGTCTTGTGGACTTACAATGGCTGCCGCGTGCGCGTGTCCGTTAAGTCCACGAGACCATGGGGTGTCCCATTTGTCATTTTAGGTCTCAGAAAGGTGAGCGAGCGCCTCCCTTTGCGGTCAATATGCGCCCTCGATGCACACTTTTGCCGAGCCCACACTGATGCGGGCTCCGCGGCGGACTTCTTCCCGACAGTCAAAGCGGCGTTACGTCACGAAAGTGCGGACTCGTAGGAAGACCGCGAGGGTGCCTTTTGGGACAGGGCCACAGTGTGTTACCTGTATACCTTGTGAACAAAAACAGTAAAGCTGCCATGTAAAAAGGCTTGTGTCCGTGTCATCACTAAAGCAGTGCATGATTATCGTCTACAGAAGTAACAATGGTTATTATAGTTCTGGACTAAATGTGAGCAGGTATTTACTCATCTCACTTGCACAAAAACAAATTCAGTACTGCTCAAAATGAATAAAAACAGCAGTCACGTTAGTTTGGAGTTGTTGTGTTTCGTCATTGTCTGCCTTCGTCACTCATTTGTTGTCATGGACACTCATTACATTTAGCTGTGCACTCATCATCACCCTCATTATCACATGTATATGTTTGGTTCTGTTTTCAGTTCATTGTCCGGTGTCGTCTATTGTGGATGTGTTGTGTGTTTCTCTGTGCCAGTTTGGATTACTCTTTGGATTTATTAAATAATACCTGTTTGCCTTCATCATCTTCGTTGTGTGTATTTATACAACCAGACCCTGACAGAACACCGGACCAAAACAACGTATAGTGTCGTGTTTGTAGGATTTTCTTTTCTGTTTTCTTTTTTCGTGTTCAGTGTTTTGTTTTCCGTTTTCACCCCTGCGTGCACCATGGACTTCCCAGCTATCAAACTTATGTGCCTTGAGCAGGGAAAAAGCTCCCTCGAGAAACATTTAGAAGTATTTTTGGATCTCGCCCATCAGACCACCTTCCCGGACTACTGCCTGTGCACGTTCCTGCATGTTGTACTCAACGGCGCCACCAAGCACAGTTATCTGGGGAGGTTCATCAAGGGAGCTTTGCTACATATGTGGAGTGGGTGCTGGCGTCTTGTGGATCAGCGTTCACCGTCGTGGATGCTGCCAGCCTCACTCCCGATCCAGTGCCCAGCCAAAACCACCCAGACGATGAGGATTGACGGCCTGAGCCCACCGCAGGTAGTGCGACGGAGACCGCCGCAATGTACGAGCCCACGCCCACAAGAGCGACCAGGGAACACTTCGTCACGGAGCCCAAGCAGCGCACGCCTGACCAGGTGTGTGAGCCGGCCGAGCCATCCATTGCTGAGGGAGTGTTGGTGGACTTCGAGGGTTCGGAAGTGAGCCCCGCCCAGCACCCCGCTACTTAGAGTGAGTCGTTGGCTGAGATACTTTTTGATTTTAAGTTTGGAGAGGATATTTTTGTAGCCCCAGTACTGTTGCCCGAACCAGTCTGTCTTCTACCTGTCTCGCTGGCCCCGCCCACCCCCCCTCTCCTACCTCCTCTCCTACCTCCTCTCCTACCTCCTCTCCTACCTCCTCTCCTACCCCCTCTCCTACCCCCTCTCCTACCTCCTCTCCTACCTCCTCTCCAACCTCCTCTCCAATCACTTCTCCAGACTATTTCAAATGCTATGTTTTTTTTGGGGGGATTTTTGCATGGACCTTCAGTCTCTTCCCCAGTCTCCAGCCATCAGTGCCACTCAGTCATCTCCGTCTCCGATCAGTCCCTCGGTACCACCTCTGTCTCCTCTCAGTAGTGTGGCACCATCTCAGGCCTGCTGGGAACCGTCTCTTCCTGGGCATGAGGAGCCCGAGTCTCCGCCTCCAGCCTCGGTGCGCTACGATCTGCCTTGACCCGTCGCCCTGGCTCCTGCGCTCCTTCCACCTTCAACCTCAGTGTGGACCATCGTCCATTCGGCCTCGCCGGACTCCCTCGGCACGTTGGCTCCATCTGGGTCAGACATCGCTTTGCCCCCGTTACAGACTTACTGACTGCTTGCTGCTCTCTGATCCTCCACCCTTTCAGCTGTGGCTTGCTCCGCCCTACCTCAGGCTCCGCTTCCACCCTTGGTCACTCCAACTCGCCCTCAGACCTTTGGATCCCCTCCTCGGTCTCGGGAGATCACCACTGCGGCTCCGTCGCGGCCACCAAGATCTTCGCCATCTCTCCACCACCTCGGCTCATCGGCTACGCAGTAGTCTCCATCCTCGTCGTCATCGTCTCTGCTCATCCCCATGGCGGCCCTCATCAATGTTCCTCCATGGTTCCTCCCTCCATCAATGCCGCCGTGGAGCACTCCCCTGGCTGTGGCCTGGATGAAGATCCATCAGCCCCTGCTCAAGGTCATCCCTTGGCTCACTCCACCATCATCTCCACCTTGGACTCTGTTGTTCGTCCTCTTCCCGGTCGTCCGTCCACCTCCAGAACCTCCTCCTGCCTGTCTGTGCCATCCCTTCGCCAGCCCCTCATCCTCTTCGTCTCCTCTTCTCCACGGCACGAGGTCGCGCCTACCGGGAGGGGGCGTTCTGTCACGTTAGTTTGGACTTGTTGTGTTTCGTCATCGTCTGCCTTCGTCACTCATTTGTTGTCACGGACACTCATTACGTTCAGCTGTCCACTCATCATCACCCTCATTATCACGTGTATACACTCACCTAAAGGATTATTAGGAACACCATACTAATACTGTGTTTGACCCCCTTTCGCCTTCAGAACTGCCTTAATTCTACGTGGCATTAATTCAACAAGGTGCTGAAAGCATTCTTTAGAAATGTTGGCCCATATTGATAGGATAGCATCTTGCAGTTGATGGAGATTTGTGGGATGCACATCCAGGGCACGAAGCTCCCGTTCCACCACATCCCAAAGATGCTCTATTGGGTTGAGATCTGGTGACTGTGGGGGCCATTTTAGTACAGTGAACTCATTGTCATGTTCAAGAAACCAATTTGAAATGATTCGAGCTTTGTGACATGGTGCATTATCCTGCTGGAAGTAGCCATCAGAGGATGGGTACATGGTGGTCATAAAGGGATGGACATGGTCAGAAACAATGCTCAGGTAGGCCGTGGCATTTAAACGATGCCCAATTGGCACTAAGGGGCCTAAAGTGTGCCAAGAAAACATCCCCCACACCATTACACCACCACCACCAGCCTGCACAGTGGTAACAAGGCATGATGGCTCCATGTTCTCATTCTGTTTACACCAAATTCTGACTCTACCAACAGAAATCGAGACTCATCAGACCAGGCAACATTTTTCCAGTCTTCAACTGTCCAATTTTGGTGAGCTCGTGCAAATTGTAGCCTCTTTTTCCTATTTGTAGTGGAGATGAGTGGTACCCGGTGGGGTCTTCTGCTGTTGTAGCCCATCCGCCTCAAGGTTGTGCGTGTTGTGGCTTCACAAATGCTTTGCTGCATACCTCGGTTGTAACGAGTGGTTATTTCAGTCAAAGTTGCTCTTCTATCAGCTTGAATCAGTCGGCCCATTCTCCTCTGACCTCTAGCATCAACAAGGCATTTTCGCCCACAGGACTGCCGCATACTGGATGTTTTTCCCTTTTCACACCCTTCTTTGTAAACTCTAGAAATGGTTGTGCGTGAAAATCCCAGTAATTGAGCAGATTGTGAAATACCCGTCTGGCACCAACAACCATGCCACGCTCAAAATTGCTTAAATCACCTTTCTTTCCCATTCTGACATTCAGTTTGGAGTTCAGGAGATTGTCTTGACCAGGACCACACCCCTAAATGCATTGAAGCAACTGCCATGTGATTGGTTGATTAGATAATTGCATTAATGAAAAATTGAACAGGTGTTCCTAATAATCCTTTAGGTGAGTGTATGTTTGGTTCTGTTTTCAGTTCATTGTCTGGTGTCATCTATTGTGGATGTGTTGTGTGTTTCTCTGTGCCAGTTTGGATTACTGTTTGGATTTATTAAATAATACCTGTTTGCCTTCATCTTCGTCGTGTGTATTTATACAATCAGACCCTGACACCTGCATTTAATTAAATGTTAAATATTATATATTTAATCTCACTTTATTAAAGGGATAGTTCACCCAAAAATGAAAATCATTTACTCACCCTCAAGTTGTTCCAAACCTGTATGAATTTCTTTTTTCTGCTGAACACAAAGGAAGATATTTGGAAGAATGTTTGTGACCTAGCAGATCTTGGCAGCCATTGACTACCATAGTGGGGGAAAAATACTATGGTAGTCAATGGCTAAATTATTTGTGCATGTCATTATTTGATTTTTTTTTTTTTTAATTCACGGATTCATCACAAAAGGCGATCGTAATTTCCATTTCGTGCTGACTTTAAAATGTATTTATAGTCGTTTGATGCCATATGAAAGATTTGCATGCGGAATCATTCTTTTGACTCATGAGTCAGTTCTTTTAGATGAATGAACGAATTGTTCTTTTTCGTGAGCTTTCAACTCACTGATTCAATGATCTGGTTGCAGCAGCTAATAGCATATGGGAGAGGAAAATGTTGTTAAAAACACTTTAAATGTCTGTTGACATGGGATATAGTGCACAAATTCCATGGACCATTTTATGACACTCAATACATTGAAAATAGTGTCTAGGATATTCACCTTCTTTATTCCACGAAAGAAAGAAATTCATACAGGAAATACATGAAGGTGTATAAATAAATAAAAAAGTCTGTAATTTCTTTCTTTTTCTTTTAATGGTTTGGGGCAACTGTGCATGATCAAAAGAATGGAATTTGCTTTGCTTTGTTTCTTGTATCGTTTAAAGGGTGAAACTCGCCTGTCTCACACTTTGTTTGTGTTCAGCAGAAAAGCAGCTCATTAGGAATCAGTTTGCCTTTGATATGAATAAGGACTCGCAGCTGATTCACTCACAGTGTCTACAGTGCATCTGAATATCCCCCACTATGGCTGAGTGTCACAGTGAGTTTATTCCATTGTCTCAGCATTGACTTCTGCATCTGCGCCGCAGTGTGATTCTTTTGGATTCATTCTTTATTATCAACAAATGCTGTGTCTATAATTGACAAGGCTTCTAATGCAGAAAGAGGGAAATGTTTTCTTTGATGCATGATGCTGTGATGATTCCATCAGCTCTTCTGATTCATTACTTTAGCTCTCCTCTGCAGCAATACAATTGAATTACACAGTCAATATTGCTAGTCTTTTGTGTTGGACACACACCATATGAGAGACCTATGACCATCATTAATTTTCATTTAGGAGAACGATTGCCCCTCATTTGTAACGGCTCCTGGGTGTATGACATATCTATATAGGAGCTGGCAAATCTTCAGCTGTTTCTTGTAAATTATGGTAGAATACAAGTAAAAATAGAGATGTGCAGTTGGGTTAAGATTTTATTTTTTTTTATTTTTTTTTTATTTAAATTAAAATTGCAAGGACACAACAGATCAAAAGTGACAGAAAGATGTTCTTCTGAACTTTCTATTTATTAAAGGATCCTAAAAAAAATGTATCATGGTTTCCACAAAAATATTAAGCAGTACTCTTTTCAACACTGATAATAATAAGAAATGTTTCTTGAATACCAGCATATCAGAATGATTTCTGAAGGATCATGTGACACTGAAGACTGGAGTAATGATGCTGGAAATTCAGCTTTGCCATCAGAGAAATAAATTACATTTTATAATATATTAAAAGAGAACAGTTCATTTATATTGTAAAAATATTTAACTTTTTTACTGTATTTTTGATCTAATAAATGCAGCCTCGATCGGTTAGCATAAAAGATTTCTTTCAAAAACAACGTATATTGACATTAAATGAATGATATTCCTTGATTTAGAGCGAAACTCTAAATTAGCCATCATTGTGAAGTGATATTGAAGTAAAAAGATCTTGCCAGTAAAAAAAAAAAAAAGAAAAAAAAGAAAACTTTATTGCTCTAAGGAGGTGAGTGATAGCGGAACATAAAACTGGGTCCAGCTGGAACAGATGGAAGCTTGGTGACTGTAAAACCTAAAATGTCCACGGAAGCTTTTCATTGGTGACTTATGAAAGCAATCTGTCAAAACAAGTGCAATGTTAGCTAAATAATATGCTAATGAGAACCGGCTGCCGAGCCACAAATCAAGTTTAAAATGTCAATTGTTTTGGAGAGTTAGTGGTTGTTTGTTCAAAGACATCATGTCTGAAATTGACCTGGATGAGGGACCAGCAAGATAATGGGGAGCAGTCTGTGTTCTACTTTGCCAAGTCATCATTTCCACAGTAGTGTGGAGCCAAGTGCTGTAGAAGTTCACTTTTGAGTTTCCACTTTTTTTGTCCATACACTACCGTTCAAAACGTTGGGACATTTTTGAAAGAAGTCTCTTGTTCACCAAGGCTGTTTATTTGATTCAAATTACAGTTAAAACAGTAATATTGTGAAATGTTATTATAATTTAAAATAACTGTATTCTATTTTAATCAGTTCAATCAAAATATATTTTATTCCTGTGATGGCAAAGCTGAATTTTCAGCATCATTACTCCAGTCTTTAGTGTCACATGATCCTTCAGAAACCATAATCTAATATGATGATTTGATGCTCAAGAAACATATTTTATTATTATTATCAATGTTGAAAACAGTTGAGCTGCTTAATATTTTTGTGGAAACCATAATCATTTATCATATATATATCGTCAGGATTATTTGATGAACAGAAAGTTCAAAAGAACAGGATTTATGTGAAATAGAAATCTTTTGTAACATTATAAATGTCTTAACTTTTTATATTTTTTTATGCATCTTTGCTGAATAAAAGTATTAATTAAAAAAAATAAATAAATAATAATAATAAAAACATTTTGACCTAAACAGGGTGTTTCTTCAACTAAATTAACCAAATGTCCTTTCCACAATATCAAAAATCACCATTCATTTTGTGGTGGAAATTATATTTCAGATTATATATCAGATTCCTTTGTTTGTGTGTGTGTGTGTGTGTGCGCGCTTTTGGACAAAAGCGTCTGCTAAATTTTCTTTACATCTGATTAAATGTAAAATGTGTGTGTGTGTGTGTGTACACTCAAAAAAGCCTTTTTTTAAGATTTATGCAATTTAATTAATAGTACAATTCCATCACATTGAACTGAATAATCCTTGTGTAATTTAATTGAATAATTGATTAACGATTGTTCAATTATTCAATTAAAATACGTAAGGATTATTCAATTGAATTTGATGGAATTTTACTATTAATTAATTGCATTACATTTTTAGTGTATATATTTTTTTGTGTATATATTTTTGATATATATATAGATAGATAGATAGATAGATAGATAGATTTAATTCCTATTTTTACTATGTGTTTTACAATTGAAAGTAGAGGGACAAGACTAAAAAATAATCTATACATAAAAGACATTTGAAGTCATTAAAAGTAGCAGAAATAAATCACAAATGCAATTCCAGACATTGTGACCTTTGTATAACAAAATGTAAAGTCTTACAATCTGTAGGTTTTAATAAAAAAGAAATCCCTGGGACATAACTTTGCCTGTAGTTGAAGAAATAATAAGTAAAGTTAATATAAAAAGTTTGAGAAGAGAACTGTCAGGAGACTGTAGGACGTCCACAGCAGCAGTGTTTTTTAGCATAATAAGACATAAAATGTATAGGCAGATACTGTACATTTGTGCTCTATGTTGGTGTATGGACTAAATTCTGTTAACCTATCTGAGATACATATATTACAAAAACAGTTGAGCGAGCAGGTTGATGTCAACTCTCAGTGGATTATATTAAAAAAGCAGACTGTTGCAGTCCACAAAAGTAAGAAAGGGCAACACCACATGACATTTGAAGATGGAATTATTATAGATGTTTACATGCCAGGTGTCAGTGGTGTCACAGATTGGCATTCTAGTGCGCTCAGCATGGCTCCTATGCAGTAAACAGACTTCAAAGGGCTGCTACTGTGCTCACACGCTAGCCGGGCTGAATAGGTGCCTTCACCGTCTGAGCCCTTCGCAGGCATCACACAGAGAGTTCATTCAGCGGGACTAGCGCGCTGTGCACAGCCGGACACCAGCGTGAAAATTACACCCTTAAAAAGAACAACTTCATTCAATAATGTCAGGTCTCTGGCTCTGTCTCTCGCTCACTGTCTCTCTGTTGTTCTGTCCTCCTTTCTCTCTCTCAATGACATATGGCATATCAGTATACACAGATAAACGCTATCATCATGCATTCCTAATGCTGTTTCCCTAGTCCTTGTCCCTACATACAGTATTCACACATAACTAGCATTTGCTATTGCAATAGGTCTGTGACTGTATAAAGAGCAAATGTCAGTTGATATACTGTTCAAAAGTTTGGGGTCTGTATGAAAAAATTCTCTTATGCTCAGCAAGGCTGCATTTTTTTTTATATAATTATTAAAGTAAAAACAGTAATACTGTGAAATATTATTACAATTTAAAATAATTTTCAGCATCATTACTCCAGTCTTTAGTGTCACATGACATTCCACACTTTCCCCCCGGTTATTTAAAGGTGCACTGTGTAAATTTTAGCGGCATCTAGTGGTGAGGTTGTGAATTGCAACTGCCCACCGCTCACCCCTCCCTTTCGAAGCACGTAAAGAAGCTACGGTGGCCGACACAGGACAAAAATGTCGTTGTCAGCAGAGTGTAGCTAGCGCGCTGTAGAGCAGTTTGTCCGTTTAGAGCTATTGTAGAAACATGGCGGCGCAAAATGGTGACTTCGCTGTAAGGGGACCCGTGGTGTATATAGATAGAAATGGCTTATTCTAAGGTAATAAAAACATAACGATTCATTATGTAAGGTCTTTATACACCACTGAAAACATAGTTCCCATTCAGTTGGTCACTTCCGACACTACGTCGGAGACCGACGAAAAGGAATTTCGCTAGCGAGAGCCAATCTACTTCGAGTGTAACTAAATGAGCCAATCCACATTGGCATGCAATGATTGCACCAGCTGCTCATGCCACGCAGCGCGGGTATAATGAGCCACAGGTGCTTGCATCAAATCAGTTTTTGCTTCGGAGCCGAGTGGTGGATGGTTTGTCCTGGAATCACTCTATACAAAGCGTGTGTTAACATTATAACGAGTCAAGCTCTTCGAGTGGACCTCTCCTCGTTTGGTGTTGGAGTGACGGCACTGCGGCGGGGTCGATTTTCTCTCTTTCTTTTTCTATTTTGTTTTATTGAGCAAAAACAAAAGGCTGTTCTCACAGCTGGTTCGGTGCGCTGTTAAGAGCGCTGAAAAGCCATTTTCACGGCTGGTAAGAGATCGCCTTCTATGAGAGAGAGAGCGCGCATGATAGGCCAGTTGTTGTTGGCCAGCCGCCGCTTGTGTGTAAAAGCACAGCCGCGGGTCTGCTCGACACTCTCATGGGTGACCTGAGGGTTACTAACTTGACTGTTGTGTCCTTGGGTGACCTGAGGAGGGGAGGGCTTCTCCTTCGGGGAACCAACCCCCTAGGGCCCCTCCCCGTCTAGCGCACTGCAAGCTGTGAAGTTTCTGGATGGAATTTTTTGTCCATCTTATGGGGGAACCTAGCGTTTCATTCAGGGCTCCAGCTGAGGATCAGATGTTAATCGTTGCATCGGAGAGAGGCCTGTTGTGCTCTGGGAATGAAGATGATGCTGAGCCCACTGTAATGGTGTGTGCTTTGCTGAATCAGATTCAGAGTTAACAGCCATGCTTTCCCGGGATCCTTCCCGGATGTGCATGGAAAACTGCAAAAATATGGAACACCAAAGGGGCCAAAACTGCATAAAGTTTTTCCTCTCTCACTACCCTCAGCGGTGGGGTGGCTGTGCGCAGACCACCTCTGCCCTGCACTCTTAATGCACAAGGGTAGTTCTGAGTCGGGGTTGAGCTGCGCGTGTTGACTAACCGTGATCAAAGCCAGACGATGTCCAGCTCGGTGGTCCATAAACGCCCCCTGGCTTGCCTTGCTTAGGTGCGAGTGATCGTCAAAGTACGCTTTCTCGATGTTCCCATCTCACAAGGTGGCCTTTTCGGCGACACTTTCGAGAACTGGGCCCAGCAGTGAGAACTCCATCACCCTTCTTTGCAGTCGGTAGCAGGCTGAGGCAATCAAGAGCTTCCCCCGACGTACCATCAGAGTTCCTCGTGGGCCACCCCTCAGTCTGCTCATCGCCAAAGGCGTCGCCCCCTGCGAAAAAAGAAACTTTGGCACAGCCTGCTCTACTGTGTCCATTGCAGGAAGACGACGCCACCCGTCTCTGCTGCTGTTTAAGTGGTCGGTGAAACATCACCTCTGAGACGGGCGACCCGGAGATGGGCGACCCGGAACAGAATTTTGGCGGAACGGAATTTTGACTCAAAAGATTCTCTGCCCGGCCCTTCCCCAGAAGAGGGCCGGGCAGAGAATCTTTTGAGTCAAAATTCTGTTCCGCCACTGGTGTCACAACCAGTGGTACCCAAATTCTCTCTCTCTCTCAAAAAAAAGAACAGTTCCTCTATCTCTGGGTCCCAAGGGGGTTTGGAAAGCTGTGGGCGGTCCAACGCCCGACCACACTCATCCTCCTCCACCAGTGGACAGCAGTGGACAGTTCGAGGATGCAACTAAGCCTTCTAACGTACCCTCTGCCCACCCGTGGAACCAGGTAAGTGTTGCACAGCACACTCAGACCCCACTGGGGGCCGCCTCCCGAGAGAGCCGCCCCAGCACGGTCCCTGTGTTCCACCTCGCTGCCCCACTGTGGGTACGCTGGTGGTTCCTTTGGTCCCACTTGTACGGTCTCTGCGAGCCTGGTTAGCGCTCCCCAGTCTGTCTCGCGGGCTCATTCGGACCATTAGGCTCGACTACGCGATTCAGTTCGCCCGCCGTCCCCCCGCTTCACTTCGGTGAAAGCTGTCGATGCCCAAGTCTTGCTAGCGGAGATCGCAGTACTTCGAGCCGGTCCCTCCAGCCGATATGAAGACGTGGTTTTACAGCCCGTACTTCATTGTACCCAAGAAAAACCGGTGGGTTATGGCCAATCTTGGACCTGTGGGTTTTGATTCGGAGACTTCACAGCTACCGTTCACGCAGAAACGCATTTTCGAATGCGTCCGTCCCCGAGATTGGTTTGCAGCGATTGACCTGAAGGACGCGCACTTTCATGTCTCGATTCTTCCTCGACACAGGCCGTTTCTGCACAATACAAAGTCCTGCTCTTTCGGGCTGTCCCTGTCCCCCCGTGTCTTCACGAAAGTTGCAGAGGGGACCCTTGTGCCAATGATACAACAGGGCGTTTGCATTCTCAACTATCTCGGTGACTGGCTCATTCTAGCACAGTCCAGGGATCAGTTGTGCAAACACAGGGACCTAGTGCTCACACACCTCAGCCAGTTAGGTCTTCGGGTCAGCTGGGAAAAGAGCAGACTCGCCCCCGTGCAGAGGATCTCTTTTCTCGGTATGGAGTTGGATTCGGTCAAACAGACGGCACACCTCACAGAGGTACGTGTCCAGTTGATGCTGAACTGCCTGAACACGTTTCAAGGCAGGACGGCGGTCCCACTGAAACATTTTCAGAGGCTCCTGGGGCATATGGCAGCCGCAGCAGCAGTAACACTGCTCGGTTTGCTTCATATGAGACCGCTTCAGCATTGGCTTCACGACCGAGTCCAAAGATGGGTGTGGAAGCGCGGCACTCACCGGGTGTCGCCAAACCTTCAGCCGTGGTCAGACCCCTCATTTCTTCAGGCCGGAGTGCCCTTAGAACTGGTGTCCAGGCATGCTGTGGTATTCACGAATGCCTCTGCCACGGGCTGGAGGGCCATGTACAACGGGCATGCAGTGTCAGGGGTTTGGACGGGCCTGCACCTGCTTTGGCACATCAGCTGCCTCAAGTTGCTAGCAGTACGTTTTGCACTGAGCCGCCTCAAAAAGCCGCTACAGGGCAAAGATGTATTGGTCCATATGGACAACACTGCAACCGTTGCGTACATCAACCGACAAGGTGGTCTGCGCTCCCGTTGCACTCGCCCGCCGGTCGCTTCGGGCCATTCATGTCGCCCAACACGTTCGCTAGATTCTATAGCCTGCGTGTAGAGCCGGGTTCCTCCTGTGTTCTCACCTCAAATGGGTAGAAGCACTGAGAGGCCCAGGCTCTTGTTGGCTTGCAGCGCCCTGAACTGTGGCGCTTCTATTCTCCAGAAGCAACCTCTGTCGAGTCCTCCATCACCCTCAGTGCCGAATGTGGCGGAGCGTCCCGCATCAGGCCTTTTGCCGCTGAATCCTTGAGAACCGGTACTGGGCTGGGTATAAATGAGTGACCCTGTGGGGATCCCATATGTTTTCCACAGTCGCTCCTACGGAAGCCTGTGTCTTTCCCTTGGGAGAGCCCCCCCTTCAGTGGGGCTGGAGCCCCCTCTTGCTTGTGGGTTATGGCTTAGCAGTTATACCCCACATAACTCCTTCAGGGTACGATGTGGGTTCCGCAGCGTTCCTTCCTACAAGAAGGCACGCTTTCCCAGTGTTATCCAATAAGTCACTGAGCGGGTCATGCGGAACAGCAGTGATAAACTTCTCTGTGTGAGCCCCGTCTCATCAGGTAAGAGGGCTGACCGACTGAATGGTATTGTCTCGGTTACGTATGTAACCCTCGTTCCCTGAAGGAGGGAACGGAGTCGCCACGTCCCGTCGCCATGTCTTCTGTGCCCCGCTGGGGTGCCAGTTCACCTATTCGGCTCCTCAGTGAAAAACTGATTTGATGCAAGCACCTGTGGCTCATTATACCAGCACTGCGTGGCATGAGCAGCTGGTGCAATCATTGCATGCCAATGTGCATTGGCTCGTTTAATTACACTCGAAGTAGATTGGCTCTCGCTAGCGAGATTCCTATTCATCGGTCTCCGACGTGGCGTATCCATTCCCTCCTTCAGGGAACGAGGGTTACATACGTAACCGAGACGTTATGTATATTATATTGCATTTCTGTCAATAGAGCCTCATAAATATTACACACTGCACCTTTAAGTGCATCATCTGGGTATTTGAAGTGCACTTTTTCTTTCTGGAATTTTCAGTGTGAACACTACTCACTAATATTGACAAAAATGATCTATCAATATTTTCTGGGATTTTGTCGATAATGGTAATTAGACAGTATTTTGCTGAGTGTGTTTTTGTGTTACTAACTTGACTGGTTCAGGCTTGTCATGAATCTTTTCATGCCCTTCATATTCTGTACAGTGGTTAGTTCACAGTAGTGAAAGAAATAAGCTTTTTTTATTAAGCGGAAAAAAATGCCATGTTAAATTGATTTCCGGGGCATTTTTATCTTATTTTCTAACCTTATTAGATGTATGCATAATCATTTATGTTAAATTCTTACATTTAATCAATACATTAAATTAGAATAATAAGACTCTATAGGCTTTTACTAACAAAATCGATTTTTGCACTGCTGAAGAGGCATATAAAGCAGCATGTACACTGCATAATTAAGGTTATGAGATTAATGTTTTAAAATGTATTTTGAAATATTTTGAATATTGAAATATTAAATTATTTAGAAAAAAAATTATATTTTGAATATGAAACTAAAAGGCAAGTCATTAGTGGCTGCAAGTCAGCTGTCTTAATGAGTGAGTATTCAATAAACTGATTCCAGTGGCTGATTCATTCAGAAACGAAGCAAGAGACTTCAGGCTGCGTCCTTCAGAGGGCACATTTGTCGACTGCATATGTCATTAAAGATGCTTCATTTCAGTAAACTGACCACTACTTTCATACTTTCACTACTTTCCACTAAAGTCATGAAGAAATTGCAAATTTTTAAGCTTCACTAGTAATAACGGTTCATTTTATAATGGTTACTTTTTTGAAATATGAATTCCTTTATGATGTATGCAGTAGACAAATGCGACCTCAGAAGGATGCAGCCTCCAAAATAAGACACAGCTACTGTCTTTATGAAAAAATCATCATTGAATTATTGAATTATTAAATTCTGACAATATTGTTTCTTAAATGTAACTCCAAATATTAAATTCTTGTTTGTTGAACTGTTCAATATCAATATCAATATCACAATTTTTTAATTGTGCTGTCATTTGAAAAAAAAAAAAAAAACAGCACACTTGCTTGTGTGATATTGCTTACCTACACTGCCTGGCCATAATAATATAAATAAATAAATAAAATAGGGGTAATCAAACAAATAACAAAAACAGGTAGTCGTTTTGGAAAAAGTGCCGTTTTGCATTCCCTTAATATTTGTGTGAAAAAAAAAATCCTCAAGGATTTTATATACTGAACAACCATTTAACACATTTGACCCAACAAGTAGGCCTATAACATTTCTTTCGTCTGACACATGCCAAGGGAAAGACAACTTTCAAACATACCCAGAGGCCATAGCTTTTATACCCATCACCCCTCCTAACCTCCCCCCATCCACCAAAATTTTCCTTCCCCTATTAACACTCCTTTAATATTTAATCAAGACAGCAGATTCACAAATGATATTAGCAAGAATGCATGCTAGATCATATTGTCTCATCCAGTGTCTCGTCCTTTGCTTGCTATCAATAACAACTTTGACTCCCAACTAAGTCATTTGCACTGGATTGATAATTTGATTTCAGGAGATCTCTCACTTGATTTCCCTTTGCCATTAATTTAATTTCACAGGCCTCCATCAGCAGATAGCACATGCTGAGACACCTATCTCCCAGAGCTAATCTCAGCAGCCTGGATTAAAATTTAGATTGGTGGGTCGCTTCATCCCTCTGTCACCATGGCATTAGATCACCTTGTCATTCATCTTGACAATTCTAGAAGGTTTAGCCTTTGCATACTTGTGATGATACTTGAGATATTTGTCTATTATTTTATTTATTAAAGGGATAGTTCACCCAAAAATGAAAATTCTGTCATCATTTAGTCACCCTCAACTTGTTCCAAACCTATATGAATTTCTTTCTTCTGCTGAACACAAAAGAAGATATTTTGAAGAATATGGGAAACCAAACAGCTGATGAGCCCCATTGAAAAAATATTATGGAAGTCAATGGTTCCCCATAGCTGTTTGGTTACCGACATTCTTCAAAATTTCTTCTTTTGTATTCAGCAGAACAAAGACATTCATACAGGTTTGGAACAACTCGAGGGCAAGTAAATGATGACAGAATTTTCATTTTTGGGTGAACTATCCCTTTTAACTAAATTAATACCTGCTTTTAGTTGTAAATATTATAATGTATTGTTTATAAAATAAGTTGTGATGCTAAATATCAATTAGATGAGCCACATATCAAACCATTGTTAAAAGAAAGTTTTTATGCAGACTTGATAACCACAAATCACTTGAAAGTGTATATTAAAGTTCCTCTATTATGCTATTTTAAAGGTTCCTAATTTTGTTTTGGAGGTCTCTTATAGTTTTACATGCACCCAAGGTAAAAAATACACTTTAATTTTCTCATAATATACATTGCACATCACCTAATTTCTCAAATATTCTGAATTTGAGAAAACAGTTTGTTCAAAGATTCAGTCTCTCTAAACCCTCCTTTCCACAAGCCTACTCTGCTCTGATTGGTCAGACAGCTCAGTCCGTGTCAAAAATGAAACTCCTATTACCATATCTGAATTTCAGCTCTGGAGGCTTCCTCAAGGCACAGTGATATGAACGATGGCGTTGTTTTTTTTCCCGTATCAATTCCAGCGCAAGTTTTCATCCTTTTGAAGTGTATGCAAAGTTCTCAACATGTCAACAACATGAACCAAACTCTTCTATGCCTCAGCTACAACCACAGTGTTTGAGGGCGGGTCAAAGTAGATGTCATCCGCGGGCATTGTTACGTAGGTATGTAACAGGAAATGAGACTGTAATTGCTGGCGACTTGTTTCAGCAGTTCCAAATCAAGTCTTTCTTTTAGGAGAAAATAACTGTTGTGCACTTTGATCTTCAAAACTTTGCAGAACTTTTACATTCACACACAGCTATATTATACTCTGCATGAAAGGTAATATTCGAAAAAACACTTTAATAAATCAGTTGATTAAAATTGTAATCAAATTATATGCTATTAATTAATCTGCCTTGCAGCAGTTGGTTGTTTAAAATCATTAAATTAAAATATTCCGATTTTTTTAATATTGTTTGCCTATTTGCATAAGCATCAGATGGACACCTTTGGCCATTTTGTCAAAAAAAAATTTAGTTTCTAGCTAAATAATTTGAGTTTTTGAGGTACAGTTTAAGTTAAAAACAGTTCAATCATGACACCTCTCGAAGTGATTTTGGCATGTTAATGAATATGGCAATGTTAATGTATTTGGTCTTGGCAGACTAGATCTGCTACACTGCTGCTGTTGATTATCAAGTATGGACTTGCTACTGACAATAGATACAGAGTACAAAGTACATTTACTTATTTAAAAATGTAGTCAAGTAGAGAGTAAAAGTACACTCTTAAGAAAAATGTTTCTAAACAGTACCAAATTAGGGTTCTTTGGCTTGTCAAGTCAAGTCAAGTCACCTTCATTTATATAGCGCTTTTTACAATATAGATTGTTTCAAAGCAGCTTTACAGTGATAATAGGAAATTCATGGAAGAGAGATTGTTTTGGCTGTACAGCAGCTCTAGAAAAAAGTTATTGTCCAGCTAAAGTAAGTTTTTGATTGATTCATTTCCGTTGTAAAAAAGCATTAGTTATTTACTTTGGGGCCACTTACACTACACCATTTTCAACCAAAAAATGGTGACAATAGCAGAACCATTTTTGGTGCTAAATAATGTAGAACCCTTTTTATAAGGAAACAAAAGATGCTTTGAAAGTGTTATATAGGACCTTAATGGTGTTATAAATAACCTTTTTAATAATAGTTTATTTTCATTAATGTTAGTATATTGGTATCTTCTTATTGTTAATATTAGTATTAGTATTTTATATATATATATATATCAAGTCCCAGTGAAATATCTTTACGTCCATCACTGTGTGTATTCTGATTGGCAGTTTCTCTCTGCAGATGATGAGGTTGGTACGTGACAGCATCTGAAATACACAATTGAGTTTAGAGTTACAGTTTCTCTTCCATTTGATTATGTAAAAACAATTATGTTTATGAAGGCCAAAATGAGCAAAAATGCACCGTAGCCTATGTGAGCCCTTTACCGTGTTAAAAGGAAAAAGTAATATAAAGTCATGCGATAGCTTTAATGTTTTTTGTGACTGGGTATGTTTAGACATAAAGTAATAATTAAAAACAAATCTAACAATATGGATCATAAATTCAATATCTCTGTTATTTACTTAGTGGAGAAGAGAAGATGAGTATCCTTACCTGACCAGAACTGCTCACACTTACATGTTCTGTTAAACTAAAAAAAGAAAAAGACATGATTGGTAGGCAACCAGTTACAATTTTTAAAGTTAAAATTTATAGACATTTTAAGAAATCATTTACCTGTCGAGTGTGTTGACAGTCTGTATAGTTGTATAGCTAAGCTCCAGAAAATCAGTAATGAGGTGACTTTGACAGTTACAGATTTGAAAAACAAAAAAGGCTGGAAAAAAGAACCCTAAACTATTAACACAAAGGGTGCTTCTCAATATCCCTCCTCGTTTTCTCACTCCTCCGTCCTCCATCCTATGACCCGGAAACGATCAAGCTCAGCCATCTTGTAGGACATCTCAACTCTCTAATTGCACCGCGAGGATCGAGGAGTGAGCTCATGAGCGAGGATATACAGGTGTATCCTTTGCGGAAGTGTTTTAAGACTAAACGTGATACACGTATTAATTCTCCTCCCCCTTCACATCTTGCCACAGTTTATTAATTATTATTATTATGTTTACATGTACAAGACACAAATGTATGTCAAATTACAACAACTGTAGGACAGTTGCAGAACTATATCAAAGCACAAGAAAATGAAAGAAAATTGTAATACTATACAACAAATAAAAAGCAGTTAATAATTCATTGTTAATAATAACTGGTAATATTAAAAAAAATGTACCGACAAATGTGGTATTTTGTGGAGGTTGAAACTATTACAATATAAATGGTTATCAATGTTCAAGAATCCCGACATGCAAGCTAAATCCAGCGGTGTAGAGTCATCATTAACTGACGACACTTTGAAGTGATGCTAAAGGGAGCGAGGATATATCATTTCACTTGATTCAATTCCTCCGTTCTCGTGTCTTTTCCTTGCATCCTACCCTCGCATCCTGAAGGCGGAAAGGAAGCGAGGAAAGGAATTAAGGATGCACAAATAAGAATTGAGAAGCACCCAAAGAACCATTTCCGCATATAAAGGGTTCTTCAGGACTGTCACAGTTACCAGCTCAGACACTGCCAGGCAGTACACTTCCCATCATCCCTCCTTCTATTCACCTGCACTCCTTCAGCAATCACCCACACCTGTTACAGATTAATCACACACACTTGATTCCAGTCAAGCCAACTACCAGTCACAGTATTTAAGCACACACATCAAGCCTCATAGTTGTCTGGTCTCGTTTGAGTTAAAACTGCTTACCTGTATTCTACGTTCCAGCAACGATACGCCTACGTTATCTCCGTGTTCCTGTTCTCCAAGTCTCCTCCTTGTGTGTTTATCCCTGTGTGTTACTTACCACCTTCTTCTCCGATGTCTACTCAAGGTTTGTGCTCTATTTCCCCACTCAGAAGTCCACAATCTCCTCCTCATCTGTAAAGACAGTAAAGTTACCATCTTATATCTCCATTGAACTGTGCTATTGACAACTCACTCACCTGCTTCTGTTATTTCTGCTGTGCTGCAATAAAACATAGGCCTACTGTTGCTTATATTCCATCTGTCTTTGTCGTTACAGAGTCGTTACGGATGATACGGTTCTAAATAGAACTGTTACTACATGTAAAGAACCTTTTAAAGAACCATCTTTTTTAGAGTGTAGCTAATATATTTGATTCTCAGTAAAACTACAAAGTAGCCAAAAAGATACTTAAGTACAGTAACTAATTACATTTACTCAAATACATTACACCACTGATAAATCCCATAGCAGATCCAGGCAGGTGGAGCTGGGGGAGGTGGAGGGTTTCAGAGGAACTAGGACTAGCCTACAACAAACACTGAACCAGACTATTTTAATATTGAGCAAGAAAGCTCATTGGCTGCCGAATCAGCTGAGGCCAATCCGCTTGTGCCATTTGGTAAAGGTGAGAGAGCTTGTAAATGTGTAAAGGACCGATCAGTCTGCACCATCTAGAGTTTCATGACTGAACTAGATGTGTAAACTATGGCTAGTGTTCACCTGCCATTAATCTGTGAGGATTTTCACCTAATTAATATTTATGACCCAGGCTGAAAAAGTTAATAATGTTTACCCCCATTTTCAGATTGTTCCTATGCACCCGAATTTAAATAATTATTGAATATTGTTGGCTTTTATCATATTGTTGTTAAAACACTTAGGCTACGTTCATGAAATGCGATATATATATATATATATTTTTTTTTTTTTACAAATCCGTTTCAAGCTACATTCATATGCGATTTAAAATCCTATTCAAATTAGTTTCAGTCTGACTGCTCTGATCAGACTTTGCGTGGTTTACGTGTCTTTCTCACGGCATGTAAAATGTCAATGTCAGACGTTGTTATAGAAAACATACTGAAAGTCACTTCAGAAACAAGGTTGTGTTGTTTCAAAGTGCCGGTCGAGCAGAAAATGACAATATAATAATATAATGTAAACATGTTTTGAAACCGATGGAAACGACAGCACGGAATAAAGCCGCTCATACCAGCCTCCTACGGTTCTGTCGCTGCCTCAGAAGACACAGTAGTCTAGCGCGCAGCTGCTGCACAATGTCATGTTGTAAATAAGACAACATCTGTATTGCAAACCCCTCTATGTTGTGGTTGCTGTTGTTGTTTTTGGCGTATGCCTACCAACGCAACGTCATTACCATAGAAATCAATGCAGATATTCTGGAAAACGAAAGAGCTGCATGGACACACAAATCGGATCTGAACAGTTGCGATACACAGTGTGGACGTCATTAATTTCAGATTCCAATCGGATACACAAATAATCGGATTTGGACTGACACTGTGAACATAGCCTTATTTAGCCCCTCAAAGCACAGTAGCATGTTTCTAAGCATATGCAAACATTTAGTTGTTTCCGATGGACTGGATAGATTTTGCTCACTCATGTCTAATCACAAATTAAGAAAACCAGTCCCCTTTAGGCAGGCACACTGTGAGCCTCCATTCTGAAGAAACTGAGCATCTCAGCATGCTGAATAAGAATTAGTGAAGCACAGCCTGAAGGATTGATTGAACTGTAGCCTCTGGAGGATGATCTGCAAGAAAAACAGAGTACAGCAATCCACTGAAGGGAATTAAGTGATCAGAGTCCATTTGTAAGAGCTGTTATCCTATTGTTGTCATTAAATTATTCAGAAGTCCTCTTTTGTATCTCTTCACTTGAAATAGGCCTACTTAAAGTATTATAATGGTGGATCTACAGTGGGGAGAACAAGTATTTGATACACTGCCGATTTTGCAGGTTTTCCTACTTACAAAGCATGTAGAGGTCTGTAATTTTTATCATAGGTACACTTCAACTGTGAGTGACGGAATCTAAAACAAAAATCCAGAAAATCACATTGTATGATTTTTAAATAATTAATTTGCATTTTATTGCATGACATAAGTATTTGATCACCTACCAACCAGTAAGAATTCCGGCTCTCACAGACCTGTTAGTTTTTCTTTAAGAAGCCCTCCTGTTCTCCACTCATTACCTGTATTAACTGCACCTGTTTGAACTCGTTACCTGTATAAAAGACACCTGTCCACACACTCAATCAAACAGACTCCAACCTCTCCACAATGGCCAAGACCAGAGAGCTGTGTAAGGACATCAGGGATAAAATTGTAGATCTGCACAAGGCTGGGATGGGCTACAGTACAATAGGCAAGCAGCTTGGTGAGAAGGCAACAACTGTTGGCGCAATTATTAGAAAATGGAAGAAGTTCAAGATGACGGTCAATTTCCCTCAGTCTGGGGCACCATGCAAGATCTCACCTCGTGGCGCATCAATGATCATGAGGAAGGTGAGGGATCAGCCCAGAACTACAGGGCAGGACCTGGTCAATGACCTGAAGACAGCTGGTACCACAGTCTCAAAGAAAACCATTAGTAACACACTACGCCGTCATGGATTAAAATCCTGCAGCGCACGCAAGGTCCCCCTGCTCAAGCCAGCGCATGTCCAGGCCCGTCTGAAGTTTGCCAATGACCATCTGGATGATCCAGAGGAGGAATGGGAGAAGGTCATGTGGTCTGAGGAGACACAAATAAAAAAAAAGCTTTTTGGTCTAAACTCCACTCGCCGTGTTTGGAGGAAGAAGAAGGATCAGTACAACCCCAAGAACACCATCCCAACCGTGAAGCATGGAGGTGGAAACATCATTCTTTGGGGATGCTTTTCTCCAAAGGGGACAGGACGACTGCACCGTATTGAGGAGAGGATGGATGGGGCCATGTATCGCGAGATCTTGGCCAACAACCTCCTTCCCTCAGTAAGAGCATTGAAGATGGGTCGTGGCTGGGTCTTCCAGCATGACAACGACCCGAAACACACAGCCAGGGCAACTAAGGAGTGGCTCCGTAAGAAGCATCTCAAGGTCCTGGAGTGGCCTAGCCAGTCTCCAGACCTGCACCCAATAGAAAATCTTTGGAGGGAGCTGAAAGTCCGTATTGCCCAGCGACAGCCCCGAAACCTGAAGGATCTGGAGAAGGTCTGTATGGAGGAGTGGGCCAAAATCCCTGCTGCAGTGTGTGCAAACCTGGTCAAGAACTACAGGAAACGTATGATCTCTGTAATTGCAAACAAAGGTTTCTGTACCAAATATTAAGTTCTGCTTTTCTGATGTATCAAATACTTATGTCATGCAATAAAATGCAAATTAATTACTTAAAAATCATACAATGTGATTTTCTGGATTTTTTTTTAGATTCCGTCACTCACAGTTGAAGTGTACCTATGATAAAAATTACATACTTCTACATGCTTTGTAAGTGGGCAAACCTGCAAAATCAGCAGTGTATCAAATACTTGTTCTCCCCACTGTATAAGGTGGCAATTTGTGGGTTCAAGTTTATTTTTAAGACTTTAAAAGGTTAAATTTATCCAATGCACCCAAAATGGCTTTATGTAACATGAAAAAGTATTTGTATTCATTTATTTGAAAAATGTCTCAGTGTTAAAAAATAATAAAATTTCAAAGATTAAAGAAATAGGGGGTCGGAAGGACATGAAGGTGATGACAAAATGATGACAACATTTAAATTTTTTTGGGTGAACTATCCCTTTAAGTGTTTGTAGAACACACATTTGAAATGTAGGCCTGAAACATATCTTCTTTTTTAATAATTTTCACACTTGGCATGTTTGGTCCGATTAAAATTAACTCTGGTGCGATTGCTCGGTTAGGGCATTTTTGCACTGGCAGTTTAGTTCGGAACGGGGCACGGTTCGCATGAAAAACTCTGTGAAAGCTGTCGTGCGTACCGGGATACCGAGCCAGAGACTACCTGGAGGAGGTGGTCTGAGTTCGGTTGCACTGGAACTCTAGCGCAATTCGCATGAATGTGAAAGCAACAACTCGGGTGCCCACTTGTTCAGGAAGTAAAGTAACCTGCACATGCGTTTTAGCCGATTATGATGTATTTAGTTAATAAAGCGCATGTAAGGGATGATAGTGGTGATGATTTACCTTGGATACAAGCGAGATTGAGCGTATTCGCTCATAGTGAGTGCAGTCAGGTCGGCAAATGAATGGCAATCCACTGTCTCCTCAAAAGAGTTTGAAAGCCGCCTTCATGTGACGCACATACAGTAAACCCAAGTGTCATTTACTCAGCTGCACATAATTGCACCAATTTAACCCTTTCATGCATGAATTATTGAATCACAAAGTAATATTTTTTTTTTTAATGTTTTTACTTATAAACAAGTGAAAAATCATGCCAATATTTTTTTTTTTCCCCCCAATATATTTTATTTTGAGGGAGTTACATATCTGTCCACTGCAGTGGACACCATGCATCAACGGTATAAAAAGTGATTCAATAGAACTCATTGTTTGGTCTGAAAAAACATGTTTTTAAAACATTTACTGAGAGCAAATGGTATGAATACACATAAGAACATTAAAAAACAACAACAACAGAGAGGACATTTGAAAAACATATCATTCTAGGTCTCGAAACGTCATAACCTGACGTAACGTCAACTGAATGGGAACTAATTTTATTTGAAACATAATCATAATTAGTCTCATTTGATTTACCTTCTTCCACCAATTAAAACTATTAATAAAATAATTATGAAATATATCAAATAAGTATATGCCTACACTTTTATATGACCTAATAAATAAATATAGACTGTAAGAATTGAAATAAATTATAAAATATGAAGACTATTTAATATTGCTGTTTAATAAAACTATTCAAGTGTAAATTATATCATAATTTAACTAAAACATACAAAATAAGGTGGAATCTAAATATAGGCCCAATAGGCACAATATACCCTTTGGCGCATGACGTCCACTGGAGTGGACAGTTGTATTTTCTGTCAAGAAAAATATTATTAAAATCTGGATAAAAGTATTTGTTACATCTTATTTAGCTGAAAAATATTTTTTGTTCCTGTCTGGTTATCTGAGAATAAAAGGATTTAACACTTATTCCTGAGGTACTTGGTGCATCTCCTCTTTCCTGCACCATTTTGAATGTATGATGCAATATCTCAAAAAAAACAAAGAGATACAAAGACAATAATTAAATGGAATCATAGACAACGCTTTGGGGGTTATCCACTTGGTGGTTGGGACATAGTACTAAAACTTAAATGGTTCAAAATGGCTTCCAAATATCTGTCCACTGTAGTGGACGCCATGCATGAAAGGGTTAATAAAAAACACAATATATTGACCACGTTCTGTTTTCTATCATGCGCTGTGCACGTTTGTGATGACGTAAGATGCATGCAAGTGGACCAGGGTTCGACAGAATGGTGTGTTTCACACTTATAGTTTGCTTGGTTCCATAAAAAAACCAACAACATTTAGTCCTGGTCCGCTTAGCATTCAAATACCTGATTGGTCATATCACAACCTGACTGGTCGGCTTTTATGACATATTTCCTATTTTGAGACGGAACGTACCGAACTTCCAAAACAATACTGTGTGCTGGGATGAATGCGCTCATTGTATGTGCGTAGCCTGCATATGATGGTAGCTATTTTTACCAGTTGAGAACTCGTGAAGAGCTTATAAAATGTGTAAAGGAGTCAAAACAGCGGCTGGAATCCCTCCGTTCACACACACAAACGATCTGCTGCAAGGAGACGTGGTTCTGATGCCTGTACTGAACTGTGATGGGCAACATCACAACTATGACAAGAAAAAACAGGTATACTTGAGCATTCTGTCCTTTTTAGGGTCTCATCTTCCTGTTTTTGGTTGGTTTACATGTGTTTGGTCCGTGTTGCATTCATATATCATTCGAACCGCACCGGAGTTCATTTGGAAGTGCACCGAGACCCATCTTTTCTCTGTCCGCTTGTTTGTGCGCACCAGGGTTCGGATGGCAGTGCTCACACTTATTCAAATGAACCGCACTAACAGAGCAATCGCACTAGGGTTTTAATCAAACTAAACATGCCAAGTGTGAACACACTCCATGGTGAGTGTGAAACCAGACCAACACTGTTGTGGACACCGGGAACAATCGCGCTCGGACTCGGACCACAACAAACGGGCCCAGTGTAAAAACGCCCTTAGTGTGGTTCATTTGAATAAGCGTGAATGCTGCCATCCGAACCCTGGTGCACACCAAAAAAGCAGACGAGACCCCTGAAAATATGGGTCTCAGTCCGCTTCCAAACAAACTCTGGTGTGGTTCGAATGATATATGAATACAACACAGACCAAAGACATGTAAACCAACCAAAAAAGGACATGTCAGAAGATGCGACTTTAAAAGACAAAATGCTCATGCATACCTGTTTTTTCTTGTCATAGTCGTGATGTTGCCCATCACAGTTCGGTACAGGCATTAGGAACCGCATCTCCTCGCAGCAGATCTTCGTTTGTGTGTGTGACGGAGGAATTCCTGCCGCTGTTTTGACACGTTTATACAGCATTGTTTTGGATGTTCCGTCACAAAATATACGTCATAAAAGTCGTTTTTGTTTTGTATCTTTAGGTTCGGTGTTAAAAATGACAGTGTGAACCAGGACTAAATGTTTTCTTTTTTGGGGTCTGGACCAAAAGAACCAAGAGAACAAACTAAGTGTGAACACACCCTTAATGAGCAGACTCATTATTTAAAAATCATTTTAAAATGATTTTTAGAAATATTATGCTGTTAATGCCATTTTTCTGTCTTCTTCGTACAAGGAGTTAATCTGCTTGTAATGATGTCAAACTAGAGGAAAGTCATCTTATTTAGCCAAACTTCTAACCCTGAGAGTACATGACTGTTTTACAGACTAGCTGGATCATTGACTGCAGGCACCTCTGTCAATTTATAAGCCAGACTTCACAGAAAGCCGTTCCAAGGTGCAGGTAACTCTTGTACTCGCACCATTAAAGGCTAACTAAAGATAATTGCATCTGTATATACTGCGAAAGCATTCCCTTTAGCACCGAAACGAATATAGTCTTGATTGCTAGGCTAATCTGCTGTAGTATCACAACATTCCTTGGCGTCAATATGTAGGTCAGGCTAAATGCATTACAGAATCATTTGGGCGATACGGAAATGAGATACCGCACAAAGCTGTTTTGTAGTACAAATTCAGTCAAATTATGAGATAATACTTCCGTTTTCCAATGAAATGAGAAGAGAAATAATAAAAAAAAGTGCTATTTGCATTAATATTTACTGTGCGAATGTATCATTCATTATGTGATGAGATGAGAGAAAGGGAGGCACCGGAGGAAATAGAGAGGTCCATCATGCCACCCTCCAAAAGAAGACCCCCCACCTACATCCCCCACCCTCAATAAATAAAAACAGACTAAACTGCATTTGCAGCATAATAAGATGCAGTAATTAATGCCATCGATTCACATCCGTAAGGATCCCGACGCGGGGAATCCGATTACTTTTTATCACATTTCAAAACTCCAAGTTAGTTTCAGGAGCCGGTAACTTGGTTAGTGTTGGGCTGGAGCGGGAATGAGACGGCTGCTGAGCTTGATTGATGAGAATGCAGCAAGCAAGCTATTAAAAAAACAGTAGCTTTCATATCACAGACAATGGCTATAAACATATTCTGAGAGCTGCATCCAAAATGACTCCTTTAGAGATAGAAAACACTTCATCGCTGTAAACCCTTGGTTTATAGGATGTTCAATACATGAGTTCACAATATACCCGTCTTTGCTGTCATTCATGTCAATGACAAATAGATATTGTGTACATATAAATTATTCCTGTTGGCCTCTATTATTATTTGAAGATTGGGAATACGGAGTTCAGTGTACAAGAAGCATTATGAATGGGCTAGTGATATTTTAATTATTTAGCAATCAAATGAGGTTCACATTTAATCACTTGGCGATGATGCAGGTTTGTTAGAGGCGTTATGGGCTTTTTGTAAACAATGTGATTGTATAATTATTGGGAGGCTGCGTAAAACTCTTTTGTATTGTATTACTCTATTGTATAACCGTGGACAGAATTGTATATTTATGGACAAAATGAAAAGGTGCACGGAAAAACATGTTAATGAGAGAGATGATGAAGCAATGAAAAAAAAATGAAAGGGGAAGATAGAATAGCTCAGTTATTGTTTTTATTCCAGGAGTTTCCTTATTGTGTATGTAAGCTTACATGTTCTGTTTGAGGTCTACAAGACCCCAAGACCATTTCTTGACAGATTTGATCAGAGGAACATATTAAAAAGAATTTGAAGAGAAAAAAAGAGATAAATTTGACCTGAGGTTTAAAGGTGAGGTCACATTAGTGAAATTTTGCAGACTATGGGCCAGATTTACTAACTGCTTGAGTCAGCGCAAACCCTCTTTTGGTGTTAAAAAACGACGTCAGGATTTACTAAAGACACGGCTGACCTATGCATTTGTAGGAGTTTCCCTCTCAGACATGAAAATTATGGGAGGAGAGTATTTAAATGAATCATGCAAGGTGATTTACTAAGGTTTGCACTCGTCAATTTACTGGTATTTGCGCCATTATTTAACGCCCCAAAAAAGCATGTCTTAAACCAGACGCTAATTTGCGCTGCTCTTGGTAGATTGTGTTGGTCATTATGGAAATGATCCGCAGAACTTTCCACTCCCATCTGCGCTTTTTTGGAATTGCGCTCTCATGTTAATTTGCCCTGTTTAGTAAATCTGGCCCAGAACGTCCATTGTCTATTGTCAATAGTTTGACGATGTAAGGAGTATCGTGTGAAGCCACTTTCAAAGTTTCTAAGTTTCACTTTCTAAGCAGCTTTCATTTGGTCAACATAGCGAATACCTATGACCAACTTAAAACCTTAGTGAAATCTGCAATGGGAAATCACCCTCATGTGAAATTCCTGATCGCATGGTTTCCTATTAAAACAACACAATGGTACAAATGACCGCACCGGAAAACGTAACTATTTTATGAGGTGGCGATTTCGTATGAATTTGTACAATGTAAATTGTACGAAAGCATTTGATTTTTAGAAGAAAAAGTAAATAAAATAAAAAAAAAGTCAAGCTCAGTTCCTGGAGTGTCACAGCCCTGTACATCCCTGCAGTACATCTTACTGAAATATATCAACACTCATACAATCAGCCAATCAGTTAATTGTTGAGAAGAACATATAGCTAAAATCATAAAAATATTAACCCTCTGGTATTGTTCTGTCATTCTAGATTACTTTTTTTTTTTTTTTTTTTAATTTTTAAAAATTGCTACTTCATCAGGATGGTATGAAACTTGGTGACTTTTGTGGCAGTCACTATGTGACCACAAAAAAGAAAAACGAGAAAGTAACTCGTGGATTTGATTCAAAAAGCGAAATGGTCTTAAAAAATAGTCACACTTGTGTTGTTCGTGGACATAGTAAATAAATGGGATATACAAAAAATATAAAAAAAGAACAGTTTTTGTGGGGTACAATACAATATACAAATCAGCCATGATGCAGAAAAAAAGCACACAGCAGTGAAGGGGTGACACTCTAAATTATCAAGAGTGCAAAACAGACACACTCCACCCCCAAACATATACTGTGTGAACTGGCTGTAACACAAAGCAAGTTTTTGCAAAAGCATGAAATAACATCAATAATTCAGCCACAATGCAGTAAAAAAATGGACAGTAAGAAATGGATTACGCTCTAAAACATCAAGAGTAGAAAATATAATATGGCAAAAAGCCAGAAGACTCAAATAAAAGGTTGAAATCAGATCATACCCAGATTGATTTAAGCTCTAATAAAGAAATTCCTTTTCAGTTTGTTACATTTTTATTGAATTTTGATGTTGTATGTAACAAAATCTCTTTGTGTTCAGGTTTAAGTAAAATTAATGGAAAAACTGACACTTCAAATCAACATTTCAAACAAAAAAATTATTTTTGAGAATTTCTTTGAGAATGTCTAAATATATATCCAAATCCACAACCTAATAAAAGTAAGTTTTTATTTCTAAAAACAACTATATCAATTACAAGTCTCTTTATATAGAGCTATACAAGACTATAGTGGTTACACCATGGCACATTCACACAATTTTTTTTTTACTCCCTCCACATGACAAATTTAAAGGCATTCTCTCTATTTTAACATGAAATACAGCTTTTTTTATTATGTTCAATGGGAAAATTGATCATAATTATTGCATATATATTAATAAATATTAATTAGTAAAATTAAATTCTCTCAAAATACAAAATTAAAAAAATATTGAACAATACATTACATTGAATTTACTGAAAATAAAAACAAAAAGTTACATTTCAGGTGTTCGGCCACTTTTGACCACGAACAACACGAGTGTGACTCCCAAAATGAACAATACCAGAGGGTAAATAATATACATTGCATAAAACTCAAAGTGACTGAACATAAATATACATACTGCATAAAACTCAACATGACCAAAAATGGAGTACAGGTCACACATATGAAACTCTGACGTTGTTCCTAAACCAGGTTTTTCTTACTCTAATACACTTATTTTAGTAAAAAGAATGGATATGTAGGAATATTGCCTGTCATATTTTATAAAGCTTTAGCTGGACGGGGAGCACAGCAGTGCATTAATGAGGGTCAGAAACAGAAGCGAGACACTGTCATCCATTGCCCCAGACATTCCAGAGTTTAACACACTTAAACGTATTCTCCTGCTGAATAACATTAAGTGCTGTAAGATGTCTATTTCTGTTTTGGAATTACGACTGTTCAAAAGACTTTCTAAGGATTCTATTCTTTTTTGTTATGTTTTGACAGTGAAGAACCACAAAGATCCTCCCTATCCTATACTGTCCTGCTTCCACTCCTTCCACAAAATATTATCCCAGCCTCTCCAGGGAGGGGTGCAGTAAACGTGCTTTGGAAAATAGTGAGTACTCCTCCAGCAACAACATCTGTTTGCAAATGAGCAAGTCCTAGGGTAAGGATGGGTATAATATTTTATGGGGCGAATGGGATTGTTGGCTTTTCTTACCTCGCCCTACTCTTTTATTTGATTAGCTTCCGTCTAGCTTCTTTTCCTTTCCTCTTCCAATTCTACCCCCTTCTGTATCTTCCAATGTTCCCTCTTGTTAGTCCATCACTAAATGGTTCCAGAAGAGTTAACACACTGAGTTTATTCAGCACTAAAAACGATAGAGGATAGAACGATGTGCCAGATTTTCCACACAATGTGCAATGCAACGGTTTAATTAAGCTGAAAGCCATGTCATTTTTCAAGTATATACAAATACATAAAGCATGTTGTTATGAACTCTCCGTTTAGAGGAATATATTCTAGGTGATAAATCATGTGTGATGTTGAAATGCTGAGGGAGCAGGTCTATATAAGACGTCCACAAATATGATACATTTTCTACTTTCTTTTTTTGTTAAAATGATTGTTATACAGTATAAACTGTTTTCTAACAACAACAACAACAAATTAACTACTTAAAAAATATCCTCCCACCTCAGAGGTCAACTGTATCTAGCAATTAAAATCATTCAAGAATGCTTTAATTTGGACATAATCTATTGGACAGTTATTCCATCCATAGCAGTAAAAACTATTATTATTAAGTTTAGCTGTGTTCCACTATAAGTTTATAGATTTCTGCATTGGTCCCCTACTGACTGAGTGACTGAATACATTTGCCTCCCTGTTAATGCCTCTCGCAGTTCAAAATGCTTACGCTACGTCCGACGTCATCATCGTGGCAGTTGCGCTTTTTCCGTAAATTGAATATGGAAGGCGGTCCACCAGAAGCTAGATATTTTACTTTACAATGTGTTAAATATGGATATTTTTCTTACAAAAACCCAACGATTCACTTCAGAAGGCTTGGATTACTTTTATAATGGATGGATACACTTTTGTGGGCTTCAAATTTTGGGCTGCCATTCACTGCCATTATAATGCTTGGATTAGCCAGGACATTTTTAAATATAACTCTGATTGTATTTGTCTGAAAGAAGAATGTCATACACACCTAGGATGGCTTGAGGGTGAGTAAATTATGGGATATTTTTCATTTTTGGGTGAACTATCCCTTTAACCATTCTGGTATGGTTGTTTATATTTTTTTATATTATACATTTTATTAAATTTTTATGCATATTTAATGTTTATTGGTAGAAAATGGCACAGAAACATATGGAAGCTTGTTTCCGCCACAGAATAAAACATTTTAAAATCTCACAATTCTGACTTTTTTTTCCTTAGGATTGCAAGATATACACTTGCAATTGTGTGATATAAAGTCAGAATTGCAAGTTATAAAGTCAGAATTGTGAGTTATAAAGTCAGAATTGTGAGTTATAAAGTCAGAATTGCGAGATAAAATCAGAATTGTGATATAAAATCGCAATTCTGACTGTAACTCGCAATTCTGACTTTTCTCACAATTGTGAGATATAAACGTGCAAGTTATAAAGTCAGAATTGCGAGATGTAAAGTCCAATTCTGAGGGGAAAAAAAGACTTGGGAGTTTATATCTCACAATTCTGACTTTATATCTAGCAATTGCCTGTTTAAAAGTCAGAACTGCAAGACAGAAAATCGCAATTGCGACTTTATATCACACAATTCTGACTTTATAAAACGCAATTGCTAGATATAAAGTTAGAATTGTGAGCTATAAACTCTTTTTTTCCCTCAGAATTGGCCTTTATATCTCGCAATTCTGACTTTTCGATTCTCACAAGAAAAAAGTCAGAATTGTGAGATAAAAAGTCGCAATTACCTTTTTAAATTTTTTTTTATTCTGTGGTGGAAACAAGCTTCCATAGAAACGTCTCGGTTATGTACAGTGGGGAGAACAAGTATTTGATACACTGCCGATTTTGCAGGTTTGCCCACTTACAAAGCATGTAGAAGTCTGTAATTTTTATCATAGGTACTCTTCAACTGTGAGTGACGGAATCTAAAACAACAATCCAGAAAATCACATTGTATGATTTTTAAGTAATTAATTTGCATTTTATTGCATGACATAAGTATTTGATACATCAGAAAAGCATAACTTAATATTTGGTACAGAAACCTTTGTTTGCAATTACAGAGATCATACGTTTCCTGTAGTTCTTGACAAGGTTTGCACACACTGCAGCAGGGATTTTGGCCCACTCCTCCATACAGACCTTCTCCAGATCCTTCAGGTTTCGGGGCTGTCGCTGGGCAATACGGACTTTCAGCTCCCTCCAAAGATTTTCTATTGGGTTCAGGTCTGGAGACTGGCTAGGCCACTCCAGGACCTTGAGATGCTTCTTACGGAGCCACTTCTTAGTTGCCCTGGCTGTGTGTTTCGGGTCGTTGTCATGCTGGAAGACCCAACCACGACCCATCTTCAATGCTCTTACTGAGGGAAGGAGGTTGTTGGCCAAGATCTCACGATACATGGCCCCATCCATCCTCCCCTCAATACGGTGCAATCGTCCTGTCCCCTTTGCAGAAAAGCATCCCTAAAGAATGATGTTTCCACCTCCATGCTTCACGGTTGGGATGGTGTTCTTGGGGTTGTACTCATCCTTCTTCTTCCTCCAAACACGGCGAGTGGAGTTTAGACCAAAAAGCTCTATTTTTGTCTCATCAGACCACATGACCTTCTCCCATTCCTCCTCTGGATCATCCAGATGGTCATTGGCAAACTTCAGACGGGCCTGGACATGCGCTGGCTTGAGAAGGGGGACCTTGCGTGAGCTGCAGGATTTTAATCCATGACGGCGTAATGTGTTGCTAATGGTTTTCTTTGAGACTGTGGTCCCAGCTCTCTTCAGGTCATTGACCAGGTCCTGCCGTGTAGTTCTGGGCTGATCCCTCACCTTCCTCATGATCATTGATGCCCCACAAGGTGAGATCTTGCATGGTGCCCCAGACCGAGGGAGATTGACCATCATCTTGAACTTCTTCCATTTTCTAATAATTGCGGCAACAGTTGTTGCCTTCTCACCAAGCTGCTTGCCTATTGTCCTGTAGCCCATCCCAGCCTTGTGCAGGTCTACAATTTTATCCCTGATGTCCTTACACAGCTCTCTGGTCTTGGCCATTGTGGAGAGGTTGGAGTCTGTTTGATTGAGTGTGTGGACAGGTGTCATTTATACAGGTAACGAGTTCAAACAGGTGCAGTTAATACAGGTAATGAGTGGAGAACAGGAGGGCTTCTTAAAGAAAAACTAACAGGTCTGTGAGAGCCGGAATTCTTACTGGTTGGTAGGTGATCAAATACTTATGTCATGCAATAAAATGCATTTAGATTCCGTCACTCACAGTTGAAGACTACCTATGATAAAAATTACAGACTTCTACATGCTTTGTAAGTGGGCAAACCTGCAAAATCGGCAGTGTATCAAATACTTGTTCTCCCCACTGTATGTAACCCTCGTTCCCTGAAGGAAGGAATTGTGAGGATGCCAGGATTCTTGTTCCCAGAATTGTGAGGATGGTGTCTACCACAGCTTGTGGCAGGCCACCTAGAACCTCCGCGTCCCGTCCAGGGACCAGACATGGAGTTTCCAGAGGTCTGGACGTGGGTGCCATAGAGTGCCCCGTCCCTGAGAAAGCAGGTCCTTCCTTAGAGGAATGGGCTAGGGAGGGGCTGTCGCGAGACCTGCTCCTCGTCCTCCCTGACTTTGCACAGAGTCTGTGCAAGAAGGCTCACTGGGGGAAACGCATACTTGCGTAGGTCCCCGTCCACAGACCTGAAACTGCATGCCCGTTGTACGTGGCCCCCCAGCCGGTGGACGAGGCATCCGTGAAGACAACAGCATGCCTGGACACCTGTTCTAAGGGCACTCCCGCCCGTAGAAACGAAGGGTCCAACCACGGGCTGAAGGTTTGGCAACAGTAAGGAGTAACTGGGACCCGGTACTTGCCGCTTTGCCACGCCCATCTCGGGACTCGGCTGTGGAGCCAGTGCTGAAGCGGTCTCATATGAAGCAATCCGAGCGCCGTTACCGCGGCTGCAGATGCCATATACCCCAGGAGCCTCTGAAAAAATTTCAGTGGTACCGCTGTTCTGCCATTGAACGTATTCAAGCAGTTCAACACTGACCGGACTCGCTCCTCTGTGAGGCGCGCAGTCTGGTTGACCGAATCCAGCTCCATACCGAAATAAGAGATCCTCTGCGTGGGGCAGAGTTTGCTCTTCTCCCGGTTGACCCGAAGTCCCAACAGGCTGAGGTGACTGAGCACCAGGGACAGGGACAGCCCAAATGGGAGGACTTTCGTCCTTCAGGTCAATCGCTGCAAACCAACCTTGGGGACGGATGCATTTAAAAATGCGTTTCTGCGTTAACATCTTGAACGGGAGCTTATGCAGGGCCCGATTTAGGACACGCAGGTCCAAGATTGGTTGTAACCCATCGCCTTTCTTGGGTACAGTGAAGTAGGGGCTGTAGAACCCCCACCTCGATCGTGTCGCGTCCTTCGCCAGCAGGACATCGATCTCTGACTGCAAGACATGAGCATCGCTGCTTCGCACAGAGATGAAGTGGATGCCCTTGTACTCGGGAGGCCCGGAGGCGGCCCGGAGTGTTGTCTGAGTATCCCAGGGTGGGGCAGAGTGTAGGTGAGAAGGCCTGGTGGCGTCCTCGAGCCGCACACTGCTGCCCCCTGGAGAAAGGAGAGGAGGAAGTGATTGGCAAGGCCCTGGGGCGTTGCGCACTGCCGACCTCGCTCTCTTGGGGCCCAGGGAGGGAGGAACTGCTCTGAGAATGTGGGTACCGCTGGACTCTTGGTAGCCAGCGGCAGAACGGGAACCGAACAAAAAAATATTCTTCCCCCGGTCCTCCTCCGGGGGAGGGAGTGGTGCGGACACCATCTCCCCGAGAGCAGCTCCTCTTCTCCCCAGGCTACCCGTCTCAGGGCCGCTTGCCCTTGCGCTTGCGAGCCGACTTTGCGGGACCCTTGACGGATTGGGCGCCTCCCTTACGCCCGGCCACCTGCTGCCCAGGTGGAGGCTGCTGCTTGGGCTTAGCAGGGGCGGAGGCGGACGCAGGGGGACACCCTCGGTGACGAGCAGGCAGAGGCGCTGCGGCCAACGACTGGTTGGAGACAGCAGCTGGTCGTCGGGGAAGGATGTTTTTAACATCGTGAGAGCGAGGTCCGTCGCCGCACGCAGTTCCTGCACAACCCCTGGGTCGGAACTACCCTCGTGTATTAAGAGTGCAGGACAGAGGTGGCCTGCCAGTGGCACTGCCACCCCACCAACGAGGGTAGTGAGAGAGGAGAAAACTTATACAGATTATGGCCCTTTTGGTGTTCCATATTTTTGGCACCAAATAGTTCCACACTGCTAATTTTTCCCGATGCACATCTTGGAAAAAAGGCATGGGGGCAGGCAAGGCGATTTATGAGTTGCACTACGTTTCAGCCACCCAGGGAAGCATGGCTGTCAACTCTGAATCTGATTCAGCATGAGCACACACTATTATAGTGGGAAACTCAGCCTCATCTTCATTTCCAGCGCATAACAGCCCTCTCTCCGTTGCAGCAATTGACATCTGTCCTCTGCCAGAGCCCCAAATGAAACGTGGCCGTCAGAGCCCTGAGAGAACATAGATCACCCACGAACGCAATCTCACATGTTTATATGTGAGCGAGATCGTGGCCGTCAACAAATGAGGACAGGAAACAACCGCATCCAGAAACACACGATTTGAATGACATCTTGAAAAAGGCGCAGGGTCAAACCGTGTAAGCTCTTTTAGAGGAAAACGCTCTGACAGTGCTGAAGCACACAGGGGAACGGCCGTGGCTCACAGCAGTTCGAAAGTGCAAGCCTGCTGTGAGCACTCAATCTCATTGAAGACGCCCAGCTCTGAGCTGTGAAAACAGCTGTTTGTTCGTCAAACGTGACGCGACCACTGCTGAACGTGCTATATCACCCGCACCAGATCCAGAGACTTCAACTCCAAAGGCAGACTCGTAGTAACACTCTTCGTAGGAAACAACACTGGAAACCACAGCAATTGTTCGGCTCCGAAGCAGAAAAGCAAAGATGCGGTGTTTCCACTTCCTTATTTATACCCGCGCTGCGGGAGGAGCGTGGAATGCGTGAACCGTTTTAAAACACTCGAAGTAGATTGGTCTCTGAAAACGATCCCCAATTCGTCTGTCAGTTCCGACGTACGTCGAACGTGACCAACTGAAAGGGAACACACATTTTGGTAACAGGGTTGCAAAAGTTGCAAACCATGTTAAAAAGGAATATTAAAAAATAATAAATATAATATTTAGTAGTTTGGGCTCCTGAGGTAGCAAACAAACAAAACCCCACCTACATTCGCTGAAAATTTATTGAAAAAGAGTTTCAGGCACTATTTTCTACCGTATTTGTGGGAAATGCTGCAAGGTCAACATTACTGGAATGGCTTTCTTCAAGTATGAAACTCGCATACTGTTTATCTGAACTATTTACCAGGTCAGGCTAACCTCTCCAACCGCAACCAAAATACATTCTGTATGATATTTATTTTTTTTGTCAGTTAAGGTTGTAAGTGAAATTGTGTCTTTTGGTGTGATCTTATCAGCAAATATGTCATATGCTATTGTGAAAATCACTTGTGATACCCCAGAGTTCAGTGGAGATATTGTTCTTGTAATGCAATGCAATAGGAAGCCGCTGTTTGTGGAGTCAAATTACAAAGGAGCATCAATTTTTTTATCAAGTTAATATACGACAATGTGTCCCTCAAACTTTTGAAAGAACTCTCTGCCTGCAAGAGCACTTCTGATTAAATTAGATACCGTTGATGGAAAAAGTGAGACCAGGGTGGCTATTTTTGTAGAGACTCCCGAGTTTGTCATTTGCAGCTATCAACACTGTGTCAGTGTGATGATCGTGCAACAAAATAACTTATTTCAGGTTAAGGAGATCAACTATGGCAACATTAAGAGTGTGTGTTTCAGGTGTGCATTGAAAAAATGGCATGAGCAGATGGCATATGTAAAAACACCCCGGACTTGGCAAACAGAGCCACCTTCAGTGTGCGCACTGCCAGACACTGGTTCCAAATATTAATTTAAATCATAGCTTCTGTAAGATGATCGTTCATACCTTGCATAATGCTTTAGTTTTGTTATATAGCGGAAACCTGGTTGGAGCCACATTTTTTTATTCCTCATTATATGTATAGCCTATACGTATATGCACTGTCTTAGACTTTAATATTATATTCCCATATTTATCTGTTTTAAATTGAAGTAATGTAGAAATCTACAACTTATCCCTAGAAGTCAATATTAAGAACAAAATGTGCTTATAGAAAACAGATGCTTTGAATATTGTGGTAAACAAATGGACTTGCTCAAAATAATACTTTTTTTTTAATAAATTTTTTTTTATTTTTTATTTAAAACATTTTCATTTAAAGCAGCAAATAACCTTCACACCGTTCCATTTGGCAAATGCTTGATAGGATAAATGGCGAGGCTTGGAACAATTAAAGTCTCTGAAAGGATGCAATTGAACTAAGACCAGAAATATATGAAGTATGAAGGATTTTTGGAGGTGATTTCTCATCTCTTAACCCACAACATGTTTAGTGACCTGGCAACTTGTCGTGTTATGTCAGGTCTTCCTTCTCAAGAGGGTTTGCTGAAAAGAAAGGTCAGGAAAAGAGAGCTTATAAAAAATGTGGACAGCTTCTAGCCTTCGGCTTGGCTTTAATTCCCACCAAACACACAGTCAGTCAGACAACACTTCTGATTTACTTCAGCAAGACTGAGCACTAGGTCTGAGTAAGAGCTATGTGATTTGCTCAGTCGAGGGCTCTGACTAACCCAAGACCTGAACAGTGCCTCAGGTAAGCACACAGGCTCTGCCTGCGCATGGCACTGTAGATCCTTCATTTAAATCTCTGTGTTTAAAAGTTCACACAACAATACTTTTTAGTCTTGCTGGATTTCTGTTTTTACTCCATTTTAACATGAATTTGTCTATGCGTTATTCAAACATTGCTTATTAAACCTCATATAGTTCTAAACTGCCCCAATCTTTATGATAAAGGGTCTAAAGTGCAAAGATATATATACAGTGCCCTCCACTAATATTGGCACCCTTGGTAAATATGAGCAAAGGCGGCTGTGAAAATAAATCTGCATTGTTTTGATCTTTCATTCAAAATCTTCACAAAATTGTAAACTTTCACTGAAGCAAAACTATTGAAAGTGGGGGGGAACTCACATTATGAAATAAATGTTTTTCTCCAATGCATTTTGGCCACAAAATGGCCAATAACAAAATTATTGGCACCCCTAGAAATATCTCTGAAGTATACTCCCATTCATATTTACGTTTTTTTTTTAGCACACCAGGGTGACTAGGAACATGAAATTGTCCAGCCATGACTTCTTGTTCCACAGGAGTAAATATGAGGAAACACAAAGGCCAAATTCCCTTAATCATTCATCACAATGAGTAAAACCAAAGAATATAGTTCTGATGTGCAGCAAAAGATTGTTGAGCTTCACAAAATAGAAAGTGGCTGTAAGAAAATAGGTAAAGGATTGAAAATTCCCATTTCCACCATCAGGGCAATAATTAAGAAGTTCCAATAAACTAAAGATGTTACGAATCTGCCTGTAAGAGGACCTGTGTCTATATCGTCCTAATGCATGGTGAGGAGGAGAGTTTGAGTGGCCAAAGACTCTCCAAGGATCACAGATGGAGAATTGCGGAGTCTTGGGGTCAGAAAGCCTAAAAAAAAATAAAAAAAAATAAAAAAAAATCAAACAGCCCCTACATCGTCACAAGTTGTTTGGGAGGGTTTCAAGAAAAATCCTCCTCGCTCATCCAAAAACAAACTCCAGCATATTAATTTGTCAGACACGACTGGAACTTCAAAAGGGACCTGATTCTGTGGTCAGATGAAACAAACAAAAAAATAGCTTTTTGGCAGCAAACCCACCAGATGGGTTTGGTGCAAACAGGAATAAAAAGAACCCCATGCCCACGGTTAAATATACTGCTGGATCTTTAATGTTGTGGGCCTATTTTTAGCTGGAGGTCCTGGACATCTTGTTCAGATACATGGTATCATGGATTCTATCAAATACCAACAGACAAAAAATCAAAACCTGACGGCCTCTGCAAGAAATCTTATAATTGGCTGAGATTGGATCTTCCATCAGGACAATGATCCAAAACAAACATCAAAATCAACACAAAAATGTGTCACTGAGCACAAAATGAAGCTTCTGCCATGACCATCCCAGTTCCCTGACCTGAACCCTATAGAAAATGAGTGGGGTGAACTGAAGAGAAGAAGCACCAACATGGATCTGGGAATCTGAAGGATCTGAGGAATTTCTGTATGGAGGAATGGTCTCTGATCTCTTGTCAGGTGTTCTCCAAACTCATCAGGCATTATAGAACAAGACTCAGAGCTGTTATAATGGGAAAAAGACATTGCAATAATTGGGTGCCAATAATTGTGGCCAATGAGAACTAGAGAAAAACATTTATTTCATAATGAGATTTTCCCCCCACTTTCAATTGTTTTACTTCAATGAAAGGTTAGAATTTTGTGAATTTTTTGAATGTGAATTTATATATTATTATTATACACACACACACACACACACACACACACACACACAGTATACAGTGCATCCGGAAAGTATTCACAGCGCTTCACTTTTTCCACATTTTGTTATGTGATTAACAATTCAAATTGATTAAATTCATTATTTTCCTCAGTTCTACAAACAATACCCCATAATGACAATGTGAAAGAAGTTTGTTTGAAATCTTTGCTGCCTTTGCAGCAAATCTTTCACAGCCTTTGCTCAATACTTTGTTGAAGCACCTTTGGTGCCAGTTACAGCCTCAGGTCTTTTTGAGTATGATGCTACAAGCTTGGCACACCTATTTTTGGGCAGTTTATCCCATTGTTCTTTGCAGGACCTCTCAAGCTCCATCAGGTTGAATGGGGAGCGTCGGTGCACAGCCATTTTCAGATCTCTCCAGAGATGTTCAATCGGGTTCAAGTCTGGGCTCTGGCTGGGCCACACAAGGACATTCACAGAGTTGTCCCGTTGCCACTCCTTTGTTATCCTGGCTGTGTGCTTAGGGTCGTTGTCCTTTTGGAAGATGAACCGTCGCCCCAGTCTGAGGTCCAGAGCACTCTGGAGCAGGTTTTCATCAAGGATGTCTCTGTACATTGCTGCATTCATCTTTCCCTTGATCTTGACTAGTCTCCCAGTTTCTGCCGCTGAAAAACATCCACACAGCATGATGCTGCTGCCACCACCATGATTCACTGTAGGGATGGTATTCGCCAGGTGATGAGCGGTGCCTGGTTTCCTCCAGACATGAAGCTTGCCATTCAGGCCAAAGAGTTCAATCTTTGTTTCATCAGACCAGAGAATTTTGTTTCTCATGGTGGGCTGTCATGTGCCTTTTACTGAGGAGTGGCTTCCGTCTGGCAACTCTACCATACAGGCTTGTTTGGTGGAGTGCTGCAGAGATGGTTGTTCTTCTGGAAGGTTCTCCTCTCTCCACAGAGAAACGCTGGAGCTCTGTCAGAGTGACCAGAGGCCCTTCTCCCCCGATCGCTCAGTTTGGCTGGGCGGCCAGCTCTAGGAAGAGTCCTGGTGGTTCCAAACTTCTTCCATTTACGGATGATGGAGGCCACTGTGCTCATTGGGACCTTCAATGCTGCAGAAATTTTTCTGTAACCTTCCCCAGATCTGTGCCTCGATACAATCCTGTCTCAGAGGTCTACAGACAGTTCCTTGGACTTCATGGCTTGGTTTGTGCTCTGACATGCACTGTTAACTGTGGGACCTTATATAGACAGGTGCGTGCCTTTCCAAATCATGTCCAATCAACTGAATTTACCACAGGTGGACTCCAATCAAGTTGTAGAAACATCTTAAGGATGACCAGTGGAAACAGGATGCACCTGAGCTCAATTTTGAGTGTCATGGCAAAGGCTGTGAATACTTATGTACATGTGATTTTTATTTATTTATTTATTATTTTTTTTTTAGTTTAGTTTTTTATTTTTATTCAATCTGCAAAGATTTCAAACACACTTCTTTCACGTTGTCATTATGGGTTATTGTTTGTAGAATTTTGAGGAAAATATTGAATTTAATCCATTTTGGAATAAGGCTGTAACATAACAAAATGTGGAAAAAGTGAAGCGCTGGGAATACTTTCCGGATGCACTGTATATAAATGGTCTCACAAACATCTCACAAAGCCATTTCCAATACCAAAAACAATATGGTATTTTATACAGCACATTCTACAGCACAAACTGCACTACCAGTAATATCTAATCTTTTGGATGCTCCATGAAGTTTTGATTCAAATTTTGTTAAAGTAATTATTTAGAGGGATCTTAACAATGAAAATAATTAGTTTAAGCCTTAAATAGAGACTCTGATTGCAAACAGAATGGAGACAAAATTCTTGTCTGATTTTATGAAACCCTGAGCTTCTTAATTAACAAACAGACTTGAATGTTGGTTGTGCGTTTGCCTACTAGTTTTCTGCCATCACTGGGTTTCTGCTTATCATGGTTAACCAGATAGATGAGAACACTTTTTTTTTCTATTATGAAAACATCCGATGCATCCACTTCTTTTCGTTTCACAATAACATGACCTACTCAACATCCTGTAAGCATTTTAATGTTTTGACCTGCAAATAGCCCCATTTCATCTTCAGATCAGACCTTCTCCTTTCTTATCCGTAAAGGTCTCGCAGGTAATTACGCCTCCCTTTCCAAATAGCCCTGTTAATACTTATTTAGCACACATATTCTGTAATTAACAACACCCCCGCCTACTCAGTATCTTACTCAATTTGCAATCAAAGGCTGCCGTCTGCAAAGTTTTTAATTGTGCCCATGGCGATGATTTACGGTTGGTAATTACATTCCGCTTTACCCTCTATAATACCGGCAATATTCCCAGGTGCGCTCAAAGTTAGTGGTGCAAGTTAATTCGCCGCGTCCCATATATGAAATGAACAACACCCCGATAGCCTGTGTGCACGTTTCTCCCGCACGACAGCGGGCTGGTTAATATGCTCACCATTTATTTCCACTTTGAGCTTTTATAGCCCTCCAGTGGGGAGTTGGAAGACAGAAAGTGTGCCTTGCTATCGTAATACAGTACAATCAGATTACGTGGAACATCCTTAACACAGGGAAACACAGGAAGTATCTCATAACCAATAAATTGCTTCGTTTTGAGATGAAGCCACACAGATGCTGACTGGAGGTACTTGCCTCGACACCGGTGATGTTAGCCAAGCTAATGCCACAGCAGAAAAGGCTTATATATGCTATGACTAATAAGCATTATAGACGAAACGGCTTTGGATCTATGAATCACAAAGCCCTCAACTGCCAATTTAATGTTCAAACCGCAGGAAGGCAAATTATAGGTGACTTAGTGTTCTGTCTACTGGAGTCCTGCCAGAGCATGTACTTAACTGACAACCATAAATAGAGGTAGTGGGATTTTTTTAGTCGCTATTAAATGTGAGTCTTCCACTAACGCAGCACAGCAGTGAGTGGCGCTGAATTTTTTTTTTTTTTTTGGATGCTTCACTTTGTAGAAGGCTTTGAAAAATGTCTTTAATATATCCCCAGCACACTGTTTGATACCTCTTCCAACCAAATATGAAAGAAAGAAAAAAATCCCACATATAAATAAATCTTATATCTAGGTCACCTTTATGTTTTTTGTATGGAAATGAGGCTGAGTTGCTGCAATATGAGCATATTTTGGCCCACTCTAACCAATTAGGCAGAGCTCCTGAGGAGAAGTGCGCTGAGCTGCTCCTGATACCTAATATCAGCTTTTGGAACAGAGTTTGTGAGACACCGTGTAACTGTTAGAAAGCATAAGCAAAAGTAACAACTATACTCTATAATCTCACAAAGAAGAAATAGGCCTATATATAAAATAAAAATGATACTGGCATATTTAATTTTTTCTTATTTTATTTTGAATCATTTATCTGCTGTTCAGATTGATTGGCTGTTTTTGTTTGGAGTCCCAGAGACCCCAGTGATGCATGTGTATGATAATAATAGTAATTTTATGATTAAATTAAGGCTGCAATAACGTTATTTTGATAAAAGATTATTTTTTCAATTAGTCAATTACTCTATAGATTCTTTTTCAGATTAGTCTATTGATCTACTGATTATTTGTATGATTATTCTATTAATCATTTTCTAATGATTCAATTAATCCTTTAGTTAACTTACCAATAAATAATTACTGTAACTTTAAAAGTTTTATTCAAACATTTTCTCATAAAATCACTAAATTAACCTATGTGGGCATTTAAATCCTTTTAATATTTACCTTTGATTCAGTGAATCTAATCTGATGGATATTATTGATGTATTTTTTTAAGGAAGCAGCTATTTGCCGTGTAAATAGCAATATATTCTATTTAAGAGAAAATAGTGATATATTCTATTTACAAAACAGTATTTCTTTGCAATAAATGTAATAGTTAGATGATATTTATACTTATAAATAGTGACAGATACTATTTGCACCTCAGTGTTGTTGTACATTAAATGGTATGCAATAATAACAAAGTATAAATGATTATATTTATTAAAATTATTAAATGGATGCTGCCTTATTGGAACAATAAAGCCCTCCCTAAACCTACCCCTAACCCTAACCCATAAACACTTTATTATTAAACACACGTTAGACACTTTCTATCCATAAAATATTTTTGAATATTTTCTTCATTTTTATTAAAAATAACTGCCTTTCCGATTTGTGATGGGAAAAGGGAGTAGAACGAGTTTGGCAAAAGGTGGATCGATTTGCGTCAAAAATTCATGCCACGCCTTACACCTACACCATTGCTATTGTAAACAATTCACTGTCTTCAGTAATTTTGTCTTGCCCAACCAGACGTCAGTGGGCGGAGTTAGTGTACATAGCTTTTGCTAACAAGGTGGGCTATTTGCACTTAGTGTAAATAGACACTCCATTTTTGTTTTATAGGACTGGTATTCTATCTAATAATATTTAAAGGCTTTATTCAGTGTTTCTGAGAAATAATTAATTTTTTATGCATGTTTGAAGCATATTATCAAATGGAAAAATAGTTTCAGATATATAATATAATTGTTACTGTCTCACCCTGATACTTCAACATTACATGTTTTTTTTTTTTTAGCTCTTAAAGAGGTCTCGGGGGCTTTCAGACCCCAAACAGAACATGCCGGCTGACTTTGATTTATGATTAGATGTTCGAGGCACGAAAGACACCACAGCATTTTACTTAAAAAAGAGGTAAAATCCTTCCAAAATGCATTGCACTTGCAAAAGAGCAGGCAAGACAGCCTCATCGTTTTTCCTTTTTTTTTTGTTTTTTTTTTGTTTAACACACCATCGCTATTGTCATTAAATCGCTGATCGTTTATCATAATAAAAAAAGAGTATGAGATGAAGAAAAAGGGAGAGAGAGAAACTCGGAAGAGAATGCGTGGAATGAGCAGATTAGCAGAGATATTTTTCAAGATTACGTGCCCCTTCTGTGGAGCTCTCAGATTTGTCAGCAGAAGAACAGATACAGCTCTATCAATAATCCATGGCATTGTGTATTTCCCAACTGATGCTATTATACTGCTCTGGATGACAGCCTGCCTCAACTCCATCTTCCTCTCCATCGGGACCAGAATCTCATAAACTGCTCTCAACACAGACATCTCATATAAAGGGTAATAACTCTAGCCAGTTAATACCACAGAATTATCCGAAAGTAGAGCAATGAACCTGCTATAGATGCTGGGTAGGAGGTGTTCTCGCAGAATGCGGTAGGCAACTAAAAAGAAACTAGGAGCAAGGACCCCTGACAAATAATGCAGTTTGGATCGATTTAGAGTTTCTGAGGTTTCCTGTGCGGCGGGACACTGCATCTCAGAAGAAAAGATAGCTTTTCTTGGATTCCCTTAACCAGCAATAGATAAAAAAAAAAAAACATAACTGACATTAATGCATAAATAACAGTACATTTGCTTAATTGTTCAATTTTTTTACAACAACCAAGTGCCAAAATAACCGTTTGATGCATTGATTCTATTTTAAATAAAAGAAACAATTGAGCTTGAAGGGATAGTCTACCCAAAAATGAAAAATCTGTCGTCATGTACTCACCCTCATGTCATACCAAACCAGTATACTTGTCTGTCTTCTGCTGAACACAAAAGAAGATATTTTGAAGAATGTTGATAACCAAACAGTTTCGGTTCCCATTGACTTCCATTGTATAGACAAAACAATGGACAGAAACTGTTTGGTTGTAAACATTCGTCTGAATATCTTCTTTTGTGTTCCACAGATAAAAGCCATACCGGTTTGGAATGACTTCAGGGTGTGTAAATGATGACAGAATTTTCATTTTTGGGTGAACTATCTTTAAAGGGGACCTATTATGCCCCTCTTTTACAATGTGTAATATAAGTCTCAGGTGTCCCCAGAATGTGTCTGTGAAGTTTCAGCTCAAAATACCCCACAGATCATTTACTATACCATGCCCAAAATGCCCCTTTTTGGGTGGAAGCAAAAGCACGCTGTTTTTGTGTTTGTATCTTTAAATGCAAATTAGCTGAAGAGATTTCCAGAAGAGGGCGGAGCCTTTACAGCTTGTCCCTCAGAGATCCAGCAACAACAAAACAGGAGAAACATATGCCGCTGTTTTCACAGAATGCATTTTTGCATTCCACGGCACTACTTTTCCATTATTTTCTAGGTAAACCCGCTGTACACTGTAAAAAATTATTTTCATGATTTGTTATCACAACTTTTGTCAAATCAACTTAGATAATTAATGTGGTTCAGATAACATAGTATTTTGAGTTTCTATTTATTAAACCAATCTCCTTCATTGTATTAACTCACATATCAATTAACTAAAAATTTTAAGGCAACCAGGTAACTTACTTTTTTAAGTTAAACCAACAATAATTTTTACTTGCATCATTCACATGCAACACAGTTTTTTAGACGCAAAGACACAGGCAGTGGAAAACGCAAGGTGTCGAGACGTGTTTTTTAAAAGTTAAACTTCTTTTAACTTGAGCGCTGCATTTTTAGAATGTCGTTTCCTGCGCGAGACACTGTAAAGATGCACTGTAAACCCAAATAAGTTGGCAAAACGCCAAAATAGTGAGGCAATCAGTTGCCTTAAATTTTTTAAGTTAAGAAATTTAAAGTTTAAGTAAGCAGAACTTGCAGTTTTTTATTTTGTAATCATACATTTTAATTGCTCTGAACTTGAAATATTTGAGTAAGCTAATTCATACATTTAACTTATTTAAAAAATCATGTAATCTCAAATTTTTAGTAGTGGAAACTTGACTAGCTTTAACTAGCTAATTAAAAAAAAAGCCACCTTGCTAATTGGTTACACAATGCTTTGGTAGCATTAGCATAGCACTAGCTGAATGAGAACAGCAATAAAATACATTTAACATATATCTGTTCTCCAACTAAACTCATGCTCCACTCGTCACCATGATGGTAACCCTACAAAAAAAAAACAACATAACAGAAACTCTTCTAAACTAGCATAACAAAACATTAAACTCTGCTAAATCTCCCACTTAACATTAATCTTGCACAAAAAAAACAAAACAAAACAAAACAAAAAAAACATAATATAACACTTAATTTTGGCATTTAATATCCCTTTCAAGTGCCATAGCAAAGCATGCTGGGAAATAGAAATCCCAGCCCAGTTTCGGTTAAATTTAAGTTAGTCTAAATAAAAAAAAAAAAACAAATTCATAAAACAATTCAGATTACTTAAAATGTGTCAGTTTTGAGAACTCAAAATTAAAAGAAAGTTCTAAATACTCATAAAAATTAATTGGTTTGAACTAATTTGTTTAATTTGAGTTGGCTCTACTCAAACCAATTAATTATTTTGAGTGTTAGAGATTACAGTGTGAGACGGGAGCGCAACAGTCAAACACGCGTCTAGCGCATTTACTTGGAAAAGCAATGGAAATCTAGCGCAGTGGAATGGAAAAACGCGGTATGTGTTCATAGATACAGCCAACAATAGAACATTTAGATTTTTTTTTACAGTATACATGATAAACAATATTGTTGGTTTAACTTAAAAAGGTAAGTAACCTGGTTCCCTTAAAGTTTTCAGCTATTTGAAATGTAAAAAATTTAGTTAATACAATAAAGGAGATTGGTTTAATCAACAGAAACTTAACATATTATGTTATCTAAACCACATAAATGATCTAAGTTTATTTGACAAAAGAAAAAATGTGATAACACATTTGTGTTATCACACATAATCTTGAATAAATTTTTACATTCTTGTGTTTCACTAACTGTTCTAGCAAGGAGATAAATGGTGAATTGTGAACAGCTCACTCAGGGGAGGATTTATACTAACGCAGATTCAGTCACAAGTTGTGGGCGGGGCCTGTTACATTGTGACGTCACAATTTATAGAAATGCGAATTACTCATTTTGAGACACTGTTTATGATTTATTGGGAATATAAAAAAGGAGAGGGTGGATTTTTTTTTAACTTGAATTTCCCTACACAGAATTACTAAACAAAGTAAATGGGCAAACAAAGAACCGATGTATTTAATAACCTTCAATCTTTCGCTCTTGTTTGTCACTGTTAAATTCCTGTGCCAGGTGTTTGCCGATAGCGGATCATAACTGGGGAAGGCCGAATGATGAACCCAGCCTGTAAAGATATTCAGTGTTTGCATTTCAGGGCACAATAAGAAAGACCATCTGTTCATGCCATTTGTGCTTTATTGTCTTCCTGCATATGCGGTGGAGTGTGCGTTCAGAGCGTTGTGTGGTTTGATGGTGGTAGGATGGAGGCTCATTATGGGTCTCAGCCTTCAGCACATCACAGCAGTGGGCAGAAATGAGAGTAAAGACGGCTTTGCGCTAACTGCAGGTCTGAGACCGCAGTGATGGCCACAGATGGAGGAGAGGAGAGCAGAGCAGGGATGAAGTTTCCACGGATGGGGCCCAGGGAGCAAACATGCATGTTGGCAGAGAAAGAGAGGAGCTCCCTGGAGCCGGATATGCCAAGTCTCTTACGTGGGAATGAGCCTGGCAGCAGAAAGATTCTCTCTGTGGAAGGGCCTATGAGAGCTGAGCGAGCCAGTCTGTGTCATACGCTTTCTATTAGCAATGGGAGGACTGAAAACATTTACACATTTGATGTAAAGAATGCACTAAAGTGAATTTCAAAAGTCATTTGTGTGCTGCATAAAAATGATTTGCGACCTAAAAAACATAAAAAAGTCTCCATACGCACTTTTCAACTTTAAAGTAGTATTAAATTGACATGGCATCTAAAAAAACAGCACTGACCCTGGAAAATAGTGAGATTAATGGAAATCAGTAGAAATGGAAATACAACAAGCTAAATCCTGACGTCTATAGCAACTTTTTTTTTTAAATCAATGCTTTTGCCCAATATTGTCTTTAAATTATCTTTATTTGGGGACTTTTTCCTAACAAATTTGGATATATGTGATTATTTGAATTGTATTGTGTATTTTATTTTATTTTTTATTATTTTTTATTTTATTGTATTTTATTTCAATTTTAATTTTTATTTACAGCCCTAATATCAAGTAGTGATGCAAAGTGAGTTTCATTAGACTCTTTATTTTATTTTATTAATTTTCAACCCTAATAGCAAGTAATGGTGCAAAGTGAGTTTCATAAGAATGTCAGTGTACTTTACTGCCAAAAAATGTCTCTTTATTCCAAACTCCATCTTTTATAAGTATTATAAAAACCCCGCACTGATTTCACAAGACCCTGGAAAATAGCAAGATGTAATGGAAATATATGGAAATGGAAATTATTATTAATATTAAAAAATATTGACTTGTAAAGAATTTTTTATTTATTTATTTTTTTTTTTTCTAATCAAGGCTTTTTCCTGCCCTAGTAATGTCTTTATATTATCTTTATTGGGTGCTTTTTCCTAACAAATTTTGATATAGGTGATTTTGAACTATATCATTTTTTATTTTATTTTATTGATATCAAGTAATATTGCATAACGTGTTTCATATGAATTTCACTGTACTTTACGGGCAGAAAATGTATCTTTATTCCAAACTCCATCCTTTATAAATATTTCAAAACCTTCAGAGAAATATTTCAGAGACTACTGGTGGCGCTTTGAGGGAACCTGTAACTTATTTTCAAATAATGTTCCATTTAATCCAGCCTCCCTAGTGCAAATTTAAATTATGTAAAGGAAATAAATCAGACTAAATGACAACAGTTACTGCTAAAGATTACACACTAATATTTCAGTGCATCCAAGGAAATGAATTAAGTTTGTCTTTGGCCAACCATTGTTGTAAGCTAGAGTTAAACTCTTGAGAAATTAAACAAATTGCTCCTTTAATGCTGAATAAAACAAACTAAAGCTGTAGTGCAAAAAAACCCTCATGGGTTCTAATTATTGAAAACTATAGATATTGTATTCGTTAATGAGCGCTGCAGACTACAAAGGGAATTTATGTACATTTTAATAAGAACAAGACAACAGCAAAAGGAAAAAATGCAATCTAAAGACAAAAATAAATTCGACAGTATGCAGTAAATAACTATATTTATATTCGCACTATGCTAATGGCCATTAGATTTCTCTTAAAAGGTCAGCGTTTCGTGTACGTTAAATGCTATGTGAAAAGAAAATGTCCATGCTCAGAAAGTGTGCATTTATTTATCTGAAGCAAAATGGCATTTGAATGTGTTAAAGCCATTAATCATGACCCAAGCTTTATGGCGTGAAGAAAGTGTGGAGAAAAAAAAGAAGCAGAAAGAAAATGATTTTCCTTTCCTGTTGTCTTTGTAGTATCATATTTGTAGTTGTTAAATTCCAGAAGATACGAGACAATGCCAATGTGTTGATTAATTACCTCTGGAAATAAAATGGACATAGATATGAGAAAGTTTCTGGCAGCATTATCTGTTCTTCTGCAAAATCTAGCTTTGTGAAAGCCTCGGGGACGCCTTGCTCTCGGTCACTGATCTCAGAATTCTCTCCTGGTGTACAATCACAGGTTAAATACATCCCAAGATGCCGTAGCTAAAACAGTTGATCTTTCAGCTGGATTTACTAGTTAACAAGTGTTGTGTGTAGAAAATGCTGTTCTGCTCCACTGGCAGAGGTTGGTGGGCCAATTAGCATTGACAAAGACTCCCATGTGAATAGTCTTGTGTACAAACTGTCTGGATCTCACAGACTCTGCCTTTAAGATGTACTAATGTGATTTCATTGCACAATAGTTTCAACACATAACAAAGCGAGGAGTTCAAGACGGTTCTCTATTCATACAGCACCCTATGACGAAAAATTATAGAGTATAAAATATGAGAGAGAAAGGAGAATTAATGAGAGACAACAAAAAAGAGAAAGACAGGGGTTGGGTCAACATATAGGTCCACCGCAACATTTATTGAGGAACACATTGAATTATGCATTATTTTTTACCTTTACTTTACTTTTAATTCAATTATTAGAATGATTTTATTTTATTTTATTATTTTATTTTATTTTATTATTGTTTTTTATCTTTTTATTTATTTATTTCACTTCATTTTTAATTCAGTTATTGTTGAATTATGATTAGAATTATGATTTTATATTTTTAAATATTTACAGGGTATTATTTATTTAATATACTTTCTCTCTTTTAATCATGAAGAATGATTTTATTTTTTATTTATTTTGATAGCCCTAATATCAATAATGCATTATTGCAACGGAGCCCTATCAATGTATTCATAATGTCATTGTATTTCACTTCATTTTTAACTCAGTTATTATATGAATTATGCTTAGAATTATGCTTTTATATTTTAAAATTTTTGCAGGGTGTTATTTATTTAATATACTTTATCTACTGTACTTTAATCGTGACTATAAAGAATTAAATTTTTATTTTATTTTATTTATTTATTTATTTATTTTTCTAATTTCATTTCATTTCGCCCTAATATCAATGGTGCATCAAATGCACTGGCAAAGTGTTTCATAATAATCACAGTACTTCACTGCCACAAAACGTCTCTGTTTTCCTTTATAAATAACCATGAACAGTAATAAAGAAGATGTTGTCTCCAGCTTTTATTCTGTTGTCATGTACAAGTTCAGGCAGTTCACAGTTGCAGGTGTAGTTGTATGAAAGCTATGAATCTTTCTGGACAGTGTGTAGCCAATTATTCTCCATCACATGGCCATCTCTCCGTAGGACCAGGATGATTAGTCAGATATAGTTCTAGATGGTACTGAGTATTTCTTTTAAATCATGAAAGACAATTATTATTTTAAAAAAAAAAAGAAGAATGAATGCATTTGATCTCATTTTATTAAAATTCTCCCTAGTGCCTTTTGATTAACATATTTTTAAAGAAAGGTAACCCCAAGGCTGTGATGAGCTGTCATCTCCTCCCCAGAGGCAAAGGAGGCTCTGAACTCCCCCTAATGATGTGGCTGTCTTCTGCTCAGATCAGCCCTGCCAGGCCCCATCAGTTTGCTTAACCAAGTACAGAAGAGCACCTGAGCCACAAACTTCAGAGCATATCCAAATGCTTTAAAATACGCGTTCCGTGGTCTTTTCAAGATCTCTGTTGCACTGGGGTTCTCAGCTGGTTTTGCTGTAGGAACCACAGTTTAAAGTGGACGTCGAGTGGAGCCCCAACATAGTACCATGTTTAATTTATGTATCCTATACTGTTCTTCACTTTTCACATACCTTATTTGGGAGCACTCGCAGAGCTTTTTTAAGCCATTATTTCCTCCAAAACTGGGAACCTTTTACAAACAGAAATGACTGTATAGAAGCAATATTTACATTCCAGTATTTACATTTTTAAAAAGCAGGTAAAGGCATATAACTTGGGGCAGCACGGTGATATTGTGCTTTGGGCGACCCGAGTGTGAGTCCCGGCTAGCGGACCTTTCCCGATCCCGTCCCCACCTCTCTCTCTCCCACCTGTACTATCCTATCATAATAAAGTCAAAAATCGCCACAAAAATACATATTTTAAGTTAGCCTTTAAGTAAAAACAAAAGGTCTCACTGTATCCTTGCTGCAAGTGAAACTATTGTGTTATTGTGCTTATATTTGCTCAAATCTAAACTATGCACTATTATATGGTTTGTTGCTATTTCTTTGGATTTAGCATTGTTTTTCCTGCTGTGCCAGACATCCAAATCCATTTTGGGGTCATGACCTTCCAATTTAAAACCCCTGTACTTGTAAATCCTTGTATATGAAACAATCAGCTTGAGACTGTAGAAAATACACTCCCGGACGAGGCTGCATTTTGAGGGAACTACAGGCATGGTCATTTCAGTGTAAACAAATACAATGAGTTTACAATGAATGTTCAATGTAGATGCTAGCAATTGTTGGCACACTGCTGTGCACTAACAATTTTAAGTCGAGGCTGACTAATGAAACATGCCTGAAGAATATGTTGAGGGAGGGATAAAGAAGGAGAGAGAGACATTAAAGAGTAGTTCACCTAAAAATAAAAACTCATTTACTCATGTCATTCCAAACCTGTATGACTCTCTTTCTCTCGCTCTGTGGAAGACAAAAGATATTTTTAAAAAATGTCTTGGGTTTTTTTGTCAATACAATTATAGTCAGTTGGGTCCACTGTTGTTTTGCACCCTATTGACTTGTACTCTATGGACAAAAAACAGTTAAAACCTTCTTCAAAATATCGTCTTTCTGTCACGTAACATGAGTGCAAGGAGCGCACAACAATTGAGAGTCAAACGAAACAATATTTATTTAGAAATCTACAGGGAAACATATGAGATAAACAGAGAATACTCAACAGCTTACACAGACGTAAACCATAGACGAGATCGGACAACCGACTGAAAGAAACAGGGAGTATAAATACTAGAACAATTGAGGGAACTAATGAGTTAATTTACAGAACAGGTGAATGGGATAACTAATCAAACGCATTGGGAAACTGGGTCAAACATGCAGACAAGGAAGGCAGAACCAAAACACAGCCCTGCTGAAAAATCCAGCATTGCTGTTCATCAGCATAAGGTATGTTTTACACGCTGGATCCCAGCATGGGATGCTGGTTGCTGGTGTGCTGATGGACCAGCATATGTTGTCTTTTGGGTGTTGCATGATCCCAGAAAGACCACAACAAAACTTGTGTATGTGTTACATATCATGTATCTTAGTGTGTGCTCATAGTTAAAGACCAAGACAATTTTCCAAATTCATTTCAATAAATTATTTAATAAAGAAAAACACATGATGCTGGTTACATTTTACAAAAACAAACCGCATCCACTGTTTCCTTAACGCTGGGTTATTTGGGAAGCTGAACAAGGTTATCTTTCCCTCACAACCAAAAACACACTTCTTTGGTGACATTGTTGAACTCGAAAAAACTTTCCGAAACTATACGAATCCTGAAGGAGTGTATTTGGCACAAAAATGAGTCATACGTCTCATTTTTTTTAAACTTTGGCCTTGTTTAGCATGAGAATCCAACTCTTTAACAGTGTAAATAAGTCAGAATGCATGAAATAGCATTAAACATCCCCTTTAAACAAACACTGCAGTTTTCATATGTTCCCAATCTATAAAGAGTAAAAGTAACACTGAAGCAATGTTGCAGTTAGTGAAATAAAGTAGATTCACACTACAAGTGATAATTGAGTATTAGACACCTCAGGTTAACAAGCAGAATCACTGAAGATAAGAGGAACAACAAGAACAGAAAAAAGATAAGAGATGAGCAGAAACACAACAAATACAACAGACTTTCAGCCACACAGCCTAAGATGAAATAAACTGCAAATAAAGTCAATATCTCACCAGAGGATGATTAAACAAATCCAAAAACAGCATTACCATATTCATTTATTACAAACCAGTTTGGCTTTATTTCTTCCCTATGGTACATGTAAGGTTGTTGTACAAATACAAAGTCTGTTTGAAGTCACCATTATGGTGAGTAGTGTTCCCTTTAGTTGGGCACTTGGCCATTGACTTTGGTGGAATTAATTCGCTTTCAGCAATTGTTGAAAGTGCATGCTATCACTATTTTCAACAATATGTCATGCTCCTGACTATACTGACTTACCTTTTACTATATGTACACTTTTTGGAATCAGTGACTGACAGCTGGATTTTGACATATGTTCCCAAATAAGTATGAGTCTTTCAAAACAGCAACTTTCAGTTTTGAACTTTCATTATCAAGTTGTTATTTACTGCCCCATTGAAAGAGCTCTTCTCATAACCCCTGTTATTGAACAAACTGCTTATGATTATGCTTTTATTAGGCATTTTTCTTGGTTTTCATATCTTTAAATGTTTTTGTTATGCAATATACACAAGCTCGTTTTAATTGATTTGTGTACAGATCTTTTGAAACAGGAGACCATTGATAATTCAATAAATCATATGTTTTAACCTTATATTGTTTTTTTACAATGTCCTTTACATCATTAATGTGTTAAATATAGAAATATGCAAGCAAAAACTATGCTTGTCCCCAAAACACTGCTTGCATACAGACAGCTGGCCTACTCACACTCAACCCTGCAAGACCATGCCGGTGAACCAGTTTCACTTTTATGTTCTGCAGAAGATAGAAATTCATACAGGTTTGGAATAACTTGAGGATGAGTAAATGATAACAAAATTTTCAATTTGGGTGAAATATCCCTTTAAGAATGGGCGGCAAAAGAAAAAAAAAGTTTGATTTCTTAGCCCCGAGCAGGAGTTTACTTGTACCTGCATTTTGACTGTTGTCAGTCATTTGGTTAGCACCACGACGCAATGTAACGGCTCACATAACCGCACATAGCCTTGGTTTCTTCCTTTTCCAAATATCCCAAGGCATCACTGCCTGCAATTTTCAGCACAGATTGATTTTAGCACTCCTTGAAGCCAATTTGGAATGTTTGCGTGTTCTTATATTCTACTGATTTGATCCACGAGGGAGAGTTGTTGGGAGGAAGGAGACAAACGCAGAGGGGGATACGGATTAAATTCCATATTAAAAACAATGGTAATAGCTATAAAATAGCAGCTGCCTGAGGCTGCTTGGAGCAATGATGAGGCCTGTCTTTCTTGTCCTTTTTACATTATTAAATTACTGGTGAAATGGAACACCTGGGACACTACCGGAGTGACAAAAAGAATAAAGAACAGCTTCAAAATATGTAAATGTTTGAACAGGGCTGCTCGTATCAGTTTACGAAAACTAAGCTCTCTTAACTTGTGGTGCGAGATCTTCCGGTTTAAAAACACTAGGAAGTTAAACGCACGGGGACCACGGGGTTCATGCAGGGCAGCGAACATAGTGACAGGCAGGGACTCTGGAAGGTTGCATAGACGCTAGTGAAGCGAAGCACCGAGGAACTGGAAACTGCTTCAACACATGCTCTCTTCTGTTCACTTTGCAGGCAGATGAAAGTGCTGAGAAAAATCTCCACACTTTCCCCTAAACTTCTCTGAAGTGAAGTCAGAAAGAAAAAGAGTTGCGCTCCGGAAAAAAAAAAAAAAAACAGGGAGGGAGAAAAACGAGGGGGGGAAAAAGGAAAGTTAAAACAATCGTTGAGAGAGACAGAAACATAAAGAGCGAGTGGATGCTGCCATTCTCTCAGTGGGGAGAAATACTCCACCACGCCAGCTTTTGCGTTTAAAAAAGTCTTCTGCTTTGTGATTTAAAAGAGGGAGTTGCAAACAGCAAACACAAAAGAATATTCAAAAATGCTTGAGCAAAACAACCCTCTGTCTCTTCTCACCCTCCCGCTCCGTCAGGGGAGATATGCGTGGGGGTGGGTGGAGGGGAGGATTGAACATCTGAGAGGAGTGTCAGGAGTTGCTGACAGAACGCATGCAGACAGCCACTCTTATTCCGCAGAGGGCGTTGAGGTGAACATCTCTCTGCTCTGTGAGCCACATTTACACAAGGTAAATTATTTGCTCGAGATTTCCCGCACAAAATGGATACCAGGGATTCTGACCTTGGTAGAAGTGTGTCCTCATTGGATGATCGTGTCATTGGCTTGAGTGGGCTTTGCATGGTTTGGCTTTCAAATGCTTTGAATGGATGACCTAAACATCATGTTTTGGAGCAGAATATGACATTTCCTATTGACATTCTCTTGATATTTTAGATAAAAGGAAAGCTTTGTATACCAAAAAATTATCGTGATTTTAATGGAAAAAGACTGTAAAAATGCTACGGTTAAAAACAGTTAACTGGTAAACAGAAAGTTTCCGTACTATATACGGTGAATAAATGTAATAGATCTAACCTTACATTTAATGTAATTTTACAGTAAAATACCGTTAAATTTACAGTTTTTGGAAGTGAAAAAGAATAAGTCATTGTGTAATTTACAGTGAAAAACCGTAAATTGACATTTCCAGAATTCACTGCGTGACACTTCACATTTGATGTATTTTCATTGAAATAACTGTTTCTTCCTAGTTTTTCTTAGTTTTTTTCTAATCAGTTATGTATATTAGGGTTTTATGTTACATTTAATGTTGTTAAATTAATGTTTATTGCAATTTTAAATTTCATGTGTGTTACCATGATGGTGTTTAGTGTTTGTGTGAATGACACTGTGCACCTTCTATATATTAGTATTGTCCTCCTAAAAGCTGCTTGTGATGAGCTTTGATTCATCATGTGACTCTCATCACCACTGTGATTGGTGGTTGTCAGTATATATCAAAGGTACATAACAGATATTAGTATTTCAATAGGTTGGTAATTTAACATTATTTCAGTATACAAAATACAGTTATTTACTGTAAATTGAAATCTGTAAAACCTAAAATGTTGCTACCGTATTTTTTACGGTAAAGTTCTGGCAACCACAGCTGCCGTTTTTTTACCGTAAATTTTACGGGGATTTTTTTTTTTACAGTGAAAAAAATAAAATAAATGAATGCTTTTATTTAGCAAGGGTGCATTCATTTGATCAGTAAAGAAATTTACAGTGGTGGCCAAAATTATTAGAACACCTGACAGATCTGAAAATATTGACCTTTTTTGCCTCCAAAACATGATTTCATTTCATAACGTTCATGAAACATGCAGATGGTTGCTCTGACCATCAAATATCAGATGAAGTGAGTGGTACTGTTTTTATCCACTTTTCACTTTAATATTTGGTATGTCCACCTTTTGCATCAGTTACAGCAGCACATCTCTCTGGCATAGTGTCAATATATTTCCTCTGACAACTTCAACACTAATGTTATCCCATGCCTTCTGCAACTGAAGCCAAAGGCTTTCCTTTGAATGTACAATAGATCTGTCCAGTTTATTTTCCAACTCGCCCCAAATGTGCTCGATGGGGTTGAGGTCCGGACTTTGAGGGGGCCAGTCCATCATTTTCAATGTTCCAGCAGATTCCTTCCGTCGCAGGTAGTTTCGGCAATAGTTAGAAGAATGTTTCGGGTCATTGTCCTCTTGGAAAATAAATCCAGGCCCAATAAGACGACTCCCAGATGCCAAGTGTTCTAATAATTTTGGCCACCACTGTACATGCATAAGATTTCAAATAAATACTGCTCTTTTGAACTTCCTGTTAAACAAGTGACAGTTTCCACAAAAATATTAAGCAGCACAACTGTTTCCAACATTGATAATAATAAGAAATATTTCTTGAGCACCAAATTAGCATATTAAAATTATTTCTGAAGGATTATGTGACACTGAAGACTGGAGTAATGATGCTGAAAATGCTTTGACCTCACAGGAATAAATTACATTTTAAAATATATTAAAACAAAAAGCAGTTAGTTTAAATGTAATAACATTTTACAATATTACAGTTTTTACTGTATTTTGATCAAATAAATGCAGCCTTGGTTAGCAAAAGAGACTTTTGAGACCCAAACTTTTGAATGAGAATGTATTTATTTCAACAGCATTTTCAGACAGTCCTTTAGTACCCACAAAAGTTAGATAAAAGTCCACACATCTGAGTGCACTACATCTGAGTACACTAAATAGACACTCGCTGAATTTCTTTTTGCCCGGGGCGGTAACCATAGCAACAGTACATTGCTTGAGCTCTTTGTTTTAGGATAAGTATTGGATGGTATATCAACAAAACAAAACACAAGTCCTGTCTTAATACAGATTACTGACATATCACAAGTAAATAACAAAAAATAACTAAAAGACAGTAGACCGTTAGCTAGCTTGTGGCAATTTGGTTTGTGCAATATTGAATTTCCCTGAAAATTATTGATAGAAAAATTGTAAAGAGGCTTTTTTGGAGTACAAAGATAAGCTTTTTTCTTGTGGGAAAAAAAAAAAAAAAATTTGCAATTTCACTAATAAATCATGCACGAGACAAGTAAATGTGAATTAAGAAACGGTCAAATTTGATTTCATGCCGAGTATTTCATGGTTAAATAACTTTTAAATAATTAATGAACTGATTCAACATTTCCTCTTTTTGTTGTAAATCTGCGTTGAACACAGAAGGCCACATTCTCTCAGACGGGATACTGATCTATTGATATTCAGAACTGTGATCCCACCTAAGTTTTATACCGTGCTTTAAAGTAGGAAACTCTGAAACATCAAGCAGTGGCGCGCTGCTAAGATGAGAGCGGAACAAAAACAACTGAATTCCATCAAAACAGATTGTCAAACCAGATGGGAAGCTCCCAAGAACTGGGCCAGGATGTGTGTGGTGCAGACTTTGAATAGGCAAACATGTAGGCTTCACAAATAGTGAACAGAGCTGCCGAAAGACAGTTCGCTCATTACTCTCTGTAATCGAAGATTGTCATTAAACCATGGCTAAAATGGCTTCAGATCGCACCAATTATCCTCCCTGACGTGTATCACAATAGCAATTAAAAACTAATACGGTGGGCTGAAGTACAATTTACCCTTGTCAGTGGTGATTATGTGTCAAATTGTATTTTCCTCCTCAGGTCGAGAAAGTGGGTGATCTTTAAGTGGACTGGGTGAAACTTACACAAACAGCTACTGTATAATTGGCCTCTGGTTTCACAGTCAACGGTGCAGGCGCAAAGATATCTAATGTTACGCTACGCTGTAAAAAAAAAAAAAAAAAAAAAGGCCAGAAGGCAAAGTTCTCATTTTTAATACATTACAGGCAACCCAAGCATCTTTTTTCCCCCCTTGCTTTCCATACCAACAACCCAATGCTGACGACACGGCACCTTCATTCAAAGGTCGGTGGATCAATGAACTTCAACATGGCTAATGAATTCCAGTCACCATTTTATAGGATGTAGTAATTTAGGATTCAAAGAAATAATTCAGTTAAGCTCAATTGACAGCACTTGTTGCATAATGTTGAAAAATTTGTTCCTACTTATCTTAAAAAAATAATAATAATAATAATAATAAAAAAAAGGCCATATTTACTTCCATTATAAGTACCTCATATATATATCTGGGTTACAGTGAGGTACTTATAATGGAAGTAAATATGGCCAATCCATAAACATTAAACTACACACGATTTCAGTAGTATAGCCACAGAATGTAAATAATATGCCTGTTACCATGATTTTAGTGGGAACAAACTCTTACTAACCTTTTCTGTGTAAAATGATATCCAATTTTTTATTGTAGTCATAACAACATAATGCCTAAAACCCAAAAATGTCGGGAAAAATTACAAGAATAATTTTTAAAAATTAAAAATTTTTTTTTAATCATATTACTGTTTTTAATGCTTAGAAAAATGGTCCCATTCACCTGCATTGTGTTTCACCGCAAACACAACTTTAGCTGCTGCTTTACTTCTTAAAAAAAAAAAAGAAGAAAAGGAAAAATAAATAAAATGAGGGATGAGTCAATTTGTGGTAATACAAATGCTGTTATAAAACAGTTTTATGCACTGAGAACAAATATACACTGTGTGTATATATATATATATACAGTGGTGGTCAGAATTATTGGCACCCCTGGTAAATATGATCAAATATGGCTGTAAAAAATAAATCTGCATTGTTTATCCTTTTGATCTTTTATTCAAAAATTTCACAAAAATCTAAACTTTCATTGAAGTAAAAGAATTGAAAGTGGGGGGTATATCACATTATGAAATAAATGCTTTTCTCCAAAACACGTTGGCCACAATTATTGGCACCCTTTTATTAAATACTTTTTGCAACCTCCTTTTGCCAAGATAACAGCTCTGAGTCTTCTTCTATAATGCCTGATGAGTTTGGAGAACACCTGACAAGAGATCAGAGACCATTCCTCCATACAGAATCCCTCCAGATCCTTCAGATTCCCAGATCCATGTTGGTGCATCTTCTCTTCAGTTCACCCCACTCATTTTCTATAGGGTTCAGGTCAGGGAACTGGGATGGTCATGGCAGAAGCTTCATTTTGTGTTCAGTGACACATTTGTGTGTTGATTCTGATGTTTGTTTTTGGATCACTGCCCTGTTGGAAGATCCAAACATGGCCCACTATAAGATTTCTAGCACAGGTTGCCAGGTTTAGATTTTTTATCTGTTGGTATTTTCTAGAATCCATTATACCATGTATCTGAACAAGATGTCCAGGACCTCCAGCAAAAAAATAGGCCCGCAACATTAAAGAGCCAGCTGTATTTTTAACCATGGGCATGGGGTACTTTTTATCCCTGTTTGCACCAAACCCATCTGGTGGATTTGCTGCCAAAAAGCTCTTTTTATAGTTTCATCTGATCATAGAATCAGGTCCCTCTTGAATTTCCAGTCATGTCTGACAACTGAATATGCTGGAGTTTGTTTCTGGATGAGCAAGAAGGATTTTTCTTGAATCCCTCCCAAACAACATGTGGTGATATAGGAGTTGTTTGATTTTTTTTTTTTTTTTTTTTTTTTTTTTTTTAGGCTTTCTGACCCCAAGACTCAACTAATCTCTGCTATTCTCCATCTGTGATCCTTGGAGAGTCTTTGGCCACTCAAATTGTCCTCCTCGCTGTGCATTGACAATATAGACACACGTACTCTTTCAGGCAGATTCGTAACATCTTTAGTTGATTGGAACTTCTTAATTATTGCCCTGATGGTGGAAATGGGAATTTTCAATGCTTTAGCTATTTTCCTACAGCCACTTTCTATTTTGTGAAGCTCAACAATCTTTTGCTGCACATCAGAACTATATTCTTTGGCTTTACTCATTGTGATGAATGATTAAGGGAATTTGGCCTTTGTGTTTCCTCATATTTACTCCTGTGGAACAACATCATGGCTGGACAATTTCATGTTCCTAGTCACCCTGGTGTGCTAAAACATGTAAATATTAATGGGAATATACTTCAGAGATATTTTACTCATAAAAAATTCTAGGGGTGCCAATAATTGTGGCCAATGTGTTTTGGAGAAAAGCATTTATTTCATAATGTGATTTACCCCCCACTTTCAATTCTTTTACTTCAATGAAAGGTTAGATTTTTGTGAATTTTTTGAATAAAAGATCAAAAGGATAAACAATGCAGATTTACAAACCCAATTCCAAAAAAGTTGGGACACTGTACAAATTGTGAATAAAAACAGAATGCAATGATGTGGAAGTTTCAAATTTCAATATTTCATTCAGAATACAACATAGATGACATATCAAATGTTTAAACTGAGAAAAATGTATAATTTTAAGGGAAAAATAAGTTGATTTTAAATTTCATGGCATCAACACATCTCAAAAAAGTTGGGACAAGGCCATGTTTACCACTGTGTGGCATCCCCTCTTCTTTTTATAACAGTCTGCAAACGTCTGGGGACTGAGGAGACAAGTTGCTCAAGTTTAGGAATAGGAATGTTGTCCCATTCTTGTCTAATACAGGCTTCTAGTTGCTCAACTGTCAACTGCATCTTCCTCTTTATGATGCACCAAATGTTTTCTATGGGTGAAAGATCTGGACTGCAGGCTGGCCATTTCAGTACCCGGATCCTTCTTCTATGCAGCCATGATGTTGTAATTGATGCAGTATGTGGTCTGGCATTGTCATGTTGGAAAATGCAAGGTCTTCCCTGAAAGAGACGACGTCTGGATGGGAGCATATGTTCTTCTAGAACTTGGATATACCTTTCAGCATTGATGGTGCCTTTCCAGATGTGTAAGCTGCCCATGCCACACGCACTCATGCAACCCCATACCATCAGAGATGCAGGCTTCTGAACTGAGCGCTGATAACAACTTGGGTTGTCCTTGTCCTCTTTAGTCCGGATGACATGGCGTCCCAGTTTTCCAAAAAGAACTTCAAATTTTGATTCGTCTGACCACCTAACAGTTCCCTTTCAGTCGGTCACGTTCGACGTACGTCGGACGTCACCGACGAATTGGGATCACTTCTGGGAGCCCCTATCAGCTTCGAGTGTATAGAGAACGGGCCAATGGCCATTGGCATGCGAGATTTGCATCTCGCGCTCCGCCCCGCATCGCGGGTATAAAGCGGAAGCGGATGCCGCGCACATTTGTCATTCACTTCGGAGCCAAACAAGCTTCATGGAAGACTGTTCCTGCGTCAGCAGAGAGAGAGCAAGAGAAGAGGCTTTTGTGCTGGGGAGAAGGCACGTGCAGTGACAACCGCGAGCTCACCGAAATCGGTGAAACAACTGCTGTTTTTATAGCATCCCGGGTGGTTCGGTGAGGGCGTTCCATGGTGAGTGCAAACACAGGCTGCACTATCCCCTGTGTTTGCCGCGGTTGTTCCTGGGTGCTTCGGCACGTTAAAAGAGCTTCTTCTAAAAGAGCAACACGGGTGTGAAACTGCGTCTTTTTCAAGATGTCATTCCACCCGTGCGTTTGCGGTCGTTCCCTGTCACCAGCTGACGGTCACAATCGCTGCCTGACATGTCTGGGTATTCAACATGCTGAGGCAGCGTTTGTGGATAGCTCGTGTTCCCATTGCGGGAACATGACTATCTCGGCGCTAAGGTCGAGACTCGCCTACCTTCGGGAGGGTGGAGTCCCCTTACCTATGCCCCGATCTAGTGCTATCCCTGCCCAGCAGGATAGACCTACTTCGGCGAATAGCCAGGGTGACCTGAGGATCACGTTTAGGGCACACCCGCCGAGCCAGCCTCCGTGGGCCCCTAAACCCTCTGTAGTGCCGCAGCCGGTTGAGCTTCCGGGGGAAGTCACTGGCCCCTCTCGGGGTGGTCCAGCGGTGACCTTTGGAGCTCCAGCAGAGGATAGGATGTCGATCGCTGCATCGGAGGGGGAGTTTCAGTCCTCGGGGGATGAAGACTCGGCTGCGTTGCCTCCCTCTGGGAGAGTGGCGTTGTCCGAGACGGAACCCGAGCTGACGGCTATGCTTTCCCGGGCCGCCGAAAAGGTCGGGCTCGTGTGGAACCCTCCACCGTGTCCCGAGCCTTCTAGGCTGGATGATTGGTTTCTCGGGGCGGCTCGCGCTGGTTCTCAGCGTCCCGCCCCGGTGCCTTTCTTCCCGGAAGTGCATGAGGAGCTCACGAGGTCGTGGACGGCACCTTTTTCTGCCAGAAACCGGCCGAGTGGCTCCTCCCTCCTCACTACTCTCGACGGCGGGCCAGCCAAGGGGTACGAGGGGATCCCGCTGGTGGAACGGGCTGTTGCGATGCAACTGTGTCCAGCGTCCGCTTCCACCTGGCGCGGAGACCCACGCCACCCATCCAAGGCCTGTAAGTTCTCCTCCAGTCTAACTGGGAAGGCTTACAAGGCTTGTGGACAGGCTGCGTCCGCCTTGCATGCCATGGCGTTGCTCCAGGTCCACCAGGCCCAGGCACTCATGGACATGCACGAGGGTAGACCTGACCCAGAGCTCCTCCGGGAGCTCCGGACGGCGACGGACCTCACCCTCCGGGCGACGAAAGTCACCGCCCGTTCCATTGGTCAGGCGATGTCCACTCTTGTGGTCCAGGAGCGACATCTCTGGCTCAACCTGGCCGATATGAGGGAGACCGATAAGTATCGGTTCCTGGACTCCCCCATTTCCCAGGTTGGGCTGTTCGGCGACGCAGTCGAGAGCTTTGCCCAGCAGTTCTCGACCGTCCAGAAGCAGACGGAGGCCATCAAACACATCCTGCCCCGGCGGTCAGCTGCTGCCCAGCCGCCGGCCGCAGCTCCTCCGCCTGCTCGTCGCCGAGGGCGGCGGCGCCGCTCCCGCCCCAGCCCAGCAGCAGCCTCCACCAGGGCAACGGCCGTCCAGCCCGCTCAGGCCGCTGCCAAGCCAGGTGGCAAGCGCCGTCGTAAGAGACCCTGAGACGGGCCACCCAGAGATGGAGGAGACAGCTCTTCAGGAGGTGGTGACAGCACCGCTACTTCTCCCGCTGGAGGGCCGGGAGAGAATTCTATGTTCTTGTTTTGTTTCTGTTCCGCCACTGGCCTTCGGGCCAGTGGTACCCAAAACTTCAAAGAAAGAGCTGTTTCTAAAATCTCTGGGTGCCAAGAGAGCGCGCTTGGCGGTGTACGACGCTCCCATGCCTTGTCACCCTCCGGTGCCTCTCTTATCGCCAGCAGGGGGTGCTGGCTGTGTCCAGGACGCACACAAGAGGCCTCCGCACACCCGTGCACCCCCTCAGCGGAAGCAGGTAAGTGTTGCATTGCGCACTCAGACCCCACTTCGGGCCGCGATGCCGTCCGAGTCGGGTCCCTGCACTCCGCCGCGCTGCCCCGCTGCGGGTACGTTTGTGGTGCCGTTGGTCCCGCTGGTTCGGTCGCTGGGAGCCTGGCTAGCGCTCCCCAGCCCGTCCCGCTGGCTCATCCGTACTATCAGACTCGGCTATGCGATTCAGTTCGCCCGGCGGCCCCCCAAGTTCAGGGGCGTTCACTTCACCTCCGTGTCGAAGGAGAGCGCCCCCGTGCTACGGGCGGAGATCGCAGTCCTACTGGCGAAGGACGCGATAGAGCCGGTCCCTCCAGCCGATATGAAGACAGGCTTCTACAGCCCCTACTTCATTGTACCCAAGAAAGGCGGCGGGTTACGGCCAATCTTGGACGTGCGATTCTTGAATCGGTCCCTTCACAGGCTGCCGTTCAGAATGCTAACGCAGAAACGCATCTTCAGGTGCATCCGTCCCCAAGATTGGTTTGCAGCGATCGACCTGAAGGACGCGTACTTTCATGTCTCGATTCTCCCTCGACACAGACCGTTCCTACGCTTTGCGTTCGAGGGACGGGCATATCAGTACAGAGTCCTACCCTTCGGGCTGTCCCTGTCGCCCCGTGTCTTCACGAAGGTCGCGGAGGCGGCCATTGCTCCCATGAGAGAGCGTGGTGTTCGCATTCTCAACTACCTCGACGACTGGCTGATTCTGGCTCAGTCGAAGGCGCAGTTGTGCGAACACAGGGACATGGTGCTCAGTCACCTCAGCCTGTTGGGACTTCAGGTCAACTGGGAAAAGAGCAAACTCTGCCCCGTGCAGAGGATCTCTTTTCTCGGTATGGAGTTGGACTCGGTCAATCTGACAGCACGACTCACAGAGCAGCGCGTCCAGTCGGTGTTGAACTGCTTGAATTCATTCAAATGCAGGACAGCGGTACCACTGAAACATTTTCAGAGGCTCCTGGGGCATATGGCATCCGCAGCCACAGTGACGCCGCTCGGATTGCTTCATATGAGGCCGCTTCAACACTGGCTACACGACCGAGTCCCGAGATGGGCGTGGCAGAGCGGCTCATTCCGTGTTCAGTCCGTGGTTGGACCCTTCGTTTCTACTGTCAGGAGTTCCCCTAGAACAAGTGTCCAGGCATGCTGTTGTCTCCACGGATGCCTCATCCACCGGCTGGGGGGCCACGTACAATGGGCTTGCAGTTTCGGGTCTGTGGACGGGGCCTCAACTGCAATGGCATATCAATTGCCTCGAGTTGTTAGCAGTTCGTCTTGCACTGGGCCGCCTCAAAGGGCCGCTACGAGGCAAGCACGTTCTGGTCCGAATGGACAACACTGCGGCCGTTGCGTACATCAACAAACAGGGTGGTCTACGCTCCCGCCGCATGTCACAACTCGCCTGCCATCTCCTCCTCTGGAGTCAGAAGCATCTGAGGTCGCTTCGTGCCATTCATATCCCGGGCCTGCTCAATCGTGCAGCCGACGAGCTCTCACGACAGCAAGTGCTCCCAGGAGAGTGGAGACTCCATCTCCAGGTGGTCCAGCTGATCTGGAGTCGCTTCGGGACCGCACAGGTAGACCTGTTTGCCGCCCCGGACACGTCTCACTGCCAGTTGTTCTATTCCCTGACCGGGGGGACCCTCGGCTCGGATGCGCTGGCACACAGCTGGCCCCGGGGCCTACGCAAATATGCGTTTCCCCCAGTGAGCCTTCTTGCGCAGACACTGTGCAAGGTCAGGGAGGACGAGGAGCAGGTCTTGCTAGTTGCGCCATACTGGCCCAACCGGACCTGGTTCCCGGAACTAGTGCTCCTCGCGACAGCACCTCCTTGGCCCATTCCTCTGAGGAAGGACCTCCTGATTCAGAGACGGGGCACCCTGTGGCACCCGTGTCCGGACCTCTGGAAACTCCATGTCTGGTCCCTGGACGGGACGCGGAGGTTCTAGGTGGCCTACCACAGACTGTGGTAGACACCATCACTTCCGCCAGAGCCCCCTCTACGAGGCGCCTCTACGCGTTGAAGTGGAACCTGTTCGTCGAGTGGTGTTCTTCTCGACGAGAAGGCCCCCGAAGATGTTCGATCGGCTCTGTGCTTTCCTTCCTGCAAGAAGGGTTGGAGCGAAGGCTGTCTCCCTCCACCCTCAAAGTGTATGTTGCCGCTATCGCCGCAAATCACAGCATGGTTGATGGTAAGTCCCTAGGAAAGCACGATCTGGTCGTCAGGTTCCTGAGGGGGGCGAGGAGATTAAATCCGCCTCGCCCTCACTCTATACCCTCTTGGGACTTGTCCCTGGTGCTAACCGCATTACAGAGGGCTCCCCTTGAGCCTTTGCAGTCAGCAGAGTTAAAAATCCTGTCTTGGAAGACAGTACTCCTGACTGCATTGGCTTCCATCAAGAGGGTAGGGGACCTGCAGGCATTTTCGGTCGACGAATCGTGCCTGGAATTCGGGGCGGGTAACTCTCATGTAATCCTGAGACCCCGGCCCGGATATGTGCCCAAGGTTCCCACCACTCCCTTTCGGGACCAGGTGGTGAACCTGCAAGCGCTGCCTTCGGAGGAGGCAGACCCAGCCCTGGCTTTTCTCTGTCCCGTTTGCGCTCTGCGGACTTACGTGGACAGAACGCAAAGCTTCAGGACCTCAGAACAGCTCTTCATCTGTTACGGAGGCCAGCAGAAGGGAAAGGCTGTCTCCAAGCAGAGGATGGCTCACTGGATAGTGGATGCCATCGCCTTGGCGTATGAAACCCAAGGCGTACCCTGCCCGCTTGGGTTGAGGGCCCACTCCACTAGGAGTGTGGCCTCTTCCTGGGCGCTGGCGCACGGCGCCTCGCTGAAAGATATATGTAGAGCTGCGGGCTGGGCGACACCTAACACGTTCGCTAGATTCTATAGCCTCCATGTAGAGCCGGTTTCTTCCCGTGTGCTCGCTTCAAATAGCCAGTAACACCGAAGGGCCCGTTCTAGTGTCGGCTTGCTGCGCCATTCCCCTCCTCATGGACCGGATACGTGCGCTGATATGCTCCAGTCGAGTTCCCCAGAACGGCGAACCCTGTTGAGTCCTCCGCAACCCGCGGCAGTCAGACATGGCGGAGCGTCCGACGCCAGGTCTAACACTCGTATGCATTGGTGGAACTTGTGTTAGGCTGGGTATCCATATGTTGTGACCCCTACGGCGGTCCCATATGTGTATTCTTCCACGGTACGGCTCCCTACGGCGAGCCCGTGTCTTTCCCTTGGCAGAGCTCGCTCTGCCGTCTCTGTGCGGTGTAGTCTCCCGCCTGCATTGGCCGGGGCCACCCCTGGGACTTCCGTATGTTGTACTGCCCACGGCCAGTCCATACATGTATATTCCACATGATACCTCCCTACGGGTAGGATGTGGCTTCCGCAGCGGCCCCCCAGGGCACGCTTTCCCAGCGTTATCCAATACTCTGCTGAGTGGGTCTTGCGGAACAGCAGCAGTGACTCTCCCTGCGTAAGTTCCCCGCCCCGAACAGACGGGGGTCTGAGGGGCTTTCGCTGGGTGCTGGAAGTGGTAGTAACTGTGGCGTTTTCCATAGGGATCCCAATTCGTCGGTGACGTCCGACGTACGTCGAACGTGACCGACTGAAAGGGAACGTCTCGGTTACGTATGTAACCCTCGTTCCCTGAAGGAGGGAACGGAGACGTACGTCCCGTCGCCACAGTTGCTGTACCATCACTGCAGCGGCCGAGTCACTAGTTCGGCATCCGCTTCCGCTTTATACCCGCGATGCGGGGCGGAGCGCGAGATGCAAATCTCGCACGCCAATGGCCATTGGCCCGTTCTCTATACACTCGAAGCTGATAGGGGCTCCCAGAAGTGATCCCAATTCGTCGGTGACGTCCGACGTACGTCTCTGTTCCCTCCTTCAGGGAACGAGGGTTACATACGTAACCGAGACGTTTTCCACTTTGCCACAGTCCATTTTAAATGAGCCTTGGCCCAGAGAAAATGCCTGCGCTTCTGGATCATGTTTAGATATGGCTTCTTTTTTGACCTATAGAGTTTTAGCCGGCAACGGCGAATGGCACGGTGGATTGTGTTCACCGACAATGTTTTCTGGAAGTATTCCTGAGCCCATGTTGTGATTTCCATTACAGTAGCATTCCTGTATGTGATGCAGTGCCGTCTAAGGGCCCGAAGATCACGGGCATCCAGTATGGTTTTCCGGCCTTGACCCTTACGCACAGAGATTGTTCCAGATTCTCTGAATCTTTGGATGATATTATGCACTGTAGATGATGATAACTTCAAACTCTTTGCAATTTTTCTCTGAGAAACTCCTTTCTGATATTGCTCCACTATTTTTTGCCGCAGCATTGGGGGAATTGGTGATCCTCTGCTCATCTTGACTTCTGAGAGACACTGCCACTCTGAGAGGCTCTTTTTATACCCAGTCATGTTGCCAATTGACCTAATAAGTTGCAAATTGGTCCTCCAGCTGTTCCTTATATGTACATTTAACTTTTCCGGCCTCTTATTGCTACCTGTCCCAACTTTTTTGGAATGTGTAGCTCTCATGAAATCCAAAATGAGCCAATATTTGGCATGACATTTCAAAATGTCTCACTTTCAACATTTGATATGTTATCTATATTCTATTGTGAATAAAATATAAATTTATGAGATTTGTAAATTATTGCATTCCTTTTTTATTCACAATTTGTACAGTGTCCCAACTTTTTTGGAATCGGGTTTGTATTTTTTACAGCCATATTTGATCATATTTACCAGGGGTGCCAATAATTCTGACCACCACTGTATATATATATATATATACGCTACCAGTCAAAAGTTTGGAAACTGTACTTTCCCTTTCAGTCGGTCACGTTCAACGTACATCGGAACTGACCGACGAATTGGGGATCATTTTCAGAGACCAATCTACTTCGAATGTTTAAAAACTAGCCAATGAACTCGCTCCGCCCCGCAGTGCGGGTATAAATAAGGAAGTGGAAGCACCGCATCTTTGCTTTTCTACTTCGGAGCCAAACATTACTGCAAGCTCAGTGTGTTTCTACGAAGAGTGTTTTCACAGCGAGTCTCGGGAGAAGGATCGTTCTGTCACGGTGTTGGTGAGACGGCACATTGCAGCGGCGGTCGCGAGTGTGGAGGACACACAAAACAGCTGTTTTCACAGCTCGCTGGGCGTTTCTCCATTGAGTGCTCACAGCGGGCTTGCACCTTTGAACCGCTGTGAGCCGCGGCCATCTCCCCTGTGTGCCTCGGCACTGGTAAAAGCGTTTTTTTCCTTTTCTAAAAGAGCAACACGGTTTGACCCTGCATCTTTTTCAAGATGTCATTCAAACCGTGTGTTTCTGGATGCCATCGATTTCTGTCCCCAGTTGACGGTCACGATCGTTGTCTCACGTGTTTGGGCGTTCAGCACGCTGAGGCAGCGTTTGTGATGGTCATGTTCCCACTGCGGGAACATGACCATCGCAGTCTTACGGTCTAGGCTCGAATACCTCAGAAGGGGTGGAGTCCCATTGCGTATCCCCCGATCTAGTGGTCCTCCTGCTGCGAAGCAGAGGGCTGCTACTTTGGCTGATAGCTTTGGTGGAGACCTGAGGGTGACAAAGTGCGGTTTCTCAACGCCCCTGTCTGCCAGGCCGGCCTCTTCGGCGACGCCATCGAGAGCTTCGCCCAGCAGTTCTCATGGCCCAGAAGCAGACGGAGGCGATCAAAAACATCATGCCCCAACGACCAGCTGCTGCCTTCAGTCGTCGGCTGCAGCGCCTCCGCCTGCTCGTCACCGAGGGCGTCCCCCTGCGTCCGCCTCCGCCCCTGCTAAGCCCAAGCAGCAGCCTCCACCTGGGAAGCAAGGTGCCGGGCGTAAGGGTGCTCAGGGTCCCAACCCGCTCAGGGTCCCGTGAAGTCCGCTGGCAAGCGCAAGGGCAAGCGGCCCTGAGACGTGCAGCCCAGGGAGAAAAGGATCTGCTCAAGGGGAGACGGTGTCTGCACCCCTCCCCCCCCGGAGGAGGACCAGGGGGAGAATACATCTGGTTCCGGAAAGAACATCCTGCCGCTAGCCCTCCGGGGCTCAGCGGTACCCACATTCTCAATAAAAGAACAGTTTTCTTCCTCCCTGGGCCCCAAGAGGGTCAGGTTGGCAGTGTGCGACGCCCCCGGGCCTTGCCACTCCCTTCCTCCCCTCCCTTCGCCAGGGGGCAGCAGTGTGCGGCTCGAGGATGCCACCAGGCCTCCTCACCCACACTCTGCCCCACCCTGGAATATTCAGACAACACTCTGGGCCGCCTCCGGGCCTCCCGAGTCGGGTCTGTGTATTCCACCTCGCTGCCCCACCCCGGGTACGTCTGTGGTGCCGTTGGTCCCGCTTGTTCGGTCTCTGGGGGCCTGGCTAGTGCTCCCCAGGCCGTCTCGCTGGCTCATCCGTACCATCAGACTCGGCTACGCGATTCAGTTCGCCCGCCGGCCTCCCAAGTACAAGGGCATCCTCTTCACTTCCGTGCGAAGCAGCGATGCTCATGTCTTGCAGTCAGAGATCGATGTCCTACTGGCGAAGGACGCGGTCGAGCTGGTTCCTCCAGCCGATATGAGGTCGGGGTTCTACAGCCCCTACTTCATTGTTCCCAAGAAAGGTGGTGGGTTACGGCCAATCTTGGACCTGCGTGTCCTGAATCGGGCCCTGCACAAGCTCCTGTTCAAGATGCTAACGCAGAAACGCATTTTCGAATGCATCCGTCCCCGAGATTGGTTCACAGCGATCGACCTGAAGGACGCGTACTTTCATGTCTCAATTCTCCCTCGACACAGACCGTTCCTACGCTTTACGTTCGAGGGGAGGGCATATCAATACAAAGTCCTGACCTTCAGGCTGTCCCTGTCGCCTCGCGTCTTCACGAAAGTCGCGGAGGCAGCCATTGTTCCGCTCAGAGAAAGTGGCGTTCGCATCCTCAACTATCTCGACGACTGACTCATACTGGCTCAGTCTCGGGGGACATGCGAACACAGGGACATGGTGCTCAGTCACCTCAGCCTGTTGGGCCTTCGGGTCAACCGAGAGAAGAGCAAACTAAGCTAAGTGCCCGTTCTAGTGTCGGCTTGCAACGTCATTGGGGCCGGATACGTGCATCTAGTGTCTCCAGTTGTGTTCCCCAGAAATGGCTAACCCTGTCGAGCTCCTCCGTCACCCCTCGTGTGTGTAAGCTGGGTATCCATATGTAGCGGTTCCTACGGCAACCCCATATGTGTATTCCTCCACTGTACCAGCTACTCTACTCGGCTAGCCCCATGTCTTTCCCTTGACAGAGCCCGCTCTGTCGTCTCTGGTGGTGTTCTTTCCCCCCTGGGATCAGGATGGAACCACCCCAGAGACTGCCATATGTTGCACTACCCTGCTAGGTTAGTCCTTATGTGTATTCTGCCACCCCTCCTTCCATGGAAGGATGTGGCTCCACAGCGTTCCATCTTCCCGAGACAGGCACGCTTTCCCAGCGTTATTACTAGTTCGGCTCCTCAGCAGAAAAGCAAAGATGCGGTGCTTCCACTTCCTTATTTATACCGTGCTGCGGGGCGGAGCGTGGAATGCGTGAACCGCATGCCAATGTTCATTGGCTCGTTTTTAAACACTCGAAGTAGATTGGTCTCTGAAAATGATCGCCAATTCGTCGGTCAGTTCCGACGTACGTCTCCGTTCCCTCCTTCAGGGAACGAGGGTTACATACGTAACCGAGACGATTTTGATTGTTTTTGAAAGTCTCTTTTGCTCACCAAGGCTGCATTTATTTGATCCAAAATACAGCAAAAACTGTTTTATTGTGAAATATTTTTACAATTTAAAATAACTTTTTTCTATTTTAATATATTTTAAAATGCAATTTATTTCTGTGATTCAAAGCTGAATTTTCAGCATCATTACTCCAATCATTCTAATATGCCGATTTGCTGCTCAAGAAACATTTATTATTATTATCAATGTTAAAAACAATTGTGTAGAATTTAATGAATAGAAAGTTCAAAAGAATAGCATTTATCTGAAATATAAAGCTTTTGCAACATTATAAATGTCTATACTGTCACTTGATCAATTTAATGCATCCTTGCTGAATAAATGTATTAATTTCTTTAAGTTCTTTCCCCCCCCAAAAAAAAATTCTTACCGACCCAAAACTTTTGAACGGTAGTACAATGTTACAAAAGCTTTCTATTTCAGATAAACACTGTTCTTCTGAACTTTCTATTCATCAAAGAATCCTAAAAAAAATGTTTTACACAACTGCTTTCAACATTGATAATAATCATAAATGCTTCTTGAGCAGCAAATCATCATATTAGAATGATTTCTGAAGGATCATGTGACACTGAAGACTGGAGTAATGATGCTCAAAATTCAGCTTTGCATCACAGGAATAAATTACATTTTAAAATATATTCAAATAGAAAACAGTTATTTTACATTTTAATAATATTTCACAATATTACAGCTTTTTTGTATTTTTAATAACATAAATGAAGCCTTGGTGAGCAGAAGAGACTTCTTTCAAAAACAATCAAAATAGTACAGTTTCCAAACTTTTGACTGGTAGTGTGTGTGTATACATATATATATATATATATGACCCTGGACCACAAAACCAGTCATAAGGGTAAATTTTTTGAGATTTATACATCATATGAAAGCTGAATAAATAAGCTTTCCATTGATGGTTTGTTAGGATGCTCTGGAATCTGAGGATGCAAAAAAATCTAAATATTGAGAAAATCGCCTTTAAAGTTGTCCAAATGAAGTCCTTAGCAATGCATATTACTACTAATAATACATTTTTGATATATTTACGGTAGGAAATTTACAAAATATCTTCATGGAACATAATCTTTATTTAATATCCTAATGATTTTTGGCATAAAAGAAAAATGGATAATTTTGACGCATACAATGTATTGTTGCCTATTGCCACAAATATACCCTTGCGACTTATGACTGGTTTTCTGGTCCAGGGTCCAAAAATATATATATATATATATGTGTATATATATATATATTTCTTTGTTATTTTATATATATATATATATATGTGTGTGTGTGTGTGTGTATATATGTATGTATATATGTATATTAGTGCTGTCAAATCGATTAATCTCATCCAAAATAAAAGTTTGTGTTTACATAATATATTTGTGTGTACTGTGTATAATTAGTATGTATATATATAAATACACACTCATTCATGTATATATTTAAGAAATATTTAATTGATTTATTTTGTGGTAATCAACAATACGCCTGGAATATTCATTCATTTAAAAAAACTGGGCTCACATGACTAACAGACACTAAAACTTGAAAATGTTGCACACTTGAGTCTCTTGTTTCAGCAGACCTTGTGTTAATGTTTGAAGTGGTGTTTCATTAGTGTTCATATAAGCCCTGAAGAGCAGTCAGACTCAGCATAGGCTTACTATTATTACATCGCCTCTGGCTACACCTGGTTTATGCTTATTCACATTCAGCTGCTGATTTGTTAGGACATAAAATCCAGTGGACCTAATGCATTCCTGAATTTCCATGATTGCAAAATACACTTGATTACTCAAATGAGAGTTATTGTGTTGTCCTTCAGGGTGACATGTGGTACAACTGAGTAGACCGACACGTGTGCTTAAACTGCGGGTGAATCCCCTGTGTACTATGCTGAATTGATTGCAGTTGAACTTTAATTCTCCCCTAAAGATTTAGATTTTGTTCTTTTGCCTTTAAACATGCCTGAAGCTCTCCTTGCAGTCCTTCTTTTCACTGTAGGCGAGAATGACTTTAGTGGCTCGCAGCCTGATTTAATGTTTCCACTCTACCTTTTATCTGCAGGTCTATGATGTGATGAACACATCCCTATTTATCAAGAGTGACCACTGTGATCCCACACTGGCTATCCAGTTTGGTCTGTCTGTCCCTTTCAGCATTTCTCTCATGGTACAGAACAAGAGATGCATCACGCAATCTTTAATTGGGTCTTATGTGCAGGTGATGGTTTGTTGCCGTCAGTGGTATCTGAGGTAGATCTCTTTAGCATTAATATATTCTCTGCGCACATAAAAACTCCTCTTCTAGTCAGCACATCACTGAGCTAATTAGGGACAGCATCTCACTGTCTTATACACTGTAAACCCAAATAAGTTGGCAAAACTCAGGTAATCCTAACGGAGGTAATCCGTTACATCAAAATTAATAAGTTAAGAAATTCAAAGTTTAAGTAAGCAGAACTGGCATTTTTATTTTGTACTTATACATTTTAATTGCTCTTAACTTAAAATATTTTAGTAAGTAATTCATGCATTTAACTTAAAATTATATTTTAGTAGTGGAAACTTGGCTATCTTTCAATAAATACTAACTTGCTAATTGGTAACTCAATGCTTTGATAGCATTAGCTTAGCATAGCAATTGCTGAAAGAGTACGGCAATATGGAATATTTAACATATATCTGTTCTCAAACTAAGCTCATGCTCCAATCGTCACTGTGATGGTAAACCTCCCAAAAAACACCACATAACAGAAACTCGTATAAATTAGCATAGCAAAATATGGATATTAAATCTCCCGCTTAACATTAATCTTGCAGAAAAATCATTAACACTTAATTTTAGCATTTACTCTCCCTTTCAAGTCTCATGACAAAGCATGCTGGGAAATAGAAATTCCAGACCAGTTTCATTTAAATTTAAGTTTGTCTAAATTAAAAGAAACAAGTTCATAAAACTCAAAACAATGAAACAATTCAGATTACTTAAAATTTGTCAGTTTTGTGAACTCAAAAGAAAAAAGTTCTATTTTGTTTAATTTAAGTTTACCCTACTCAAACCAATTAATATTTTTGAGCATTAGGGTTCACATCAAATCAGATAGTTTTCACAATCTTTGTTCCATCTCAAATTAATTTTTCAATACTTTCTGCAACAACTACTGTAAGACGGGTTCCCAAGCGTTTTTGTCAGCCAAACCCCTTAGACGTAAAATATTTACTTGAAGTACCTCCTGGGATTTTAAATTAATATTTCAATAATTTAACGACACATTTGCATATTCACGTTTCTCTGATGAATGGTCACATGATATGCAAGAAAACATAAAATATCTAATATTTTTGCTTTTTATTATAATTATTATTGCTTTTTTTGTATTATCAAATTATTTTTTATTAAATTATATATATATATATTTAATATAATTTAATAATAAATAATTTAAAAATATATAATACAGTTATATAATTAATTTAATAATAAATAATTTAGTTGACAGTTGTAACGTAGTTGACTCCAAGCACAACACGTAAAAAAAATCATTTTAAAACAATTTTTTATAATATTTGAATAAAATGTAAAGATGTGAATTTTATAGGCTGGAAAGAACTTTTGGCCACTGCATATTTTGTCAAATATTACAATTTGAACTGCTATATGACATTTAATTTCATATGAAAATGTCTCATATTCATACTGTTTAGACTACTGCTAATGGAAAAAGTAACTTTTAAGAGTGTTCACACTTAGGTTCACTCTTAACAAGAACCAACTAATATATATATCCTAATTTTTTCACCTTCACACTTTTAACATATCAAATGCTAAAGCTTTTATTTTGGGTAAATATTGGTGAAATGCGATAAACTTATGTCCACATAATTGTTGAAAATTATGCGAATATGAATGCAATATTATCTTACAAAACAGCTGGCCAAGCAACAAAATGGACACACACTGCAAAAATAGTAATATAGAGTGCAAGAGTCGAGTAAGTAAAGATACCATTCATTTTCTCCATAGGGAAATCTATTTTTAATAATAACTCATAAACCCTTTAAAGACAGATCTACTGTGAGCTCTGAGGCTGCTAATCAATGGTATATGCTTTTTCTGAAGCCATCTGTTTGCATTATTTTAACAGCCTGGCAAACACCTACATTACCAGTGTTTAATGCCAATAAATCGCCACCAATCAAAGAATCGCAACGAGCAAATGGCACGAAAAGATCTCTTTAGCATTTTTCCCACTCCCATGAAGCACTGCGAATGATGTAATTGAGCCAGCCTCCCGATGCTCTCAAACTACTTATTGTTTTAATATATCTGCATATTATGCAATAAACTTAAAATATGCATACCTAATCAACAACTTTAAATCAATAGTTTTAAATGTCTCCATTTTTCATTTGACTGTCGATTGCAGTGCTTCATGGGATTGTAGTTCTTTCTCTCATTAAAGCTGTTACATATACAGTCTTGTACCTTTGTCTTTTTGTCTGATTTTCAAATAGTTTGTAATGTTGTCAATCACCTCGTAGCTGGTTACTTTATTTCATGCCGCTGACAAAGTGGGCAGGCACTGTTGTACTCTATTAATACGGAAGTCTTCTTAGGTACGCTTAATGTTGAGGAAAGTTACTTTTAAAAGTAATGTGTTACAATATAATATTTACTTATTTACACTGTTAAAGAGTTGGATTCTCATGCTAAACATGGCCAAAGTTTCAAAAAATGATTTGGACGTATGACGAGTCCAAATAATTTGGACGAGTATTTCTGTTCCAAATACACTCCTTCAGGATGTGTTTCTGAAAGGAATCCCTGCTGCAGTGTGTGCAAACCTGGTCAAGAACTACAGGAAACGTATGATCTCTGTAATTGCAAACAAAGGTTTCTGTACCAAATATTAAGTTCTGCTTTTCTGATGTATCAAATACTTATGTCATGCAATAAAATGCAAATTAATTACTTAAAAATCATACAATGTGATTTTATGGATTTTTGTTTTAGATTCCGTCTCTCACAGTTGAAGTGTACCTATGATAAAAATTACAGACTTTTACATGCTTTGTAAGTAGGAAAACCTGCAAAATCGGCAGTGTATCAAATGCTTGTTCTCCCCACTGTAGATGATGGTACGGGAGACAAGAAAGTAGCAGCAGTTTCAATTACCCAGAGCGCTGATATACACCATTGCCATTGACAATGGCGAATATTATGAAACATGTGACCAACTAGAATCAAGAATTCCAGAGAGTCGCCTAATAAAGCACCTATATTTGTAATTTGGCATTTAATGTAGCCTAACATCTAACAATTGCTCAAGTTTTGTTTATCTAAATAAATATTTTCATAGAGGAATTTGAAAAAATAATGTTTGTAATCATACCATTTATATTTCTCCTGTTCATATGAGATTTGGAAAACTGCTGACTGCGGTCAGTGTTGTTCTGGGAGTATATTCTCTGTAAATCACTGTACCAGGCAGGAAATTCCCTGCATTCCCAGCAAACTAAATATAAACATTGATATTTCTGATTTTCCAGCACAATCATGCTTTGTGTTCTGTTCAAAATTAAATATAGCCTGCATATGAATGTCACAATTTATGTGAAATACAATGCATGCACTCACATAGTAATGCTGCTTATGCATTAACATTGCACTGTTTACTTACTGAGCATAGGCAATTGCAGATGCAGAAGCAGGATAATTTTCTTATGTTTTGTGTATTTTAAAAAGAAACTCCTTTGTAGGGATCATCTGGATGCAGAATCTCCTGACAGTGTTCCCCCACTAGCTGCTGTTTGCTTTGGACTCTTTGTTTGCTATAAGTAGCTGCCTCATGATGCACTGCCTTTTTATTCTTATTCTTTTTTAATATAATTTCTTTGAATTGTCCTCCCTGTCATCTCCTTCATTTTTAATTATGAATTCTTTCACATGCCATACAGTATTGCTAGTGCATATTTAAAATACATGCTAAAATATCATGCTCAGATGAAGTTAAAATGAGCATGCATATGAATATAAATGTTCGAGCCTGAGGATGAAACGTCTTCATCGAGGTGCCATTTCCCTGGAGCAAAGCTTTAATCTATATGAAAAGTATGGCACCGGTGTTAATATCACCGTATCCCTTATGCAAAGACAAGAGACAATTAAAGTGAGCTTTGAAAATTAAGGAGAGCCATTTAACAAGGAAATCTGCATTAAACAGGTGGACAAATCCATTAGAAATGGCTATAAAATGCAAGTGTTCAATGTATTTTTCTTGGTAATTGCTCTGAATGAAGTGATATAAGGGGGTTGTTTAACAGACACCACTAAACAGGGATGTTTTGAACATAGCCACAGTCATTTATGCTTTTTAATTCAACAGTTTCTCATATATAATGCAGTATTATTAATTGTTACATCAAGATTAATGACATTTACGTTAGTTCTGTTTACTCTGTGTCTCAAGGAGACCAATTGATCTCTGTACATCCCTCTGGAAAGTCAAGGTGGACATTTCCTCAAGATGAAGGTCTCTTATCAGAGCTCAAAAGCTGTGCACAATGCTGTTCACCATTTTGATTGTCCAGGCCAATCTCAGAGGAAGCATATTGGTTTGAGCCATTTCCTGAGCTAGATTACCTTCCTCTGGACTCTTGAGATGCAGTTACGAGCCTCTAAATTGGGAGACTGTTAACGGTTAATCACAGACGCAGAAGGAACACAAGAATGTAAAGTTTTGGTATGAAAGTGAAAGTATTTTCCAAATTATTATTTGTAGTTCTTAGTAGGGCCACACGATATTGAAGAAAAATTTGATAATTTGTTAAATAATGTGATATTCGATATGCGATATGATATTGCTTTAAGTGTGTAAAATCAATTTAAATTATATGTAAAAAAATATTTAAAAACTGAGAATGATATAACCATATATATGTTTCATATTCTTTCTGGGAAAAGAAAGCATCACTACGACTTCTGCAGGTGAACAGCAGTGTTTTAGCATTACATAAAAATGATGTCACAAATCTGACAATGTCATTTCAACATCAGTGTAAACAAAACAAAAAAAACCTTTTTAAATACCAACATCTCTTTGCTCAACTTGGTAATATAGTTACATCAACATGAAAAATTAACATCAAGCACACCCAGGTAAACAAAAAACCCTGAAACTAGGGGTGGACGATTAGTTATTTTTGTCATTTTGTCATTTTAATTTATTTGCTTTAAGTTTTTTAGGTAGGCCTACAGTACATTAGATCTATTTAACAGTAGCATTCAAGTAAGAAACAATACAGAAACTGATTAATATAAAACTAAAACACTGCAAGGTCTTCACCTGAATTAAATATACACTGATTCATAATAAAGCTACAAAGGTTATTCAGTCAAGAGCAGTGAGTGATTTTCTCTTTATCTTTTGTTGTTTGACAGACAGCAGCAGGTTTACTGTATTAGGCTGCTGTCCCTTTAAGACCTAATGCATGGATCCACTTGACACACATCCGATTTATTTCCCAAATGTTTACGTTCACTGAAGACATAACCGACTGTATTTACATGAATACTTGCCAAGACAGGCATTTCGACATAACTGTGTGTGTATTTGACCATTGGTGAGCTATAAGAGAACTTTATTGTGCTTAATAACTCTTGTTAACATCAAGCAAGTTACACGTAAGTAACAGTCGCGTGCATAGTCTATTCTCTGCTATATGCACCGACCTAAAACGTAGACTTTTCGCAACGATTTGAAGTAGCTTATTAAAATCATTCAGATATCGCATGCCGTTGCAATATGCATATATTTAGTGTGCAGATATTTCGATATTTCGTGCAGCCCTAGTTCTTAGTATTTTCATATTTTGCATTACCATGGTATATTGTGAGAACAAAATGAGGTTTTATAAATATGATTTATAGAAATTTCATTTAGATGTGAAATCATCTATCTATTTATCTATCCATCTATCTATCTATCTATCTATCAGTTGTTATTTTAAGTAAATGTCTTGACTGAATTTAAAATGTCAGGTTTTCATGATTGTAACTATGTATAGTGACTACAGTAAGCAGTTACAGTATTTAAATTGTTCCCTTTATTTACATGGTTTTAAAGTATGTTACAATTCCTAATTACGCAATAGTATGTGTCATTTCGTGTTTTTTTTATTATAAATATACATGTCTAAAAGAGCAAAGTGCTTGTACTACAAGTAAGAACACTCACAAGACTTTGAAATGCCACACACAGACCTCAATAGTTGGTACATGAAACACGAGGCATCAATAAAGAATTTCTGATAAATTTTAGTAGAGGAATAAATGCATAATGACATCACATGACAACAAAATCAAAAGAAACAGTGTAACTAAAACTGGCAAACAGTCAAACAGTGCAACCTTATTACAGTTTTTCTCAATTGCTTTGGCAAATTATTTGAAACAGTCTTAACATTCTCTAAACTGTAAGCTCAATTGTTTGCTTGAACATCAGAATGCATGTCTGCAAAATGTAGTTACTCACCCAAAACATTTCATTCATACTTCAAAACCTAGTTATTGTGTCAGTAAATTGGCCAACCAAATATAAAAAGTGTTTTTGTCATTGTATGAGCCACACTGGTCAAAATGTTTAGGTGTTTTTTCACCATGGAAATATTTGTTATATACAAATTTCATGTGTTTTCTACAATATTCAAGAATGTCAGTCTTGTCTAGCCGAATGCTCTTGTGTATCACTGAGTTTTTTATACAGATTTCAGCAGTAGGTAAAAATTTACTGGGAAAAGTCAATACTGTAGTACACAAAAAGAAAATGGACATTGGGTCACACTTTATATTAGTTGTCTGTCCTTAACTTCTATGTACTTACATCAAAAAAATAAGTACAGTGTACTTATTGTGTTCATATTGTATTATTAAAAAAAAAAAAACGCTTGTGCTGCTATTGAGGTGGGATACGGGTAAGGTTGGGACAGATTTAGTGGTATTGGTAGGTTTATGGTATGGGTAGGTAATTCTATAATTAATTACAGCTGTAATTACATGTAGGTATTTTATAAATGTAAGTACAATATAAAACACGTATGTACACAATAAGTGCACTGTATCAAATGATTCATTTAAATGTTAATAGTAGTTGAAGACACCTAAAGTGGGACCAACATTTTTATTTATAAAGTACATTTATTTTTGTAGAAATGTTACATGTAAACTAAAAATTCACAGTTGCTTGTTCATTTTTACATATTCTATTATTTCTTCCCCTAACACCACACATTCTTACATTTCCACGACAGGCAACTGTGAATTTTCAGTTTACATGTAACACATTTCTACATTTCTTCTGCTGTTGCTGTTTAGGGGTTGTGACGTTCCTTCATGTTCAAAAATGGCAGTGATCGTACTGGGAAAACTCCATATATCCTACTATATGCTTCCAAACTCAATTGGTTGATTGTTAAGCTTGTGATTCCATTTCAATGGCAAGCCATTTGCCAGTTTATCAAACATTACAAACATTTCATGTGATGGGTATTTATGGAATATACATGCATGTCATTTTGCATGTGGTTTTGATCATTTCACTGAGAATCAACTCATCAGTTTTGTGCAAACTGTAGACAATTGAACTTACTCTTTTGCACACGTGCCAAAACACATGCAATTTGCTTAAATCGATAAGAAATTCAAATCTGATGTGAACAAGAAATGAGCTGTTCAGAGATCTGAACTTATTGTTTTGAGAGAAAAAAAATCTCATTTGAGAATTGAGCCAAAGCGATTGAGTAATTAATAACTGTAATTATTCATGCCCTGGTGCATGCTGGGAAGAAGGTGACCCATTCATACTGAAGCACAAAACCATTCATAATGCAACACCTGCTATGCTTGTTGTTTCGACATAATAAATAAGAGAATATAGTAATAGATAAACTTGTATTCCTGAAAGTTGTAAATTGGTTGAACTTATGAATAAATAAAAAACTTAAAAATAAATAAATAAAAGCTTAAATAATTAAGCATTTTCAACATTACTTCCTTAAAAAATAAACATTTCACAGTGTATTTCAGTTCTAATTAAATGAAGTTACATCAACTTTAAAGTCACCTTATAATCAATATTATAAAACTTGTTTTAATTACATATGATTTATCCACTCACATTTTTTTTTTAAAAATCATGTGCCCTCCATAATGTTTAATCAAAATAACTCTCCCTCTTGCAGCGTCATCTCTTCTCTTCTCTGATGATGCATTTACTGCTGTGGGGGCGGGACAACCTGTCACTCACATGACATCACAGCAATAGCAAATCAAAACAATCCAATCAATTCCCAATGGACAAAATCAAGTCCCGACTCCCGCCCTATTTTTTCTTGATCAGGAAGTAGTTTCTCTCAGATATACGTCACTATATAGGGACTATAAAGACTATCGCAACTTCCGTTTCATGCCGAATTTAAGTCCCTAAAACCAACTGATAATATCCTTTACAACTAGTATGCAGTTCCAGAACCTAAATGGCTCAAGTGTGTGTCTTGCTGAGCGATAACTGGGAGGTGGATGATCCTGCCGGATCTACTGTATGAAACTTGAGCTCTGAAATCAGCCCACATTGGAAGTTAATGAGCATTTTCTTTCTGGAGAAAAACTCTTTTTGTGTCTGTAAACTGAAAACCATGAAAATTCTGAAAGTATTTTAAGGTGCTGCTGTTTTTTTTCTCTCATAATTAAAAATACACAGTGTTTGGCCATCTGTGCATGCATAAAAATGCCTGTGAGTACACTAATTTACTGCGCCGGGTGTTTTATGATCTAACTTCTTTAATGGGCTGTGTATATGTCTATGTCAAACAACAGGCTGCTCATCCTACAATCAATTTTAACAGTAGAGAACTATCTCCTGTGCCCTCTTTTTTTTTTTTTTTTTAACCTTTGTAACTAATACAACATAATGAGGCCTGCCAATAATATCTACTGGTGACATTATGCACTGTCTGAGAACCAATAGCAGTGCAGAGATCGGAGCTATATGAGGTCATCAGCTGCCTTTCATGATTAGGGGAGGTTACGACCTTATATTGCTATCATAAATAACACCATGACAACCACAATATAAATTCTGTATATGAGTAATTAAATAGTATTGTTGATTACTTATAAGAATGTGCCTATAAGGGGGGCCTAATTTAATTTAATTAGATTTCATTGAGTGGTGATGTATTGTATATTTCATATATATATATATATATATATATATATATATACGCTGACAAAAACAAAAAGCTGTTATTTTTATGAAATAAAGAAGCCAGCTAATTTTTTGTAAATTATTTTCTCACACTCTGAAAGAAAATGGATGTCGCATTTAACTGGAAAACACACTGACACTTGAAGGATATTTTGCTAAAATTATAATTAATAGCTCTTTCCAAGTGAATTTTTATAGGTAATAAAAAAGTAACCTTTTATTTAAAAGCTTTGATCCAAATGCTTTTAGTGATTTAAAAAAAAAAAAAAATCTAATTAAGACAGAAAGGAAATTACACATAAAATCTCTTAAATGTCTCGGCAGAAGACTCAGATTGAGAAATTCATTGAAGTTTGCTTTTCTATTTTTAAATGTCAATGCTTGACAAAGTTAAACATTAATGAATCATTCATTTTTAAATCAATTATAAAATCTTTTTTATTATATTCACCCTCTATACCGGGTTTAAAACTAAGTGGATCTGAAAGAGACACAGTCACCCTTTATGCTCTTCAGTACGCTTATGGCTTATGACAGGCGTTATTAAAATACTGACACCTCAAATTACCCTTCATGACACAGTCCAGTACACATGTGCACATACAGTTCAGCACTCAAAAATTAAGTGCCTTGCTTTGAAGCATACGAGCCATGCCTTGCAACTTCTTACGCCTTTAAAATGGTTATGCTGTAAGATCTATGATCTAAGTAATACCATAGACATTTTGTATCTTTAGTCTGTTGAGAACAGAGCTGGAGACCATAATTTGCATGCATGAATTTTAACCTTATGCACCAGTTTCCCTTTATGAATAAACAGAATTTCTGATGAACCATAGACCAGCGAATGTTTTGACACCACTGTAATATATATATATATTAATACAGAATTAATACAGGGCCACAGCATTTTATTTCTGTTCTAATTACATGGCTAACAGTTTTTAAACTAAAGGGATAAATGTATGTCTATTAGCAGTTATGAGTTAATCTTTATGTTCACTTTTTGTATCAGCTCTGTTTTTGTGTATAAACACATTTGTGTGTGTGTGTGCGTGTGTGTGTGTATGCATGCAGATGTGCGTGTGCATGCATGTGCAGATATGTGTATGTATAAGAGAGCAAGACAAATTGAGAAAGATGGAAAAATCTAAAACGAATGAAAGTCTGTGTATATGAAACAATCACAGACAGAGTGTGTTCATAAATGTGTGTGTGTGTGTGTGTGTGTGTGTGTGTGTGTGTGTGTGTGTGTGTGTGTGTGTGCGCTTCTACGGGCCAGCAGTGGTGGAAGCTAAGGCTAATTTAACATCACCTTGCTTCAGTCCATCCATTCATGTTTGTATCATTATCATCCGTAATCAGGAGGCTTTAGGAAAAGATTTTGGGTTTTATGCTAAAGGACAGACAATGATTAAAGGTTGCAAAAACACTATAATGTATTTAGAGCAGCATACACAATTGTTTATCATCCAGTCTTGAGACATCTGAGAAGATTTCTGCAGTCCGGGTGTTGCTTCAGCACCATGGACAGCGCCGTTTTATTGTAAATCTATTTTCATCGTAGTCAAGCAAAGAAAAAAGCCTTTTGCGCATGCGCGATTAATTAATACGAATTTGATCATTCATTAAAAAAAATAATCAACGTTAATAATAAAAAAAGATTGAGTAAATATGTGTACAATACAATATTTTATTAGGCGGAACATTATATAGGGACTTTTCTTTTTCCACAACTTACATCTGTGAGCATTGTCACTGAACACTAAATCAATCAAAGCTACTTATTATCCGGAATGTAGAACACACCATAATGTAAATATGTATTTTATAAATTAGATAGATGTCTAGCAAAAAGTTTTAAGACGTCTCCATTGGCTGATATATATATATATATATATTTTTTTTTTTCTCATTAATAATCACTGTATAGCAGGTGGCCTACATTTGGCATATTTTCAGTATGTTCAGCATCCAAACGACACATCATTGACAGCACAAAACAGGAATCTTCCATTCGTGCAAAAATGCTTTGGGGCCATAAAGCACTTCCGCAGCTCCACACCACACACCTCACTGGACTGAAGCCGAATCATTAAGGCTATACAAACACAAAATAAAGCACTGATAAATACACCTAGTTCGGGATTTGAAGTTCGTCTTCGTCTTAAATATCTTCTCATTCATATAGTGGTCCAGGTAATTGTCAGTTGCGAATTGTTTCCCATCGATAAAATCCAAGAACAATCGCGACTGAAAATTCGCTGCGGCCAAAAAAGGCGGGAACTCCCATATGCAGTTTTGCCTTGTTTCAGTTTTGTTCAAAGAACTGATACTCATTTTTCCTCGTTCTCCTGAAAATATCACTCGCAGAAACACGTTTGCGAGTCAGTTATAGAGGAAATACTAAAAATCCAGAGAACGTGGAGTATTTCCATCCGCCCATTAGATTCCCTCGTTCCAACTTGAGATAGACTCGATCCTCGCGCTCGACCATCAGTAGAACTCCGTTACTCGCCGCCTCCCGCGTGACATCCTGATCCCCAGCAAAAGCAGATATGACCGGGTACTCATTCTGCATCAGGTTAACCTGAATAACAGAACACAGCGCACTTTAGTCCTTTGAAAGCAGAGAATCGGCTTTCCACGAGGGTTCATGAATAACGCACATTATGAGAGGTTACTGCAATAGTAATTTGTGCAAATGAATATGCCGCTCTGCTCACCTGTATGGTTTGTCTGTTGTAGACCTTGACCACATGAAAGCTGAAACTGTATATTCCTCTGCGTGGCGCGGTAAACACACTCGCTTTTAGGTCGAAGTGATTGCCAATGTTTACTAAGACCTGAAACAAAAGCAACATGACGCGTTACAAATCCACTAGCAAATGGAAATGTGTTAATCTCCATCACATTTACTGTAGGCTACTTTTAGCGCTGCAATTTTACACGGACACATGCGGATCTTCCGAGAGCAGTGTGGCAAGCTGCGTTAACATTTATTCGTTAAAACCAACTAGTCATTTAAAAAAAAAAAAAAAAATCACAATTCAATAATGACTTGTATCTTTTTCAGTTTCGTTAGTAGGCTAACTTTTTTTTTTTTTTTTTAATAGATATTCCAATGGTGAGAAATAACATTTCATTATTTCTGGCAACATCCATTGAATTCTATGGTGATCTGTGGTCCAGATACCAATTAATTTTCAACTATGTATTACAATTGTTGCTGGTCTATATTTCAGTTTTATTTGGTAGGTTACTATTACTTATTATTTGGTTATTTGTAAGTAGTCAGCTACTAGTATCAGTTCCAGTTGTACCAGTTTTTTTATTTATTAGATAGCATTTATTTATAAGACACTAGTATCTATCATAATGGTTACAAATACATTTCTTATCTCACTACATTTGTTTACATGTTTAAACGGCTTGCCATAAGCGCATTCCAAACCTACCAACACGTCGGGTCAGTTGTAATTACTACAGGTCTATTTTAATAACCGCGGGTAAGTTATTGTTAATCTAAACACAGTTCGCTTGTTGTAAACCTTTGGGGTTAATTTTAACATTTTTGACAGTATGGCCGTTTTTTTTTTTTTTTATTATTTGTTGAAAGGTTGGCGACTATTAGCCATTGTACACATTATGTCTGAGCAACATTGCATACATTTAACTAAATAATATTTACACAGGGGGAAAAGAGAGATTTACAAAGGAGATTTACGCAAATGAATTGGTTAAAAATGTATATTCGTCCAATATAATAGAAACATGTAACTTCGTGAAGTTTCTGGCTGAAATTCCCGAGCACATCCCTACAGTTCCTGTGATTACAAAGTCACCAACGGGACACCTGACCTGGTCAAAATAGATGGTCGTGGATGTGTTGCTCATCTCCGAAGGTTCGTGGTTTGTCCCTCTGACGGCCGAAAAAGCCACTTTGGCGCTTCCGGAGCGCACAGATATCCCAAGCGAAGAGGTGACTCCTCCGTCAGAAGAGGGGCTGGAGTCGCACACCACCAGACACTTTCCCTCCAGAACGATGGGCTCCGTGTCATTCTGGCCAAGACAGAGCCCTATGCCACATCCCAGGAGAAAGGCGAGAGCCAGCATGGCAAAGGGTCCGGGACAGGCTGCTGGCACCATGATCGGAACAAGAATCCTGTGCAAACTGATCTAACCAGCAGCCCCTTGGAGGTTTGATGTGGCTCTATCACCTGGTTTAGACTAACCTCTCTCTCTCTTTCTCTCTCACTTACTCTCTCTCTGTAACTCACCGTCACACACACTCCTTTTCGTCTCGTCTATGCGCATCAGTTTGAGGTGCTCAAGAGTATTTGCACAATGTTTCCTGAATGATAAAAAAACGAAATATCAGAACAAACATATTTTTCAAAGCAATAATAGTACACGAATAATAATTTCTCAGTAAATAGCTATACAGCATATAGGCTATCAATATCAGGCTTGACGATATTAAATTGCGCAACGATACGCAACATCTAATCTCGACTAAAAATACAAAGTCAAACAGCGTTTAGCTCACTTAACACATATTAACACAATTTCAAAAAGTTTTTCAGTTATATTTTTTTCCCTGTAGTATATATCAGTTCTATAATCATCACATACCTTTCCGATGAAATAAATAAATCAATAAAAACAACACCACCATGCAATTTAATATCTATTTCTATATGGTTTCTTTAGCCTCCTTTCTACTTCATTCTGTCATTATGTTACCTGTTAAATCCATAGTTGGGTGTAATCTGTGTGCCTGCTCCTTCAGCTGTCTTGAGAAGGAGTGAAGCGCGCACCCAATAAGAGTGGAGAAAAGCAATTGCTCCTTCATCCTTTTTAGAGGGCGCTTCACGCCCATCCCTTCTTTTCAAGTACAGTAATAATTCTGGAGCGGACGTTTCAGAACATAAAACTCAGGCATGACCAGATGATTGCATTTAAGTGTTTGTTTGCGATATATATCACTGTCAGATTTTTTGGGTGACATCTGTATTATTTTCCATAGCAATACAAATAGCAAATATACAGTTTTGCATACGGGATTAGTAGACCTGTTTTGAATTTGAAGGTAATATTATATAGCTTAATATCAGGAAATAAATTGACATGCATGGTAGAAATATCAGCATCCAGGTGGAATGCCTTGAAAGTCAGACAAAAATCTTGTGCTCCACCCTGTGGAGAAGAAGTGATATGATCCTCAGCCTGACATCAACCCTATTGCCTCATTCAGAGTCGGATCATCTCTATGTTTGTGGGGTTTAAAATTGTAAATAAACTAGGGCTGTCAAACGATTAATCGCGATTAATCACATCCAAAAAAGTTTGTGTTTGCATAATATATGTGTGTACTGTGTATAATTATTATGTATATTTGAATACACATACATACATGTATATATACATTTTTTTGCATGTATATACTGTATATATATTTATATAATTTATATTATATATAAATATAAATATTTTATATATAAACAGCAATTTTTTCTTAAATATATACATGCACGTGTGTGTATTTATATATACATAATAATTATACACAGTAGTACACACACATATGTTATATAAACACAAACTTTTATTTTGGATGCGATTAATCGCAATTAATCATTTGACAAAAAATATCTAAGTTGTAGGTTGTTTTAAAGTTCTAAAAAGGGGGTTGTAGCAGCAATGCCATAAGAACCATTTTTGGTTCCCCAAAGAACCATTAAAAAAATGTTAAACATTCTAAAGAACCTTTTGTGGAATGGAAAGGTTCTATGGATGTTAAAGGTTCTTTATGGAACCATAGATGCCAATAAAGAACCTTTATTTTAATTTTAATTTAATTTAATTTTTTAAGTGTATAGGGCAACTTTTTGTATTAAAAGTAGTGCTGTCAAAAGATTAATTGCGATTAATTGCATCCAAAATAAAAGTTTGTGTTTACATAATACATGAGTGTGTACTGTGTATAATTATTATGTATATACAAATACACACACATGCATGTATATATTTAATAATTTTAAATATATATATATATATATATATATATATATTTAAAGTTATTGAAGAAGTGCAAACGCACAGGTTGTAGCTTTGATACCACTTTGATTTTACTTGGAAATTTAAGGCAACAATTTATAAATATTTTAAAGGGGCTGTCAGACAATTAATCGTGATTAATCGCATCCAAAATAAAAGTTTGTGTTTACATAATATATGTGTGTGTATACTGTGTAATTATTATGTATATTTGAATACACACACGTACATGTATATATTTAAGAAATATTTGCATGTATTTACTGTATATATATTTATATAATTTATATATATATATATATACACTCACCTAAAGGATTATTAGGAACACCTGTTCAATTTCTCATTAATGCAATTATCTAATCAACCAATCACATGGCAGTTGCTTCAATGCATTTAGGGGTGTGGTCCTGGTCAAGACAATCTCCTGAACTCCAAACTGAATGTCAGAATGGGAAAGAAAGGTGATTTAAGCAATTTTGAGCGTGGCATGGTTGTTTGTGCCAGACGGGCCGGTCTGAGTATTTTACAATCTGCTCAGTTACTGGGATTTTCACGCACAACCATTTCTAGAGTTTACAAAGAATGGTGTGAAAAGGGAAAAACATCCAGTATGCGGCAGTCCTGTGGGCGAAAATGCCTTGTTGATGCTAGAGGTCAGAGGAGAATGGGCCGACTGATTCAAGCTGATAGAAGAGCAACTTTGACTGAAATAACCACTCGTTACAACCGAGGTATGCAGCAAAGCATTTGTGAAGCCACAACACGCACAACCTTGAGGCGGATGGGCTACAACAGCAGAAGACCCCACCGGGTACCACTCATCTCCACTACAAATAGGAAAAAGAGGCTACAATTTGCACAAGCTCACCAAAATTGGACAGTTGAAGACTGGAAAAATGTTGCCTGGTCTGATGAGTCTCGATTTCTGTTGAGACATTCAGATGGTAGAGTCAGAATTTGGCGTAAACAGAATGAGAACATGGATCCATCATGCCTTGTTACCACTGTGCAGGCTGGTGGTGGTGGTGTAATGGTGTGGGGGATGTTTTCTTGGCACACTTTAGGCCCCTTAGTGCCAATTGGGCATCGTTTAAATGCCACGGCCTACCTGAGCATTGTTTCTGACCATGTCCATCCCTTTATGACCACCATGTACCCATCCTCTGATGGCTACTTCCAGCAGGATAATGCACCATGTCACAAAGCTCGAATCATTTCAAATTGGTTTCTTGAACATGACAATGAGTTCACTGTACTAAAATGGCCCCCACAGTCACCAGATCTCAACCCAATAGAGCATCTTTGGGATGTGGTGGAACGGGAGCTTCGTGCCCTGGATGTGCATCCCACAAATCTCCATCAACTGCAAGATGCTATCCTATCAATATGGGCCAACATTTCTAAAGAATGCTTTCAGCACCTTGTTGAATCAATGCCACGTAGAATTAAGGCAGTTCTGAAGGCGAAAGGGGGTCAAACACATTATTAGTACGGTGTTCCTAATAATCCTTTAGGTGAGTGTATATATATATTTCCCGAGAGTACTCTCGTATTGCGTAAGTTAGCTTACGCTATGGGAAAAACTCCTTTTCTCGAGAATATGAAGCCAAAAATTATCCTTATAATTTTATATATGTAAAACGCAGTGCAGCTGCACAGCAGACCTAAGCAGAGCGTACTAGCGTGCTGATTGGCTGTGCTGCGGCAACTGTACGAACCTATGGCCAGGCGGCTGAGGCGTGCGAACCAATCAGGTCGCTTCGCGCCCAAAGCACATCAACTACTGCCTAAATTTGCATGGCTAAGCTATAAAAGCCCATACTATGCCATAGGATTCAGATTTAATCTCCTTCAGCGAACTCACCCTTCGCTGACCTCCGGATTGTTAAGTCACCGCCGTCGACAAGCCTTCAGCGGAACTAGCTCCTGCCCTGCAGCTCTGAGGACGCCGGATTCCTTCTTCTGGACTCCGCCTTCAGCCCTTGCTATTCCAGCTGCGCCATCCGGCGTGTTCGATATCCTTTTATATCCTTACAAACTGTGTGTGTTCGCCATTGCAACACACACACTCACAAAAGAGCTGAGGCGTTGTTTCAAATGCCTCACTTATCCTGTCAGAGGCCCTCTCTTTGGCGGGGATCGTCACATTCCTTGCACCGCGTGCTTAGGCCGTGACCACGCCGAAGCTGCACTCTCTAAGGGCGGCTGCCCGGAGTGCGACGATATGACGCTGTCGACCCTGCGGGCTCGACTCATCAGCTTCAATGAGAACACCGTTCCCTCCGCTCTCCCTCCGCTCTCCCTCTTCTCTCACTCGGGCCGCGCAGAAAGCGGACAGAGAATGCCAGAGCAGACGAGCGAGCCCATGCCAGAGCTCTCCCCGCGTGTCTCACTCTCAGAATCCTCTTCACCGGTCTTATTCATTGACCAGGGCCGTCGAGTCCTCGGACTCAATTGGTCTCATCCCGAGGAACCCACGCGAAGCAGGCTGGACGAGTGGTTTCTGCAAGGCCGCCATCAGACCCCTCTGGTAACGAATAACACCGCCCAGTGCCATTTTCAGCTCATCTCAAATCCTCGGCTTCTTCAGCGCGCTCATCACTCGACGGCGCGAAGAGAAAAGGTTATGAGATTCCTTCCCCCTCTTGAGGAAGCGGTCGGCGCACATCTTTGCCATCTTTGCGCCATTTTCACTCTTTACGCTTCTCCCAGTCCCCTCTACTCTGGCGGCTGGAGAGGTCAACATTGCAGTAAATGAGCCGTGCTATTGTGCTTAGATCAGGGGATCGCTTCAGTCGATTTAACCTGAATCCTATGGCATAGTATGGGCTTTTATAGCTTAGCCATGCAAATTTAGGCGGTAGTTGACGTGCTTTGGGCGCGAAGCGACCCGATTGGTTCGCATGCCTCAGCCGCCTCGCCATAGGATCGTGCAGTTACCGCAGCACAGCCAATCAGCGCGCTAATACGCTCTGCTTGGGTCTGCTGTGCAGCTGCATTGCGTTTTACATATATAAAATTATAAGGATAATTTTTGGCTTCATATTCTCGAGAAAAGGAGTTTTTCCCATAGCGTAATCTAACTTATGCAATACTCGTTCCCTTCTCTCAGGGAACCGAGGTTACGTTAGTAACTGAGACGTTTTCATTACTGATGAAGACAATTGAAAACTGAAACTCCTAAAATCAAACAAAAAATGTTATTGAACAGATAAATGATTGGAAACAAAGCTGTTAAAACGTGGTTTCATGCATATGCCTAATCGCCATTCTATATAGCCTCATTATGAAAAACAACAAAAAAACAAACAAAAAAAAACTTGTAATTAGCTCTCAGTTCTGTGGTTTCTTTCTTTTAAAAAGCTTTTCAGCGAAGTTCTGGAGTTGCTGTAGTGTATAAAGTGTAATGTTGGGTTTGACAGGTCTACTCAGAATGTTATATCCACTGAACCAATTCTTAACCTCCCTAATTAATACTTTCCCTCACTCTTCAAAGTTGCTAATTGGGAATGTTATGTAAGACGATCATGGCATGGCATTCTAAAGAATGAAATGGGTATACTGCTTTAATTCATAATAGAATACCTCAACATCTTTATATCTGAAGTATAATAGGCACTTCACAATAGTTTTCTTGTCTTTTAGGATACTTGGGAGACTTATAATAATCAATGTGATCCCAACCATATTTTATCAACAATTCTGGCATATAAATAGCCAGAACAATAGTTTTAAAATACAATCCAAGTAAACTTCACTTGCAACGCCATCTTAGTGCTGGTGAACTACCGAGAGATCCTGTATGTTCACAGATAGTCAACATAATCCTTCCTCCAACATCAGACTCTCCGTGCACCTTTATTGACAAGCATCACACTGTGGGTGGAGAGTGACAGGCTCTGTGGAGGTTGACGTTGAGTATCCGAGAGCAGTGGCTGACCTAGGGCCTGCAGAAGGGCGAGTAAAAGAAAGAAAACATCAAATGTCAAGATGGATGGGCACTGGACCTGTATCACGGGGCCCAGAGCTGTTCATGCCCACAGAGAAGAGCTCTCCCCAACCACATGAAACGGTGAATTATTGTGAATGTTATATGACTATTTAATCTGACAGGCAGTAGACCACCATCACTCTTGAGATCGACTAGACCGCCATATACAAACATTCCCTTAGCTAGTTCCTGCTTTATTAAAATGTCAAGAGATACAGTGGGGAGAACAAGTATTTGATACACTGCCGATTTTGCAGGTTTGCCCACTTACAAAGCATGTAGAAGTCTGTAATTATTATCATAGGTACACTTTAACTGTGAGTGACGGAATCTAAAACAAAAATCCAGAAAATCACATTGTATGATTTAAGTAATTAATTTGCATTTTATTGCATGACATAAGTATTTGATACATCAGAAAAACAGAACTTAATATTTGGTACAGAAACATTTGTTTGCAATTACAGAGATCATACGTTTCCTGTAGTTCTTGACCAGGTTTGCACACACTGCAGCAGGGATTTTGGCCTACTCCTCCATACAGACCTTCTCCAGATCCTTCAGGTTTCGGGGCTGTCGCTGGGCAATACGGACTTTCAGCTCCCTCCAAAGATTTTCTATTGGGTTCAGGTCTGGAGACTGGCTAGGCCACTCCAGGACCTTGAGATGCTTCTTACGGAGCCACTCCTTAGTTGCCCTGGCTGTGTGTTTCGGGTCGTTGTCATGCTGGAAGACCCAGCCATGACCCATCTTCAATGCTCTTACTGAGGGAAGGAGGTTGTTGGCCAAGATCTCGCGATACATGGCCCCATCCATCCTCCCCTCAATACGGTTCAGTCGTCCTGTCCCCTTTTCAGAAAAGCATCCCCAAAGAATGATGTTTCCACCTCCATGCTTCACGGTTGGGATGGTGTTCTTGGGGTTGTACTCATCCTTCTTCTTCCTCCAAACACGGCGAGTGGAGTTTAGACCAAAAAGCACCATTTTTGTCTCATCAGACCACATGACCTTCTCCCATTCCTCCTCTGGATCATCCAGATGATCACTGGCAAACTTCAGACGGGCCTGGACATGCACTGGCTTGAGCAGGGGGACCTTGCGTGCGCTGCAGGATTTTAATCCATGACGGCGTAGTGTGTTACTAATGGTTTTCTTTGAGACTGTGGTCCCAGCTCTCTTCAGGTCATTGACCAGGTCCTGCTGTGTAGTTCTGGGCTGATCCCTCACCTTCCTCATGATCATTGATGCCCCACGAGGTGAGATCTTGCATGGTGCCCCAGACCGAGGGAGATTGACCATCATCTTGAACTTCTTCCATTTTCTAATAATTGCGCCAACAGTTGTTGCCTTCTCACCAAGCTGCTTGCCTATTGTCCTGTAGCCCATCCCAGCCTTGTGCAGGTCTACATTTTTATATCCTTGATCTCCTTACACAGCTCTCTGGTCTTGGCCATTGTGGGGAGGTTGGAGTCTGTTTGATTGAGTGTGTGGACAGGTGTCTTTTATACAGGTAACGAGTTCAAACAGGTGCAGTTAATACAGGTAATGAGTGGAGAACAGGAGGGCTTCTTAAAGAAAAACTAACAGGTCTTTGAGAGCCGGAATTCTTACTGGTTGGTAGGTGATCAAATACTTATGTCATGCAATAAAATGCAAATTAATTATTTAAAAATCATACAATGTGATTTTCTGGATTTTTGTTTTAGATTCCGTCTCTCACAGTTGAAGTGTACCTATGATAAAAAATTACAGACCTCTACATGCTTTGTAAGTGGGCAAACCTGCAAAATCGGCAGTGTATCAAATACTTGTTCTCCCCACTGTATATATTTTACAACCATTAACTAATAAGAAAAAGTATGTGTTCTTGATCTATCTATCTATCTATCTATCCATCTATCCATCTATCCACTTATACATATTAAACAAGATTTTATTTATTTATTTGTTTAAAGCTCAACCTGTATATTTCACATCCATTAATTAATAGAAATTTGATTTTGTAAATTCTGATGTATAGATTAAGCCAAGGGTTTTTACAAACTTTTCAATGTCAAGAACATATGATGATTTTATACCACCTTCCTAACATATAAAGTAGGGATGCACCGATATGAACATTTTGGCCGTTATCGATAACCGATAATTCTTTATATTTGAAAGTTGATAACCGATATATTGGCCGATAAATATAAATTTTATATAATTTTTGAGAGCCTGATTACAAAAACAAAAGTCTCACCATTAAAAGACATGTCCCAAACACACAATTATGTTTTAATTATAATTTTATGTTGCCTATATGTTGCCTGTATTTTTCTTTTTTGAAGTAATTTCAATCACATTTCAAGCAACTCAAAACCATCATGGAGAACAGTGCGCATCTAAAGTGTCTCAGCTGAAGGAAATAATCTATTATTTATCAGCTTTAATATATCGGCCAAATTTTCTTATCAGGCTGATAACGATAACTTTAAAAATGAACATATATCGGCTGATACCGATATGGTGGCGATATATCGTGCAGCCCTAATATAAAGGCAGCTGTAAACATCCAAAGCAGCTTTATGAATTAGCAAAAGCTCCCTAAAAGGCACAAAACAAATAAAACTATATTATAAAAGTCCTATTTTTGTGTTGCAAGGAATGAGAAAATGAACATTTAGAAATTAATTTAAAAAAATCCACAAAATATATATTTTTTACTGTTAAAACCACATGCAGCATTTTTTAAACTCTCAATTTGTTTCCGTATCATAAGCACCTTCACCCGTGTCTCAGATGTTCACGGGTCCTCTGGGGTCCGTTCTTCCTACATCGCTTAATACATCTAATATGATTTGACAGATCCCAGATCTTCTAATCGTGATAACTGATCTCTGGCTAATTTGGTTCTTAAAGCGAATTTGCGGATTGGATTAAAATATCCGGATTAAATTGTCTGAGATTACTGCGCGTTCCTGTGTCAAAGTTTTTTTTTTTTTTTTTTTACCATTTCGTTATTTTGGCTTGGGAATTTCGTTTGTTGGAAATATGAACTGAATTTAGAAATGCTTTTGAAATTAAAAACTTTGCGTTTAATAAACAAAATACATTTTTGAAATGAAGACAGCGTTTGGAGTGGAGTGCATGCAAAATAATCCGTTCCCTGAATCCACGGCCTTTGTTGTTATTGTGAGTGTTTCACAAATAAAAGTAGACAGTTTATAGTTTATAATTATGTCTTGCACTTATCTGTATGGCCAAAAATGACGGAGTATTGTGAGTTGTTTCCGCTGTCACAAAGGAAAAAATCCATCAGAACTCGCCGACGCCTTCGTCGGCCATGGGTTAAAGAAAACGTAGCCTATTTAGTTTCATAGTTAGGCTATGTTTAAATATTAGCCTATAATATTGTTTTTTTAATTCCATATGTTGATTATCAAAAGTGAGCAGCATGACAGAGTAAGATAGGCTACATCATAAGATGCGCATATGTCTGGAGACATGGAGTGGGGTCAGACATGATTTTGACCACTTCATTGAGTATTGTTTTGTAAGTCTTTCTTTAAAGTGAATTTCGTTTTGTATAAATTGTATTTTAATTTTGATCAATGTTTCATCAGCTAATTGCCTGTATATTTAATAAATAAGAAGCAAACCAAGAACGTCGGAATGGATTGACGTGCGTAACGAAACCACTTGCCTGTTTCCGCGGCCTTTGAGTAAGGCTGAAACTATAGCGTCTTTCTGTTTTTAATACATTTCTTGAATATATGTCTTAATTACAGTAGGCCTATAGTTATGATATTTGTGGCTGCACCGGGGTCCGTCATTACTAGGTTAAAGTTACGCCACTTAGGCTAATCATGAGCGGTCCATGGCCTCAAAAAGTTTGTGAAATTTTGATTTGGATGATGGCTATCTGTTATGAACTGTAGACAACATCAATAAATTACAACAATTTCGTGCTATGGGCACTGCCACTGATACAGGCAGCGGAAGATTACGCTGAGCTTGCTTCTGCTTTTCAAACATGGAAGTGTGACAAAGGCACATAGGCTATATAAATTCTCTAATGTGGATAAAGGCTTATTTTGTACACATAACTATACAACATACGTCCTTATTAGGAGAAAATATATGTCTTTTAACGATAAAAATATGTTTTAACGACATAAGATCTCGTCCTTACGAGAAAATAGCTGTCGTTTTTACGACATAACATTATTACTAGAAAAGATGTTGTTAAAACGACATAACATCTCGTTATTACGACATAATTCAGTGGAAAAAATAATATGTAGGCCCTATGTGGCAGCAATGTGTCACCGTACCAGGTGAACTGTAAATGCGAAAAAACTGTTTTCATTTCATTTTCGCGGACATTTCCTTTGTCGAATTGCCTGAAAAACCACCTCATGCGAGCGTAAAAACGTTTTTGCGATATACGAAACTAATTTCGGACGGACTTCTGGCAGTGTAACAGTTTAATGATCTACAGCAAAATAGAGAGAGCTTTGTTGAGAACTAAACAAATATTTAATTACTACATTAGTAATTTGACATCAGAAGTGGAAAATGTTGGTAAAAAAACGTACATTTACACACAAACTGACCAGCAAACGCAACTTTCGGACGCCATCTTTTTTTCCAGCTCAACTGTCACAGAATGGAACGCACAGGATTGTGGGATATCAAAGGCAGCGAAGGATACATATATGCTGCTTTCAAAACTCGATCAGATGAAGGTATCTCAGGAGGCAGAAAGTGAAGCTAACATTAGATTCGGACATGCCTTGATGCCTTCCTACCTTGAAACGTGTCCTCCGAAGGCAGAATTTTATAGGTTTCGGACACAACCGTTATCTGCTTCTCCTCAGTGTTGCCAACTATTTTCCAAGGAAAGTAGCTAAAGCCTGCCCAAAAAGTCGCTAAATGTCGCTAGATGACGTCATGCGTCAATTAGCATATCCGTGACGTCACCACGCCGTACTGGTGTGTTCTGCCTGCCTAATGTGTTTTCTCTCCTAATCCGTGCTCACACACTGTATTTTAAAATAATATAATACAGCCGACTGTCCAATAAATATGTTCTCATTTCCTATATCTTTTTGTCATACAATAGAACGAGTATGATATAGTGAATGACTAAATTTTTATATGTGTAAAATAATCTGAATTGAGAGAGGTCAGAAACTGGATGAACTAAATCTCTGTGATAGTGAGTAATATAATTGATAAGCACAAGAGAAGAATGGAAATCATAACGGGTCAAACTAAATTCTTTAAATATAAAACAAAGGAAGCAGATAAGTGATAAATCCGTGGCAACACTGTGTGCTCATGTGCAGCTCGCTCATTCACGTCTGTCAGCTGGTGTGTGCGTTCACCGGCATGCGCTGCTGCTCCTCTCAGCCATTCACTGAACAGGGTAGACACAGAGAGAGGTGTGACGGACAGGACAGTACTGGCGACATTTGTAAAGTAGCTGACGTTTGTCCAAAAAGTCGTTAGATTTGTCCCTAGTGCTTTTTTGAAAAAAAGTCACTAAAGGGGTCTGAAAAGTCGCTAAATATAGCGACAAAGTCGCTAAATTGGCAACACTGCTTCTCCTGCTCTGCATCAAGCCACTCCCATAATATCCGTCATCACTCAAATTAATGCATGCTCAGATTAACTGTACAGCATGTGTGTAAGACTCCAATAAAATTATAAAGTTATTATTCCATCACAAATAAATATCTCAATCAAGTGGCTGTGTCTATAGTAGCAACATTATAAAATTATTTTCAAATACATTTTTTTTAAAATTTATATTAGCCTATTATTATTTAAAATTATTATTGCCCCTGGTTCAGTATAGGAACTCTTGTAATAAAGTAGCAGTGGCTGGGACAGATTTTAAGTATCACCTCAAGATGCAATCTAATCCTGTTTACATTAAATAAACCTGCTCCCGAGCAGGTTTGATTTTACAGACCTGTTGCTATGACAGCAAGTCCAGGGGTCCGTTCTTCGTACCTCGCTTAATACATCTGAGATGATTTGACAGATCCCAGATCTTTTAATCGTGATAATTGATCTCTGGCTAATTTGGTTCTTCAAACGAATTTGCGGATTGGATTAAAATATCTGGATTAAGTTGTCTAAAATTACTGCGCGTTCCTGTGTTCACTGAAGAGGGCAGGGCAGATGCATCGATACTCAAAACCACGATCAGTAATGCAGCGATTGGCTGGCGGCAACACAGCAACGTAATGGCATCATATAATTAAAAAAGCCACCTGGCAAAAAACTTGACAAATTAAAAAAAACAACAACACGCATTTCTGGACCTTTATAAGGAAACAGCCAAATTCCCAGTTATTTATATTCACGATTTTATAGTATTTGTACACCATTTAAATTTTTATTTCAGTGTTGTAATTAGCAATTCATTTAATTTTTAATTAAATTTGAAGCAGATTTGTTACGTGACAGTATTAATTAAAGTTTCTTAAGGGTCAAGATCAAGTTATCTGCATCTCTTGCGCTGCATCAAGCCACTCCCATAATATCCGTCATCACTCAAATTAATGCAGGGCTCAGATTAACTGTACAGTATGTGTGTAAGACTCCAATAAAATTATAAAGTAATTATTCCATCACAAATAAATCACTCAATCAAGTGGCTGTGTCTATAGTATTATACACAGCTTTATAATATTATTTTCAAATACATTTTTATATTATTGTTATTATTATTATTTAAAATTATTATTGCCCGCCTGGTTCAGTATAGGAACTCTTGTAATAAAGTAGCAGCGGCTGGGACAGATTTTAAGTATCACCTCAAAATGCAATCTAATCCTGTTTACATGAAATAAACCTGCTCCCGAGCAGGTTTAAGTTTACGGACCTGTTGCTATGACAGCAAGTCCAAGATGAGCTTCTTAGAACCAAACAATCCTACATCAAGCCAAATCGTCAACAATCAAAACCAGCTAACTGAGTTAGCGACGTACGAAGAATGGACCCCCGGGTTTGAAAAGCTCTCGATTAGGCTGTTTCAAAACTACATTTCCGCTCCTGGCCTGTTGGAGGCAGTATTTATCCAGATTGTCACGTCACCTGTTAGTAGAAAAAAACATTGTAGCAACAATTCAGAAACTTTTTGTTTTTCTCCGGGATGACATGTTTTACTTCTACGCTGAACTGTTTAATGTACCCATTAAAATAAACCAGACTCTGTGAGATAAGGATGTGCCCAGTGTGTAGTGCGATTAAAGCAGTTGGCACCTGCGCGACCACGCGCTGCGCTGGTTACCTTGACAGCGAGATGCCGGAAGAGCGAGACTGAACGGATAACAAATCGAGAGGCACTTAAACACGTTTCAGAAGAGATACAAATGATGTCTTCGCAATCCGTGAAGACTCAGAAGCAAGATGCTGAGAAACACTCAACTATTAAATCAAAATCCTTGTCCAGGTTGTTTGTTACTTTTCTTGGTTATTTCGCACCATTCCATATTTTAATGCCTCTGCTAGATCGTTTCACTGTGTATGTGTTTCATTTTCTCAACAGACAAACAAAAACGGCTGTACAACACCCATCATTCCACAGAATGACATCCAAACGCACAATAAAGACTTGTAAAAACTCCTTAGAAAGGCAAGTTTTGCAAGTATGGTAACTTTTTGGTAAATTTTTTGGTAAATGTATGGTACATTTTTAGCTTGACCGTGACTCTCTTGCTCGGCTCACTAGAAATTAAAGTAGTTGTTGTTTGTTTAAAGTCTGTCTCTCATTATATCTATCTATCTATCTATCTATCTATCTATCTATCTATCTATCTATCTATCTATCTATCTGTCTGTCTGTCATTCTATCTATCATTTGTTATCTTACTTAAAATAGAATGCCACCAGAGATCATTCTCAGGATTCTCTCATACTTGGATGCTGGGTCTCTTTTCTGCATAAGTTTTGTCAGCAAACTCTTCCATGAACTGTCAAACAGCAAGTGAGTGATTTTGTTTTTCCTCCGACCATTTATTTATTTATTTTATTTTATTTATGTTGTACTTTTTGTTGTCTCTCTCAAAGCGGAAAGATCAAAATCATTTTCTTCTCATTTTGATGTCCCTGCAGTTCTATGTGGTATCAGTTTTATATCCGTGAACATACCAAAAAGAAGAAAGCCAACCAAGAAGATCATATGATACGTGATCTTGGCCTGGTAGGTGTGCAGGAGAGGCCAAAGGGATACTGGAGAAACACATTCTTTAAAGAAATTGCCGGCCTGAATGTGAATAAGTGGAGAAAAAAACTTCAACGCCTCGACCCTTATTCAGGACTGCCGCATCATACAGAGGAAATCTTAAGGTCAGAGATTGTCGCTTTTTGTTTAGTTTATGTGAGTATTCACAAATGTGTTGACTAATAAAATCTGTTATAAAGGGATGATCTTAAAATCAGTGTCTCTTAAAATCCCTTTTACATTTTATCCTTCAGATCATTGGTTTGGCATGGTGACGTAATCTGAATGTTTCTATATACAGTATATACATATATATATAAATATACACACACACACACACACACACACACACACATAAACTATGTTTAGTTGTAGTTTCTAGTTTCTCCATTTGTAGTTGTTTTGATTTCTTTCTTTTTTTCAACTGCCTTTCTGTATATCCCTACATTTAGTAATATGCAGCAAGACTTTGTAGTCAAAATAATGTCTTTGTTGTGACCTGATCTGTTGAAGATGGCATATTCCCCATCAAATATATGTCAAGGTGTGTTTTTCCCTCCTGCAGTGTCTGGGCTTATTAAAGGTGAGTGTGAGAGTCAGCGTCTTAGATTTGCTCTGTGCTCCTGGGCGATGGGATACGGAAACACGCTTGATGATCTGCAGGCCGCTGCGTGCTGTTGTCTTAACCTCTGATTAGAGCTGCCGGGCCACTCAATTTTTCGACTCAAAGAGCGTGTGGCATACAAGGGGAATGAAAATAATTGTGGTCCTCTCAGAAGGCTGGGTGAATTGTAAAAATAAATTGCTTGGCCCCTACCTCTTGCCCAGACAAATCCCCATAGGTTCCTCAGTTACAAAGACACTGGAGGATGAGATTTACTTCGGTAATAATCATCTCCACTGACTTTCAGACACAAACAACAGCTATTAATCTCTCTGGGACTGTGCTTGTATCTTGTTTTAGAGCATTAATTGATATCATATGGTGCCAGTGCCCACACATGATGCATCATATTAAGTATTTCCCCAGCCTAATGCCCTGTTTCTTTCAGAATTAATCTCATTCATTGCTTGTGTCTTGCCAAACAAATATTTCCCCACTCTTAATCAACTTAATTAGGTTAATGACAGTAATTAAAATAAATAAATAAATAAATAAATAATCAGTTTTTTTTGTTTTGTTTCCCAATTAATTGAACTATGTTTTAGTTTTCATATTTCAACATCACAGTTTTGATTCTCAAGTAAATGTATGTTGTTTTAAGGATAATCAGGATAGTTTTTACAGGAAAACTAGATACAGATTAATTATTATTATTATTATTATCATCATAATTGTTTAAGCAGCCTTCTGTTTTATGATACTTTGGCTTTTTACCTTTTACCTTTTTTAATGTATTTTTATTTTCATCCTTAAAATTAATAAATTTTACTTAAAATTGTCTTTTTTTTTTTACCTTTATATATTTAAATTTTAAATGTTAACCATTGGCAATAATTTTATTCATTAAACTGTGCTCGATTTTTGCTTTATACTGGCTTAACAAATGTAATTAATAATAAACATTTCAAAATGAGCTTATCTCAAATAGAGCTGCACAATTCTGGATAAATTGAGAATCTAATTGAGAATAAAAAAAAAAAATAGAGATCACGATTCTCCCATGATTCTAAATAGACAACAAAACAAAATAATATATAATTAGAGGTACTGAAAATATTAGTTTTTCTGAATTGCTAAAACACACTTCTCGACACCATCACCCACTTTCTTAAAACTTTGAACACAGAACCAAATCTTCAAACTACATTTCAGAGAACATCTGACTCTTCTGTCAAAATCAAACAATTGCCTCAAAACCATGTTATCTGTGCTTAAAGTCAAATAATGCTTTCAGATCATACACACAGCCAGTCAAAATATAAAAACTACAGATTCATTACAACATTCATTGAACACATTTTGCTCAAAGGTTTTTAAACAAATTTTGCAATTACGTAAGAAAGTATAGTAATCGCTACTGTAGTAAGGTAAATTGTATACTGTATGCACTGCTGGTATAGTATTGGACTGAATATTACTGAATGTCTGTATATTCAGCACTTGTGTTTTAGTGAGTGAGAATGTGTTATGTTGAGTGCATGGGATTTGCAAATGGTGTCTAACTGCCTCAACTTGATACAGTGGGGAGAACAAGTATTTGATACACTGCCGATTTTGCAGGTTTTCCTACTTACAAAGCATGTAGAGGTCTATAATTTTTATCATAGGTACTCTTCAACTGTGAGAGACGGAATCTAAAACAAAAATCCAGAAAATCACATTGTATGATTTTTAAATAATTAATTTGCATTTTATTGCATGACATAAGTATTTGATCACCTACCAACCAGTAAGAATTCCGGCTCTCACAGACCTGTTAGTTTTTCTTAAAGAAGCCCTCCTGTTCTCCACTCATTACCTGTATTAACTGCACCTGTTTGAACTCGTTACCTGTATAAAAGACACCTGTCCACACACTAAATCAAACAGACTCCAACCTCTCCACAATGGCCAAGACCAGAGAGCTGTGTAAGGACATCAGGGATAAAATTGTAGACCTGCACAAGGCTGGGGTGGGCTACAGGACAATAGGCAAGCAGCTTGGTGAGAAGGCAACAACTGTTGGCGCAATTATTAGAAAATGGAAGAAGTTCAAGATGACGGTCAATCTCCCTCGGTCTGGGGCACCATGCAAGATCTCACCTCGTGGGGCATCAATGATCATGAGGAAGGTGAGGGATCAGCCCAGAACTACACGGCAGGACCTGGTCAATGACCTGAAGAGAGCTGGGACCACAGTCTCAAAGAAAACCATTAGTAACACACTATGCCGTCATGGATTAAAATCCTGCAGTGCACGCAAGGTCCCCCTGCTCAAGCCAGCGCATGTCCAGGCCCGTCTGAAGTTTGCCAATGACCATCTGGATGATCCAGAGGAGGAATGGGAGAATGTCATGTGGTCTGATGAGACAAAAATAGAGCTTTTTGGTCTAAACTCCACTCGCCGTGTTTGGAGGAAGAAGAAGGATGAGTACAACCCCAAGAACACCATCTCAACCGTGACGCATGGAGGTGGAAACATCATTCTTTGGGGATGCTTTTCTGCAAGGGGGACAGGACGACTGCACCGTATTGAGGGGAGGATGGATGGGGCCATGTATCGTGAGATCTTGGCCAACAACCTCCTTCCCTCAGTAAGAGCATTGAAGATGGGTCGTGGCTGGGTTTTCCAGCATGACAACGACCCGAAACACACAGCCAGGGCAACTAAGGAGTGGCTCCGTAAGAAGCATCTCAAGGTTCTGGAGTGGCCTAGCCAGTCTCCAGACCTGAACCCAATAGAAAATCTTTGGAGAGAGCTGAAAGTCCGTATTGCCCAGCGACAGCCCCGAAACCTGAAGGATCTGGAGGAGGTCTGTATGGAGGAGTGGGCCAAAATCCCTGCTGCAGTGTGTGCAAACCTGGTCAAGAACTACAGGAAACGTATGATCTCTGTAATTGCAAACAAAGGTTTCTGTACCAAATATTAAGTTCTGCTTTTCTGATGTATCAAATACTTATGTCATGCAATAAAATGCAAATTAATTACTTAAAAATCATACAATGTGATTTTCTGGATTTTTGTTTTAGATTCCGTCACTCACATTTGAAGAGTACCTATGATAAAAATTACAGACTTCTACATGCTTTGTAAGTGGGCTAACCTGCAAAATCGGCAGTGTATCAAATATTTGTTCTCCCCACTATATTCGACAAATGGGCTTAGGCCTTAGAGAATTTGGTTCAGAGAATGGCGTTTAGTGTTTTAGCAATTCAGAAAAACTGTAATAGCTGCAGTGTGTTTAAAAAACGTTTAATTAATTTGAATGAATTGAATAATTTAATGACTCGCCCATAAAGGCTTCACTTGTTTCATTATGTTAATCAGCGTTTTTGAACAAAATTCTTGAATTAATGTTTTAAAGGGGACATATTATGCCCCTTTTCACAAGATGTAATATAAATCTCTGGTGTCCCCAGAATGTGTCTGTGAAGTTTCAGCTCAAAATACCCCCCAGATCATTATAGCTTGTCAAATTTGCCCTATTTGGAAGTGAGCAAAAACACGCCGTTTTTGTGAGTGTCCCTTTAAATGCAAATGAGCTGCTGCTCCCCGCCTCCTACCAGGAGAGGGCGGATCCTTTACACGAGCTTCGGATACTCCGTCAACAAAAAAACAGAGGTGAATCTCACTGAGCCTAAATGTCAGAAATAACTAGTTGTGGAGTGCAGCCTTACATGTTTGAACCGGAGTCGGACACAGATGGAGAGACTCAGGAAGAGGTTGCAACTTTTAGTCGTCTGCACCTGGAACGTTTCTGAATGGTTAGTGGATACATATGTAACGTTAGTTTTTGTGGAGTTACGTTGATTCAACTCATCGACTAGCATGTACCGTCATGTTAATCTATAAATTGTTGTATAGGTGCTCATGTGGTAACATAAAAAAAAGTCTGTCACCTGACTATTCAATGCATAATAAATGTGCTTTTATGAAGACGGTGAGCGTTTTCGGGATAAAACTAACGACATAGTTCTAGTCTCTGTGAATACACTCAGAGACTATGGTAACATTAGCCATATTAGTCGTACAGCATTCTAGAAAGCTCATCCAGAAAGGAAATTTGCAAACATTCACAAAATATGAAGTGCCATCCTTACTTGTTCTGGATATGAAGTTAGAGCACGAAGCGTCGGTTTTGACCCTTCCTTCAGAAACAACTTTTTTGCAAATCCAGCATTGTACTGACCCTGTTTGGTGAAGCAGTCATGCGTAAAATGATTTGCGCAAATATATAACATTTTACCGACATTTCCTTCAAAAATGAAATTCATCCACGTCTTCAGTGGCTTGAATGCCGGGAGTCTATGGATACTCGTATGTTCATTGGTACATCCAACAACAGAACATTAGTAATGTTTTTTGGTGCAGACATTGTAATACTCTAGCTAGCTGATACAGCGAATAAACAGAAATGGCGGACACTGTGCTTCTCACTCAGGGGTGTGTCTATGGGCAGATCATCAACAGTCCTGGGCGGAGTTTCCTTACTCTTACGTAGGAGTAGGGGGAAATATGAAACGGCGTGTTATGAGAGATTGATAATGATTGATGGGGATTATAAAAAAAGTATTAGGTGGATATTTACCATGGTTGTTTACACACACTGTGGACAAACATCTGTGTTCAAACATTTTGCATAAAATGTCCCCTTTAATGACAGATATTTTAAGTGTCACTTTTTAACAGTGCACTGCAGATCTGAATGTTCCGGTATAATTTTGTCAAAGGTTTTATTTATATATATATAGCGAATTGTAGTCATTTGGGAACAAGATTACGATCTTTTAACATTTAATCGTGACGCTCTAATCTCAAAACAATTTCTTTTATTTTCATATTTTTTAGTAAAAAAAAAGTGTATCTTCAAGGGATGTTCAAGATATTTTTAACAAGAAAACAAGACAAATATACAGATTAAACATTATTTTTTGTCATCTTAGCCCTCTCTTTTATGATACGTTTTATGTATTTTATATGAGTTTTATCTTGTATAATTCCCCACTTCTGCTACTTTGCATTGCCCTTAAATACTCTGAGAACAGAGGTGTCAGATGGGGTTTGTGTCATGTGTGTCTGGCAGGAGTCTGTGCATTACATGGGAGATCACAGTGACTGATGGGAGAGGACGGCGGAGCACCTTTGAGCAGTCTCATGCCTCTTTCAGCAGTACGGCTGTTTTTGTGTTCTGGGGCGCTGTCAGTTGGCCTCCTTTCAACCAGCTCACCTCGCTTGAGCTTCGTGGAGTGTCGCGGGTGCCCCTCGATTGCCCTGCTCCTTGCAGGTGTGGTAGATGCCAAAAATACGAAGATACACCTTTTTTTCAACCTAAGTGAGTGATGTAGTTGCTTCCATCTTGTGTCTTTCAGGCCGGGCTGGAAATCGGTTATGTCTAAAATAAAGCTTCAAGGAGAACACAGTGAGTTGTGTGTTGCAGACAAGATTGTCAAGATGCTATATGTTGGACAGGGCGTCACTTTGGGATTCTGGCAGGTATTTTCCAATTGTACATTGTGGAATAAACATATATTTTGTTCAGTGGCTGCCAATCAAATGTGTTTTTTTGTCCAGGCATATTTTTTTGCCTTATTTACAGGTTTTTTTTTGCTTCTGTTTTGATGTTTTGAAATTTTGGATGATCTCTTTATAATACTTTTAATCCGCAAGAATGCATTAATTAATTAAAAAGGATAGATTAAAAGACTTAAAGGGTACATAACACACAGTTTCTGCCAATCTCATGTTAATCTTGAGTACCTATAGAGTGGTATTGCATCCTTCATATCTCCGAAGAGTCTTTAGTTTTAGTTTTAAGATAGATACGCTGTACCGATTTTTTCCGAAAAAAGCCGAACTCGTGGAGGCGTGCAGTGGGCGGAACTAAAGAGTCACGAGCACACACACACACACACACACACACACACCTATGACACACACACGATACATCATGGCATTATCCCTGGATAACTTTCGATTCACTATACGTTCGTGTTGTTTACATTATATGCACTTACGCGGCGATTGCCAACAAAACACAGACATTTGATGCAGTTTCACTCACCGCCTGCAGTTTCACTCACCGCCTGCCGTTTCGACTCATGACCAGGAACAAACAAACACACTTGCAGAACTCCGTTGCTGCTCCGGATAAACAAACTGCATCCACTGTTTCCTTAACGCTGGGTTATTTGGGAAGCTTAACAAGGTTATCTTTCCCTCACAACCAAAAACTCTTCCTTAGTGACATTGTTGATTTCGGGGTCTAAAACAAAATGACAGCACTGCTGACGGCTTCCGTAACCCGAACAAAGCTGGTTGATGGGCACGCTCCTGCTCTCGCTCTGGTTGATGTGTGCACGCGCTCATCCGGGAGAAGTGCCCATACAAGGAATTCTGCCCTTTATGACGTCATACAGGGCCATACTTGAAAAAAAACTTTCCGAAACTGAAGGAGTGTATTTCGCACAGAAATACTTTTGGCCATGTTTAGCATGAGAATCCAACCCTTTAACAGTGTAAATAAGTCAGAATGCATGAAATAGCATTAGACTACCCCCCCCCCCCTTTTAAAATATTTCGATTTCTAATAAACGCTGTTCTTTTGAAATTTCTCATAATCAAAAAATCTTGAAAAAAACTGTTTCATGGTTTCCAAATATATGGCTGCACAGCTGTTTTCACCATTGATAATAATAAGAAATGTTTCTTAAACATCAAATCAGCATATTAGAATGATTTTTGAAGGATCATGTGACACTGAAGACTGGAGTAACGATGCTGAAAATTCAGCTTTGCCAACACAGAAATAATTAAAATTTTTATAAAATAGAAAACAGATTTTTTAAATAGTAATAATATTTCACAATATTACTGTTTTTACTGTATTTTTGATCAAACAAGTGCAGCTTTTTTGAGCATAAGAGACTTCTTTCAAAGAAATTTAAAAATGCCATTACACTGAACAAAATTATAAACGCAACACTTTTGTTTTTGCCCCCATTTTTCATGAGCTGAACTCAAAGATCTAAGACTTTTTCTATGTACACAAAAGGCCTATTTCTCTCAAATATTGTTTACAAATCTGTCTAAATCTGTGTTAGTGAGCACTTCTCCTTTGCCGAGATAATCCATCCACCTCACAGGTGTGGCATATCAAGATGCTGATTAGACAGCATGATTATTTCACAGGTGTGCCTTAGGCTGGCCACAATAAAAGGCCACTCTAAAATGTGCAGTTTTACTGTATTGGGGGGGTCCCGGGGGGTCCAAAAAAATGTCAATATCTGGTGCGACCACCATTTGCCTCACGCAGTGCAACACATCTCCTTCGCATAGAGTTGATCAGGTTGTTGATTGTGGCCTGTGGAATGTTGGTCCGCTCCTCTTCAATGGCTGTGCGAAGTTGCTGGATATTGGCAGGAACTGGAACACGCTGTCGTATACGCTGATCCAGAGCATCCCAAACATGCTCAATGGGTGACATGTCTGGTGAGTATGCTGGCCATGCAAGAGCTGGGATGTTTTCAGCTTCCAGGAATTGTGTACAGGTCCTTGCAACATGGGGCTGTGCATTATCATGCTGCAACATGAGGTGATGGTCGTGGATGAATAGCACAACAATGGGCCTAAGGATCTCGTCATGGTATCTCTGTGCATTCAAAATGCCATCAATAAAATGCACCTGTGTTCGTTGTCCATAACATACTGCCACCATGGGCCACTCGATCCACAACATTGACATCATCAAACCGCTCACCCACATGACGCCATAAACGCTGTCAGCCATCTGCCCTGTACAGTGAAAACCGGGATTCATCCGTGAAGAGAACACCTCTCCAAAGTGCCAGACACCATCAAATGTGAGCATTTGCCCACTCAAGTCGGTTACGATGACGAACTGCAGTCAGGTCGAGACCCCGATGAGGACGACGAGCATGCAGATGAGCTTCCCTGAGACGGTTTCTGACAGTTGGTGCAGAAATTCTTTGGTTATGCAAACCGATAGTTGCAGCACGATAATGCACGGCCCCATGTTGCAAGGATCTGTACACAATTCCTGGAAGCTGAAAACATCCCAGTTCTTGCATGGCCAGCATACTCACCGGACATGTCACCCATTGAGCATGTTTGGGATGCTCTGGATCAGCGTATACAACAGCGTGTTCCAGTTCCTGCCAATATCCAGCAACTTCCGGCCACAATCAACAACCTGATCAACTCTATGCGAAGGAGATGTGTTGCACTGCGTGACGCAAATGGTGGTCGCACCAGATATTGACTTTTTTTTGGACCCCCCGGGACCCCCCCCGGCCTGGACCCCCCAGACCCCCGCAATACAGTAAAACTGCACATTTTAGAGTGGCCTTTTATTGTGGCCAGCCTAAGGCACACCTGTGCAATAATCATGCTGTCTAATCAGCATCTTGATATGCCACACCTGTGAGGTGGATGGATTATCTCGGCAAAGGAGAAGTGCTCACTAACACAGATTTAGACAGATTTGTGAACAATATTTGAGAGAAATAGTCCTTTTGTGTACATAGAAAAAGTCTTAGATCTTTGAGTTCAGTTCATGAAAAATGGGGGCAAAAACAAAAGTGTTGCGTTTATAATTTTGTTCAGTGTATTATTATTAGTAGTAATAGTAGTATTAATAATAATATTTCATTGATAATGCAACAACTCTGCGCTTCTTATACAGGACCAATGTGGAATTGCATTTGTCATAGTGAACTTGCACTATCACAGACTTGTGGAAAGAAGTCTTCATGCGTCCATCAGGTATTCCTTTATTTCCTCATTTGCAAAACCTTTTATTCAGGTTTTTTTCTTTCTTCTTCTGTGTTTACAAAAGACTATTTGCATTGTCCCCTTTTAATGTCATTGCTAAACCAAATGCTTAAATTCTTCACAAAATGTGGTGTGTATTTGAATTTGATGAATCCCTGTGGTCAATTTTTCTTTTCTCTCTCTTTTTTTAATCATAGATGTGTCTGTGTAAGTCAGAACCTAAATGTCAGTCATGTATCACCGTCAGTATAGTTTGGTGGTGTAATAACTCCATCTTCTGGTGAATTTGGGCACTGTGTACAGCCCTGACTCATCAGTTCTTATACTGTCTCTATTACTTTCATACTGTCACTACAGTCCTACAGTGCAAAAGGTAAATTGACACACACGTTATAGTTAATCTCTTTCTTTTCCTTCCTTATCCCTCTTTCATACCGCTAGTCAATGTACAGCAACTGGAGTCAGTGCTTTGTTTGATGATGTGGACCCGGAGTATGGTCTCCATGGATACACTGCTTACATTGAACTGCACAATACAGCGAGAGTCGTCATGTCTGACCGCTTTTCCCAACTGTTTTGCAGGAGAGGTAAATTGTGCACTCTATAATAATAATTAAAAAAAACAAAGTCCAATTGATGATAAAAATAAATGTTAACCTTATAAGCACATGATTGAGCAGTTGACCAATTTTACACTGAGGTGCCTTGGGAGTTGATGTAGATGCTCGACAGCAGATGGCACTAGATTCTCAAAAATATATCAATGTTGTCCTGCTCTAAGCAAAATTCTGACGTTTTTTACCCTCCAGTAGTTTCAACATGTATTGACATTGTAATAACACTGTCCTAAACTTGATGCTCAAATAGTATTATTTAGAAATATTTAATAAAATATGGAAAATATGTATTAAACAAATATATTTTCACAATAATTTTCTTACAGTGTATATCAGATACCATCCTAATAAGTCATTCATTATGTATTCATCCTAAAAGGTATTCAGAAAGTTGAAATACTTGAAAAGCATCAAAGAATCCTAAAAAAGAGCAGCGCAACTGTTTTCAACATTGATAATAATAAGAAATGTTTACTGAGCACCAAATCAGCATATGAGAATGATTTCTGAAGGATTATGTGACACTGAAGTCTGTAAACATTCAGCTTTGCATCACAGGAACAAATTACATTAAAGATAATACACCGATCAGGCATAACATTATGACCAATGACAGGTGAAGTGAATAACACTGATTATCTCTTCATCACGGCACCTGTTAGTTGTGGGATATATTAGGCAGCAAGTGAACATTTTGTCCTCAAAGTTGATGTGTTAGAAGCAGGAAAAGTGGGCAAGCGTAAGGATTTGAGCAAGGGCCAAATTATGATGGCTAGACGACTGGGTCAGAGCATCTCCAAAACTGCAGCTCTTGGGCGGCCAAGGCTCATTGATGCACGTGGGGAGCGAAGGCTGGCCCGTGTGGTCCGATCAAATAGACAAGCTACTGTAGCTAAAATTGCTCAAGAAGTTAATGCTGGTTCTGATAGAAAGGTGTCAGAATACACAGTGCATCGCAGTTTGTGGGGCTGCATAGCTGCAGACCAATCAGGGTGCCCATGTTGACCCTGTCCACCGCCGAAAGGGACAACAGTGGGCACGTGAGCATCAGAACTGGACCACGGAGCAATGGAAGAAGGTGGCCTGATGAATCACGTTTTCTTTTACATCACGTGGATGTCCGGGTGCGTGTGCGTCGCTTACCTGGGGAACACATGGCACCAGGATGCACTATGGGAAGAAGGCAAGCCGGCGGAGGCAGTGTGATGCTCTGGGCAATGTTCTGCTGGGAAACCTTGGATCCTGCCATCCATGTGGATGTTACTTTGACACGTACCACCTACCTAAGCATTGTTGCAGAACCCTTTCATGGAAACGGTATTCCCTGGTGGCTGTGGCCTCTTTCAGCAGGATAATGCACCCAGGAAAAATGGTTCAGGAATGGTTTGAGGAGCACAATAACTAGTTTGAGGTGTTGACTTGGCCTCCAAATTCCCCAGATCTCAATCCAATCCGAGCCACTGTGGGATGTGCTGAACAAACAAGTCCGATCCATGGAAGCCCCACCTCGCAACTTACAGGACTTAAAGGATCTGCTGCTAACATCTTGGTGCCAGATACCACAGCACACCTTCAGGGGTCTAGTGGAGTCCATGCCTCGACAGGTGAGGGCTGTTTTGGCAGAAAAAGGGGGACCAACACAATATCAGGAAGGTGGTCATAATGTTATCCCTGATTGGTTTATATTTTAAAATATATTTCTAAAATAGAAAACAATTATTTTAAATTGCAATAATTTCCACAATATTACTCTTTTTACTGTATCTATTGATAAAATAAATGCAGCCTTTGTGAGAATAAGAGATTTTTTTCATAAACCTTAAAGAATTTTAACAACCCTAAACTTCTGAATGATTATATTATTCAAAATGAAGACAAAAGGTATTTGGATATTTTCTGATCGACTTCATACAGCCACTAAAAATCAGTTTTTGGTTAAAATGATTTGAAATAAAAATTGGTTTTAATATTTGTTATCTAATGCAGGGACATTGATACAAGTGTACAATTTAGTGTCCATAAACTAATAATTAAATGTCTTCATTAATTTTGTTGTCACTGTGTATCTTATCTTTGATAGACAACCATAAATGTTCCATAGTAAAAAATAAAACCATAGCATAAAACTTTACTCTTTTACTCTCCAGATCAGATTTCTGATGGTTATCTTCCACTGGAAGTGATCAGTGAGAATAACAGATCCCTAAATACTCATCTGGTTGGAGGTATCAGCTTGCCTTGGAGGACTGAAGCTTTACATGGAACTATCAAGGTACAGAATCACCACACTTTTTTTTTTATTCACAGTACTTTACTTCAAAACTTATGTAAGGACTTAGTTTTTCATGATCTAATTGGTGTCTCCAGGACTGTTGCATGATCAACCTCACTGTATGGGATGAAGCCAAGCAGCCGTTTTGGTGTGTCAGTGCTCCCGTTGTCATGACAAAAGAAAATCAGGGCACGGTATCGTATGATTGTGATGGCGAGAGATTCTCCATCCTATACCAAGACTCAGAGGGGAGGGTGGAGATGAGGCTGAAGCAGATGGAGTATAAGGAACAGTATTTTGTGGTTAATCTAGTGATTTACATTTCTGTTGCCAAAGTGAATAAGCACTTTGGGAGAGATTATTGAAGCCTTCATGTGCCATTTCTGTTTGCATGAAGACCGTTTTACTATATTTGACTTAAGAACAAGCCGGGCAGCTGCAAGTTAGTCAGTAACTTGGAATTATGGCAAGATTAAACTCCTGTCACCCCTGCTTTTCAGGGTTTTTTTTTTTGACTAAACGTTTCTATACACTTTAATATCACCAAAAATTTTAATCCACGTTAATGTATCATTACATTTTTAAGGGTATAAAAATCAGCCTGTCACAAAGAGGGATTTTCATGTCAAGTCAGATAAAATCTAAATAATAGAAAAAAAAAACTTGGAATGCATGGAATCAAGAGCTAGAGAATAAAAACGGACCTTTAAGCTGGATTTAAAAGTGCCAGTGAAGGAGGAGGAGGATCTGATGTGAGCAGAGAGGCCGTTCCAGAGCTGAGAAATCTTCCTTACAGCATGAGTGGGACAGAAGGAAGTTGATTGCATGACCTGGGGTGGCAGAGTATTATGGAAGCTGGTTTTTGCCACAGAATAAAAAAAATAAAAAAGGTAATTGTGACTTTTTATCTCACTCTTTTTTTTTTTCTTGCAATTGCGAGTTTATATCTCACACTTCTGACTTTTTTCTCAGAATTCAGATTTTATAACTCGCAATTCTGGGGGAAAAAAAACTCAGAATAGGGAGGTTAAAAGTCAGAATTATGAGCTGGCTTTTTTTCTCAGAACTGCGAGTTTATATCTCACACTTCAGAATTTTTTTCTCAGAATTCGGACTTTATAACTCGCAACTGTGTTTATATCTCAAAAATTCTGGGAAAAAAAGTCAGAATTGGGATGTTAGAAGTTAAAATTGCGAGAAATAGCTGACTTTTTTTCTCAGAATTGTGAAAAATAACAATTTATTGTTTTTACCAAAAACAAACAAAAACACAAACCAACAAAAAAAGCTTTTTGAGTCTATAAAGAGTTTATATCACACAATTCTGAGAAAAAAGTGAGAAACTCAAAATTGTGAGTTATAAAATCAGATTTGTGAGATATAAATTTGTAATTGCGAGAGAAAAGTCAGAATTATTATTTATATATAAATGCACACACACATGCATGCATATATTTAAGAAATATCTGCATGTATATACTGTATATATAATTTATCTTATATATACATTTTTTTTTTTTTTTTTATAAAAATATAAAATTTTTCTTCAATATATACATGCATGTGTGTGTATTTATATATACATAATAATTATACACAGTACACACACATATATTATGTAAACACAAACTTTTATTTTGGATTATTTGGGATTAATCACGATAAATTTTTCCCCAGCACTAATGTGTGTATATGTATGTATGTATGTTCATCTATATTGCTTTTTATGTTTGTTTGTTTGTTCATTTGTTTCCTTTTGTATTATGCATTTATTTTTGTTTTTCGTAAGATAGCTTATTTGTCTGGTATTTGGATTTTCATGGTCTATATTTGTCTTATTTGTTTTTTGCTTTTGTTTTTTGTGTATTTTTCTGTATTGCTTTGTTTGCTTAATAAAAGGGGGAGAAAAAGGGGTCTTTTTTTCTCGCAATTGTGAGTTTCTATCTCACAATTCAGACTTTATAACTTGAAATTGCAAGTTTATATCTCACAATTCTGAGAAAAAAAGTGAGAATTGCGAGTTATAAAGTCAGAATTGCAAGACATAAACTCGTAATTGCGAGTCAGAATTGTGAGATATTAACTAATAGTTGTGAGTTATAAATATAAACTTATAGACTATAATATAGACTTTTTTTTCTCACAATTGTTTATATCTCGCGATCCTGACTTTCTAACTCGCAATTGTAAGATAAACTCACAATTGCGATTTATAAAATCAGAAAAGCGAGATATAAACTCAAATAAAAAAAATATAAACTCGCAATTGAGACTTTTTCTCGCAATTAGGAGTAATATCTCACAATTCTGACTTTTTTTCTCAGAATAGTGAAATATATAACCGAGTTATAAAGTCAGAATGGCGAGATAAAAAGTTTTTATTGTTTAATCCATGGTGGGAGCAATGGATGGAGTATGGATGAAGGAGTTTACAAATATATTGTGGAGAAAGACCATTCTAGGCATTCTTTATAACTAAAAGCAAAATCTTAAAATTAATTTTGATTCTGTTGGTAATATCTAATTGGATTCTAATAGAGGAGATGTGATGCCTTGTTTTTGATTCTATATATAAATCTCACTGGCATGTTCTGAACCATCTGGAGATGAGATTGAGACAGGCGTGCATACATATAATTACAGTAATCTAGCCGGGATTGTTTCCAAGTCCTTTCGTGTATGAAAGTCTTTTAATTTAGCAGTTGATCTGAGCTGAAAGGCCCTTAATGATGAAAACTAATGTGCTTGTCAAAATTCATTGATGATCAAAAATGACAAATTGGTGGATAACTGCTTGCAGAAACTAATGATGGAAGCTGTAAAACCTAAAATAACAAATTTAGCTATTTTAAAAGGTAAAAAGTAAAACACATTTAAACAGGTTTCTTAATTTTATTTGAACAATTGACTGTATTTGGAGTTCCCATTCAGTTGGTCACTTCCGACGCCACGTCGGAGACCGACGAATAGGAATCTCGCTGGCGAGAGCCAATCTACTTTGAGTGAAACTAAACGAGCCAATGGACATTGGCATGCAATGATTGCACCAGCTGCTCATGCCATGCAGTGCGGGTATAAATGAGGCACAGGTGCTTGCATCAAATCAGCTTTTCGTTTCGGAGCCAAGTGGTGGATGGTTCGTCCTGAAATCACTCTCTACAAAGCGGTGAAACTGACTGAGCCTGCCTTTTGGAAGTGGATCTCTTCAGTCGGTGTTGGTGTGACGGCACAGCAGGGGTCGTGTGGTATTGTTACTATCTCTCTTTTTTGCTTGGAAGAGCAAACACAAAGGCTATTCTCACAGCTGGTTCGGTGCGCTAGGTGGAGAGTGCTAAAAAGCCGTTCTTACGGCTGGTAAGAGAGCGCCTTCGTAAGAGAGAGTGCGCACGTCAGGCTGCACTACTTCCCTGTCTGTGACGCTGCGAACATTCCCCTTGCGTGCTTCAGCACCAAGGAGAGCGTCCTTCTAAAAGAGCATACACAGATAGAGCTTGCGTCTTTTTCAAGATATCATTCTATCTGTGTGTTTCTGGATGCGGTGGTTATCTGTTAGGAGGGATGGTCACCAGCGCTGTATCTTGTGTTTGGGCTGTCAGCACGCTGAGGCAGCATTGGTGGATGATTCATGTTCCCACTGCAGGAACATGACCATCTCGGAGTTGCGGTCGAGACTCCATCTCGCAAGGGGTGGAGTTTTCGTGCCTCTGCCTAGATCTAACCCTCCTAACCTGCCTAGAGGGTTACTTCTGGCAGTAGCGCGGGTGATTTGAGGGTGACGGTGAGCGCGCTTCCCCCAGGGAACCAACCCCCGGGGAACCCTCGCTCCTTCCGCACTTCGCAGCCAGTAGAGCTGCCGTTGGAACGCGGTGGGCCGTCCACGAGGTGTGCACCATCCGTATCCTTCGGGGCTCCTCTTGGCGATCAGATGTCCATCGCTGCATCGGAGGGAGGGTCAGACCCCTCTGGAGATGACATGTCGGTGCAGGGGCCTCCTCCGGGAGCGTCGGCTGTGCCCGATACGGATCCGGAGATGATGGCCATGCTTTCCCGGGCCGCCGAGAGAGTCGGGCTTGTGTGGAACACTCCACCTTGTCCCGAACCCTCGGGGTTAGACGATTGTGTTTTGTGGGGTGGCCCGTGCTGGTTCTCAGCACCCCACTCCGGTTCCTTTCTTTCCGGAGGCGCACCTTTTACTGCCAGGAACCGACCTAGTGGCTCCTCCTTCCTCACCATCCTCGATGGCGGAGCTGCAAAGGGTTACACGCAGGTTCCTCCCGTGGAACGGGCCGTTGCTATGCAACTGTGTCCTAACTCCACTTCTAGGGGGAACCCGTGTCTCCCTTCTCGGGCCTGTAGGTACTTGTCCGATCTGATCGGAAAGGCCTACCAGGCTTGTGGAGATGCCTCCGCCTTACACGCTATGGCGTTGTTGCAAGTTCATCAGGCCCAGGCACTGAAGAGCTTGCACGAGGGTGGTCACGATACTGAGGACTGCGACGGACCTCACGCTTCGTGCGACAAAGGTTACAGCGCGGTCGGTGGGTCGTGCAATGTCAACAATGGTGGTCCAGGAAAGCCATCTCTGGCTGTGTCTGGCCGACATGAGGGAAACCGACAAAGTCAGGTTTCTTAATTCCCCCGTGTCCCAGACCGGCCTCTTCGGCGATGCGGTAGAGAACTTCGCCCAGCAGTTCTCGGCCGCACAGAAGCAGACTGAGGCAATCAGTCACATCCGCTCCCACACCGCAGCAGCAGCCTCCACCCAAGTGGCGTCGAGGAGCTGGGCGCAAGAAGGCCGCCCCGGAGATGGAGGGGACTGCTCTCCAGGAGATGGTGACCGCACCACTCCTTCCCCCGGAGGAGGGCCGGATGGAGAATCTTTTGTTCCGTTTTGTTTGTGTTCCACCGCTGGGCTCAGTCCCACGTTCGAGGGTCGAGCATATCAGTACAAAGTCCTGCCTTTCGGGCTGTCCCTGTCCCCCTGTGTCTTCACGAAAGTCGCGGAGGGGGCACTTATGCCCATGAGAAAACAGGGCGTTCGCATTCTCAACTACCTCGACGACTGGCTCATTCTAGCACAGTCCAGGGATCAGTTGTGCGAACACAGGGACCTGGTGCTCCGACACCTCAGCCAGTTGGGTCTTCGGGTCAACTGGGAAAAGAGCAAACTCGCCCCCGTGCAGAGGATCTCTTTTCTCGGTATGGAGTTGGATTCAGTCGAACAGATGGCACGCCTCACAGAAGAACGTGTCCAGTTGATGCTGAACTGCCTGAACACGTTTCAAGGCAGGACAGCGGTCCCACTGAAACATTTTCAGAGGCTCCTGGGGCATATGGTGGCCGCAGCAGCAGTAACAACGCTCGGTCTGCTTCATATGAGACCGCTTCAGCATTGGCTTCACAACCGAGTCCCGAGATGGGTGTGGTAGCACGGCACTCACCGGGTGAGTATCACAACAGCCTGTTGCCAAACCTTCAGCCCTTGGTCAGACCCCTTGTTTCTTCGGGCTGGAGTGCCCTTAGAACAGGTGTCCAGGCATGCTGTGGTTTTCACGGATACCTCTGCCATGGGCTGGGGGGCCACGTACAACGGGCATGCAGTATCAGGGGTTTGGACGGGCCTGCACCTGCATTGGCACATCAACTGCCTCGAGTTCCTAGCAGTACATCTTGCACTGGGCCGCCTCAAAAAGCTGTTATGGGGCAAAGATGTATTGGTCCGCACGGACAACACTGCGACCGTTACGTTCATCAACCGACAAGGTGGTCTGCGCTCCCGTCTCATGTTGCATGTCGCAACTCGCCGCCATCTCCTCCTCTGGAGTCAGAAGCATCTGAGGTCGCTTCGGGCCATTCATGTCCCCGGTGTGATCAACCATGTGGCCGACAAGCTCTCAAGAGCTGCGCTCCCGGGAGAGTGGCGACTCCACCCCTAGGCAGTTCAGCTGATCTGGAGACAGTTCGGAGAGGCGCAGGTCGACCTGTTTGCCTCTCCAGAAACGTCTCACTGTTTTATTCGCTGACCGAGGGAACACTCTGCACGGATGCACTGGCACACAGCTGGCCCCGGGGCCTGCGCAAATATGCGTTTCCCCCAGTGAGCCTACTTGCACAAAGCCTGTGAAAAGTCAGGGAGGACGAGGAGCAGGTCCTGTTGGTGGCGCCGTACTGGCCCAACTTGACCTGGTTCCCAGAACTAATGCTCCTCGCGATAGCCCCTCCCTGGCAGATTCCTCTGAGGAAGGACCTTCTTACTCAGCGACAGGGCACCCTGTGGCACCCGCGTCCAGACCTCTGGAAACTTCATGTCTGTTCCCTGGACGGGACGCGGAGGTTCTAGGTGACTTACACCAAGAGGTAGTTAACACCATCGCTTCAGCACGGGCACCGTCTATGAGACAAGCCTATGCCTTGAAGTGGAACCTGTTTGTCGAGTGGTGTTTTTCTCGCCGAGAAGACCCCCAAAGATGTTCGATTGCGTCTGTGCTTTCCTTCCCGCAGCAAGGGTTGGAGCGAAGGCTGTCTCCCTCCACCCTCAAAGTCTATTTTGCTGCAATATCTGCTTATCACGACCATGTGGAAGGTACATTGGTTGGGAAGCACGACCTGATTGTCAGGTTCCTTAGGGGGGTGAGACGGTTGAATCCTCCTCGTCCAACCTCTATACCCTCTTGGGATCTTGCTCTGGTGCTCCGAGCACTTCAGAATGCCCCATTTGAGCCTCTGCAGTCGCAGAGCTAAAGATTCTGTCTATGAAGACTTTGCTGCTGGCTGCACTGGCCTCTATCAAGAGGGTAGGGGACCTGCAGGCATTTTCGGTCGACGAATCATGCCTAGAGTTCGGGCCGGGTGATACTGAACCCACGTGGTACTGAGACCCCGGCCTGGCTATGTGCCCAAGGTTCCTACCACTCCCTTCAGGGACCAGGTAGTGAAACTGCAAGCGCTGCCCCCAGAGGAGGCAGACCCAGCCCTGGCTTTTCTCTGTATCGTCCACGCTCTGCGACTGTACATGGATAGAACACAAAGCTTCAGGACCTCAGATCAGCTCTTTACTTGTCATGGAGGCCAGCAGAAGGGAAAGGCTGTCTACAAGCAGAGGATGGCCCACTGGATAGTGGATGCCATCGCCTTGGCTTACCAAGCACAAGGTGTGCACTGTCCGCTCAGGGTGCGAGCACACTCTACTAGAAGTGTTGCATCCTCCTGGGCGCTGGCACATGGCGCCTCGCTATCAGATATCTGTAGAGCTGCGGGCTGGGCGACACCCAACACATTCGCTAGATAGCCTATGTGTAGAGCCGGTTTCCTCCTGTATTCTCACCTCAAACAGGTAGAAGCACTGAGAGGCCCAGGCTCTTGTCGGCTTGCTGTGCCCTGTACTGTGGCGCTTATTTTCTCCAGAAGCAAACTTTGTCGAGTCCTCCATCACCCTCGGTGCCGGACGTGGCAGAGCGTCTGGCATCAGGCCCTTTTGGCGCTGAATCCTTGAGAACCGGTACTGGGCTGTGTATTTATGAGTGACCCTGCAGGGATCCCATATGTTTTTCCACAGTCGCTTCTAAATGAAAGCCTGTGTCTTTCCCTTGGGAGAGACCCCCTTCAATGGGGCTGGAGCCCCCTCTTGCTTGTGGGCAAGAGATGGACTTCTCTGTGTGAGCCTCCTGAGCTCTCTTACCTGATGAGATGGGGCTCACACAGAGAAGTCCATCACAGCCTTTTAAACAAGCATCTGTGACTCATTTATACCCGCGCTGCGTGGCATGAGCAGTTGGTGCAATCATTGCATGCCAATGTCCATTGGCTCGTTTAGTTACACTCGAAGTAGATTGGCTCTCGCCAGCGAGATTCCTATTCATCGGTCTCCGACGTGGCGTCTCCGTTCCCTCCTTCAGGAACGAGGGTTACATACATAACCGAGACGTTACTGTCCTTGTCACCTAGTCATAAGTGGATGTATCTTATTAAAACTTTTTGTATTGACATATTGTGAATTAGTTTTTTATAGTGATGTTGTTCAGTGTTGTTCATTGTTTTGTACTCATGGATTCACAATCATGTCAAAACCAAAGGCACTGAATCCATTTAATTTGATTTTCCATTTAATCTTCATCAAAAAATGGCATATTTTGTTCCCATTACACTATTTCTAAATGAAATGATTTGCATAATGGATACGGATAGTTATGTTCAGTTTTGCATTAGTCTACTGGCAGAATGTTTCTTACCGTGGAACATAACAGAATTCTTGTATGCCGGGCGGTTGATTTCACTATATTATTCATAGGCAATAGACATTTCTCTTCCCTAGAGGTTGATTATCTTCCTTTGTCATGGCGTCAAGTTACACTTTAAATCTTCGCTGCATTGTTTATGCAAATTTTATAGTCCATAACATTTCTGTTGAAGTACTTGACTTGAAGATGTATCATGCCATAATACCGAGGACAGTAAGTGCACGTAATGGAATTTTAGTGTGTGACTCCGTGAACAATATTTTGACTTCATAAAGTGAAAACATGCTGTGACTTATATAGCTTAGCAATGTTCATTTGGCAGCAAAAGTCCCTGGAAATGATTGTATACTGCATAATGTTGCTATTGTGCAGTCTCAGCATTCCTAGCGTAAGACAATTGCATGTGAGATATATAATCATGACATAGCTCCATAACTCCAGAGTCAGAATAAAGTTTTGCTTAGGTCAGTAATCAGAGGTGCCGATGGTATGGTTGGCAGAAGGGACTGATGTTAAAAACTGGATAGTGGTGTAATAAGATTGCCTAGGGCTGTATTTTTTTCCTCAGAGGTCAAGCTAACCTTGAAAACTACTTTTTTTTTCTCAACATATTCCGTGTCGTTACTCTGATCCAAATCCATTCCCTCTAGGCTCGAATGAATTGGCTTCTTGTCATGACGGAGGCTGTATTAAAGGTTTGCCTGAAGGTTAATACCCCTTATGTTGCCCCAATATTTCAATGGTTTATTATACCGCAGTAGATGAAAACAGTGCAATGCAGCTATCATAAAGCTGACCTGAGGCACATTTTAGTGTAGTAAAAACACTTTATTTATCTGTTATAGTTTTTAAAAGTCATAAAACACCTGCTAGATCTGTTAATCCATAAATGAGGCACAAATAATAATGAGTAATAATGAAAAAGGCAAGTGGATGCTATACTGTAGAAATGCCCTATAACACAAAATGAAATAGTAATGGAGTGTATTTGATTTAGAGAGACCAGGATGGGTATTGAGTAAATGATTCTCGTGGTTGCTAAAATGCTGGATATTCCTTAAGTAAGATTACAGGGAAAGGTTTTTTTTTTTTTGCTTATTTTCTTAAAAAGTCTTAATTTGACCAGCTACAATTTAAGCCCTTAAAAATGTCTTAAATTGGATCAGAAGTCTTAAATTCAATATAATGGCATTAAATTAGGGCCCTATGATTTCTGTGATGCAGAAAACGTGGACAGAATTGCAGAATCCATTCATAAAAATGAAATTTACTGTATAATGCAAAATGTCATGGAATCTGTCAAATTTTGGATGAATAAATTAAAAGTAGGTCAGTACATTTAAAGGTTTAGTTCACCCAAAAATCACCCTAATGTCGTTCCAAACCCGTAAGACTTTCCTTCATCATATAAAGCGATTGAGTCTCTTCAGAAAATTTGGAATAAACCACTTGATTCAAATGGATTAGTTTTACAATCTCTTTATGAACTTTTTGAAGTGTCAAAGTGGTAGTTGCTTAGACTGTCAATGCAGGGACAGAAATCTTTCAGATTTCATTAAAAAAAATCTTAATTTGTGTTCCGAAGATGAACGAATGTCAGTAAAATTTAATTTAACCATTAAAGCAGAGTCCAGAAAAATTAAAACAGAATAAACTATAAAACAAACAAACAAAAAAAAAAACAGACTTCATAAGGCCCTAAATTTAATTGCAAAATTAAATTGCATGCACTGCAAAAAATGATGTTCTTCCTCTGGATTTTTCCTTAAATCAAAATACATTTACTTGACATGCTAAATGAAGAAATGAAGTCTTGTTTTCTGAGAAATTGAAGTGAGTTAATGCTTAAAACAAGAACAAATATCTGTCATTGGGTATGAAAATTACTTACTTTGGAATTAAGTTGATTTTTATGAACCCATTGGCAGATATTTGTTTTAATCATAAAATCACTTTCACAAGATCACAAGATTTCTCATCTCAAACTTTAAGCTATTTTTTGTAAAATGAATTAAAAAGTTATGGAGATCTGTTGGAAATTGTATTCTAAAACTTTGAAGTGTCACTAATATACTCATTGTGTGCTTAGGCATTTACATTTAGAGAACATATTGACGTGTTATGTTCCCTTCAATTTATTCCTTACATTTTCTTTAATTGGTCTTAAAAAGGTCTTAAATTAACCATCATAAAACCTGCAGAAACCATGAGAGATGCTCTTACAGTTAATCATTGCACAACTGAATTAGAAATAATTTAAGATAATTTGTATTTAAGTCCCATTAAATACAATACTACTCTTATCAGTACTGCAGTATATATGAAATATTCTTACTATTTGATCAGACAAATTTTACACAAAATTGGTTTCAAAATTTGTTTTTAGTACCAAGATTATAACCACTAACTGGTTATGCATCTTTCCAGTAGATGGCAGACTAGTGAAATTAATGTATGTTCTCATTTCATAGACATTGAAAATGTGAAAATGTGAAATATTGGTCAGATGAGACTAGAAGACTGATGCAGTATTACTTATTAAATTTTTGTACTAAGAGACCCTTCTGGGGACTTGTAAAAAGAGGTGTAAAGATGTATGATTATAAAATTGTCTCAGATGCAAAACTAATAAAGTATAAATTATTTAAATGTGGTCAGAAAGCCGTTTATAACATTTACTGATAAAATGACACTTCCTGTTATTGTGTGCACAAAATCAGTTAGGAAGCAGGTTACTAAGTGAAATTTATGTGATCTTTGGAATGAAAACCGCTGCCGTTTTTAGCGTTTATTGGCATCTCAATTGACTGACCAGCTGAGACCTGGATGAAATCAGCCTTTTAAACAAAGTCTTTCATTTCAGTGGCCCAGAGAAAGACAAAATAAATAAATAGTTATGCTTGAATGAATTAGCACAGCCTTTTTAGCCCACACAGTGTGATTTTTAATCACATCATTTTATTAACATGCAGCTGAAAACTCCCAGTGGCATTTTGCAGCAACTTGGCGGTGTTCTCGCCCCCCTGATTAACATTTAACTCCGATCTGGCGGGACCTTGTTGCTACAATTAATTCTCTGTCATCCCAAACCGGGGTCACATGCTAACGAGGCCGCAGCCTTCACTGTGTGACACAGCTCTGCACTGCCATTTAAACTAAGGGACATCTTTATACTGCTCATTTAATAACTTAACACATTAATACTGAAATGTATCTAAAATAACTCAATTTGGTTATGGCACGCAAGCCCCTCAATGCATTGCAATCTGTAGTTTTGACCAGAGTTTGGACCTTGATCTAGAGTGCGCTCATGTTTAGTTAGGCCTGTACACTAGCAAGACAATGGGAACGGGTTTGTTTTTGAACCTCTGTCCTGACTACATTTTAGCGCTGCATGATAAATTATTAAAAGATTGCTGTCTCGATTCAAACAATGACACAGATTCGGCTATGTCTATTAAACCTTTGACAAGTACGATCACAACGGAACTGTGGCAACAAGTGACTGTTAAAAAATATATATTTGTCATTGAATCATTCAGTGACAAAGAGATTTGTTCAACAACCCAGATTCATCCAATAATGAAATAAGTGAAGTCTTTATAAGTGAGTCATTGAATCATTTATTCAAAACGATTAATAAAAATCAATTCAAATTAATTAAAGATTTTAAATTAAATAGAATTAAATAAATATTGTTAAGTGGTCTATTCAGAATCGTGGGAGAATCATGATCTCTCTTTTAAACAACAATAAAAAAAATCGTGATTATCAATTTATCCTTAATCATGCAGCTGTACTTCACTGTAATAGGCTTATTATGGTGTGAATCGTAATTTATCTCTTTTTTCTAACAGGACAGCAGCTAATTAAGGCTCATTATAACAACCATGTTTCATCCTATAGCAGCTATGTTGGGCTCATCATGTTACATCATTACAGTATGTAAGATTCCATTGTAGCTGTTATTTACATAGCTGGGATTTAGCCTTTCAAGTATACTGGTCAAAAGTTTTATTTTTTGTTTATTTTTTTATGTTTTTTAAGGAGACTCTTGTTCTGTCCATTGTTGAGTTTCTGTGGTCAAAAAAATACTATAAAAACAGTTACACTGAGAAATATTATTACAGATTAAAATAGTATTTTTCTATTTCAATATAGTTTAAAATATAATTTATTTCTATGATGGCAAAGCTGAATTTCATCAGCCATTAATCCACTCTCCTTCAGAAATCATTCTAATATGCTGATTTGGTGCTCAAGACACATTTCTTATTATCAATGTTGAAAACCGTTGTGCTGCTTAATATTTTTGTGGAAACCATGATACTTTTTTTGAGTGTGATTGATTTGATTTGATTGGTTGGTTGGTTGGTTGATGGATTGATGGATTGATTGATTGGTTGGTTGGTTGGTTGATTGGTTGGCTGGTTGATTGGTTGGTTGGTTGGTTGGTTGGTTGGTTGGTTGGTTGGTTGGTTGGTTGATTGGTTGGTTGGTTGATTGGTTGATTGATTGATTGATTGATTGATTGATTGATTGATTGATTGGTTGGTTGGTTGATTGATTGATTGATTGATGGATGGATTGATGGATGTATTGATTGATTGATTGGTTGATTGATTGGTTGATTAATTGGTTGGTTGGTTGGTTGGTTGATTGGTTGATTGATTGATTGATTGGTTGATTGGCAGAATTCTTTGATAAATAGAAAGTTCAAAAGAGCAGCAGTTATTTGAAATAGAATGTTTTTATAACATTATTAATGTCTTTACTGTCACGTTTGATCAAGTTAATGCATCCTTGCTGAATAAAAGTATTAATTTCTTTTAAAAACTCTTTTGAAAGCCAAGGACACCAAACCTTTTGTAAGGTCCAATGGGTTTTAATTAGGCCTAAAATTGATATGAAATTCACTTTTATTTAAATGTACAATACTTTCCGACAATTATTTCATTTGTACGTGTCTGACAAAAAATTAATTTTGCTCTACGTTGTAACAGACCATGATTGCAATCCGTCATGATGGTTGCTTCATGTGATTTGAAAGCCATATTCATATGCCAAATCAGAAATAACAAAAAAAAAAAAAAAAAAAAACATCACTGACTTGTTCCAGAAGGGTTTCAAAGCATTTAATGTGAACTCCCATTTCTGTCTAATCCAGTTTACAATCATATTTAGGCATTGCTTTTATGTTTGTTTCTTAAGTTGACTTGGTCTCCCGTTGTTGTTCCTTGGAGTTCTCATAAATAAGCTGAAGGTTTCTTTGCTCCGGGCAAATTCCAGTAAGTTTGCTGACTGAAAAGACTTCACGCTTACTGCTCCGCTCAGGCCTGGAGATGCAGATATGTAGTCGGTGTAATGTGCATTATATGGATTGCAATAGCGAGACCCCTTGTCAAGTCGAGTCAGTTTTATTTATATAGAGCTCTTCACAATACATATTGTTCCAAAGCAGCTTTACAGAAAATAAAGCCTTCATACCCCAAGCCAAAGCCGGCTGTGTGGAAAAAAAATTCATGCAGGATGCGTTCTTGCATTCAAAGATGGCTAGATGAGTGCAAATAAATCAGACAACAATGTAATAAGGATTAATATACTTATAGGGCCAGATTTACAGACATTTACTTCGCCAGTGCAAACCCTTTTTTGGTGGTAATACACTACTATCAGGATTTACTAAAGACATGCAGTGATAAATTGGTGATGAAAAGGTATGGACACATGCATTTGTGGGGGTTTCCCTTTCAAACGCAAAATTAATGGGGGGAGAGTATTTAAATAAATCATGCAACGTGGTTTACCGTAGGTTTACGGTCAATTTACTTATATTTGTGGCATTATTTGATGCTGAAAAATAGCATGTCTTCACCCATTTTGTGCTTGACATGGCTGTGTCTGTGTTCATTTGCACATTGTTAGTAGATCACATTTAGGACTTTCCACTCCCACTGGTGCTTTTATGTGATTGCGGTCTCACGCTAATTTGCCCAATAATTACACTGTCAACTGTGACATCACTAAATGGCTAATTAAAAAAAGATTCATGTTATGGATTTATATAGATTTTATATATGTACATTTTCTATTTAAATTAATTGATTGATTAGTTGATTGATTCCATTTGATTGATTCATTGATTCATTGATCGTTTCATTGGGATTGATTGCACAAACCCAACCATTGGGTTTAAAAATGTAATTTAAAAAATTTAAACGGTTGGTTTGTCGATATTTTACTCAAACATGGGTTGAAACAACTCAACATTTTTTAGAGTGGTGTTGGTTGTTTGGATTGGATGGTTGATTGGTTGATTGATTGATATATTAGTTGATTGAATGATTGATATATTGGTTGGCTGATTTAATGATTGATTGATATAGTGGTTGGTTGATTGAAAGATTGATATATTGGTTGGTTGATTGGATGATTGATATATTGGTTGGTTGATTGGATGATTGATATATTGGTTGGTTGATTGGATGATTGATATATTGGTTGGTTGGTTGGATAATTGATATATTGGTTGGTTGATTGGACGATTGATATATTGGTTGGTTGATTGGATGTTTGATATATTGATTGGTTGATTGAATGATTGATATATTGGTTGGTTGGTTGGTTGATATGACATAAAACAGCCGAATAAATACATATAAAAATGGCACAAACAAACTATAAAAACTCCTGTGTGAATGGCAGATATTCAGTAAGTAGAAGATTTGTATAAAAATTGACTTTTATTTTGACTTTTAATATTTTAGGACAGAACGGACAAGAATATGATTCTGTACAATCTGTAGATTGTTAGTTTTTCATTTCTGTTTTGAAGAAGGCTTCACCCGAGAGCAACTTGCCACCAGAGTTTATAGAACAATTGTTGTGTTGGTTCTTTTTCTTGTTGTTTTGGTGCAAAGGTTTGCGCCTACGGCAAGTGCTCATTGATCTGTGTGAGTGCAGGGACACCCAGCATATCCTGGATTCCAGCTACTCTAAAGATTGTGCCCTTGTTATGTGTGAGCTCGTGTTGCCGTAGATCTTTTTGTCCCTCTGCTGCCAATGAGGAATTTAATGGAAGTGTTGGTGGGCACGTCAGATTTATTGATGCTGCGGTCAGCTGGAAAGCTCAGAAATGCTCCTGTTGTGTCTTTATTCGCTTCAGACTCCCGTTAGCAGTCGTTCATTATTCAGGGCCATGCATTGATAGCTAGCTTTATGGTTTGGTGGCCTACTATGAACACACTATTCCCTCTGCTCACATGGTGTGTTTACTAGTGTTATGAGTGAGCTTTTATGGCTCAGAGCTGATTTGTGTGCATTAGCTGAGCCAGTGCGTTATGGAAAATGTCCCAGCACTACTGTTTTATGGGTCAGATTTCTTTACTATGCCAAGCCTGAGAGACTTCATCATCACCCATTGAATAAACAAATCATGTTCGTATAATAATTCCTCTTTTAGTACAGCTGATGTGGAGAGGTTTGATGCTCAAATAAGCAGTGTTTATGGTAGAAGCGTATGTGAACAGTCTGCTCAGTATATCCGCTCTGTTTATTCCAAGTGTGATGGTTATTATGTTCACTGAACAAATTGAGGAGAAAATGGTTTTAGTGGGGGCCATTTATTCGCCAGGTTCTTATAGTACAGTATGTAGAAGCCTGACAGATCTGTGACCAAACAAGTGACGGTTGTTGTCATGACGATGGTCCTTCATACTGCATCATGTGATCAGATCATTTACAGTGGAGGATACTCCTCAACAGTGGTGAAGGAAGCAGAGAAGAATCCATAGAAACTATAGTTAATATTCAAATATTCAACAGCATAAGTAGTATTAGTATTTATAGGAATCTATTATTATTCATTATGAATTAAATTATTATGAAAATAATAATAATAATATTATTAATAATAATAATAATAATAATAACAATAATTTGTTGCAAGCACCACTATGCTCTGGTACCAATTTCCTGTTAAATGTTTTGTCTTGCTGTACATACATTTATTTATAAAAATAGATTTGTTTATTCTTAATAATTAACAATAATAAACTTACTAAAATGACTATAATTGCTTCTACTACTATTATTATGGTTGTTGTTGTTGTTATTATTATTATTATTATTATTATTATTATTATTATAGTAGATTTAATTTCCATCTGATACATTTCAGAATATTCAACAGTTTACCAAAGCAAGAAAAATAGATTTTGAGCATGCTGTCACATTTCATCCAAACAAACCTAATGTATCATTCTCAGCTCCTGCAGAGCAGCGCTCATCTCTCGCTAATGGTTTTCCTACCATTATAGATTGTAATAATCGTAAACACATTTTGATTTATGCTATTTTTTTCCCCATGAAAAGCATGAAAATGCAGCATTGGCTGATATTCCTCGATAAGGTTGGGAGATTGAGGAAGTTGTCCATTTACTGAGACCATTTTGCTGTTCTTTCCAACAATAGATGTTATTAGGTCTCTGGTAAGGGAGTCTGGTCCTAGATAAATATAAAAGATCAGTTTCAGCGCAGAATATGGGAATGTTGTGGTACTTGTGGGATGTTATTTTTTTATATTGGAGCACCCTGTTTATAATGAGGAGACGTCTCGGCTATGATGGTGATTGATTCTATCACAGTCTGAGACCCTCAGCCCTGTCTCCACGCTAGATGATCAGTGAGGTTTTATATTAGCATGATGAACGACTTGAAGTTATGCACCTTGAGAGGTAATGTTCTTTTAACCTCGCTCAAGAGTTGTGCTGAACAGATAACAGCCACCATATACCATGATTTAACAACTGTCACTACCAATGTGGGTAACATTTTAATAAGGAAAGAAGGTCACAACAAAATCCAGTTTGAAAATACTTTGTGTGAAATATCTCCAATACTTTATTTTCTAATTATTAATTAAATTAATTTATTATTAAAGGCACACTATGTAAGTTTCGCCGCTAGAGGTCTCTTATTCAAAACAATAACAAATGCGTAGCTTGTTGACACAGTTAATGAGCGTGGGATCATGGGAGTTGTTGTCTTCACCTCCACAGCCGATAGAAAGGAATCCAACGGGACTCAGGCAGAAATCATTTTCATGGATGAGCTAATGTATTAACTCTTTCCCCGCCAGTTGCCAGCCGAGAGCCTGGGACACAGACGGCTGCTGCCGCTCCTTTCGTTTTGTTGTTTATGTTTATGTTCTTTAATGAGCTTGAAGTTACCTTTGATCACTTACATTCACTTTATTTTATTTTATTCTAATGAAATTTGTAAGGGATGTAGAATATAGTCATGCAGAATATGGCATTAATATGTCCTTTATAGGTACTTGGTAGGCTTACATTAAAAAGGTAGTCAGGGATCTTTATGTAAAGAAGTGGTTAGCTTCTCTCATGCCATTTTTTTTTTTTTTTTCTTTTGCTGGTCTACAATTGTAAAGAATTCTTTAATCATTTAATGTTACATTTCGTATTTGGTGGCATTGAGCCATAGGTACCTAGAATATAGAAAAAATGACCCAGCATATCTGTATCCTGAGGGAGACGATTCCTCAATGGCCTTGACTGTGAATCTCCTGGACACATCATCAGTTTTGTAAGCCACCTTGTGTGGCTAAATAGAAACCATATCTCATTAGCCAATGTTACTTGAGACATGCAGGACAACATTCATCAATGTCACGGTCCTTTCTGCTAACTCTGCATTTCAGAAGTTACTGTAAACCTATCTCACCTACACCGGTGTCATAAACAACCGGATTCGCCGGTCGAAAGGGTCTGTGTAGCTTAGCCAGGGATAGCTGTTTGTAATTGTAGCAGGTATGCTATGCTATCCATTTCTTACTATGGTGCATTAGCATTGTAGCTTGTTGTGTTGTACAACAGGTGATCATTTTATGGGCACATACACTACTGTTTAAAAGTTTGGGGTTGGTAAGATTTTTTTAAAGAAGTCTCTTAAGCCACTTTTCCACTTCGTGGTACGACTCGGCTCGCTTTGCTTTGGCTCGGTTTGCTTTTCCACTGCAGTTTAGTACCGTGGGTGGGATTAAAGACTGATCGTTATAGTTGCGCCGCCACCTTGTCTACTGACCACGGTACAGCCATTTCTTTTTTCAAATTGTGTGTGACGGTCGTTTAAAGCAAATCGTTTAAAAAAGTTGTGCGAACAAATGATACTGCAGTGGCTGTTGCTAGCTATTTAAATCTAGCGGGTTTGGTGTCTCATGTCACATATCCAACGATGCTGGTAGTGCCGATTCTCTCTGACCAATCAGTGATCTGCAGTGTTTACATGTCATATTTTAGTATCGGTACGGCTCGCTTGGAACCAAGTTGGTAATAAAAAAAGTACTAGGTATTGTACACAGTGGAAAACTCCCCTAAAGTGAGCTGTACCGAGCCGTACCATGCAGTGGAAAAACGCCATTATGCTCACCAAGGCTGAATCTTAATACATTTTAAAATATAATTTATTCCTGTGTTGGCAAAGCTGAATTTTCAGCATCCTTACTGCAGTCATTAGTGTCACATGATCCTTCTGAAATCATTCTAATATGCTGATTTGCTGCTCAAAAATGATTATTATTATCAATATCTGAACAGTTGTGCTGGCATGATTAATATTTTTGTGGAAACCGTGATATATTTTTGTCATGATTCATGGATGCATTTTTTTTTATTTGAAATTTTTTGTAACAATGTAATTTAATTAACAATGTAATTTAATATAAAATATGTAATTTAATTTCTATTTAAAAAAATCCTGACATCAAACTTTCAAACAGTAATGTATATGTTAAAATGTATTGTTTTGCATTTTATTATTTGGATGGACTAACCAACTGATCAATGGTAATATGATTATCAATAAGCTAATAATTTAGCTGTATGCTATAAGATATACACTTAATAATATATAGCTTTATTTACCATTACATAGCATAACAATTATGGTTGAACTACATTAATATTACAACATACACCGATCAGGCATAACATTATGACCACTGACAGGTGAAGTGAATAACACTGATTATCTCTTCATCACGGCACCTGTTAGTTGTGGGATATATTAGGCAGCAAGTGAACATTTTGTCCTCAAAGTTGATGTGTTAGAAGCAGGAAAAATGGGCAAGCGTAAGGATTTGAGTGAGTTTGACAAGGGCCAAATTGTGATGGTTAGACGACTGGGTCAGAGCATCTCCAAAACTGCAGCTCTTGTGGGGTGTTCCCAGTCTGCAGTGGTCAATATCTGTCAAAAGTGGTCCAAGGAAGGAACAGTGGTGAACCGGCGACAGGGTCATGGGCGGCCAATGCTCATTGATGCACGTGGGGAGCGAAGGCTGGCCTGTGTGGTCCGATCAAACAGACAAGCTACTGTAGCTCAAATTGCTCAAAAAGTTAATGCTGGTTCTGATAAAAAGGTGTCAGAATACACAGTGCATCGCAGTTTGTTGCGTATGGGGCTGCATAGCCGCAGACCAGTCAGGGTGCCCATGCTGACCCCTGTCCACCGCCGAAAGCGACAACGGATGGAAGAAGGTGGCCTGGTCTGATGAATCACGTTTTCTTTTACATCACGTGGATGGCCAGGTGCATGTGCGTCGCTGTGGAACACATGGCACCAGGATGCACTATGGGAATAAGGCAAGCCGGCGGAGGCAGTGTGATGCTTTCGGCAATGTTCTGCTGAGAAACCTTGGGTCCTGCCATCCATGTGGATGATACTTTGACACGTACCACCTACCTAAGCATTGTTGCAGACCATGTACACCCTTTCATGGAACCGGTATTCCCTGGTGGCTGTGGCCTCTTTCAGTAGGATAATGCACCCTGCCACAAAGCAAAAATGGTTCAGGTATGGTTTGAGGAGCATAACAATGAGTTTGAGGTGTTGACTTGGCCTCCAAATTCCCCAGATCTCAATCCAATCGAGCATCTGTGGGATGTGCTGAACAAACAAGTCCGATCCATGGAGGCCCCACCTCGCAACTTACAGGACTTAAAGGATCTGCTGCTAACATCTTGGTGCCAGATACCACAGCACACCTTCCGGGGTCTAGTGGAGTCCATGCCTCAATGGGTTAGGGATGTTTTGGCAGCAAAAGGGGGACCAACACAATAATGTTATGCCTGATTGGTGTATATTGTGAATCAAAGTTGTAGCTTTTTTTTTTTAATCATCCACTGAATAGATTACCAATTAAAATGCAAATAAAATCACTCCCATTGTCATTTTCAGTGAAAGTTGACATGAGCGAATGTTGCAATGTTGTGAAATGAGATATAGATCAAATTTGAGTGAATTGTTTGGCTCTTTTAATTAGTCACTAGTTTAGGTGCTTTTATTGCATTTGTAATGATAATACACAAGTGCCCTATATGCACAACCTAGAGAACGTTCCAGATGTCCTCTGAGAAGCAACAACAAATAACAACCTTCTAACAAAACTCCTGAGGATAACAGTCCAGATGTTTCTTTAAGCCACGGATAAGTGTGTAAACAAACAATATTTTAACATACAACCATATTTAGACATATTGTGGAGGACTTTAGATCCTGAATACAACCTGGAACTAGATGATGTTTTGTCTCCAGAATTAATTAAGGGTCATAGCAAATCATTAAATTTCCTTGACAGCACTGAAAACTGTGAAGGTGTGAAATCTTCACATTGAAGGCATGGATAAAAGACAAAAATGTGTTGTGCGCATGATAAAGAGAGAGAACATGAGTATGACTAAAATATTCAAGACAGCCTTCCAGCCAATGCAAATGAGTTCAAAACAGTTTCATGGCCAGGCCTTTAGAAGCACATGAAAGATGCTGGAGGAAAACGGTGAAGAACAAATTACTCTACTGTCATAGTGATCCTGGTTCAAACACAATTTAAATGCACTAAACATAATGTTCTTGCTTGAGTAAGGGAAGATCTTTGTTTAAAAATAAATCACACATCTCTATTTGCCAGTGTGATAAATGTTGTATTTTATAGCGCACCTTGTTGGGACGAATACTGGTAATGTGAGACACTTTGAAGGGACATTTTGAAGTTTTTGGTCTTTGGTATACTGTACAGTGAAAGTCCCCTTGTGAAAAAGCACTACTAGAGTACTTAGTATGCAAATAATACTTTAAAGGAATATTCATAAAAGCGAATTCAATTTAATATTTTCATACACTTAATTGCATGTTAATTTCAATTAAATTAAAGGTTCCACTTTATATTAGGTGTATTTAACTGCTCTGTACTAACATTTAAATTAATCATTTGATACAATGAACATACATTATATTTAAAAAAAAAAAAAAAAAAAATACCTGCATATAATTACAGCTGTAATTAATTTCTGTACATACATCTATAATTACACCGTTGACCTTCCCTTAAGTTTTAACCCACCCTTAAACCTACCCTACTAAACCTGTCCCTAACCTTACCCGTATCCCACCTCAATAGCATCAGAAGTGTTTTTCAATACAATATGAACACAATAAGTACATTGCACTAATTTTTTGTTTTAAGTACATACAGTGGGGAGAACAAGTATTTGATACACTGCCGATTTTGCAGGTTTGCCCACTTACAAAGCATGTAGAAGTCTGTAATTTTTATCATAGGTACTCTTCAACTGTGAGTGACGGAATCTAAAACAAATCCAGAAAATCACATTGTATGATTTTTAAGTAATTAATTTGCATTTTATTGCATGACATAAGTATTTGATACATCAGAAAAGCAGAACTTAATATTTGGTACAGAAACCTTTGTTTGCAATTACAGAGATCATATGTTTCCTGTAGTTCTTGACCAGGTTTGCACACACTGCAGCAGGGATTTTGGCCCACTCCTCCATACAGACCTTCTCCAGATCCTTCAGGTTTCGGGGCTGTCGCTGGGCAATACGGACTTTCAGCTCCCTCCAAAGATTTTCTATTGGGTTCAGGTCTGGAGACTGGCTAGGCCACTCCAGAACCTTGAGATGCTTCTTACGGAGTCACTCCTTAGTTGCCCTGGCTGTGTGTTTCAGGTCGTTGTCATGCTGGAAGACCCAGCCACGACCCATTTTCAATGCTCTTAGGGAAGGAGGTTGTTGGCCAAGATCTCGCTTTACATGGCCCCATCCATCCTCCCCTCAATACGGTGCAGTCGTCCTGTCCCCTTTGCAGAAAAGCATCCTCAAAGAATGATGTTTTCACCTCCATGCTTCACGGTTGGGATGGTGTTCTTGGGGTTGTACTTCTTCTTCCTCCAAACACGGCGAGTGGAGTTTAGACCAAAAAGCTCTATTTTTGTCTCATCAGACCACATGACCTTCTCCTATTCCTCCTCTGTATCATCCAGATGGTCATTGGCAAACTTTAGACGGCCCTGGACATGCGCTGGCTTGAGCAGGGGGACTTTGCGTGCGCTGCAGGATTTTAATCCATGACGGCGTAGTGTGTTACTAATGGTTTTCTTTGAGACTGTGGTCCCAGCTCTCTTCAGGTCATTGACCAGGTCCTGCCGTGTAGTTCTGGGCTGATCCCTCACCTTCCTCATCATCATTGATGCCCCACGAGGTGAGATCTTGCATGGTGCCCCAGACCGAGGGAGATTGACCTTCATCTTGAACTTCTTCCATTTTCTAATATTTGCGCCAACAGTTGTTGCCTTCTCACCAAGCTGCTTGCCTATTGTCCTGTAGCCCATCCCAGCCTTGTGCAGGTCTACAATTTTATCCCTGATGTCCTTACACAGCTCTCTGGTCTTGGCCATTGTGGAGAGGTTGGAGTCTGTTTGATTGAGTGTGTGGACAGGTGTCTTTTATACAGGTAACGAGTTCAAACAGGTGCAGTTAATACAGGTAATGAGTGGAGAACAGGAGGGTTTCTTTAAGAAAAACAGGTCTTTTTAACAGGTCTAGCAGGTCTGTGAGAGCCGGAATTCTTACTGGTTGGTAGGTGACAAATACTTATGTCATGCAATAAAATGCAAATTAATTATTTAAAAATCATACAATGTGATTTTCTGGATTTTCTGCTAAATCGGCAGTGTATCAAATACTTGTTCTCCCCACTGTAGTTAAGGTCACCTAATATAAAGTGAGTTTAACCTTGAGGCAATTAGAGTACAATTAAGGCAATTAAGTACATCTTTATAAGTAATTTTATAATTGCTTCTGAAATATGGTTAAAGTGTACAGTCGAATGTAAACTAAAATATACTTTAAATGTCATTTCTATTGAAACTTGAATGTCATGTTTTTAAATATGTTTGTAATTACATATTTGTAATGATGCCGTTGTAATTCTGTAAATTTAAAATATATAAAAAATGTAATATCGAATAACAGTTAAAACTATCATGTGCTTTAGTATGTCACATCAAAACGAGTGTAAAAGATTATTAAATGAATGATTTAAAAATGTACTTTAAAATAAAACTAGTTTGACATTACTAAAGTGCACTTTAATAAATGTGTCCTTTTATTTCATTATTATAATATTATGCTTATTATATTATCTATATTATACAGTTTTTTAAAGATTTGAAGTACACTACATGTGCACATTTAATACAATTAAGTACACTTTTTTTTCTCACATCGGTCATGTCACAGTGTTGTTTTGGACCCTTTTGACTTTAATTATATGGAACAGCTGAAACTAGTACTGTATGTACTTAAGTATGTATTCAGACACCTCATCTATTTGCTAACTAAGTGTAGAATATGACAGAGGGGCTTTCACACTGGGCACGTTTGCTGCGGTCCGGGTCTGAGCGCGATAGGTCCCTGTGCCCTCCGCAACGTTGGTCTGGTTTCACACTCACTTGATTCTATCGAACCCTGGTGCACTTGGGTTCATCGTACATCATCACAAACATGCATAGCGCATGATAGGAAACAGAACGCGGGTCAATATATTGTGTGTTTTATTAATTTGGTGCTATTAAGCGCAGCAGAGTGAATGACACTTGGGTTTACTGTATTTGGGTCGAATGAAGGCGGCTATCTGCTGCTTGCAAATGGACTCTTTTGAGGAGTCAATGGGTTGTGAGCATAGACTGTAAAAAAATATGGACGTAGTGTCGGTGACGTCACCCGTAGGTTTCTGAAGAGCAATTTTGAAGCCTAAAGTGGGCGGAGCTGGCCGTCGCCATCTTGGCATCACATCACCACGTGTCACTCCCGGATAACTGAAAATGGGCAAAGAGGTGGGACGTGGGTGGAGCTGAGGTGCCTGGTTGATGAAACCACACCCGCCTAGCTCGACCATAGTGGCAATCCACCTGTCACTCAAGTGGCCACGCCCTTAATTATGCAGAACTTTAAGGCTTAATATAATTTGAATTAATGATTAATTTAAAGGGATGAGTTATAAAAAAAATTCACCCCCCCTCACAGTTGTCATGAAGGGCAAAATTAGCTGTATAGACCAAAACCACTTTTTGTACCAGGCTGTAAACATTTTTTTCTTCTGTAAAGTTGGGCGTTTTAACATGGGGGAGATACAGATTTGACTCCCTTCTGGAGCCTGTCTCTAGCGGCCAGCTGATGAATTGCAGTTTAAGTCACTTCCATGTTGGCTACAAGAGAGACCACGGGAGGTTGGTGCTTGGCCACTCATTTGCCGCTCTGATTGCACGATGACACTGCACTCTCACTCTTGCTGTAAGCTCTTGCTCTTGCAGGTTACTTTACTTCCTGAGCAAGTGCATACGTCTGAATTGCTTTCACATTCATTCATATTCATGCACATTCATTCATGCAAATCGTGCCGCAGTCCCAGTGCAACTGAACTGAGTTCGGTACCCAGGTGTGCTCCCGGGTTCGCGTGACAGTTTTCACACTACCAATTTTTAACTAAACTGCCAGTGTGAAAGCAACCAGAGACTCATACATGGTAATGCTAATTTAGTTTATTTATGAGGGGAAAGATGCACAGTTTCATTATATTTTCAGGCTTTCTCCATATACTTCACTGCCAAACTTAAAGTGTTTGTGGCAACGACATTGAGAGTAGACCAAAGTCGGCTCATGGATGTGTCAGGGAGATGGGCGTCATCAGCGCTCTGTGACAAGAGCACTGTAGCGAAACAATCAGCAGTCGTGTCACCACAGCTCACACTGTGGAACCTGCTTCTCAAAATGCTCCCAGTGTGCTGTCAGCTTCCTCAATCCTCACCAACAATACTTCAGTGCGGTCTCCCAAACAAGCTGTTTTGAAATACACATGGGTAATGCTAGCCCTTGTCAACGTTCGGTACTACTGACAAGAAATACTTATCGTATTTCACAAAATGGCACCACACAAGGCAATTTACAACCAAAGCTAATACCTTCCCTGTGCAATAATCTAGCATGTTTGGCTCCATTAGCTTGGTTTTCATCCAAAGATGCGAATTTAACTTGTGCACAAAATTTGTGAAAAAAATTGTTTCCATCCCATGTGTTCAAGAGAACAAACATAGTCACTTCCTAGGAAATTGGCGAAAAAATATCTGTAATGGAATTTGCTGCAATTGGGGAAGCCACTGTGGCTTTTTTTCATACATCATACTGTAAATTGCTTGTGCCTCAAAGTGTGCAGACAAAGCGCAATAAACGCTGTCATGTCATGTGAGGCATTCTGAGAGGTCATTATACCCAAGACTTTGGCTCAGGCATTTCAACAAAAGAAAATCATAAAAGGGGGGTAACACATACAGTTTCAGCCAATCTCATGTTAATCTTGAGTACCTACAGAGTAGTATTACATCCTTCATATCTCAAAAAAGTCTTTAGTTTTATTAGATTTATAAAAGACAGATAAGCTGTACCAACTCTTTCCGAAAAAAGCCAAGCTCTGGGAGGCGTGCCGTGCGTGGAGCTAAAGAGTCACGTGCGCACACACGCGCGCACACACACAACACGTCATCGCATCATAGACTCTCTATTCATTCCGGTTAAATCACAATATAAAATGTACACAAATGTGTCCCTGCTCTTGATACAGAATCACTGATGGAACACTTGTGTTCAATTATGTCAAGTAATTTTATGTCCACCCTGCCTGCCATAGAGCGTGAAAGATACATCCACAAACTTAATTTGTTCAATTTAAAAACATGTCCCTTCATTCTCCCAGCGTCAAATTGGTGTAACAAGTGAATGATTTTACTTTGTTTTTGAAAGTAAGCATCTTTAAATGTATATATTATGTCTTTATATTTAGAGTACTGAGTGCACTTTTCTGTCCAGCCATACAACTAGCCTGACTTAGCTTTCGATAGCATCATCCGTAATTCATGATTCAAAAACGAAGTAAAATCATTCACTGGCTTACCTGGTGACTCGATGATGTACGAGTAAATGTCCGGGTAAGACACCTCTGGCCACTGGGTGGGGTTGTTACACTAATTTGATGCTGGGAGAATGAAGGGACATGTTTTTAAATTGACCAAATTAAGTTTGTGGATGTATCTTTCAGGCTCTATGGCAGGCAGGGTGGACATATAATTACTTGACATGTTCAATCTTAGTGATTTCTTAAGTTATTCACGCCTGCCGGCTGTGTACGGACGTTGTTTTGTGCCGCTATTTTGTATTGAAGTCTATGGGAAGTCTAGTTTATTTTCCCCTAAAAAGGGGCGGTGACGAAAATGACAGTTAAGTTCCCGGATGTGCCGGTAGTACGGATAGGTAGGAGATGTAACGTTAAGGATGGAACTGTCACGTTAAACATGACTTTTCATGACTTCCCCCACTCACCCACTTTTTAAAACAAAGTTACGCCACTGCATCACATTATCCATAACTTTTGATTCACTATATATTAGTGTTGTTTACATTGTATGCACTTACGCGCCGATTGCCAACAAAACAGACATTTGATGCATTTTACTCACCGCCTGCAACGATCTGCAAATCGGGCCTTGCTTATAAAACATTAGTCACCGAAAATGCCAGGAACACACTTGAAAAACAAACTGCATCCACTGTTCCCTTAACGCTGGGTTCTTTGGGAAGCTGAACAAGGTTATCTTTCCCTCATAACCAAAAACACACTTCTTTGGTGACATTGTTAAAAAATCCTTCTCGACTTGCGTTACCCGAATGATGGGCGTGCTCTCGCTTCTGCTCTGGTTGGTGTGTGCGCACGCTTTTCCGGGAGAAGTGTCCATACAAGGATTTTCCGCCCTCTATTACGACATACAGGGCCATACTCAAAAAAAAAACTTTCCAAAACTTTTTTGGCACAGAAATACTCCGTCATACGTCCAACTCATTTTTTAAAACTTGGGCCATGTTTAGCATGGGAATCCGCTCAGAATGCATGAAATAGCATGATACCCCCCCTTTAAATAAAACTTTGTGTAAGAAAAATATCCATATTTAAAACTATTAAAAGTAAAATATCTAGCTTCCGTAAGACCACCTTCTGTATTCAACTTACGCAGAATGTATAATGCCTCCCGCAGTTCAAAACGCTTCGTCCAACATCATGCGTCGCGCCAGTCTGTAACTTTTTCCGTAAGTTGAATACGAAAAGCGGTCTGGCGGAAGCTACAAACCCGATTCCAAAAAAGTTGGGACACTGTACAAATTGTGAATAAAAACAGAATGCAATGATGTGGAAGTTTCAAATTTCAATATTTTATTCAGAATACAACATAGATGACATATCAAATGTTTAAACTGAGAAAATGTATCATTTTAAGGGAAAAATAAGTTGATTTTAAATTTCATGGCATCAACACATCTCAAAAAAGATGGGACAAGGCCATGTTTACCACTGTGTGGCATCCCCTCTTCTTTTTATAACAGTCTGCAAACGTCTGGGGACTGAGGAGACAAGTTGCTCAAGTTTAGGAATAGGAATGTTGTCCCATTCTTGTCTAATACAGGCTTCTAGTTGCTCAACTGTCTTAGGTCTTCTTTGTTGCATCTTCCTCTTTATGATGCGCCAAATGTTTTCTATGGGTGAAAGATCTGGACTGCAGGCTGGCCATTTCAGTACCCGGATCCTTCTTCTACGCAGCCATGATGTTGTAATTGATGGAGTATGTGGTCTGGCATTGTCATGTTGGAAAATGCAAGGTCTTCCCTGAAAGAGACGACGTCTGGATGGGAGCATATGTTGTTCTAGAACTTGGATATACACTCACCTAAAGGATTATTAGGAACACCATACTAATACTGTGTTTGACCCCCTTTCGCCTTCAGAACTGCCTTAATTCTACGTGGCATTGATTCAACAAGGTGCTGAAAGCATTCTTTAGAAATGTTGGCCCATATTGATAGGATAGCATCTTGCAGTTGATGGAGATTTGTGGGATGCACATCCAGGGCACGAAGCTCCCGTTCCACCACATCCCAAAGATGCTCTATTGGGTTGAGATCTGGTGACTGTGGGGGCCATTTTAGTACAGTGAACTCATTGTCATGTTCAAGAAACCAATTTGAAATGATTCGAGCTTTGTGACATGGTGCATTATCCTGCTGGAAGTAGCCATCAGAGGATGGGTACATGGTGGTCATAAAGGGATGGACATGGTCAGAAACAATGCTCAGGTAGGCCGTGGCATTTAAACGATGCCCAATTGGCACTAAGGGGCCTAAAGTGTGCCAAGAAAACATCCCCCACACCATTACACCACCACCACCAGCCTGCACAGTGGTAACAAGGCATGATGGATCCATGTTCTCATTCTGTTTACGCCAAATCCTGACTCTACCGTCTGAATGTCTCAACAGAAATCGAGACTCATCAGACCAGGCAACATTTTTCCAGTCTTCAACTGTCCAATTTTGGTGAGCTCGTGCAAATTGTAGCCTCTTTTTCCTATTTGTAGTGGAGATGAGTGGTACCCGGTGGGGTCTTCTGCTGTTGTAGCCCATCCGCCTCAAGGTTGTGCGTGTTGTGGCTTCACAAATGCTTTGCTGCATACCTCGGTTGTAACGAGTGGTTATTTCAGTCAAAGTTGCTCTTCTATCAGCTTGAATCAGTCGGCCCATTCTCCTCTGACCTCTAGCATCAACAAGGCATTTTCGCCCACAGGACTGCCGCATACTGGATGTTTTTCCCTTTTCACACCATTCTTTGTAAACTCTAGAAATGGTTGTGCGTGAAAATCCCAGTAACTGAGCAGATTGTGAAATACTCAGACCGGCCCGTCTGGCACCAACAACCATGCCACGCTCAAAATTGCTTAAATCACCTTTCTTTCCCATTCTGACATTCAGTTTGGAGTTCAGGAGATTGTCTTGACCAGGACCACACCCCTAAATGCATTGAAGCAACTGCCATGTGATTGGTTGATTAGATAATTGCATTAATGAGAAATTGAACAGGTGTTCCTAATAATCCTTTAGGTGAGTGTACCTTTCAGCATTGATGGTGCCTTTCCAGATGTGTAAGCTGCCCATGCCACACGCACTCATGCAACCCCATACCATCAGAGATGCAGCGCTTCTGAACTGAGCGCTGATGACAACTTGGGTTGTCCTTGTCCTCTTTAGTCCGGATGACATGGCGTCCCAGTTTTCCAAAAAGAACTTCAAATTTTGATTCGTCTGACCACAGAACAGTTTTCCACTTTGCCACAGTCCATTTTAAATGAGCCTTGGTCCAGAGAAAACGCCTGCGCTTCTGGATCATGTTTAGATATGGCTTCTTTTTTGACCTATAGAGTTTTAGCCGGCAACGGCGAATGGCACGGTGGATTGTGTTCACCGACAATGTTTTCTGGAAGTATTCCTGAGCCCATGTTGTGATTTCCATTACAGTAGCATTCCTGTATGTGATGCAGTGCCGTCTAAGGGCCCGAAGATCACGGGCATCCAGCATGGTTTTCCGGCCTTGACCCTTACGCACAGAGATTGTTCCAGATTCTCTGAATCTTTGGATGATATTATGCACTGTAGATGATGATAACTTCAAACTCTTTGCAATTTTTCTCTGAGAAACTCCTTTCTGATATTGCTCCACTATTTTTCGCCACAGCATTGGGGGAATTGGTGATCCTCTGCCCATCTTGACTTCTGAGAGACACTGCCACTCTGAGAGGCTCTTTTTATACCCAATCATGTTGCCAATTGACCTAATAAGTTGCAAATTGGTCCTCCAGCTGTTCCTTTTATGTACATTTAACTTTTCCGGCCTCTTATTGCTACCTGTCCCAACTTTTTTAGAATGTGTAGCTCTCATGAAATCCAAAATGAGCCAATATTTGGCATGACATTTCAAAATGTCTCACTTTCAACATTTGATATGTTATCTATATTCTATTGTGAATAAAATATAAGTTTATGAGATTTGTAAATTATTGCATTCCTTTTTTATTCACAATTTGTACAGTGTCCCAACTTTTTTGGAATCGGGTTTGTAGATATTTTACTTTATAACGTGTTAAAAAGTTATATTTTTCTTAGACAAATGCATCACTTCGCTTAAGAAGGCCTTTATTAACCCCCCGGAGCCGTGTGGATTACTTTTATAATGGATGGATGCCCATTTTTGGCCATTCACTGGCATTATAATGCTTGGATTAGACAGGACATTTTTTAATATAACTCCGATTGTATTCGTCTAAAAGAAGAGTGTCATATACACCTAGGATGGCTTGAGGGTGAGTAAATCATGGGCTAATTTTCATTTTTGGGTGAACTATCCCTTTAATGTTAATCAATGTTAAAGGGTTAGTTCACCCAAAAATGAAAATTCTTTTTTCTAATTCTATTTTTTTTTTTTTTTTCACCCTCATATTGTTTCAAACTTGTTTGACATTTCTTCTGCAAAACACAAAAGAAGATATTTTGAAGAATGTTGACAACATTGGACATTCTATTGTATGGAGAGAAAAAAGACATTTCATCCATCAAAATATATTTTCTGAATATGTATTACAGTCAATGACCCAAAATTCTCATTATTAGTGACATATTAGCTGTCTTATTCCTAATAAATGGAGGCTTAATCTGGTCTTCAGATTAATGCGTTACATGCTTACATATTTAGAAACCCAAATTGGCACACACTGCAGTTTTATTTAAAGAAATTAATACTTTTATTCAGCAAGGATGCATTAAATTTATCAAGTGACAGTATAAAGACATTTATAATGTTACAAAAGATTTCAAGAAAATGCTGTTTTTTAAACTTTTTATTCATCAACAAATCCTGAAAAAAGGTAACATGGTTAACACAAAAAATATTAAGCAGCACAACTGTTTTCAACATTGATAAAAATAATAAATAATTCTTGAGCAGCAAATCCTCATATTAGAATGATTTCTGAAGAATCATGTGACACTGAAGACTGGAGTAATGATGCTGAAAATTCAGCTTTGCCATCACAGAAATATTATTTAATACAGTTATGTTAATTTTTTACTATATTTTTGATCAAATAAATGCAGCCTTGGTGATCAAATAAAGACTTCCAAAACATTCAAAAATCTTTCCAACTCCAAACGTTTGAACAGTAGTGCAGATTTTTGGTCAATAATATGCTTTTAAACACCTTTACCAGTGTTTTGGAGGCTTGTTTAATGCCAAAATCTCAATGAACCTTAATGAAAGTCATTGTGATTATCATTTAATGATTTAGTCCTTTTAAATCTGAACAGAGGGAGACAATCCTCTTGTCAGCCTTTGCTTTTATGTTGCCATGGTTTGACAACATCCGTATGTCTCCGGGGCTGTGTAGCGTGCAGACGGCATGTCTGTCTGGTTTGGTTTTGACAGGGATCATCTCCACGTCAGATTAACGTGAAATCTTTTCATGATATCAAAGCTAAATAATTTTTTTGACCTGTATTGTTTTTACGCTGCTTTTCATTCTCTTGACAAAGAAATGTAACTTTAAAAGGAAAATAACAATGCAGGTATGTTTCTCCTGCGTTGCATTATGTTAGTAGTGCTTATATTTGTATTGGACGTGTCGATGCAGTCCTGCGCCACACGCAGAGATAGCGAGCGCTTCAGCACATTAGGGAATTGATCATACAGCTGCTACTTCAGAAAGTGTTTGCAAAAAAGCCCCAAAGGAGCCCATTCAGCTTATTCCTGTATAATTACCTCAGATGGCTAATGGAAATCGATGGCATGTCTGTCGCATCAGCTTGATATGCTGTGCTTTGTAATGAAAGTTCACATACCTGTCCAAGGCTGAGCAGGAGGCCTGTTGGTTGAACCCTCTGACATGCCAAGTCAACACTTTTGGCAGTAACACAGTAATGGGGGGAAAGGCCCAGCTAGACAGGGATGCTTTCCTACTTAATTAGCCAAAATGTGACATGCCGTTTTTGCACTCTTAGTGATGAAGTTTATCTTGCCATAAAACATGCTGGGCTTTTATAAGAGGATAAGATATTTTTTATAAGAGATTTTAGTGGCGTCAGACAGAGTAGATGTTAGAGCAAATTAGCTGTTAAACCATTTCAAAACTCACAGCAGGATACAAGATTTAATGCAGGGAGCAGATGACTTAGGTGTACAAAGGCAGTTGTAAAAGATTTTATGTGAATCGTTTTGTTTTATTGTGTAAATAGTTCTTTGTTTGTCTAACATCTGCTCAATATATTCTTTGGTCAATTTTAGTCAATATTCTGTCTTAAAGGGGTCATGAACTGCATTAATTTTATTATTTTATCATGTTTCCTGGGGTGCACTTATAATGTTAGTATGATTTTTTTTACATCAAAAATTGTCATAATTTAGAAATAAAACATCTGATTTAAATGCTCTGTTTGAAGGGGCGTGTCTGCTGTGAGACTTCAGTGTAAACGCCCACAGCTGTGATTGGCTAACATCTTTGCATATGAAATAGCTAATTATGACATGTGGAACTCTCTCGAAAATGTTTTGCACGTTTTTACTATTACAGCACTCAAGGTTAACTAATCGTGAAAAGTGCTGATTATAGCATTATATTTAGAGATATAGCATTTCATTTAGATCATGGCATGAAAGGTTGCAGTGATGAGCATTGTAGCCGATTACAGACATGTTGAGCGCATGAATGCAGTGATCTCATCATTGTAACTCAATTTCGGCACACTAACGAATGCTTTCATCATAACTAACAGTGCAAACACAATGTAAATAAGAGATTTGTTGATTATAACGGGAGTTTTGGTGCGAGTCCAGAACTCAGTCGCTGTTTGATTGACAGCTCCAGCGATTATAAAGGGAGCGTCCTTTGATCACTTTCTATATATAATTTAATCACAATTAAAATAACAGATTATTTTCATCCTACTAAGAGAAACAATGTGAAGTTGACCGTTTAGTCACTGGTTTGATTTACTGACACATAGACGATCATCTGACTACATGAATCATTACATATCAGAAATCACTGGTCACTGGTGATTTTGGTTAGACGCATACAATAATCAGTACATATCAAACGATCTAACAAAGCAATAGTGACACAGTAAAAAAAAATTTGCTCACATAAATGTGTTGCGTACTTCCTGTCAGATCCAATATAGAAAGCACAGCATCGTTTTTTAATTTCAGTCTCTCTGCAAATCCAGCATCAGAAGGAAGGTTATGTATTGGCTGCGTTTTTCCATAACCTGGCACTGCACAACATTTGCACTCTTCAATGGCATGTCTATCACTTAGTTGCTCGATCCAGTGTTAGCGTCATGTATGTTATTTACCTACTACTTGTCATGCGTGAATCAGTGGGCGGGGCTACAGTGGTAACAATGATGAAGTAGGCGTTGCATGTCAGGAAATGACGTCCTGACATGCTAACAATGCTATCAAGAGCCCTCCAACAATCAAGCATTGGTAAACAATCTGCTATAACATAATGATATTTGCTTTGTATATTGCTTGCAAGTAATTTTACTATTATCTTTTGAAGGACTGTCAATGAAAAAAGATTCTTTTTGTCCCTGGTCACAACTGGCTAACCGGATCATGCTAGTCAAACCTTTATGTCTGGGCTGGAACTTTAGCATCAAAAAATTCACTAACAATTTGCACTGATCTGGAACATCTAATACTTAAACATAAGAGCTGAAAAATAATGTTGTTAATTTACCCGAGATCAAGAATTAGACGCTTCACTCAATCTGAGCTCAAGAAAAGTGTATTTCCGTGACCTAGTGGCTGAGCATGCCAGTCCTATAAACTGACAAAGGCCACTTTGCTGCCAAATCAAAACTGACAGCTTCTAATGAAGACAGAGAGAATTCATAGTTTCAATTTCACAGTCAGCAACATTCAGTGACCAGGGCAGAACAGCATGTAAGTGGCAGCTCACACTGCTATTAGAATAGGTAAGGTCAAATCTTTCAATGAGTAATTAATTTCACCAGCTGTTACTCCATGAGGGGAACATAAAAGTATGTGTTCCTGTGAACTGTATTGTTTTTAAGGAAAAGCGGTTTTAATAAGGAATGTTTGCTGTGTGTATGTGTGTGAACACATTTGTTAAGACTGCATAAACAGCCTACATTAAGAGTTTGCATTTGCGTGCACAAGCTATTAAGTCTCTGCTGTTGTTGATCTGTTTTGTTCTTTATTCAAGGGAAGAGCTTAAATAATCCTGTCCTGTAACCCCAATGCAGTTATAATTGCTCGGCTGAGCAATCTGTCTTATTTTACTACTGAAATGAAAGCAGCTTAGCCATTGATATTTTCCCTTTAAACTGTAAAAATAATTCACAGTCAAATATTTTGATATATAAGCCAATATCCACTTTAAAGGTAAAAATTAACTTTGCATTTTTTTGGTAAAATATAAAGTCATAGATAGTTCAAGATATGTCGCAATTGTAAGTTATATATATTTTTTTTATAATTATTAATTATAATTAATTGTAATGTAATTGATAATTGAACTTTTTATTTATATACTAATTTTTGCTCTACAGCAGAAATGTATACTTTTTTTTTTCTTCATACATTTATTCTGGAATAAGAGACAACTAAAACAAACAAAAAATATTAAAAAAAATAAATAAAAAATAATAAATAAATGTTTTGTACTGCATCTTAGTTAAATTATCAAAAAAAAAAAAAAAACTGCATAAAATATTATGGCCTGTTCTTTCCTCAATTCAGGAAGGAATATCTGGCCTCAACCTCTGAGCAGCATTCCATTCTACCACTTTTTCGTGTTGTTTGATAAGATCAGAGCTGTTGCAGACATGGCTTGTCCTCATTTAGAGGTCTATAAATGGTTTCCTCCTTCCCATAGTCAGTTCTGATTGCTCCCAACCCATTTTAAAGTCTCTCTGTGTCTGCAATCAAGTCCCATTTATCCATGTACATTTCCAGAACTTTTGCTTTCTCTATAATTTTTAATACCTGTTGCCATTTATTTTTCCCGTGTTGTCTTGTTATTTGCTTGCCATAGTCATTGAGTCACTGGCCATTTTAGCTGATATTTGTGATGCATGTATTGTGTCCGCCATGTCGATGAAGGCCTTATGGCATTTGCTTGCATATGATAGGCCACTGGCTTTATTATTATGAGCATTTGCTGGTCGTTTGTTTCTTTGGTCTTTTAGCTGAATTGCTTCAGCAGATGGCTGTGAATTACCATACACATCTCAGGGCCTGTTTGGATTCCATTTCCTGCTTGTTTGGAGTTTGTTGTTCTGACAACACTATTCCATATGAATTTTCACTGCTGTTTTATTCTGTGCATGTTAAGCCAAGGTGAACATGAATGGTGTGAGAGGAAATTAAGTTGTTGTTGTTGTTTAGCCATTGCCAGCTGTTTTCTCAAAGTGTGCATTTTATAGATTCAGTATTGTCATTTTAGTTCTACTTAAATGCATAGGCCTTATTATTTCCTTATTATTATTTTATCAAATTGTTTTGTCCGCCTCATTTAAATATTTGTTTCAGAGACCATAGGCAGAGGGTGAACCAACTCCAGGGTAAGGCTAGATGAGATTTCTCCTTAACACATTTAAATAGAATGTCATGAAATAGTTTCAAGGTACATGTCACCTAGCAACAGTGTACACATCCCAGCATAAATGCTTACAATAAATTATTCTGTCATGACTGTCGTGGTAGTTAGTAATCACATAATGCAGAATATCCAAAGGGGGGTTGGGGGGGGATTGGGCTTGAGCCCCTGCCCCTTTAATCGTGAAAGTGCCCTTTTCGATCGTACCGCAGTGCCCCCGCGACGAACGCAATTTCTACCGAGGGGGACCACCCCCCCCCCCCCCCCCCCCCCCCCCTCGATCGTACCCCCCACCCCTAGGACACTCTGCCCCCGCGGAGGAGAATATGCAGAGAATAATAACACTAACTACTTAAATTGAAGACGAAAACCGACAATGAACTGTGCAGAACAGGGTGTATTAATACATTGGGAAACAAAATGATAGACAGCTGAACATAAATAGTAATCAAGGAAACTAACTAGGACTACATTAAGACTAAACTGATCTGAAGCACAATAAACAAAACCCATAGGAACGAAAAGACAACTAAACAAACCATTGCTGACAGTACACCCCCCTCCCGGAAGGCGTGACCTCATGCGTGAATTATAGTACAATAGCGGAGGGTGAGAGGGGGTGAATACGGGGACTAACAGGAGGAGTTGGTAAGGTGGCCCTCCATGGTGGAGCAGACGGAGGGAGGAGACAAGGAGGAGTCCTGGCGGCTCTCTAGGACAGAGCCTTGGGATTGACAGAGGCAGAGCTGGGCGAGACGGAGATCACAGCGAAGCCGTTGGGTCGACATCGCAGGTCCAAGGCCATGCCGCCGGCTCAAGGACTGACAGAATGGGGTGATGCCGGAGGGAGTGAGGACCAAGGCGTAACCGGAGGGAAGGGATATCCTGGTGGAGCAAAAGGGGTTGAAGGCTGAGGCGCAGCCGGAAGCTCGGAAGCACGTGGCAATACCAGGGTGACGATGGACCAAGGTGCAGCCGGAGGGACAAGGGAGCCCAGCGGAGCTGAGGGAGAGCAGAGCCGAGGGGCTTATAGGCTGAGGTGGAGTCATGGGCCTGGAGTCCTGCAGTGAAGCCAGGTGATCCATCTCGCGGAGTTTAGCTGGTAGAAAGGAGACCCAAATAGGAGCCGAGAAGCTGCGCGACAACAGCTGGCCAGGTGAGTCCTGCCAGGTGATGCTGTCCTCCAGGACTCCCACGGTGATGGATGAGCCGCATACCCACAAGATTTAATCGTCAAACTTAGCGAAAGGGCGATGATCCTCTCCCAACAGCACAATCTGGCCGAGGGTGTCATCTATCTCACACCAGAAAAGCTCATTGTCCCAGCGTGCCTCATTGTACATCTGTAGGTAGCCCTCCACGTATTCCTCAAGCGTCCAGCCGTTCTGACAGAAGCAATCCTCTTAATCAATTTGGGTCGGTTCTTCTGTCACAACTATTGTGGTGGTTAGTAATCGCATGACTCAGAATATCCAACAATAACTTTAATAAGCACGGAGAATATACACAGGAGAATACACAGAGAATAATAACACTAACTACTCAAATCAAAGACGAGAACCGACAATGAACTGAACAGAACAGGGACTATAAATACACGGGGAAACATAATGATAGACAGCTGAACGTAATCAGTAACCAAGGAGACTACCTAGGACATAATCAAAACAAAACTGAACTACTAAACAAAACATATTCCTGACATTTTTGTTATTAAAGCAGCTATGTTTACAAGCCACTATAATTTGAACAGAAAAGCAAGCATACTGTATGCTTGATTGGCATATAGCAGCCAATTTGAATAATAAATAGCCATTGACTTACCTGATGCAGCAAAACAAAAGTTTTGTCACAAAGTTCCGCTATAATTAATGAAGCTGACTGCATAACACAATAAAACAATCAACATTAAACAACAAATAATCATTATTACAGCCTGGACAGACTGGACACAAGCCTAAAAGTAATCACATAAAAGCCTGCCTAAAAGGATGGGTCTTAAGACTTTCACTTTTTTGCACATCCTGTGGCAACAAGTTCCATAAATAAGGAGCTGCATGACTAAAGGCTCGGGACCCCATAGAAGTAGTGCGAGTTAGAGGGAGAACAATAGTGAGTGCAGAAGATTTTTCTTAAAGTACTATTAGGAGTGTAGATATGAAGAAGGTCAGATAAGTATGAAGGGGCAAGATTATTGAGTGTCTTATAAGTAAGAAGAAGGATTTTAAACTCAATACGATATTTAACTGGTAGCCAATGCAAGTGTTGTAATATGGGAGTAATGTGTTCAGCTAGAGGAGTTCTGCAGATAATTCGAGCAGCTGAATTCTGTACTATCTGGAGTTTGTAGAGAAGCCTTGAAGGCAAGCCATAAAAAAGAGCATTACAGTAATCAATACAGGAAGTGACTGAAGCGTGAACAAGAATCGCACATGGGCGTAAATTTCATCTAACAGTTAGGGGGGACAATAAACATAAAATTTCTCAAGGGCAATTTTTGAAGGGGACAGATAATACAGCCAAAATTGTACTTTCGTTAATTGTACTAATCACCGTGTTAGTTGTAGTGGGTGATTTACAACAAGCTATCAAAACAACAATCGCTAAAATATCAGACTTATAGAAAAATACATTGGTTATCATAATTTTTTGTCATTGCTAATTTATTAATAACTCAGCATCGTCTGTTTTAAAGAGAAAAGAATCACTTCATCCATGTTTAAAGTGAATAAAATAGCCTTAACAGCTACTTACTGGAGTTCAACAACTACTGAAGAACTGTGTTCTCTCCCACCGGACTTTGTGTGTGTCTAGGTGAGGTGCGTGGTGGACCAAACCACTGTGGGGCAAGAGAGGGGGGACTCAAAATGTTTTTAAACTTAAAAGCGCATTTTTGCCCAGTTTGCTTTTGTATTGTTTTACTACCTACACAATTATTTTAAGTTTATATAATTATATTATTTACAATGCACGATGTCGTTTTTAATGATATTTTTAGGGGGGGACAACCCTCAGATGGGGGGGGTCATGACCCCCCCGAACCCCCTGTGATTTACGCCTAGGGAATCGCAGTGCTCTTTACTGAGAGAGCCGGATGAAGTCGATTAATATTATGTATGTGGAAATATGCAGAGCGAATGACACTGTTTTCTCTTATAACGAGAAGATTTGAGAGCGTGCAGGACTCAGCACTGGACTAAAACTCTGCCATTTTAAGTGGTGAACTAGGGTGAACCCTAAAACATATTTTTTGATATGTTAACAGATATGTACAGGTTGCACATCACTGAAAACAACAATAGCATGTTATTTATTATGTGAAAAGTGTTTTTTTTTTTTTTTCTCATTCTTCCGGTTAAAAAAAGCAAAGGTATATGCGTTAATTCAGAGTGGTGATTGGCTGCAGTGGCTGGACAGTACGAATGTACATCAGCAGTTTCTGAGCATTATTCATGAGAATGAACTCTTTTAATCCAATCACTGCGCTATATTATGCATGAGATCGCATTACAGCGGAGAATTCAATTGTTACGAAAGACTGGTTCTGCGCTGTTCGTTCTCCTCTGTTTGTTCAGCTCTGCGTTTGGACACGTGTCGTAAGTGTATGTTTTCTCAGCACAATAGCACAAACATCTTGTGCTTGCGGATGGCTGAGTTCGACACATGCGCATCAACAGGACATTCGCTCTGCAGGATCGAAGAAGAAAAGTATCAACCACTGCAACACAGTTCAGAAGAAACAACACACAAACTTTGCACATACATTTGTCAAGTTTGCCGTCTTTTGTAGTGTTTTCCCCGTTTCAAGTGTGTTGTTTTTGAATCGCTCTTTCCGCACTCTTCTTCGATGACTGCACACTGTGCACAGTACTGTGCATATTGCCACCTAGTGGACTCTTCTGCCTTTCTTGCGCATCCGCAAACCCTCCTGATGACGAAAATTACGGCCGAAGTAGGGGAGAGTGGGGCACAACCTAACGCTTTTTGACTTTCTCAGTTTGTGTAAATCCATTTGTGGTTCAGAGTATTTATTTTTTCCCACATTAATTGCACACATGTCTAGTACAATTATGTGGTTTTGTTTCATTAATACAGTGTATACTTTTTTCTTGATTTACCCCGAAAGAATAGAAGTGAAATGTGACAACATGCCCCATAGGTGGGGTACATTGTAACATGACCAAATGACAGCTTAAAATGTTATCTGATATAATCAAAAAAATATCCAAGACCAACTAAAATATTTTGTCAATGAAATACAATTATTAACTTTTTCAAATAAAATAATGGCATTTTTTAATCATTAAAAATAAACTAATTTTTCACCTCAAAACACAGTTATACAGCATAGTTCAAAAAATAATAATAATTAAGCATTTCTGAACATTGACTCTCAGTCTTTATTCACCTTTTTCTCATGGTTTCTCAATAGAATTCATAAAAGTATAGAATATAATAGCGTAGTTCTAATAGGGGCACATTGTAACGCAGTGTTACAACATGCCCCACCTGCACAACTGGGATTTAAACCTGGCTCGTGTCTTCTGCTGGTTAGATCAGCATTAAAGAACTATATCAACTGTTAAATAACAGATATAAGATTAAAATAATATCAGATTTGTCTTATTTTAAATAAACACAAAAAACAGAGATGAAAAATTAACTTAAGAAATTTACTTTTGCTATGGTTAAATAAATGTTCAGTGATATCTTCCAAAGATTTTTTAATTTTGACACAATTTTTTCTCTAAATAATGTTGATAGGGCAACTAGTAAATACACTGTTTCATCATCCTGGCATGTGTGGAAAGTGTTAAACCATGTGTGTTACAACTAACCCCACATTAGGTTGTGCCCCGCTCTCCCCTATACTTTGGGCTTAACAACACTCGCAAACAGTGTTGCGGAATTGGACTACTTTAACACTGTTGCCGCGGGCTGCTTTTCTTGTCCTCGGGTTGAAGCAAAGTCCCTTTAAGACAAGTCATTTCACTCGGCGGCCATCTTTGAAACGCCTCTTGGGCATGCAAGTGCAGCTCCTATCTCTTTGAATGGGGAAACATCAAATTCTCCAAAACTGTTTGCAAAATTTACGATTAAATTTCATATTTGAAATCACCAATGAAATCTGACAACAACTGTCTCATAAATTTGGTTTCTAAACATCATGTCAAATCATGACAAAAAATTTCAGCCTGGACAAAGCTAATGAGCATGCGCAATCCTAAACGCGTGTCTCAGAACACTGCCTATTTATATAGCAACCGGAGCTTCTAAGGGCAGCTGCAGTGATGCAATGACTTTACTAATCAACAATTGGCTCTTTCATTTAGAAGGCGGGGCTTATTCACCACTTTGGGCGTTGCACTTTCTCCCATTCATAAGTAATCAGAGTGCACCGTCTTCCTACATATAAAGTCTTTGGTTGAAGCGACCCCAACAATGTGATATTTAGCCCCGGGAATGCGAATTTTAGCAGGGGAACCCAGCCAAAAAGCGCAGATTTTACCCCCTGGAATGCGGTTTTCACTTTCCTGTATATTATTCTGATACACAGAAGACAATGATGTAGACCGAAAATTCAAAGAAGAATGGACAAAAAAGTAAATGAAAATACATCAAGGTGCCCTCAACTTGTTTTTGTGTTTTTTTCCCTCTGTGGTCATATTTTAATATATTTATTTGTCAAAGTTGTAGGTTGTATGCCTGTGTTTTATTGGCTGTTTTATTGGTGTATCATGACACTCCACTAAACATGTCTGATTGGCCATTGCGTTCAAGAACTCAACAGATATGTTTGTGATTGGCTACTTTGCTCAACACTGCATAGAAAGCTTTGGCACCTCGAAAACTGATCCTAGGCTAGTAGTTACGGGCAGATTTTCCCTCTAAAAGCAATCAGAAGCAGCAGCAGTCAGTGGGTTGAGTCTGTGGCCACGCTCCGCTTAGAGAGTTCTTTAAACTGTTGGTCTCTTTCAAAATGCTGGTCACACATTAGTACACAAAAGATTAATGATTTTGGTTGTTTACACAATTGGTCAAAACTGTAGACAGGTAAACAACCATATCTGTTGTGCAGTCAAGAAGAAAGATGTGTCCGCTCATTGTGAGTTGAGTGTTCAAAGGCATATCCATCAGATCATGAATCACAAGGATGTTGCCACTTTCAGCCATGTGTAAGTAATGCGGCAGTGCATTTGATCTATGATAATGACTGCATGCTTGATTATGTTTTGCTTATCAAGGATTCAACACAACCTTAGAGGTCATAACTTCCAAATCTGCAAAATCGAACACACCTCAAAGCTTTAGCTTCCCTGGCTAAACCCAGCAGTGAATAGTCTCTGAGAAATAAAGCTGTAGTTCAGCAGAGCAATCTGTGATGCAGTTATTATTTGTGTACAGAATTTATGGGATATTAATATTTTACTACAACTATGGACACGAATACTCAAGTAGGACTTTATTGCAGTCTTGTTTTATGTTTGCCATAATGCAGTTGCCCTGTGCAAGTGAGCAAGTTAAAATTTATGTTCTCACTAGCTTAAAAATGTTTCTGAAATTATTTTTAATAGTTGGGCAACTGAACATAGGGTGCAAAGGTAAGGTGAGTCATGCAATATCTGAACCATTAGATTCCATTTCTCTTAAAGTAGGTCTGAGGGTAGAAAAGATCCTGAGCAGAGGTCTTCTCGTTTAGTTAGTTAATATGCTATCTGTATTTTTTAAGGTGCACTCAGTATTTTTTTTCCTGTTGCGCCATTAGCGCCATTCAATTTTCCTATAATAAAGACTTTTATTATTCTTAAATGATGAATTTATAAGTAATAATTTGATTTTTGTTTATTACATAATAAAATAAATAATAAAAATAATACATCTCTGTGCATTTCACTATGAATTGATGTAGTAAAGGTCTTAAATAACATACTGGAAGGCAGGAAATATGTGTGATTTCTTTCAGCTTTTTCTTTAGAACTTGGCACAAACCCCTCATGAATTTTATTTTTCTTGGTTTGATAGAAGGATAACATCATATTGTTTATTTCCTTTGCATGAACTGATGGCGAAGTGCATGCAGCTAATGTTGTACAAGAATCCTGCAGAGCTTTACAGTAACAGAGAGTTACTGTTGAACAGTATTATTTCAATGAGCTCAGAATCCCACAGCAGAAAATTGCTTCAGTCAGGTGGCGTATACTGTAGCATCCAAAATGACTCTATATCTGTTCCTGCTAGATAGACAAACACAGTAACATTGACTGGAGTGTATATGTTAGCAGCACATTTATCCCCAGGTTATGAGGTCAAAAGACCCCTGACTGGCTGCTACTGGCTGCTACCAAGTTATTTCCAAAATGTTCTTCTTTCAATAAAAGGAAATGTAAACTATGGAAAACTGCAATCTAATTGAGGTTAAGTTTATTTTGACTACAAATACAGTTACATGCGGTTTGCCTGTAAATATATATAATCTGAATATTCATATACCACTATACAAAATATCAGTCAAAAGCAGACATGGATGACATTTTGCCATCAAACCAAGGGCAAACTATGATGGTTATGCCGAAAAGCCTTTGAGAATTTAGTAGGTAATAAATCATTCATAGTGAAAGGCATGCCCTTTTATTGCCCCAACATAAAAAACAGAGGGCTTGCTCTGAAAGTATGTAAATGGTGTGATTCTCCTTGTATATAGCATCAGTTCTTCTTGGGAAGGACAGATACAAGTCCTGCACAGTGGCCAGAGGGATTTTGAGCATTCCTTGTCCAGTGGCAAGGTCTCTTATCCTTCAAAATACCCCAAAGTGGGTCTAAAATATTCAGATCTGGTGACTGTGCAGGCCATGGGAGATGTTCAAGTCTTGCTGTGTGTATTGGTGCATTATGCTGATGCACAGCACCCCCTTCAGGGTACAAAATTTGAACCATTAGGTGCACATGGTCCTCCAGAATGGTTCGTTAGTCCTTGGCAGTGATGCGCCCATCAAGCACAGTAGGGAATGCCATTATACTGCAGCCCAAGCCATCACTGATCCACCCCTTGCTTCACTCTGGGTTCGCAACAGTCTGGGTGTGAAGCTTCTTTGGGGCTTCTCCACACTGTAACTCCCACATATGTGGGAAAGACAGTGAAGGTCGACTCATCAGAGAACAATACATGTTTCACATTGTCCACAGCCCAAGATTTGCACTGCTGGCACTATTGAAACCGACATTTGGCAAGTAAAGCATATGATTTTGTCAAACTTGTGTGCTCCGTCAGCACTCATAGGTGATTCCTCCGATGGGTGTGCAAATGTGATACCTGAAGTTAACTATTTAAGGAATGTTTGTAAAATTGCTCAGGGTTGCAGATCCTGAAAGAATATTGGTGTAGACGGGAACTCTGATTTAGGGGGAACGCTAAAAGGCCGCTCGGGACAATTAGTGTCTCTGGTGGTGAAGATAGTTGGTCAGTGGGGGTAAATGTGACAGGTAGTTGGGGATGTGAACCTTGGTTAGGACGAAGAGCTCCTGATCCCCGTGAATAAAGTGACGTAACAACTCAAGGTAAACCTTCTGAATCTGGGCTTCTGCAAGGCTGGCCAGAGTGACTACGCCGATGGATTAACCTTTTCTGAGGACTTAAAACGCACTCTCCCTTCTGACGTGGACCCTTGTGGTCCACTCTCCCTTCTGATGTGGACCGCAAATAGAAGGTATGTGCTGTGTTTTTAACGATTAATAAAGAATTGTGTGTTATACTGCCATTCTATTGTGCTCTTCTCTGCCTTCTGTCCAATTTGGATATTACTGTAGTAATGGGTCACAGACACTCGTCCATTCTCCATTCTCCATTCTCCATTCTAAGCCCTAAGAGGCCAAGCATTATTTTTTTCTTTCTAGCTTTCTCATGATCACAGCTAATTTTCTTGTGATCTTGACATAACAAAAGTTACAGACTGAAGTACGGTTATCCATCTTCACCTGTTTGAGTCTGAGCATCAGCAGCATGAGTCGCATTGGAGTGACCTAGTGGACCAACGGTGACGCTAATGTCACCCTGATTTACATAAAAGTCGAACTGCAACATTTGGAAAAGCAAGCGCAAAATTCATTTTTCAGTTTTGTGCAATATAAATGTGTTCAGAGTTTTGATTTGTGTTTATTATTTTTTTAGATGCATTTTTACATTTGATTCACGCTAATTGTTTGCTATTCTGATCACTTAATTAATTTTGCAGTTTTGTGCAGTATATTTCTAAATGCCTTCTTAAATTTTTAATTCACGCATTTTAATTTTTTTTTTTTATCCATGGCCGCAATACTTTTGACGGAAAATTTATCCCATAGAGAGCACAGCAACTTTTTTTTTTTTACATATGACCGCTATGTTGTGTCGAGTTTCAGCCCTGGTCGCATATTTGTTTGGTAGGACATGAACCATCCATGGTGGTGCTGGCGCGTCGTTTACTTTGAGTATAGATCCGGTGTATGCTGCGTTTGTAGAAGACTAGCATTACCGAATACAAACTTAAAGTCCATGAAAACAGAACTAAAAACAAACACAACTGAATATCTGTGAAAGTAGCCTAATAATTTGATAGGAATACAATGTAATACAAACCTTAGTTTATTTCAGGACGTTTTCTCTCAGAACAGAACACAAAATGACCGTTGACAAATGTATCCAGTTTTAAATCATGTAATGAATGATTTGAGGTAATCATCTATTGAAAAGCATGTTTTACAAACTACTCTACGAGTAAATTCACTATTATGCCATGGCATGATAAACTTACCAAACTTCCAGTAGTGAGACTTTTAGTCCGACTGTGTTTCTTAATCACTGTAATCTCTCTGGGATTTCATTGTGTCAGTCATTAAATGACTCAGCGTTTCTCTCTCTGACACATCATTAGCCACTTCATTTGTTTGTCCCTGTCAGAGTCCTGACACAGCATCCTCAGCCACACTAGACTTCAATGAAACTACATTGTTTGGAACATATACAAACTGTGTCCACTGTAATTTGACGTTTAACTACCACATATAATAAAGCACCATCCATTCAGCCAACCTGCCCAGATGTCATCTACTCAGAATAATTGTTTTGTTTACATTTGGGCATTTATTTGTGCCTTTGGCCAGTGTGTTTTATAGAGAGCAGCTTTTATAGAGACAAATATCGACTACATTTTGTTTTGGTGAGGACCCTTCTTCACACACTCTAAGCTGCCCACACAGGCTTGTGCAATTCGTTTTTAATATTCAATCCATTAAAGTTCTTTTATTAGGCCACCTAAAAATAGAAACAAACAAAGATGGTCCAGTGAAGCGTTAGACCTCTCATATAATTTGGCCTATTCTGAGCGCAGTGTGAATTAAATGAGGTGTCTGGGCTTTTCATTCTGTTTGCCACATTGATTCAATTAAGACGTGGAGGGATAATGAAGTAGTCACTTCAGGGTTGGATGATTCTGCCCTTTAGTTTTTAATTTGGAAGTTTTATATTTTGATTCTTGTCTCTTTTCATTAGCAGTGGGGCAGCAGAGGAAAGATTCACGTTACACATCTGTTTTATTTTTGTGGTGTAGCTGGTCTCTGTAATGGAGCTTCAACACCACTCTTGTGTTTCATCTCCAGTGCTTGTCATGCATCTGTTCCAGTCTGATGCACACTAATGCATAAATTGAGAATGTTACTGTAAATTTGTGAGTTTGTATTGTTGCATTTTAAGGGGTACTCAAACACAAGGGTCAAACAAAGGTAGTCATTTTCGTTTACAGGCAGAAAAGCATCTGAAACATTCTGATGTTCATTATCCTTCTCATTTTATGGTTCTGTGACTTGGCTAAATAGACTTAACGACAGGGCTTCTGCTATTCGGAAATGAAAGGTTGAGGGAGCTAATTAGCTTCCATTTACGACAGCTGATGCAGATGTTCTGCTTTCCCCACATAAGGGTGTTGTGCGACTATTTTTCAGGTCAGTGATACGAGGTGATTCAAGGTCAGCAGAAAAAAATAGAGTATAGTTTCACAAAAATGATTTACTGTCATGTAGTATTTAGTGTAAATACAGTAACATTTGATTAAATTCGTCAACATTAGTTGGTATCATGAACTTTTTTTTTAAATCTAGGTTGGTGTTATTTCAGAAATATACCATTGTTCATTGTACCATTCATGCTTTAAAGGGTTAGTTCACCCAAAAATTAAATTTCTGTCATTAATTGCTCACCCTCATGTTGTTCCAAACCCGTAAGATCTTCGTTCATCTTCAGAACACAAATTAAGATATTTTTGATGAAATCCGAGAGCTTTCCCACAGACTGCAATACAACGACCACTTTCAAGGCCCAGAAAGGTAGTAAAGAGATCATTAAAATAGTCCATGTGACTACAGTGGTTCAACCTTAATGTTTGGAAGCGACGAGAATACTTTTCGTGCGCAAAAAAACAAACAAAAATAACGACTTTATTCAACAATGTCTTCTCTTTCTTGTCACTCTCTTACGCTATTCACGTTGTTGGGCTATTTACACAGTGCAGCGCTTCCGAGTTCTACGGCAGAACGGCAGCTCACTATTGGCTGAGCACCACATGCATGCGTTGTGGTGCTTACGTGAATCGCGTAGGAGAGTGACATGAAAGAGAAGAGATTGTTGAATAAAGACGTTATTTTTGTTTGTTTTTTGCGCACAAAAAGTATTCTCGTCACTTCATAGCATTAAGGTTAAACCACTGTAGTCACATGGACTATTTTAACAATGTCTTTACATTTCTGGGCCTTGAAAGTGGTCGTTGCATTGCTGTCTATGTGGGGTCAGAAAGCTCTCGGATTTCATCAAAAATATCTTAATTTGTGTTCCGAAGATGAACGAAGGTCTTACAGGTTTGGAACGACATGAGTGTGAGTAATTAATGACAGAATTTTCATTTCTGGGTGAACTAACACTTTAACATTAACAATTCTGACTTAATATTAACCTAGAATATAGATCTAGGACCTATAGGACCTAATCTAGGTCCTAGATTATTAAATGCTGGTTATTTTTTAGTTTGTGATAGCTAATTCCTTAATGTTAAAAAAAGTAACCTTACTGTAAAGTTTTACAATAAATACTATATACACACTACTGTTCCCACTCAGTCGGCCACTTCCAACGCCACGTCGGAGACCGACAAATCTCACTAGAGAAGCCAATCTACTTCGAGTGTAACTAAACAAGCCAATACACATTGGCATGCAATGATTGCACCAGCTGCTCTGCCTCGCAGCGCGGGTACATAATGAGTAGCAGGTGCGATGCAATACTAACCTTTTGTTTCAGAGCCGAGCGGTTTGTTTGTTCCTCTCTCTAATCTGCAAGCAGTGTTTCTAAGAGTCAGTTCTTCAGGGAAGAAGATTTATTTTCGTTGGTGTTGGTGTTGGTGTGACGGCGCTACAACGGTGATCGAGTCCTCTCGTTGTCTATGTGTGTGCGCCTTCACTGAGCGCTAAAATGTGTAAGGGTGGTTCGCCTACAGTGGTTCAGGCTGCAGGGTTGCCGAATGACTAAAGAAGCGTTATTAGCAAGATGATAAAAAACTGTATGTTTCTTGTCTATTAACACCCACTGCTACTTATACCAACAACAGCGCAGTTACAATAGCAAAATATGTGGGAGAGTGTTGCTATAGTGTGACGATATTGTATTGCAATAGGTAGCACATCAAAGTTAATACCGAATCAAAACTAGTTAGCACATAATTTGTAATTGAAAGGGTTTAATGACAATTTCTGGTTATGGTTACACTTAAAATAGTTACAAAATAGATACAGTGGGGAGAACAAGTATTTGATACACTGCCGATTTTACAGGTTTGCCCACTTACAAAGCATGTAGAAGTCTGTAATTTTTATCATAGGTACTCTTCAACTGTGAGTGACGGAATCTAAAACAAAAATCCAGAAAATCACATTGTATGATTTTTAAGTAATTAATTTGCATTTTATTGCATGACATAAGTATTTGATACATCAGAAAAGCAGAACTTAATATTTGGTACAGAAACCTTTGTTTGCAATTACAGAGATCATACGTTTCCTGTAGTTCTTGACCAGGTTTGCACACACTGCAGCAGGGATTTTGGCCCACTCCTCCATACAGACCTTCTCCAGATCCTTCAGGTTTCGGGGCTGTCGCTGGGCAATACGGACTTTCAGCTCCCTCCAAAGATTTTCTATTGGGTTCAGGTCTGGAGACTGGCTAGGCCACTCCAGGACCTTGAGATGCTTCTTACGGAGCCACTCCTTAGTTGCCCTGGCTGTGTGTTTCGGGTCGTTGTCATGCTGGAAGACCCAGCCACGACCCATCTTCAATGCCCTTACTGAGGGAAGGAGATTGTTGGCCAAGATCTCGCGATACATGGCCCCATCCATCGTCCCCTCAATACGGTGCAGTCGTCCTGTCCCCATTGCAGAAAAGCATCCCCAAAGAATGATGTTTCCACCTCCATGCTTCACGGTTGGGATGGCGTTCTTGGGGTTGTACTCATCCTTCTTCCTCCAAACACGGCGAGTGGAGTTTAGACCAAAAAGCTCTATTTTTGTCTCATCAGACCACATGACCTTCTCCCATTCCTCCTCTGGATCATCCAGATGGTCACTGGCAAACTTCAGACGGGCCTGGACATGCGCTGGCTTGAGTAGGGGGACCTTGCGTGCGCTGCAGGATTTTAATCCATGACGGCGTAGTGCGTTACTAATGGTTTTCTTTGAGACTGTGGTCCCAGCTCTCTTCAGGTCATTGACCAGGTCCTGCCGTGTAGTTCTGGGCTGATCCCTCACCTTCCTCATGATCATTGATGCCCCACGAGGTGAGATCTTGCATGGTGCCCCAGACCGAGGGAGATTGACTGTCATCTTGAACTTCTTCCAATTTCTAATAATTGCCCCAGCAGTTGTTGCCTTCTCACCAAGCTGCTTGCCTATTGTCCTGTACCCCATCCCAGCCTTGTGCAGGTCTACAATTTTATCCCTGATGTCCTTACACAGCTTTCTGGTCTTGGCCATTGTGGAGAGGTTGGAGTCTGTTTGATTGAGTGTGTGGACAGGTGTCTTTTATACAGGTAATGAGTTCAAACAGGTGCAGTTAATACAGTTAATGAGTGGAGAACAGGAGGGCTTCTTAAAGAAAAACTAACAGGTCTGTGAGAGCCAGAATTCTTACTGGTTGGTAGGTGATCAAATACTTATGTCATGCAATAAAATGCAAATTAATTATTTAAAAATCATACAATGTGATTTTCTGGATTTTTGTTTTAGATTCTGTCTCTCACAGTTGAAGTGTACCTATGATAAAAATTACAGACTTCTACATGCTTTGTAAGTGGGCAAACCTGCAAAATCGGCAGTGTATCAAATACTTGTTCTCCCCACTGTATATGAGATGATGAAAACTTATACCATTAATTGTACCCAGCATGTATAGAATGTTTCCTGAGAGATAGGAAGGGAGAGAGAGAGAGAGAGAGAGAGAGAGAGGAAGAGGAAGTGTTGAGAGAAAGAGACAAAGAAAAGAAGAGAGCAAAGAAGAGAAGAGCCAAAAGCAGGCCCCAAGAAAAGAGAGTCAGCGAATAACAGCGAATATTCTTTTATCCCTTCCTTGACCATGTGACTAAAACCTAAATGTGAGACATTTAAACTGACCAATCAGATAATTACAACTTCCCCCACTGTACTAAAGGTGTGACACATATTTTGGCCTACAGGCCTTGAGGACTATCAACATCTCTGTCTTTAGGAATTCTAAATGGCCCTTGTGGTAAGAAAGAGTGGGTTGAAACAGTGAAGCAAATGTCTTTGTTCATTTTCAAATATCTTTGATTATTTTCAGTCCTACAAAGGCTGTTCTTACAGCTGGTGACGGTGCACTTTTTCAGAGTGCTGAAAAGCTGTTATTACAGCTGATAAGTGCTGCGCCTTCAACAAGAGTGAGCGCACACTACAGGCTGCACATTCCCTGTCAGTGTTGCCGCGAGCACCAAGAAAAGCAGTTCCCTAAAAGAGCTTACACAGGTAGAGCTTGCGTCTTTTTAAATATGACATGGATGCGGTTGTTTCCTGTCCTCAGTGACGGCCACGATCACTGTCTCACATGCCTGGGAGTATGCATGCTGTACGTGGGTGGTTCATGTTTTTGCATGAGAACATGACCACGTTGGCACGCTGGTCGACTCTTCTTTCTCCGGAAGGCTTGAGTCCCCTCTGCTGTTGGCCAGCCGCTGCTTGTGTGTAAAAGCACAGCCGCAGGACTGCTCGACACTCTGGGAGAACGAGGAGATCAGCAAGAGCTTTCCACCGGGCAAAACCTGGACGGGCCTCTTGCTCCTCAGCGTGTCGTGTGCGTCAAGCATGTCGTGTTTGGAGTGGGTGAGATTTTTTTTTCAAATGTTTTTTGAAAGAAGTCCTTTATGCTCCCTAAAACAGCATGTATTTGGTCAAAAATATAGTAAAAACATTAATTTTGTGAAATATTATTACTTTTTTTTTTATTATTATTATTATTATTATTATTATTATTATTAATAATAAAAAAAATTACTATTTCTTATTTTCAATGATGAAAACAATTGTGCTGCTTAACATTTTTGTGGAATTTGAAATAGAATAAGAATAGTGTATAAAACTTCAATATTGTACTTTTTTTTTTTCTATATTTTTCTATTCTTTATATATAAAATAAATAAGCATACAATATTTTAACTCATAAATAGCAAAAATATATATATATACCAAAATATATTCTAGCAGAGCATTTTTTTGTGAACAACATATTGATCGTAAATATTTTATTAGATGTTTAATACATCATTGACCTCCTTTTTTCTGACTCTCACTGACAGAAAATGATGGGTAAAAGAAAAGGCAGAACAGAACCAGAAAAATACATGAGCCAGTCCTCAGCCGGCCTAACATCGAGGAGCATACACACCAACCATCAGCCTGCGGCACTGAAAACATCCATCCATCCATTCATGGGCGGCTCATCAGTTTGTGCTTCAGAATGGCAGAAGAGGTGGCAAGTCTGGGCAGCTTTTGAATCTGAGTCTGGCTGCAAATCTCTGAGAGCATTAACACTGGCGGATACAAAGCTTCTGAGGTCAGATATATTCTATTAACCTGGCCGTACCACCTAACAACAGCTCTTATTTACCTGTCAGATCCTTTTTGTGTGGAGGAAACAAACGTATTGTCATGTTCAGTGCTGCTGGGAGGGCTGCTATGCATTATTCATCTGCTCATGGTAATACAGCCCTGTTTCTCTCTCTCTCTCTCTCTTACCCTCCCCTTCCTTATTTCAGCTTCTAATCAGACTCAGAAATAAGACCTGTTGAATAGAAATGAACTCTAATGCCTCTTTCTGCATGGCTGTTAAGAGATATAAATTATAATCATTCTGTCAATCCAGTCGCTAACTCACCAACCCAAAGTCATTTAAATCACAGATTTCCCTCCCTTACGGACAAACTGCACATTATTTAACATGAAAATTCTATCATTTAATTTACGCACCCTCATTTCGTTCTAAGTCTGTACTTACTTTATTGTGCTGAACACAGAAGAAGATATTCTGTAAGATGTTTGTAACCAAATAGCCAAGCTAACAAAGAACGTTCTCAGAACTTTGGCTAATGTTCTGGCAAGGTTCTCTCAAAGTTATGAACAAACTTTCTTCCTGTAAGGTTAGTAGAATGTTCGTTTAGAATTAACTGGTCTTTAATAATGTTAGCACAAAATGATACTTATACATTGTCCATGGGACATTTAATTTCCATTTAATTTCATTTAAGTTATAGTTAATTAGTAGTGAATTAATGCTTTCATAGTCTCAGCCTCAGATGTCACGCACACGGACTGTTGGCTGAACGTCTGATGCATATGGCACACTTATCTTGAAACACTTCAGGAGTTTTGAAGTCGTCATCTGATTGGTTGAATTCTACAGGATGTCCGCAAGACGTGTGATGCGTTCTTTAACTGTCCGCCTGGAAACAAATGCCGCGACTCCAAACTCCCTCGTGGAAGAAGAACGCCGTCGTTCTGTGACAAAGAGTGCTTACCAGGATCAACTAAACGCTGGATTTTCACAAGTATGTGAGGTTCACGGCTCCATTGTTGCAGTAAACTTGAATAGCGTTCTTAAATGAAAAATTTAAAAATTTGAATGAAAGATGCACGCCGGTCTGTTATTGCAGGGACATCGACTTTTTTCACGCCCCTTAACCTGATTCGGAACAAAACGAACTGTGATTGGTTGCGTTTCCTCTTGGGCGGTCCTTGACCAATGAAAGCTGCAATAGAGTCTATTGCCGTCAGTCTGAAGATCTGGCTATGCGAGACTAATGCTTTCATAGCTTAATGGGAACGTTAGCAAATCATATTTTTGTTGACTTCCATTGTATGAAAAAAATCCAAGAGATTTCTCAAAATATCTTGTGACATGAGGGTGAGTAACTGATGACAGAATCATGTTGGGTAAACTATCCCAAAAGGGAAGTGGCAGTCCCAAGTTCCTGCTTCAGGACAGGGGACAAAACTACCCATTAAGTCATTTCGTTGGCACTTCAAAGCATCAGAGTGTATCTCTCACACAAGTGGCTCTTGCCCTTTAAAGACCTCCTCCTTCCCTGTCCCACAGACCTGGTCAATATTTCTCTGAAGAAAGGACTCTCAAAATGAGCAAAATCAATAATCTCTTTCACACCACATTCATCCTCTTGTTTGTATTTGCCTCATCAGCAATAGCGATCTGAAACTGATCATCGGTCCCCCGCCTGTATCTGCGTAGTAACTCCTTAGTTATTAAGATGTTGCATTGTGAGCGCGGTGGCATTTATTGTACTGCCTTTATCATATACTGCTAATCTGAAGTTAAATTGAGCTCTAATGCAACTACAACCCTAGATCCAATAATCTGAACCCTCACTCACTGTTGAAACCAGTATGGTCCCTTAAACCTTCTGCTTCTTAGATTACACCGTCAGTTTGAACTGTTCCACAGGGAGATTCTCAGATCAAAACATTTTGAAAAACTGCTACAGTAATAACAGTCACTGTAAGAATTGCCATAGAAGATTTCCTGAAGCATGCCACTAGCAGAAATATGTTTATGCTCAGAATTACAGGTAAACTTATGATCCTACCACCAAACTGACAGATCTTAAAGGTGAACTTTGTCAGTTTCTGTGCCACTATAGTTACAGAATATAATTAAGTAATAACTGATTTCAAACAAGTTTCCCCATCTTCCTTTGGTGAGGCAAACAGAGTTTTGCCCCTAGAGTGCCATATGCATAGATGTTGGGTGATGGGTTCTGGCTGACAGTTGCTGTTCCCTTTCGTTCAGTCACTCCGAGTAACGTCAGTGACTGACGAATGGGGGTTTCGCTTAGAAGCCTATCATCTTCGAGATCTAGAAAACGCCCAATGGCAGCGCCAATGCCATGGGCATGCGGAATTTGCATAGCGTAACTCCGCCCCACAGCGTGGGTATATAAGGAAGTACGCTGGCAACATCGCATTATGTTTCTGCTTCGGAGCCAAGAGTATCTCTTCACTCCTCAAGCCTTCTGAGTATCGTCAGCTTCTTCGAGACGAACAGCTTTCCAGTTGGTGTTGGTGTGACGGCGTGTTCCAGCGATCGTTTACTGCCTGCCTGCTGATCTGTGCAGTGGTCTGCATTCAGCCAGTATTCGGTCCCTGGGCGCTTCGGCATCACTGCGAAGCTTCCTCTCTTAAAAGAGCTCACACTTGGCACGTCTTTTTCAAGATGTCTCGCCAGTGTGCTTCTGGGTGCGGTCGATATCTGCCGCCCTCTGATGGGCACAATCACTGCCTGATGTGCTTGGGCTTTCAGCATGCTCAGGCAGCGTTTGTGGATGAGACATGTTCCCACTGCGGGGACATGCCCATCTCGGTGCTGCGGTCGAGACTCAATGAGCTCCGTAATAGAGTGAGAGTCCCCTCTGCCACACCCCAATCTGCGGTCTCTACGCGAGGCAGCACTTTGGCTGGTGGCCAGGGTGACCTGAGGGTGACGGTGTGGAACAAAGCCCCGACGCTCATGCCTCGGACCACACCCCCCTCTAGCGCACCGTTCCCGCCGTGCGCTCAGACTGAGACACCGGAGCCGGCTCCTGCTGTTCCGAGTGTGTCATTTGGCGCCGCAGAGGACGAGCGTATGTCGATCGCCGCATCACAAGGTGGGCTGGAGTCCTCCGAGGATGATGATTCGGCTGTGCTGCCGCCTTCCGGTGTGCCAGCATTGTCCGAGTCGGACCCGGAGTTGACAGCCATGCTTTCCCGGGCAGCCGCGAGTCTCGGGTTGGAGTGGAACCCTCCACCCCGTCCTGAACGCTCGCGGTTGGACGATTGGTTTTTGGGGGCGCCGCGTTCTGACACCCGTCAGACCACGCCCCCAATACCTTTTTTCCCGGAGGTGCATGAGGAGGTCACGCGGTCCTGGAAGTCCCCGTTGTCTTCCCATGACCGATCGGCGGCCTCCTCCGCCTTCTCTGCCCTCGATGGGGCCGCGGCCAAAGGGTACACTGGGGTTCCCCCGGTTGAACGCTCTGTTGTGATGCAACTGTGTCCGCAGAGTGCTTCAACGTGGCGTGGCGACCCTAAGCACCCCTCCAAAGCCTGTAGTTTCACATCAACCTTGGTGGCGAAATCCTACAGAGCTGCGGGGCAGGCTGCCGCCTCTTTGCATGCCATGGCCATCCTTCAGGCCTACCAGGCCCGGATGCTCAAGGACATGCACGAGGGTAGAGCTGACCCAGGGCTCAGAAATGAGCTGCGTGCCGCCACCGACCTCGCCCTCCGGGCGACGAAGGTGACCGCACGCTCCCTGGGCCAGGTGATGTCCACAGCAGTGGTCCAGGAGAGACACCTATGGCTCAACCTGGCTGATATGCGGGACGCCGAGCGGACTCGTCTCCTCGACGCTCCCATATCCCAGGATGGGCTATTCGGCGGCGCGGTTGAGAACTTCGCCCAACAGTTCTCAGCCGCCCAAAAGCAGACTGAGGCCATCAAGCACGTACTGCCCCGGCGGCCAGCTGCTGCTTCCACCCAGCCGCCGGCACAGTTGCCTTAGTCTGCTCGCCGCCGAGGGCGCCCTCCCGCGGCTCCCGCCCCTCCCGCGCCACCCAAGCAGCAGCCTCCACCTGGGCCGCGCCGTGGAGGACGCCGTAGGAAGGCGCCCCAGTCCGCTCCAGCCCCGCAGCCCGCCAAGCGCCAGGCTAAGCGGCGCTCCTGACGCGGACAGCTCAGGGATGGGCAGTTCTTTCCAGGAGATGGTAGCAGGACCACTCCTTCCCCCGGTGGAGGGCCGGGGGAGAATCCTTTGTTCCGCTGCTGGCCCCCGGGTCAGCAGCACCCTTTTATGGTTAAAGAAAGAACTGACATACCCATCCCTGAGCGACCAGAGACCGATGGCAGTGTGCGCCGCCCCCGGGCCACGCCACTCTCGTCCCTCTCTGACGCCAGTCTCCTCTCAGAGCAGACCCCAGTGGAACGCGCGTCCTTCCCTGGTCTCCTCTGTCAGGACGCGGCTGATGACCGTGCCCCCACACCGGGACGCTACGCCTCCCACGTCTGGGCCGGTCACGCCGCCTCGCTGCCCCACCCGGGGTACGTCTATGGTTCGCATGACCCCGCTGGTGCAGTTTCTGGGAGCCTGGCTTCAGCTCCCTGGACTGTCCTGCTGGGTCGCGAAGACCATCAGGCTCGGCTATGCGATTCAGTTCGCTCAGGCTCCTCCTCGTTTCCGGGGAGTCCGATTCACCATAGTGGGGCCCAATGCCCCCCTCATGCGTGCGGAGGTTGCTACCTTGCTGGCGAAGGGTGCGATCGAGCCTGTCCCTCCAGCCGAAATGGAGTCCGGCTTCTACAGCCCTTACTTCATTGTACCCAAGAAAACCGGTGGGTTACGACCGATCCTGGACCTGCGCGTCCTGAACCGATCCCTTCACAGGCTTCCGTTCAGGATGTTGACAGCGAAACGCCTTTTCGAATGCGTTCGTCCAGCAGATTGGTTTGCAGCGATCGACCTGAAGGACGCCTACTTCCATGTCTCCATTCTTCCTCGACACAAACCGTTCCTACGGTTTGCTTTCGAGGGGCGGGCATACCAGTACGCGGTCCTCCCATTCGGGCTAGCTCTGTCCCCTCGCGTCTTCACGAAGATTGTCGAGGCAGCCCTTGTGCCACTCAGGCAACACGGGGTTCGCATCCTGAACTACCTCGACGACTGGCTGATCCTCAGCCACTCTCGAGAGCAGGTGTGCGAACACAGAGACCTGGTGCTCCAGCACCTAGCCCGTCTGGGCCTTCGGGTCAACTGGGAGAAGAGCAAACTCTGCCCAGTGCAGAGGATCTCTTTTCTCGGTATGGAAATCGACTCGGTCGCCAGGTGTGCGCAGCTTACGAGCGAGCGCGCGCAGTCACTGCTGACTTGCCTTCGTCAAATCGAGAGCAAGAGTGCGGTTCCACTGAAGTTATTTCAGAGGCTCCTGGGGCATATGGCATCTGCAGCCGCGGTAACGCCGCTCGGTTTGCTTCATATGAGACCGCTTCAGCACTGGCTTCGCGATCAAGTCCCGAGATGGGCATGGCAGTCGGGCACGCTCCGGGTCCCAGTGACTCGGGCCTGCCTGCAGACCCTCACCCCGTGGTCGAACCTCAGTTTTCTACGGGCCGGTGTGTCCTTAGAACGAGTTTCCAGGCATATTGTTGTGTCAACAGATGCCTCCACCACGGGCTGGGGTGCCATGTGCAATGGACATGCTGCCGCGGGCTCCTGGACAGGACCCCAGCGCCTCCTGCATGTCAATTGCCTCGAGTTGCTGGCAGTACGGTTCGCCCTGCACCGCTTCCGAGCGCTGCTCAAGGGTCAACACGTGCTAGTCCGGTCAGACAACACGGCCACAGTAGCGTACATCAACCACCAGGGTGGTCTGCGTTCCCGCCGCATGTCTCAACTCGCCCGCCATCTCGTCTTATGGAGTCAGAAGCACCTGAGGTCCCTTCGTGCCATCCATATCCCGGGAGTCCTGAACCGTGCAGCCGACGAGCTCTCACGGCTTCAGCCACTTCCTGGAGAATGGAGACTCCATCCCCAGACGGTTCAGCTGATTTGGGAACAGTTCGGCGACGCACAGGTAGATCTGTTTGCCTCCCACGACTCTTCCCATTGCCGCCTGTTTTATTCCCTGTCCGAGGGCCCCCTCGGCACGGACGCTCTGGCGCACAGCTGGCCACGGGGCCTCCGCAAGTATGCGTTTCCCCCAGTGAGCCTTCTTGCACAGCTTCTGTGCAAGATCAGGGAGGACAAGGAGCAGGTCCTTTTGGTCGCCCCGTATTGGCCCGGCCGGACCTGGTTCTCCGAACTCGTACTCCTTGCGACAGCCCCTCCCTGGTCGATTCCTCTGAGGAAGGACCTCCTTTCTCAGAGACGGGGCACCCTTTGGCACCCGCGTCCCGATCTTTGGAACCTCCACGTGTGGCTCCTGGATGGGACGTGGCAGGTTTGAGTACCCTACCACCTCAGGTGGTGGCTACCATCACTTCCGCTAGGGCCTTGTCTACTCGACACGCCTATGCGTTGAAGTGGAACCTCTTCGTCACCTGGTGTTCTTCTCGCCAAGAAGACCCCTGGAAATGCCCGATCGGGTCCGTGCTCTCATTCCTCCAGGAAGGGTTGGAACGAAGGCTGTCTCCTTCCACCCTCAAGGTTTATGTGGCCGCTATTTCTGCCTACCACGACCTTGTGGAGACGAAAAAGGTAAGTCAGCACGACCTGGTCATCAGGTTCCTGAGGGGAGCGAGGAGACTGAATCCTCCTCGCTCTCCCCTCGTACCCTCTTGGGACCTCGCAGTAGTCCTAAGCGCTCTGCAGAGGGCTCCCTTTGAGCCATTGCGGTCAGTCGAGCTTAAGTTCCTGTCTATGAAGACAGCGCTCCTGACCGCCTTGGCCTCCATCAAGAGGGTAGGGGACCTGCAGGCATTTTCGGTTGACGAAGCGTGCCTGGAATTCGGGCCGGCCAACTCTCACGTGATCCTGAGACCCCGGCCTGGATATGTGCCCAAGGTTCCCACCACTCCCTTCAGGGACCAGGTGGTGAACCTGCAAGCGCTGCCTTTGGAGGAGGCAGACCCAGCCTTGGCACTGCTCTGTCCAGTACGCGCCCTCCGTGCTTACGTAGACAGAACGCAGTGTTTCAGGACCTCAGACCAGCTCTTTGTCTGTTATGGTGGGAAGCTGAAGGGAAAGGCTCTCTCCAAGCAAAGGTTGTCTCACTGGATAGTGGACGCCATTGTTTTGGCTTACCAAACGCAGGGGCGCCCATGCCCCCTTGGGGTCAGGGCTCACTCCACCCGGAGTGTGGCCTCCTCTTGGGCTCTAGCGCATGGCGCCTCGCTGACAGACATTTGCAGAGCTGCAGGCTGGGCGACACCCAACACATTCGCCAGATTCTATAATCTCCGAGTGGAGCCAGTGTCCTCTCTTGTACTCGCCTCTACTAGTGGCTGGTAATGGACTAGGCTCAGGTGTCTTCGCTTGCTCGCCATTCCACTCCACGGACTGGATACGTGCGATATTTTCCTCAGGTAGTTTCCCTGAAGCCCTGAGTTCCTCCAGCACTGTTGATGCCGACACCAGTACGTCTGCCCACTCGCTCAGGCCCTCGTGTTGGCTAGGTGCCACCGTGTGCATGGTTCCCCCGTTGGGCGACCCCCACATGTGTATTCCCACTGTAAGTCTCCCTGAGCAGGTGTCTTTCCCTTGGCAAGCCCCTTGCCACCCCTGGGGGTAAAATTCTTCCACCTTCGGCTGGTTACCCCAGAGTTTCCCATATGTAGCCCTGAGCGGGTCATATGTGTTCTTAAGTCCTCCCTACGGGTAGGCATTTGGCGCATACTTCCACCTGGAATATGCTTCCCAGTGTACCTTGGTATTCCTGTGTTAAGTGGGAGTCCTTCGTCCGTACTAGCTTACGACAGGGAGCTCACGCTTACGCAGGGCACTGGATGACAGCCGAGTGGCGTGATTATATTGGGACCCCCATTCGTCAGTCACTGACGTTACTCGGAGTGACTGAACGAAAGGGAACGTCTCGGTTACGTATGTAACCCTCGTTCCCTGAGGAGGGAACGGAGACGTAACGTCCCTCTGCCACTTCCGCTGTACCGCTGGAACAGCCGGGAGTTCAGTCTTGGCTCCTGAGCAGGTAAACATAATGCGATGTTGCCAGCGTACTTCCTTATATACCCACGCTGTGGGGCGGAGTTGCGCTATGCAAATTCCGCATGCCCATGGCATTGGCGCTGCCATTGGGCGTTTTCTAGATCTCGAAGATGATAGGCTTCTAAGCGAAACCCCCATTCGTCAGTCACTGACGTTACGTCTCCGTTCCCTCCTCAGGGAACGAGGGTTACATACGTAACCGAGACGTTATTCATCCCAAAGGTATTCAGTGGGATTCAGGTCTGGGCTTTGTGCTGGCCAGTCAAGCTCTTCTTCACCAGACTCTGTGAATCTTTCTTTGTGGAACTTTTTTGTACTTAAATATAGAAAAAATACCATTAATTTAAAGGGGCTATATGTAGAATAGTGTTTCCCAACCGTGTTTTTATTTTTTATTTTTTTTTGCCTCTGCACAGTTTTGATAAGTAACAAATCCCACAGCACAAAATATAACAAAATTGCACAAACATGCATTGCTTCAAATGGCGTAGTAAAACTAGATATTATATTAAAAGTAGTACTCACATTTAATGTGAAACTTGAGCTTAAGTCAGGTAGGAACACAATTAGGTCATATACACCGATCAGGCATAACATTATGACCATATATTAGGATATATATTATATCCTAATATTGTGTTGGTCCCCCTTTTGCTGCCAAAACAGCCCTGACCCGTCGAGGCATGGACTCCACTAGACCCCTGAAGGTGTGCTGTGCTTCTGGCACCAAGATGTTAGCAGCAGATCCTTTAAGTCCTGTAAGTTGCGTGGTTGGATTGAGATCTGGGGAATTTGGAGGCCAAGTCAACACCTCAAACTCGTTGTGCTCCTCAAACCATTCATGAACCATTTTTGCTTTGGGGCAGGGCGCATTATCCTGCAGAAAGAGGCCACAGCCACCAGGGAATACCATGAAAGGGAGTACATAGTCTGCAACAATGCTTAGGTAGGTGGTACGTGTCAAAGTAACAGCCTTCGCTCCCCACGTGCGTCAATGAGCCTTGGCCGCCCATGACCCTGTCGCCGGTTCATCACTGTTCCTTCCTTAGACTCCTTTTGATAGATACTGACCACTGCAGACCGGGAACACCCCACAAGAGCTGCAGTTTTGGAGATGCTCTGACCCAGTTGTCTAGCCATCACAATTTTGCCCTTGTCAAACTCGCTCAAATCCTTACGCTTGCCCATTTTTCCTGCTTCTAACACATCAACTTTGAGGACAAAATGCTCACTTGCTGCCTAATATATCCCACCCACTAACAGGTGCCGTGATGAAGAGATAATCAGTGTTATTCACTTCACCTGTCAGTGGTCATAATGTTATGCCTGATCGGTGTATGTATATACATACAGTGGGGAGAACAAGTGTTTGATACATTGCCGATTTTGCAGGTTTTCCTACACACAAAGCATGTAGAGGTCTGTAATTTTTATCATAGGTACACTTCAACTGTGAGAGACGGAATCTAAAACAAAAATCCAGAAAATCACATTGTATGATTTTTAAATAATTAATTTGCATTTTATTGCATGACATAAGTATTTGATCACCTACCAACCAGTAAGAATTCTGGCTCTCACAGACCTGTTAGATTTTCTTTAAGAAGCCCTCCTGTTCTCCACTCATTACTTGTATTAACTGCACCTGTTTGAACTCGTTACCTGTATAAAAGACACCTGTACACACACTCAATCAAACAGATTCCAACCTCTCCACAATGGCCAAGACCAGAGAGCTGTGTAAGGACATCAGGGATAAAATTGTAGACCTGCACAAGGCTGGGATGGGCTACAGGACAATAGGCAAGCAGCTTGGTGAGAAGGCAACAACTGTTGGCGCAATTATTAGAAAATGGAAGAAGTTCAAGATGACGGTCAGTCTCCCTCGGTCTGGGGCACCATGCAAGATCTCACCTCGTGGGGCATCAATGATCATGAGGAAGGTGAGGGATCAGCCCAGAACTACACGGCAGGACCTGGTCAATGACCTGAAGAGAGCTGGGACCACAGTCTCAAAGAAAACCATTAGTAACACACTACGCCGTCATGGATTAAAATCCTGCAACGCATGCAAGGTCCCCCTGCTCAAGCCAGCGCATGTCCAGGCCCGTCTGAAGTTTGCCATTGACCATCTGGATGATCCAGAGGAGGAATGGGAGAAGGTCATGTGGTCTGATGAGACAAAAATAGAGCTTTTTGGTCTAAACTCCACTCGCCGTGTTTGGAGGAAGAAGAAGGATGAGTACAACCCCAAGAACACCATCCTAACTGTGAAGCATGGAGGTGGAAACATCATTCTTTGGGGATGCTTTTCTGCAAAGGGGACAGGACGACTGCACCGTATTGAGGGGAGGATGGATAGGGCCATGTATCGCGAGATCTTGGCCAACAACCTCCTTCCCTCAGTAAGAGCACTGAAGATGGGTCGTGGCTGGGTCTTCCAGCATGACAACGACCCGAAACACACAGCCAGGGCAACTAAGGAGTGGCTCCGTAAGAAGCATCTCAAGGTCCTGGAGTGGCCTAGCCAGTCTCCAGACCTGAACCCAATAGAAAATCTTTGGAGGGAGCTGAAAGTCCGTATTGCCCAGCGACAGCCCCGAAACCTGAAGAAGGTCTGTATGGAGGAGGGGGCCAAAATCCCTGCTGCAGTGTGTGCAAACCTGGTCAAGAACTACAGGAAATGTATTATCTCTGTAATTGCAAACAAAGGTTTCTGTACCAAATATTAAGTTCTGCTTTTCTGATGTATCAAATACTTATGTCATGCAATAAAATGCAAATTAATTACTTAAAAATCATACAATGTGATTTTCTGGATTTTTGTTTTAGATTTCGTCACTCACAGTTGAAGAGTACCTATGATAAAAATTACAGACTTCTATATACATATTAATAACCAAGGTTATTAGAAAAAATGTCGACAGATTCAGCTGCAATTTTGTTTGGTAAACAGGCAGTAAAAACTGTGAGTCGTGTTTCCATTTTCACATTGTTAATAAGGCAGGCTCACCCCCTGAGGTTCCATCTGATGGTGAGATCCCTTATTATAATTGCTTTGTTATAGCTGTGAAATCTGCTCAGAAATCGTATCACCTCTTTCAGCTGATTTTTATGCGGCATTCCACCATATCAAACCATGCGTAACACTTTCTTTTCTTTTTTTTCTACACTTTTTTTTCAAATACTTTTCCTCCACTGCACGCAAAACATAATATTGTATTGAAGAAATTCACATGCAAGCAAAGGGCAGCTCTTCAAAGGAACATGAAAAAGCGATGTTAAAGCTGAATTTGTCTTCCATGCTATGTGGCTCCTCTGAAGATTGCCCCAACCCTTCACATGGCAGTTTAATGGAAAGTGTCACCCTGGGTAACCGCCTCCTCAACACTGCAAAATAAACTAGTACATGCACTGAAGCATGACTGGAAGTGTCATCGTTTGATTGCGGTGATGAAAAATTGCATTCATGATGAAATCACAAAACTATCAGATAGTAGAAATAAACATCCCTGAAATATTGGATTTTGTTTGGTAGAAATAAGAAATAAGTATCACCTTATTTAAGGTGATATATCACAGAATGCTTATCTAGATTTCTTGGTTGTTTTGTCTTTATTGTTTATGGAGTTTACAGACTGATTTTTAACAGTAACATCCTTGAATCTCTTTATATTGAAGTGTCATTTCTATTATTATTCAGTTCACTTAATTTCAATAATTCATCTACATACAAAATCCTCACAGTCTCAGCATTCCAATTTGATAAGTTTTTATGACAAAATTCAAACAATAAATTAGGTTTTTAGATCACTAACATTACATAGCATGTTAGTTAGCTGAAAAAAAAAAATCTTTAGAGAGGAACATGTTGCTGAAAAATATAGATTTTAATGTTTAATGTTTTCATTGCATATTGAGAACTTTGCAACTTTTCAGAATCGTGATTTACCGCTTATGAATAGCATAACTGGTAGATCACAATTCTGAAAAGCTGCAGGTCGATATCATGTTCAAAACTGAGAGCTGATTCCACACTGAGTCAAGCTCACAGACATTTAGTCAAAAATGAAAATTCTGTCATCATTTACTCATCCTCATTTCGTTTCAAACCTGTAGGCTACGACTGACTTTCTTCTGCAGAACACACAAGATTTTTTTAAAGAATGTTTCAACGTTTTTTGTCCATATAATGAAAGTCAGCGGGGTCCAACCATTAGACCACATTGACTTAATAGAGAAAAAAAAAAAAAAATTCTCCAAACTTCTGATGTTGTTTAGATTGTTTGCCTGAGTTTAGAAGTATTTATATCACACATATAAAATAATTTAAAGGCCCACTGAAGTGCCTTGAAATGCACAGCATTATTCAGTGTAATTTCCACTGAAAAAGGAAGACAGGGCGGGACATATCGAACAGCTCCTCCCCTTTTTTAAAATAGCCAGTAGCCTTTAGTTTATCACAGCTCGGCCAGAGCCGTTGAGCTCGTAAAGCCTCAGTTTCCTCCTAATCTCCTCTGTATCGCTTTAAAATATAGCATTCTGTGCAGAATTCAAATGGGTCCGATAAGTTTTCTGGTACTAGCGCATATGATCCACTCTGTGCTATCGTGTCACTAAAGCTGGGGACACACTTAACGACTAGCTGAAACATTCTAAGACTGAACTCAAAACACTTAATGTTTCCATCGACTGGAGCAGGTTTTAGTCTTTGAAAGTCAGAGAGAAGCACAAACCTAACGACTGAGTCAGTCCACTACACAATACACTTACCAGCTGGTGAGTCACGACGGAACATTCTGCTGAACTGAACTGTGCGAGGTCTTGTACCGAAACAAACATGGATGTCAACAGACAGCCGCCGCTGTCTGTTTTTTGCAGTGCAAAAAAAACCTTGTTTGGTAACACTTTATTTTAAGGGTCCAGAATAATGCATTAGTTAAGCATTAATTAATGACTAACTTGTTCACAATTAAACATTAGTTAAGCACGAACACACTAGTAATTAATGATTAACTTTACATTTTAAGGGTCTGGAATTATGCATTAGTTAAACTAGTAATTAATGATTTGCTTGTTCACAATTATGCATTAGTTAAGCATGGACACAATAGTAATTAATGATTAACTTAACATTATAGTAAGGGCATATTAGCCATTATTTACAAATTAATAAGCCATATATTATTTTTGTGTAGTGATGTAATTATATTTCTGTGCCATTCTGTTAAGTTAACCGAACAATAAGCTAGTAATTATGTTTAATTATTGCTGATTTTGCCGCTAAAATAGTGTAATAAAGACAATTTGACCCCCTATTCTAAAGTGAAAGTTTTATCCTCATTAATTATGGCACTTATTGAGTGATATTTAAGTTTATTGACCAGAATAAGCCAATAATTAAGGCTAAACTACCACTAATTCAGTACAAGTACAATTTGACCCCCTATTCTAAAGATAAGTTCTTATTTACACTATTGCTTTGTTTAGCAGTTATTCTGCAACGTGATCTCATGAGAATGTGTATTTTTATGTAAAGTGTGGTTCTACATTCATCTAACACGTACAACATTGACAACACTAAACATTTCGATATGTTTGTGACTTCTGCTGCAAACTCGGTTCAAAGGATTACGTTAAACAAAACTACACTTTAAAACCCTAAAATGAATAACATTTCTGTAATCATTTAACCATTATTTATCGCCGTGGGACACAATGACTAGAAAGTACACCAAAACGCAACATAAATTCACAAAAGACACCAATTTAATTTGTTCGCTGTAATCCACATCTTTAGAATCCATACGGGGAATTTCTTTATCCAGCGATCTTCATCTTTATCTTCAACAGCGACCGTAAACAAATCCCGCGCTCTTTGTGAATTCAAAAATTTCGTTTTACGGCAGTGATATCAAACGCTCATTGGCTCTCGCCTGGTTCGTCACAGATTGCGACATGCCGTGTTTTAGTGTTTGAGAAACGCGCGCCTTCAAATAGTGGAGTGAAGTTTAAATTAAATAACTTAAATTCTGCTCTGTACCTCATACAAAACTATATCGCCAGAGAGGACTGCGACTGCAACACATCGTCATTCGGACTACTATTGGTACCGCTTTTGACATTTTCACAATAAAGAAATTATTGTGATTACACATCTTGTTAGTTATGTTTTTCTTTATAACCCTACATACCTTTAAGAAATGGTTATGTGTAGGTTTAGAGGTTTGAGTGAGATTAGTGGCTCAAAATATCATTTTAATTCTATATTGTTACTAAAATTAAAATTTTCTGCCCATTAAGTTGTATTGTCATTTTTTTATTCTCTGTAAAATGGTTATGTTTGGGTTTAGGGATATAACATGTATCTATAAAATGGTAAAAGGGAAATTGTACATTATTTTTATGATATAAAATATATTTTACGTTTTTTGCTGTAAAAGCATTATACGTTTGTTTAAATGTTGCCAATACGTTCATGTACCTTTCCCCATGTATCCAAATATACAAAAAAGTATGTTTTGTGTCTGTATTTGAGGATATACAAACCCGATTCCAAAAAAGTTGGGACACTGTACAAACTGTGAATAAAAACAGAATGCAATGATGTGGAAGTTTCAAATTTCAATATTTTATTCAGAATACAACATAGATGACATATCAAATGTTTAAACTGAGAAAATGTATCATTTTAAGGGAAAAATAAGTTGATTTTAAATTTCATGGCATCAACACATCTTAAAAAAGTTGGGACAAGGCCATGTTTACCACTGTGTGGCATCCCCTCTTCTTTTTATAACAGTCTGCAAACGTCTGGGGACTGAGGAGACAAGTTGCTCAAGTTTAGGAATAGGAATGTTGTCCCATTCTTGTCTAATACAGGCTTCTAGTTGCTCAATTGTCTTAGGTCTTCTTTGTCGCATCTTCCTCTTTATGATGCGCCAAATGTTTTCTATGGGTGAAAGATCTGGACTGCAGGCTGGCCATTTCAGTACCCGGATCCTTCTTCTACGCAGCCATGATGTTGTAATTGATGCAGTATGTGGTCTGGCATTGTCATGTTGGAAAATGCAAGGTCTTCCCTGAAAGAGACGACGTCTGGATGGGAGCATATGTTGTTCTAGAACTTGGATATACCTTTCAGCATTGATGGTGCCTTTCCAGATGTGTAAGCTGCCCATGCCACACGCACTCATGCAACCCCATACCATCAGAGATGCAGGCTTCTGAACTGAGCGCTGATAACAACTTGGGTTGTCCTTGTCCTCTTTAGTCCGGATGACATGGCGTCCCAGTTTTCCAAAAAGAACTTCAAATTTTGATTCGTCTGACCACAGAACAGTTTTCCACTTTGCCACAGTCCATTTTAAATGAGCCTTGGCCCAGAGAAAACGCCTGCGCTTCTGGATCATGTTTAGATATGGCTTCTTTTTTGACCTATAGAGTTTTAGCTGGCAACGGCGAATGGCACGGTGGATTGTGTTCACCGACTATGTTTTCTGGAAGTATTCCTGAGCCCATGTTGTGATTTCCATTACAGTAGCATTCCTGTATGTGATGCAGTGCCGTCTAAGGGCCCGAAGATCACGGGCATCCAGTATGGTTTTCCGGCCTTGACCCTTACGCACAGAGATTGTTCCAGATTCTCTGAATCTTTGGATGATATTATGCACTGTAGATGATGATAACTTCTAACTCTTTGCAATCTTTCTCTGAGAAACTCCTTTCTGATATTGCTCCACTATTTTTCACAGCAGCATTGGGGGTATTGGTGATCCTCTGCCCATCTTGACTTCTGAGAGACACTGCCACTCTGAGAGGCTCTTTTTATACCCAATCATTTTGCCAATTGACCTAATAAATTGCAAATTGGTCCTCCAGCTGTTCCTTATATGTACATTTAACTTTTCCGGCCTCTTATTGCTACCTGTCCCAACTTTTTTGGAATGTGTAGCTCCCATGAAATCCAAACTGAGCCAATATTTGGCATGACATTTCAAAATGTCTCACTTTCAACATTTGATATGTTATCTATATTCTATTGTGAATAAAATATAAGTTTATGAGATTTGTAAATTATTGCGTTCCTTTTTTATTCACAATTTGTACAGTGTCCCAACTTTTTTGGAATCGGGTTTGTAACTTTCACTTTAGAATAGGGTGTCAAATTGTCTTTATTAGTACTGTATTAATGGTAGTTAGGCTTAATTATTGGCTTATTCTGGTCAATAAACTTAAATATCACTCAATAAGTGCCATAATTAATGAGGATAAAACTTTCACTTTAGAATAGGGGGTTAAATTGTCTTTTTTACACTATTTTAGCAATTTATAACGGCAGCAATAAATCAGCAATAATTAAACATAATTACTAGCTTATTGTTCAGTTAACTTAACAGAATGGCACAGAAATATAATTACATCACTACACAAAAATAATATATGGCTTATTAAGTTGTAAATAATGGCTAATATGCCCTTACTATAATGTTAAGTTAATCATGAATTACTATTGTGTCCATGCTTAACTAATGCATAATTCTGGACCCTTAAAATAAAGTGTTACCCATGGTTTTATTCATGAAACGTTAAACATAACTTGAATTTAAAAAAAAAACAGTTTTTCTCTTTTAAGTTTTCTTTTTGAGAAAGACACATTGCATTTCCTGATTAATTTCATTAATTACAACATTTTTAGTGCTATTTTTTTAAACTTGTAATCAAGCAATAATGTAGACTGTTATTATCAAATCAGGAATTAAAAATGAATTGGTTCGTTCTGAGCAAAAGCACTGGGATATTTTTTTCATTCCGTTTCCAGAGTTACCAGTTACTGGTTAGAAGGAAATAAAATATTGCTTTATTTATTCTAAAACAGAAGTCATTCAAAATGTTATTTGTACATTTTCATTTTCATTTTATCAGTCTAAAGTAAATGGGACTGACAACACTGGAAACTCTGAAAGCATGACTTCATTTTAAAGAAAAGCTGCAGAGATATTCAAGGAACTGTTTTTCCTCATCATATTTCCTCAGATATATTAGATATAATTAATGTATATATAAAATTATTTTATTTACAAATGTCATGTTTGTGATTTTTTTTTAAAAAATCTCTCGTATCCAAGGTAAATCATCAACACTATCATCCCTTACATGCATTTTATTTAACTAAATACACTGAACAAAATTATAAACGCAACACTTTTGTTTTTGCCCCCATTTTTCATGAGCTGAACTCAAAGATCTAAGACTTTTTCTATGTACACAAAAGGCCTATTTCTCTCAAATATTGTTCACAAATCTGTCTAAATCTGTGTTAGTGAGCACTTCTCCTTTGCCGAGATAATCCATCCACCTCACAGGTGTGGCATATCAAGATGCTGATTAGACAGCATGATTATTGCACAAGTGTGCCTTAGGCTGGCCACAATAAAAGGCCACTCTAAAATGTGCAATTTTACTGTATTGGGGGGGTCCGGGGGTGTCCGGGTGTGACCACCATTTGCCTCACGCAGTGCAACACATCTCCTTCGCATAGAGTTGATCAGGTTGTTGATTGTGGCCTGTGGAATGTTGGTCCGCTCCTCTTCAATGGCTGTGCAAAGTTACTGGATATTGGCAGGAACTGGAACACGCTGTCGTATACGCCGATCCAGAGCATCCCAAACATGCTCAATGGGTGACATGTCCGATGAGTATGCTGGCCATGCAAGAACTGAAATGTTTTCAGCTTCCAGGAATTGTGTACAGATCCTTGCAACATGGGGCCGTGCATTATCATGCTGCAACATGAGGTGATGGTCGTGGATGAATGGCACAACAATGGGCCTCAGGATCTCGTCACGGTATCTCTGTGCATTCAAAATGCCATCAATAAAATGCACCTGTGTTCGTTGTCCATAACATATGCCTGCCCATACCATAACCCCACCGCCACCATGGGCCACTCGATCCACAACGTTGACATCAGCAAACTGCTCACCCACACGACGCCATACACGCTGTCTGCCATCTGTCCTGTACAGTGAAAACCGGGATTCATCCGTGAAGAGAACACCTCTCTAAAGTGCCAGACGCCATCAAATGTGAGCATTTGCCCATTTAAGTCGGTTACGACGACGAACTGCAGTCAGGTCGAGACCCCGATGAGGATGACGAGCATGCAGATGAGCTTCCCTGAGATGGTTTCTGACAGTTTGTGCAGAAATTCTTTGGTTATGCAAACCGATTTTTGCAGCATCTGTCCGGGTGGCTGGTCTCAGACGATCTTGGAGGTGAAGATGCTGGATGTGGAGGTCCTGGGCTGGTGTGGTTTCACGTGGTCTGCAGTTGTGAGGCCGGTTGGATTTACTGCCAAATTCTCTGAAACGCCTTTGGAGACGGCTTATGGTAGAGAAATTAATATTCAATTCACGGGCAACAGCTCTGGTGGACATTCCTGCAGTCAGCATGCCAATTGCACGCTCCCTCAAAACTTGCGACATCTGTGGCATTGTGCTGTGTGATAAAACTGCACATTTTAGAGTGGCCTTTTATTGTGGCCAGCCTAAGGCACACCTGTGCAATAATCATGCTGTCTAATCAGCATCTTGATATGCCACACCTGTGAGGTGGATGGATTATCTCGGCAAAGGAGAAGTGCTCACTAACACGGATTTAGACAGATTTGTGAACAATATTTGAGAGAAATAGGACTTTTGTGTACATAGAAAAAGTCTTAGATCTTTGAGTTCAGTTCATGAAAAATGGGGGCAAAAACAAAAATGTTGCGTTTATAATTTTGTTCATTGTACATTGTAATCGGCTAAAATGCATGTGCAGGTTACTTTACTTCCTGAACAGGTGCATACCCGAGTCCGTAAAATTACAAGTATCATGTTTGACAGGGACAGTGTTGGGGATAACGCATTACAAGTAACTCGAGTTACGTAATCAGATTACTTATTTCAAGTAACTAGTAAAGTAACGCATTACTTTTAAATTTAAAACAAAATATCTGAGTTACTTTTTCAAATAAGTAACGCAAGTTACTTTGTTTTCCCATTTATTGGCTGACAGCTCTCCTGACCTCATGTTGAGAGAAATCGGGGGTAAGTGCAGAGGCGTTGTGTGTAAACATGATGGGTATTGTAGTTCTAGACTAAATGTGAACATGTATTCACTAATCTCACTTGCACAAAAAAAGATTCAGTATTCCTCAAAATTAATAAAATCAGTGAAATGCAAAATCAGAATACTATGCAAACCTCCAATAATTAAATATGTTAAATAAATGTTAAATATGTTATGCATTTAATCTCTGGAAAAGCTGGAAAAGCTTACAGGGGTCTGGAATGGAAGAGACGCCCTCCACCAAGAATCCCCTCAGGCGTGTGGGAAGAGCCCTGGTTCTTCTCTGGTGACGCTGCTCCATGATGATGCCTGGAGAAACTCTTTCCAAATGGGAAAATTGCTGACACTTATCAAATTGTTGAATTGTAAAGAGCTTGTAGCATGTGTGATCAGGCTTCAAGGCATCGGGGACAGTTGTGTTGATTTCAAATATCAACAAAGACATAGAATGTTGCGGCTCATTTAAATGCAAACAACACTTGATATCAGCAGTAAGTCAATCAGAGCAATATGAGCTCTATTTTACATGTACTATATGCTTCTTCATAAAACAGTTAGTTCCAGTCCTTGATTCTAATTGGTCAATAGCTGTATTTTATTCACGATAAAACACAGCTATAACCGCTTCACCCAACGGTATCACTACACAACACCCTTAGCAACCACTCTTGGTAACGTAGACATGTTTGTTCTCATTGACATTGTTCATTGAAGCTTACTGTTTTATGTAGAGTAGATTATTGTGTGAGAGAGAGACTGAGTGGCAAGTGTATTACCTGCATTTAGATATAGCATTTTCCTTTAGGTCAGTCCTATGTTCATTATAAAAAGTCCATTTGAATGTCCGCTGCGATATCTTGTCTTTTTAACAGTTAATGGGCGCTAGTCAAAGTATTTGTCAGTTGTGTCTTGCTCCAGGTTTACAAGTTTCAGTCCTTTCAATATAAAAGTCTTTGCTACTGACTGACTCACTCATAAAGACAGTCTTTGTCGCCATCTAATTCCGTAATAATGTAACTTCTATTGCTATTCACGGTCAGGGACTATTTTTTCCAGCGGAAGGAAGGCTTTTAGTGATTTTACTTAATGAAAGTTGTGTTGATGCATGTTTTTGGCTTTAATATTAGGCAGTATTTAAGGTATGAGAGGCTGTGCTGTATTGTGAATATGTCACGGCTGAAGGGTGTTGTTAGGCATGCCTCGAAGTGGACCTATTTGCATATAGAAGCATATATGTATATTCCTCATCTGTGTGTGTATGTGGTGGTGTCTGTAAAGGCCAGCATCACTGTTATGAAGTGTGTTGTATTAGTGGTTCATGAATGAATTTGTGTTGAACGAATTTTGTAAGTGAACGAATCATTCTTGCACTGACTCGTACAGTATCTTTTGTTCACAGAAGTCTCTTCCTTTTGCTTTTTCCTGCCTCTACAGACTGACTATAGCACAAGCTGGTAGCATTGAAGTGCGGCCTGTGAAGAAGCATTTTATTGGTTGTGAATCTGCTAAATGAATCTGTGTTTGGAGTCTGAATGAATCTTGTTTTGTGAATAAATATAGGCCTACATATGCACATACATGTAATTCATTCTGTTGGTAACCTGTGTCTTGATTTTGTAATTGCAGACACCAAGGACAGAAACTTGAAGTTGTGAACAAGAAACACTGAGCGGCTAAAAAGAAGAAAGCAAAGACACATTGAAGGTAGATTTAGTGATCTTCAATCATTAATGCCATTTGAATGCTCACTTGGTTTTTATTTTTCTCCCATCATAAAAGGAAATCAACAAATAATTTGTATTTATTTATTGTAAAGCGTGCAAGTACAGTAGTGGCCAAAAGTGGTGTCCGGCGTAGGAAAATTGACATTGACAAGAAAAACCTAAAGAAAAAACCTAAAGTATAATTCAAAACAGTGTATTTGGATCATTTGGATTCAGTCAGGTTTACTTAATAGTATAGTGCTGTTTGTGTGCCCTCATCAACCTGAAACTTTAGTAGTTCACTCTTATTTTGTTCCTTCATAAAAACCTATATTGCAACATATTGTGTTGCTAAATAAGTTTATAGTGCATTATCTCTTCTTTTTTTTTTTTTTTGCGGCGCTAGTAGTATGAATGCTGTTACAGTACCTGTTCATTTCAGTAACCAAAATACATATGTGCCGCTTTCACATATGGTGTAAAACATGCCTTACAATAAAAATTCTCTGATTCTGGTGATTATTCAGCCATGGTAACCCTTCAATGCAGGATCATGTGTTATGATGCGCATTCTGCACTCTAAAATGCCATTTCACCCACAGGTCATGACACAATCCTGTTTCGGAGTATTCAATCTCCACTCTATGGATGTTTTGGAGAGCCACACATAATGTAAGTCACCCTTGGACAACACATTCATCACATTCATTTCTCCCCTGAGGATGCTGAGGGGCTGTGCATGATTGATACCTCATCTCCTATGGTAAAAGGTTAGGGAAAGGGTCTGTGCTCAATTATGTAAAATCCAGCCCAACACAAGGCCCGTTCTTACATCAGCCTGTTTCCTGAGCTGTCAATCATATTGGTGACTCAGCTGAAAGGAAAGCCAGCATCTGCTGCAAAGCTTATCTGTACTGCTCAAATGCCTGGCCGCTGTCAGGTTGGCTAGCCACAGAGACGTATTCGCTCACTATTTCTCGCACAGAAATCGCATAGGCAATTCTAGATCTTTCTCTGGTGCTTTCAGACCTAGTTTTTTATCTCAGTCCCCCTAAAATCTATGATTAACTCAGCAGATAGCCCTCTTAAAGAGCCCCTATTATGAATTTTTGAAAATTACCTTTCATGTAGTGTGTAACATAGTTCTAAGTGAATGAAAACATCCTGCAAAGTTTTAAATCTGAAAGTGCAGCGTATATAAAGTTGTTGTCTCTCAAAAGTAAGAGTCGACTCTGAGTCAATTAAACGAATCGTTTTTCAAACGAGTCGTAAGCCGTTTCGTTGTGATGTCATGCAAAACATTAGCATATTGCCCGTCCACTTATTGCGTGCACACGCCACGCAGAGACCAGGGAAACCTTGAACACTGCAGCGGATACTGGATAGCATCATGTCGAGAAGACGCTGTACTCTACAATGTGTTTATTGTGTTTCATATTGTGTAAGTATCTGGCTAACGGCTAACTCACGTTATTACTGTCTTACTGAAATACTACTGTAAATCAGGCTGCACTATTACCTAAAACTGTGTCTATTAATGCAGATTGTCTGTCATTCCTACTACTTTGAGTAATGATAAAGGATGGAGCAAGATTTGTTTTGCAAACGTTAATGTTTACATCAGCTGGGCTAACGTATGCACTGTTATTGATACAGTTCCCACATGTGCACCGCAATACATTAGACACACACACACATGGAAGCACACTTGCTAATGCTGATGGTGAGGAACAGTTTAAACATCTCATAATGTACCTCAAACTGAGTAGCATCACTGAGAAACGTCCTGCTCAATGTTCGGGTTGAAAAATTAGTTCTTTCATTGTTTTATCATCGATTCGGACTTGCTTGGATTTATGTAAAATCAACATCATCATTACTGTCTTTACAGTGTGTACAGTTGCTGAGCTTCAGGAACAGGAAGCCCCCTGAATGGAGCTGGAGTTCAGTTATGGTAATGGGCGTTTGTTTCCGAAATACGCCCTGTACGCGGTAGACCAATCACAACAAACTGGGCCGCCTGACCAATCAGAGCAGAGTAGGCTCGCGGAAAGGAGGGATTTAGAGAGACTGATTTATCCATCGAGTCGTTTGAGAATCATTGAACACTGTGGTGATGTGCAATGTATATTATGAGAAAATGAAACTGTTTTTTGACCTTTGATGCATGTAAACCTGTTGTTGGAGATCTCCAAAACAAAATTAGGAAATTTTAAAATAGCATAATAGGGGCACTTTAAAAATCTTTGATTAAGTGTTTTCTCTCCATGTTTACAGAGAACAGTTCAAAACAGACTGTAGCTATACAGTTATTGGTCCATAATGATCAAATATCAAGTGAACTGGACCTTAAAAAAAAAAAAAAAATCTTTCCTTTCCTTCGGTTATGTATTTTATTTTATAGGTGGTATTTTTCTGTTTTATTTTTCTTTGTTTAATTTCAGAGATAAAATAATTGCCTGTTTGTTTGTTTGTTTTATCTTTCTTTTTTCTTTCATTTCAGATATCAAATGATTGATAATTTGTTTGTTTGTCCATTCCTTTATATATTTTATTTTATTTTATAATTATTATTTTCTTTATTTTTTCCTTTAATTTTATAGACCAAATGATCTCAGTTTGTATGTTTGTCCATTCTATGTATTATATTACTTTTTTCATTTTGGTTTTTATTTTTTTTTTACTTCCCTTTTTTCATTTCAGTGATAAAATTTTTGATAAAACATTTGTTCGTCCATTCCTTTATGTGTTTTTTAAATATTTATTTTAATTAACTAACATTTATTTTAACTTAGAATGACTCCAAGAATTGCTTTAGTCAAAAGGCACGTATTGGCATCAGTTATCAGCAATCAAATACATTATTCAACCCAACTGCAAATAAGTCTTTGGTATAAAATTGTACAGTACAGCTGCACGATTAATTGTTAAAAGTTAAGTGATCTCGATTCAAACACCCATACAATCTCATTCCTAAATGACAACGATTTGGCAGTGTCTATTAAACTCTTTAAACAATGCACACCGGAACATTTAAATTTGCGTTTGCGCTGCTGCGAAACCAGAGAAAGCAGAGAAAGGCTATCTACAGTACGTATGAAACGGCTTTTTCAACCACACAATATTGTTATTTCCATGTTAGAAATATTTAAATTATCAGAGAAGTACTGGGATAAAAATTTATAGTTTGGACCAAAACACTGATGCCTACGGAAGCGATCAAAATAGAGCAAATCACCTTTTGAAAGTAACTTGGTGCTTCAATAACGATTGTACGGATTACTAGGAGGTGACAAGTGACTGTTAAAAAATTTATTTGTCATTGAATCAAGAGATTCGTTCAGAAATGCTGATTCATCCAGTCATGAAACAAGTGAAGTCTTTATGAGTGAGTCTTTGGGCCCTATTTTAATGTTCTAAGCGCATGGTCTAAAGCGCACGGCGCAAGTGCACTTAGGTCTGAATCCACTTTTGCTAGTTTAACGACGGGAAAAATGGTTGGTCTAAAAGGGTTGCCCCTATTCTCTTAATGAGTAATGGGTGTGTTTTGGGCATAACGTGCAATAAACCAATCAGAGTCTCATCTCCCATTCCCTTTAAAAGCCAATTGCGCTCGCGCCATGGCGGATTCGCTATTTACATGGTGGAAATTTGCAAGCGGAAAAATTCTGATATATGCAATGACTATCCACTATCCACTATGCTGCATGTCCCTGTGTGTGTAATACGTAGAGTGTACGCACGTTGGGGACCCGCCTATAGGTGCATTACTAACACACTCTTTAAATAACAAAAAAAATATTGCGCCATTGACTTTAGACCAGGTTTTTGTTGGTCAATGACACAGTCTATTTCATTTGCCTCAAAATAGCAACGCGCCAACAATGCGCCTGAACACACCTCGTTTTCAGACCAGCACGCCCATGGGCGTACAAATGGGCGCAAATGCTTTTGCTATTTAAAAAACGTGGTGCAGGACGTGAAAATGATAACTGCGTTGGGCTAAAACTAGCAAAAAACACTTGCGTTGCGCCTGGCACCACATTGTGCCAGGTGTATGATAGGGCCCTTTGAATCATTCATTCAAACTAATTAAACACTTTAAATAGTGTTTTTGTTAGAACCTCTAGAAAATTACATGTTCTCTTGTTTAATTGTCCGAATTGTGTGAAATCATCTCTATTTGGAAAAAAAAAAATGTGATTCTCAATTTATCCAGGATTGTGCAGCTCTAGTACAAAACAGTTTAATCTGACTCCTCTTGCAAGGAATAAGTGTGCTGTAGACAGATAGAGAGAAAGCTTGCCAGTGTCATTTGCTTTGCATAGTTGAAGTTATGACAATTTCTAAAGCTTTAGATCATGCTCCTAAATTATATGAGTCACGAAACAGTGACAGAATCAGTTTGCTATTTCTATATTGAACCATATGAATTCATTTCATGCTGCACGAGCAAGTGCTCATTAGCAGAACTGACTCATCATGTCCCTGAAGTCAGCTGATACTTTTCAAAAACTGCCACAAATAATGGCCAGAAATACAGCACACTGACACATTGTGAAGTGACTTTATATCCATCATAAATGCATTACAGAGGTAAAACTGTCTGCTTTGCATATTATTACAGTAATTCATCAGATTGGATTCCTGAAATCACATAAAACTTTGAGCTTCTTTTTAAACTGCCCATATTATGCTATTTTAAAGGTTTCTAATTTTGTTTTTGAAGTCTCCTACAACAGGTTTACATGCATCAGAGGTACAGCTACATCAGAGGTTTCAGAAGCTAAACGGCCATTACCGTAACTGTTCTTCAGCTCCGCTCGGAGGCTTCCTAAAGCTCAGCATTGTACACACTGTAAAGACAGTATCGATGACGTTGATTTTACCATATCAATCCGAGTGCAAGTCTGATGAAACATTGGAAGAACTAGTTATTCAACCCGAACTTCCATTGCAAGGATGTCTAGAGCAGGACGTTTCTCAGTCATACACTCATTTTGAGGTACATTATTAGATGTTGCAACTGTAATTCATCACCATCAGCATTAACAAGTGTATGTCCATCAACAAACCGATATTTCTAATTTATTGCGGTGCACATGCGGGAACTGTATCAATAACGGTGCATTGTGCAGCAACTGTTAACCCAGCACTAACGTGAATGACTGATGTAACATAAATGTTTGTAAAACAAATCTTGCAAGAATGACAGACAATCTCCATTAACAGACACAGTTTTACGTAATAGTGGCCCAAAGCTGATTAGCAGAAGTATTTCAGTAAGACAGTGATAACATGAGTTAGCCGGAAACTTACACAATATAAAGCACAAAACTACATATTCTGAACACCTGGTAGAAAATATATACATCAATAATTATTCATACTTACAGGTTGTGATTTTGAGAAGCAAGCTGGTCCAAATAAAGTGAATACTGACCCATCTTTCAAGAGCAAGCGTTTTGCGAATTCCGCGTTGAACTCCGAAATTTGAGATTGATGTGTTTGAGGGCTGGTCAAATTGTTCACGGGCAGACAACTTACAACATACACTATATTGAATGGGAAAAGTATTGGGACACCCCTCCAAATCATTGAATTCAGGTGTTCCAATCACTTCCATGGCCAAAGGTGTATAAAATCAAGCACCTAGGCATGCAGACTGATTCTACAAACATTTGTGAAAGAATGGGTCACTCTCAGGAGCTCAGTGAATTCAAGCGTGGTACCGTGATAGGTTGCCACATGTACAATAAATCCATTTCCTCACTACTAAATATTCCACGGTCAACTGTTAGTGGTATTATAACAAAGTGGAAGCAATTGGGAACAACAGCAACTCAGCCACGAAGTGGTAGGCCACGTAAAATCACAGAGCGGGGTCAGGGCATGCTGAGGTGCACAGTGTGCAAAACTCGCCAACTTTCTGCAGAGTCAATAGCTACAGACCTCCAAACTTCACGTGGCCTTCAGATTAGCACAAGAACAATGCGTAGAGAGCTTCATGGAATGGGTTTCCATGGCCGAGCAGCTGCATCCAAGCTTTACATCACCAAGTGCAATGCAAAGCGTCCGATGCAGTGGTGTAAAGCACACCGCCACGGGACTCTAGAGCAGTGGAGACGTGTTCTCTGGAGTGACGACTCACGCTTCTCTGTCTGGCAATCCGATGGACGAGTCTGGGTTTGACGGTTGCCAGGAGAACGGTACTTGCCTGCATTGTGCCAAGTGTAAAGTTTAGTGGAGGGGGGATTATGGTGTGAGGTTGTTGTTTTTGTACAAAGCAAGGTCCATAAAGTCATGGATGAGCAAGTTTGGTGTGGAGGAACTTGACTGGCCTGCACAGAGTCCTGACCTCAACCCGATAGAACACTTTTGGGATGAATTAGAGTGGAGACTGCGAGACAGGCCTTCACGCTCCACCTTGTGGAAAGCCGTCTCAGAAGAGTTGAAGATGTTATAGCTGCAAAGGGTGGGCCAACTCCATATTAAAACCTATGGATTAAGAATGGGATGTCATTAAAGTTCATGTGAATGTAAAGGCAGATGTCCCAAAACTTTTGGTAATATAGTGTAGGTGGGCATTATGCAAATGTCTTTTCTAGTGATGCAGAACCATCACGCAGTGAAAAGAAACGACTTGTATAGGTGGTTCAGGGTCGATTATTTCTTTTGGGAGACAATAACTTTATTTATTGTGCACTTTCAACTTTACAACTTTGCAGAACGTTTACATCCACAAACAACTATATTACACACTGTATGAAAAGGGAATATTCAAAAAACCATAGGGCACTTTAACAGTGCTTCAGTAGGTAAACCATTATATTATATTATATTATAGTTACGTAACGTGGTGATGAAGGCTCACGAAGGTGAGGAAGGACTAGAAACAGGAACTTTAATAACAAAAACTCGGACAAACACTGAGGGAGAACTGAAGACTTAAGTACACAGAGTAAATGAGGTAATTAACAAGACACAGGTGAATGACATAACTAATCAGACAGACTGGGGAAAACTAGGTCACAGGGACTGAACTGAAAACACAATGAAAACAACAGACAGAGCATACATGTAACAATTATATTATATTATAGATCTAGAATTAACCTGAAAATGAGCCCAATACCATTAAAAATGATGGTGCTCCCATGTGGCTTGTCTAGTCTAATTTGCAGAGGACCACACATCGCTTTCATCCTTTTGTTAGGAGTGTCGCAAGGAGGATAAGAAATGATTTGTCCGCCTAACCCATGCCTGCATGACCAAATGAGCTTTTGAAATATTTAACTGCTGCAAACCATAAAGGTCCCTCTGCTTTCAAAGAGTAATGTGTAATACTGTGGTTTTCCACAAATGGGTCAGCACAGACTCTGATGGTCTATTTCCAGAATGTCCTTGGTGTGCAAATGTAAAATCACAATGTGATTGAAAAAAAAGTCTAGATAGAGAGTAAAAACATGCTGACGTCGACAGATACGCAGCACTCCAATCAATCTCTGTCACGCACCAGCTGTTGTCACTGAGTGCTGGCAATTTCCTATGTAAAGGGGAGATGGATTTGTTTTGGACAACAACAGAAATCAACTGCAACATTTTGTTGTGAGTTAGAAGTACTCAAATAAACTGTTACTCTTGGTCCCGGGATGTATTTGTAGTCAGTGGATGAATGTTGGAATCAGTATAAAGCTTCAGTTAGTTGGTGGTCTAGTGAGAATGTTTTTTGCTTTGATTGCAAATGCTTTAACAGACCATAAAATAACTTATTTTTTTTAATAAACAAAAAAAGCTGCTGTGTATCAGGAGTGGGAAATGTTCATGTGCATTCTGTTTTGTGATTACACTGAATGGCAGAGCGCAGAGCGCAGTTGACAACTGAAAAATTCAAAATAACAAATTCTAGTGGCACTCATAATGAAACAAATGAAATGAAAACACCTGCCTGAAAATTGGAGATACATGCCTGCATTTCGTAAAGTGGTGGGGACAAAAACGACTATGGTGAAAAGTGGTAGGTTGAGTTAGAAACTAAGTTTTGTGACTTACAGCAGTGGTGTCCATGTGGATGAAATAAGTGATTTGTTGAGACAGCGTGTTGTGTGTGATCTGCTATCAAGAATTAGCTAAGGAGTTAGCCTTACTCATCCCATCCTTAAATGTACTGCCAAGACATTGATTCCTTTTCACATCCTTATATACACTGCCAGGCTTGTGTGATTTGATGGGAATTGAGACATGTATTGTGTTTATTTAAGGTTATGTGTTGTAAGTGCAGGGTTGTGCAAATCTGTCTATCTGTCTGTTGTCTGTCTATCTGGGTTCAAGGTTTGGCGGCTAGTCAACTTCAAGACTTTTTGCAAAACCTTCCAACAAGGTTTTGTCAAAGCAACACTCGGATTGTCTTTGACTTTAAATTACAGTTATATTAATTTATTTAAAGATGCAGTCCGTAACTTTTTTTTGGTTAAAAATGATCCAAAATCAATTTTTGAGCAAGTACATAACCAGCCAGTGTTCAAAACTATATCTTTACCTTAGCCTGATTCACAACGGTAAGATTGTAATAATGTGTTATAATTTGAGTGGTACTGGTGGATTTCCGCGGGAAATTCGAGCATGCTGCCGTTCGTCTTTGCGTCATTACATCACGTCTGTATACATAAAGAAGGAGTCCGGCTAGTAGACTATATCGCATGTGAGGATGCTGCAGGTGGCAGATCATTTATAGCATTTTCTCACAGCAGCTGGAATAATTAAACTTATCATTTTGATGGCAGATTGTAATCCAGAAATGTACAAACTACAGTCATCAGTGACAACTGGAGATTCACCCGTAGTCAAAAGCAAAAGATTAGACTGTACAGAAATTAAAGTCTACTGGTAACGCTAATACACACTAAATACACGTAGTCACACAATGCTGATGTTGTTAACATTAACAATTTGAGAACAAAGTATAACAATAATAATAATTTGCATGGTTTGATGTGATGTGAGCTAAGCGATCGTTAGATTCAATCACCGTTGGTAGCACAATTTATTGCAATGCTTTTTTTCTCAGTTCGTCAGAACAAAAAGTGGCAGACGTTATTTACTTGTTCAGATGACATTTTCCTGTGAAAATTCTTATTTTGGTCATACTTCCAAGACATAGAATCTGTGATTCCGAAGTACAGTATCCACACCGGTGCGGTGAATGAATGATAGCCACACATACTCCTCAAAACATTAGATTCATCTGCGCTGAGGAGCTGTGCCAATGCACAACCCACGTAAAGACGATAATTCCTCAAATAACTGCAATTGCAGGTTTCAAACAGAGTTGGCGACAAAGAGACAAAACTTACGGACTGCAGCTTTAAATTTTCATTAATTTTAATTCTACTTCCTTACTGTCACGCTCAGGTTTTGATGAAATGATCAGAACTGAGGTAAAACTCAAACAGGTAGGTTTATTTGCAGTAATAGCAGGAACACAATGCATAAACAAGTAACTGATGATACTTGAAATAACGATTTCAATGATACTTGAAATCGTTAGCAGATGAGATAGACTTGTATTGATAACTTTAAGTGAAAGACGACTTGGAAAAGACGACTTGGATGACTGGAAGATGACTTGGATGACTGGCAAACGACTAGCAAGGTCTACTTGTAAGTAGTCTGTAGCATCAGATGAGGTTAGACAATGACTGAGGGAGTGTGTGTGGTCTATATAGTAATAAGTGATGAGGGCTAGATATGCATGGTTAGGTGCCAGGGAGAATGATGAGAAATGGAGTCCGTGACACTTAAAGTAAAATTGTAATTGCACTTCAAATTCAATTTATATTCAGGAATTGAATGGGAATTTAAAAGACAGATATGTGTTTTGTTCACTAAAGAGGTTGTCTAGATTACAAAATGCAAATGCATTCAATGAGCATTTTGTAGACAAAATGCATTTTGTGAAATGCTGAATCACAAACTATAATAGCCTATACGCTACCATTTAAAAGTTTGGGGTCAGTATGATTTTTTCATGGTTTTTTTTTAAAGAATTTTCTTATGCTCACAAAGACTACATTTATTTGTTAAAAAATACAGTAAAAACAGTAATATTGTGAAATAATATTACAATTTAGAATAACTGTTATGTATTTGGTCCGTGTACGTTGCGTTTATTCGTTTTTCGATTTAGTATTGAAAGTAAAAAAAAACGAGAATTCGGCTTGATTTTATATTTTTAGCTTCAGGGGTAAAAAATGGATAAATGGCATGAATATTCGATTTCCACGTGTGGGCGGGCATGAAACGCCCCTTTCCGCTGATTGGTCAAACAAAGATCAACCCGTGCCGCTTTCAGTTCTTCAACAGTTCCGTGCAGAATAACAGTCCTCCACTGCGGGACGGATTCTTAAAATGTTTATTACAATAATCTCTCTCTCATCAAACAACCAGACATTACACACATAACATACATTACCCATCTGTCACATGTCTGTTTGTGTTTGGACTTTCTGTTTGTATTCTGATTCGTTCATGTGCTCCTTTGTTCAGTTTCCCGCCACTCCTTTGTTACCATGATTAACTTCATTATTAGTTCATTCTGTTCAGCTGTGTTTGCTCGTTACCTTGTTTGTGTTCCTCTATAAGTTCTTCCTTTTCAGTCACTCCTTGTCTGTTCACAGTCTTTGTTAGTGTATGTGTGCTGGGAATACCATTAAACCTGTTCATTTGGATTTATTATCTTCGTGTGTGTCTGCCTTCCTGCAACCCCCGTGACAGATGAACGGACTGCCCAATTTTGATGAATGGGCAAAGTTCATCACCGTGGCCCAGGAGAGCCATGATTTTTTTTTTTTCATTTGTCAAGAACTTTTGTGTTTTGGCTAACGACAGCATTTTGGAGGACGAATCCCTCAACACCCTGTTCTGGATTGGGGCAAACTTCCACAACACCATCCACCTTCCAGACACCACCTGACTGATTTGGAGGGAAGCTTTCGTGAAGTGTCTGGAGAGCATGCGGTCCCGATCCAGAACCCGGCCAGACCCAGAGCCCAGCCAAATACCTCTGCGATTGACGCCTGAGCTCCCCGCAGACTGGAAGCCTCCGCCTGCCGTGACAAGTGAGCCTATGCCTGAGGATGGGAGGGTGGAACACAACATCGTCCAGGCGCCGAAGCACCACGGAGAGTCCGACCAGGTGTGCGAGCTGACGACACCGTCCATTGTCAAGTCCTCGTAGAGTTCGAGGGGATGGAAGTGAGCCACACCCACCCTCCCGCCTCTGAGAGTGAGCACCGGCTGGACTTATTGGACAGTTTAATTGAGTGTGGTGGGATTAATTTCCTATATCCCTGGAACTTATCTGAATCTGAAACTGTATCTGAATCTTTGTCAGTCCTGTTATCCCCACCCTGCCTCCCTCTCCCACCACCTCTAATAACTGCCATCAAGGACACTCTGTTTTTTGGGGGGTTTTTTGTGCCACTCTTCATTTCCAGACCTCCGCCAAGCCTGTCACCCAGTCATCATCGTCTCCCATCAGTCCCACCGTGTCACCACATCCTCTCAGAGGTGAGGTTCCATTGCGGACCTTCTGGGAGCCTACTCCTCCTGGGCGTGAGGAGCCTGTGGCTTCGCCTCCAGCCTCGACCCATCGACCTGGCTCCTGCGCCTATACTCCTTCCTCCCTCGACTCCAGCGTCGACCATAGAGCTTTCGGTCTTGCTGGGCTCCCTCGGACCGCCGGCTCCACCTGGGTCGGACATCGCCACGCCTCCACTGCGGACCTGCGGGCCAACAGCTACTCTCCGGCCCTCCACCCCTTCTGCTTTGGCAAGCTCCGCCCTCCCTCAGGCTCCATCACTGCCCTCGGTTGCACCAGCTCATCCTCTGCTCTCCGGATCTCCACCTCCGCCTCAGGGGGTCGTCGCTGTGGCTCCATCGCCATCATGGCTCCTACCGCCGTCAACTCCGCCTTGGGCATTCAGCATGGCTGAGCTCTGGGTCACTTCCACCTGGCTACTCCTACCCGCATCACCACAATGGATGCTACCTCTTTGTCCCACCCTGGTCATCGTTCTCCATCTGTCTGCCTGCCCCTGGTACCTGCCCCTTGCCACGTCCTCGTCCTCGTCGTCCTCCTCCTCCCAAGCCGCCTCCATCTTTCCTCTACGGTGTGAGGCCACGCCTTTTTGGAGGGGGCGTAATGTCACATGTCTGTTTGTGTTTGGACTTTCTGTTTGTATTCTGATTCGTTCATGTGCTCCTTTGTTCAGTTTCCTGCCACTCCTTTGTTACCATGGTTACTTCATTATTAGTTCAGCTGTGTTTGCTCGTTACCTTGTTTGTGTTCCTCTAAGTTCCTCTTTTTCAGTTACTCCTTGTCCGTTAACAGTCTTTGTTAGTGTGTGTTGCTGCCTGATCATATGTGTGCTGGAAATACCATTAAACCTGTTAATTTGGATCTATGCCTTCCTGCAACCACCGTGACACCATCAACCTACTTTGGCTCACCAATGGTTTTATTTAGTTGTCCAACTATCAAAATCTATGTGGCAAAGTTGTGTGACCCACTGGACAGCGCAGAGATGCAGTTACATTGTAGCGAAGCGCATCTGTATCTATTTAAGTGTAAATATGCAGCCGTCATAACTTATTTTAGTTTTTAGCTTTGGACAAGGGATGAAATTGAAATATGATAGCTATAAATGACATTTTCATATCAATGTCAGTTTACTATCACAGCACATCCATTGTTTTGGTTATGTCATTCTATTAGTTTTTAGGTTTGTTTTTATAGAGAATGGCTTATATGGCATAAATTATTTTATTTTTCTTCGCCGAAATGCTGAATGTCACTATCCAACTGGTGTTCTATTATTTGTTCCTCAATCACTGTTTCAGTGATTGACTTTGCAGCACGCCTAGTTAGGGGTAATGTCAAATAGCCCTTATAATTCAATATATAATACAGGTCCAGGGGCCCGTTTCAGAAAGGAGGTTAAGTGAAAACTCTGCGTCTGTTAACCCTGAAATGAGGGGAAACTCTGGGTTTTCTGTTTCAGAATGGGAGGTATGTCAAACCCGAGAAAGCAGGGTAAGTCAAGCCCGTTTCTGAAAGAGAGGTAACTTTTATACTCAGTAACTTACTCTGTGAACCTAACCTGGTCGGGAGCAGGTTTTCTTCGGTAAACCCAGTTTCTTTCGTTCATATACGTTCATTCACGCTACACAAATGCTTTTCTTACTGAATATTTTTGTCTTATTTCAAGTACAAAAATCTAAAAAATTATAAATTAAATCTAAAGTAAGTGCATTTTACTTTAAAACAAGTAAAATTATCTGCCAGTGGGGTAAGAAAAATAATCCTTATGCAAACAGACATTTTTCTTACCCCACTGGCAGATAATTTGCAAAATAAGAAAAATGCACTGAAATTAGTTTTTGTTCCCCAGGAAACAAGACTAAATAGAAAATGCATCTTGATTAAAGAATCTTTAGATATTTTGACTGGAAACAAGATAAAAATACAAAGTAAGAAAAGCATTCTTTGCAGTGGAGCTACATTCATTGTGTATATTTCATCATGAGGACACTGTCAAAGTGACAAAAACGGCATGTCCTTTGATACAGGATCCTGACGTTCACTTGATAAACCTCTAGACGTAACCTAATAATTAGAATTTCCTTTAGGATTTCCAGTGTTTGGATGCATTGACACGTATATTCCCATCATCACACTTTCCGGAAACGGATTACTGTATGGAATGGAAGGATGTCAGATGGATGGGTAGTCCGAGATATATGCCATAACCACAGCTGTTAAATAAACACAAATTATTCACAATTTATTTGGTCATCTTTACTTCCTACAAATACTTTATTATTTTTCCTGTTGGATTTTAATATTCTTCCTCCTCTTCATCTGTCAGTGGTGCTCAGTAGAAGTAGAAGTCAAATGTTAATTTCATTATCCTAATTAAGAAATGTAACAGGTGGGATCAGAGATCATTTAATTATGTGAAAAGAGCATTAGACTATGTGGGAAAAGCTGCTGCACATTGAAATAGACACTTAATGATATTTATTTAATGTCAAATGTTTGTAAAGTCATGAAACTTACACCCATGAACCTTTTATGCTTACAGCTTTACCTGATTGAATTATGTTTTAAACTTCATTTTTAGCTGCTGCCACATTCTTTTTTTGCCTGTGGGATACCATGAAAATTAAACTTAAACTAATTAAGAAATAAACTTACATATTGACCCGGAAGTATGCAGACGTCTTTTGTCGGGTGCTGTTGCCATGGTGAATCATAATTTCGGAGCTCCATTGATCATGGCTTTTCATAGTCATGTTGCACATGCTTAACTCAGATGCAGCGTTCCAGTTTATTTTTATTATGCCCTTCACTCGCTAACTTCCCTCCATCTCGTTCACTCGGATGTGCGTCATTGCTTACGTTGCATGAGTGCCCACTTTGCAATGGACTGAACTGGAACGTCGTAAGCTCTTGATCACTTGGAATCCACTATGGAGTTTATTTATTATTATTTTTTTCCTTTACGAAATTGTTTAATGCGGAATTCTATATGTATATAGGTGTGTTTGGGTTGTTTTAAATGTTTTTAAAAATAATTAAAATATCATAGAGTATCCTCGAGGGAGCGAGATTCTGTCCATATAAACTTCCCTCGTCCACTTCAGGAAGTGGAACGCACTTCAAAATGGCGGCAGGGATTCCCCCGAGGGGAAGTGCTTAGGGAAGTTCGAAAGTGCGTGTCTAAAAGTGGAGTGGAACGCAGCAAGAGTCAGCCTACTCAGAGCTGATTGAACTAACTCAATTCAGCTGTTCTGAAACCCAAAACTCAGAGTTTCCCATCTCAGGGTAAGTCAAATCAGAGTTCAAGTTTAAACTCAGAATTGGTTGAATCTCCTTATTGAAATCGGCCCTTGGAAGTGCTCGCTTAGTTGCGAGAAGATATCAAAACCCTGAAATGACACCTTGATCAATAAAGCCAGAGAACAGAAGTGTATTTTATATGTATCGTCATCTAGCAGTGTCAGAAATTAATTTTCCCATTATGGGGCAAATTTGCCCCCTCAATTGTTAATTTTTCAGGGACTTTTTTTTTTACCTTTATAAGGACAATTTTTCTGATATTTCATAAATATATCTTTTATGATAAATTCTTAAATGTAATCAACAAATTCAATTCGAATAATAATACAATAGGCTGTTACCAATCAAATCAAATCAGCATCAACTAGAAGTTGCATCTGAATTCTGAAGTGACATGTAGACCTAGACTATTTACAAACTGTTTAATGCTGCTAGGAGGATTTACACAGTAATTACAATTACATAGTGTTATGAGATTACAGTTTTAAATATAATATTTGAATAGCCTTTAGAAATATGAAATTAATGACAAAATGATACGATACTTAGATTATGAGAGTAAGACCGCCAGTAGGTGGCAGCACGTAACTGTCTTAATAGTCAGTCAGTGAGTTATTCATTCAACCAATTCATTCAAAACGCTGATTCATTTAGGAATTAAGTAAGTGGCTGTCTATAGGACATTGAATCATTCACTCCAATTTGTTTTAAAGAATCAGATTAATTCATGAACAGCACTGTCCTGTGAGTCAGCCGTGCAACTGTGCAAGGTAACCTACATTAATATTTCTGAAATAATCACCTAATATTTCTCTGGCACGTAGGTCTAGGTTGTCGAACCCATGCCTATAGAGAAGAAAACACTTTCTAGTCCCTGCCCAGCGCGATTTGTGTCAAAGCATTCCAAAGCAGTCCGGTTGTTTGATGAGAGAGAAATTATGCAATAAACTATTGCAATAAACTAATCCGTTAGTGGAGTACTGTTATTCTGCACGGAACTGTTGAAGAACTGAAAGCGGCACGGGTTGATCTTTGTTTGATCAGCGGAAAGGGGCGTTTCATGCCCGCCCACACGTGGAAATCAAATATTCATGCCATTTATCCATTTTCTACCCCTGAAGCTAAAAATATAAAATCAAGCCGAATTCTCGTTTTTTCATTTTTTTGAAAAAACAAATAACTAATAAATGAGCCGTTTTCAAATTTTTCTACTTTCAATATTAAAGTTAATAATTAATGCACCTAATAATATGCACCTATAGGCGGGTGCACAATGCGCGTACACTCTGCTTATTACACACACAGGGACGCGCAGCAGCACACAAACATTTTTGAAATATTAAAAATAAAAGGATTCCTCTCTGGAGAAGCGTTTAGTCTTTCCGCTCGCAAATTCTGCCATGTAAATAGCGAATACGCCATGGTGCAAGTGCACCTGGCTTTTAAAGGGAATGGGAGATGAGACTGTAATTGGTTTATTGCACGTTACGCCCAAAACACACCCATGACTCATTAAGAGACTAGGTACAACCCTTTTGGACCATGCGCCTGGCGCGCCGACCATTTTTTCCGTCGTTAAACTAGCAAAAGTGAATTCAGACACACCCTAAGTGCACCTGTGCCATGCGCTTCAGACCATGCGCTCAGATCGTTAAAATAGGGCCCCTAGTCCATCAAGAGCAAATACATTAACATTGCCATATTCAAAAACATGCTAAAACTATCCCAAGAGTTGTCATGATTGAAAAAAAAAATATATATAATCTTACTGACCCCAAACGTTTGACTGACAGTGTACAAAAACATTTTAGTGAAGTCCCAGACAGCAATATAGTGTCGGCCCAGATCCAGACTTTGCCTTGTGGTTTGTTTGGGATGGAAAAGTTTGTTTTGAAAGTGGATTAATTTTCCCAGAGTGTCACACAGATAACCTCTGAACACCTCGGTTTCTGAGGACTGAGACAAGGAGAGAGAGGTAGATGTGTGATAAGGAGTTTCTATTCTATTTCCCCTGCTCAGCCACCCTTATGACTTATTACAAAAGATACTGACACCCTTCCTGACATGTTGTATCTATCATGAACCTCCACTCTCACAGCCCACTATAATTTGGATGCTGGTGATGGCTATATTTAGTCCATGCAATGTCATTTAAGGACAGGGGCATATCTACACTGTAAGCATAATGGGAAAGTGGCTGATGTACACTGAAGACCTCTCGCTAGTCTTACTGCATCTTCTGTTTAGAAGTATAGCATGATTCATGATGCCGACCTCTATAGGGAAAGGCATTTTTTTAGGTTGTGTATGCTTTGCATTTATTTGTAAATATAGTGTGATTTGAGTGAGATCACTTGAGAGTAAAAAGATGAATGAACATGTTCTTTGCCAATGTTTGTAGGGTATTTTTACAGTCATTTCATTAGATTTAGTATTCGTAGGTGCACTTTTCTGATTGAAAAAGTTTAAATTACAGATATTCAAATGGATTGATATTTACCCCTTCTTAATGCACAGAACATGTATGACTACAATAACTGAGCCTTTGTGGAGGAATGAAGAGGACAAATAGCCAATTTCACGACAGAACTCAATCCAAGTGATGCATTTGATGGCCGTAAATGAGAAGACAAGGGACATGAGGATGGCACAAGTTAATGTGTATTCTTTTGTTGTGAGATTTCATGTTTGACAGCTTAATTATGTCAGATTTTAAACATCACATCAAACCTGGGCCAAAAACAAATGGGGTTATGGTTTAAAGTGGTCATTCTGTCATCATTTATTCACCCTTGTGTCATTCCAAACCTGTATCACTTTCTTTCTTCTTTTGTAAAAGAAGATATTTTAAAGAATGTTGGTAGCCAGACTGTTTTGGATATCACTGACATCCATTATATGAACAGAAAAACATTGAGGGATTTCTCAAAATATCTTCTTTCAGATATAGACTATCCCTTTAAGATTGCTGATATACAAGATTTTACTGGCTTTTAGATAGGCACAAAAGCACAAGGACTTTAGATAAAAATGGCTATGCAAGTCACGTAACAGCTTTAGTTGTGAGAGATTTTCCCCGTTTATTGGAGCATTACATTAGTTGTACAATTCTTCAGAGCAGACAGTCTTGGCCTTTGCTTCTCAGCAGGTGGTTTTATACAGCGCAGGAGATGCAACTTAAAGAGTTCTGTCTGTCTTGTCAGCTCTTTCTCCTTATGTTGGCTGCTTTCTGCTGTGTTTCTGTGCTCTTATAAGGTCGAGCTATTTGTAGCATCCTTATTTTTTGTTCGGCCAGTGTTTAGAATTGCTTACTTTCTTTTGCTGGCTTTCACTACGTAAAACTTTTCATGCGTTTTGGCCGTTCATTTTCACAACAACAGCGTTTTGGGTGCCTAAAAACGCAAACTTTTGAAAGTGGGTTTCAAAGTGCAAGTTTTTAAAACGGTCTCCGTGTAAACAACAAAAATGCCAATCCATGAAAACGATGACGTCATGCACATGCGTATTACATGTTCAGTCTATAGTGTTTCATCGCCACCTAATGGCCTGGCAGCAGAATACAGCGTTTTTAGCCGTTTTCCCGGATCTGTGTGTATTGGGATCGTTTTGACAGTGGTCTCGTCTGTACGTAGAAAAATCAAAGGAAAAACTTCTCAGTTTTAAGCATATCGTTGTCGTGTAAACGTACCCTGACTCATGGGGACTCGAGTCACTGTGGATACCTACATTGAGGTCCCAATGAGGAAACAAGCTTATAAATCTTTTTTTTTTTTCAATGTAAAAATGCAGAAAGTTTTCTTTGATGGGTAGGGTTAGTATAAGGGGATAGAATGTACAGTTTGTACAGTATAAAAATAATTATGTCTATGGAGAGTCCCTACAAAGATAGTGAACGTCTCGGTTACGTATGTAACCCTCGTTCCCTGAAGGAGGGAACGGAGACGTACGTCGGACGTCACCGACGAATTGGGATCACTTCCGGGAGCCCCTATCAGCTTCGAGTGTATAGAGAACGGGCCAATGGCCATTGCCGTGCGAGATCTGCATCTCGCGCTCCGCCCCGCACTGTGGATATAAACAGGAAGCGGATGCAGCGCACATTTGTTTTTCACTGAGGAGCCGAACTAGTGACTCGGTCATGCAGTGATGGTACAGCAACTGTGGCGACGGGACGTACGTCTCTGTTCCCTCCTTCAGGGAACGAGGGTTACATACGTAACCGAGACGTTCCCTTTCAGTCGGTCACGTTCGACGTACGTCGGACGTCACCGACAAATTGGGATCCCTATGGAAAACGCCACAGTTACTACCACTTCCAGCGCCCAGCGAAAGCCCCTCAGACCCCCGTCTGTTCAGGGCGGGGAACTTACGCAGGGAGAGTCACTGCTGCTGTTCCGCAAGACCCACTCAGCAGAGTATTGGATAACGCTGGGAAAGCGTGCCCCGGGGGGCCGCTGCGGAAGCCACATCCTACCCGTAGGGAGGTATCATGTGGAATATACATGTATGGACTGGCCGTGGGCAGTACAGCATATGGAAGTCCCAGGGGTGGCCCCGGCCAATGCAGGCAGGAGACTACACCGCACAGAGATGGCAGAGCGAGCTCTGCCAAGGGAAAGACACGGGCTTGCCGTAGGAAGCCGTACCGTGGAAGAATACACATATGGGACTGCCGTAGGGGTCACAACATATGGATACCCAGCCTAACACAAGTTCCACCAATGCATACGAGTGTTAAACCTGGCGACGGACGCTCTGCCACGTCTGACCGCCGCGGGTTGCGGAGGACTCAACAGGGTTCGTCGTTCTGGGGAACTCGACTGGAGCATATCAGCGCACGTATCCGGTCCCTGAGGAGGGGAATGGCGCAGCAAGCCGACACTAGAACGGGCACTTCGGTGTTACTGGCTATTTGAAGTGAGCACATGGGAAGAAACCGGCTCTACACGGAGGCTATAGAATCTAGCGAACGTGTTAGGTGTTGCCCAGCCCGCAGCTCTACATATATCTGTCAGCGAGGCACCGTGCGCCAGCGCCTGGTGGAGTGGGCCCTCAACCCGAGCGGGCAAGGCACGCCTTGGGTTTCATACGCCAAGGCGATGGCATCCACTATCCAGTGAGCCATCCTCTGCTTGGAGACAGCCTTTCCCTTCTGCTGGCCTCCGTAACAGATGAAGAGCTGTTCTGAGGTCCTGAAGCTTTGCGTTCTGTCTACGTAAGTCCGCAGAGCGCGAACGGGACAGAGAAAAGCCAGGGCTGGGTCTGCCTCCTCCGAAGACAGCGCTTGCAGGTTCACCACCTGGTCCCGAAAGGGAGTGGTGGGAACCTTGGGCACATATCCGGGCCGGGGTCTCAGGATTACATGAGAGTTACCCGCCCCGAATTCCAGGCACGATTCGTCGACCGAAAATGCCTGCAGGTCCCCTACCCTCTTGATAAAAGCCAATGAAGTTCAAAGGGAGCCCTCTGCAATGCGGTTAGCACCAGAGATAAGTCCCAAGAGGGTATAGAGTGGTATAGAAGTGATGGTGTCTACCACAGTCTGTGGTAGGCCACTCAAAACCTCCGCGTCCCGTCCAGGGACCAGACATGGAGTTTCCAGAGGTCCGGACGCGGGTGCCATAGGGTGCCCCGTCTCTGAGTCAGGAGGTCCTTCCTCAGAGGAATGGGCCAAGGAGGTGCTGTCGCGAGGAGCACTAGTTCCGGGAACCAGGTCCGGTTGGGCCAGTATGGCGCAACTAACAAGACCTGCTCCTCGTCCTCCCTGACCTTGCACAGTGTCTGCGCAAGAAGACTCACTGGGGGAAACGCATATTTGCGTAGGCCCCAGGGCCAGCTGTGTGCCAGCACATCCGAGCCGAGGGTCCCCCCGGTCAGGGAATAGAACAACTGGCAGTGTGAGGTGTCCGGGGCGGCAAACAGGTCTACCTGTGCGGTCCCGAAGCGACTCCAGATCAGCTGGACCACCTGGGGATGGAGTCTCCACTCTCCCGGGAGCACTTGCTGTCGTGAGAGCTCGTCGGCTGCACGATTGAGCAGGCCCGGAATGTGAGTGGCACGAAGCGACCTCAGATGCTTCTGACTCCAGAGGAGGAGATGGCGGGCGAGTTGTGACATACGGCGGGAGCGTAGACCACCCTGTTTGTTGATGTACGCAACGGCCGCAGTGTTGTCCGTACGGACCAGAACGTGCTTGCCTCGTAGCGGCCCTTTGAGGTGGCTCAGCGCAAGACGAACTGCTAACAACTCGAGGCAATTGATATGCCATTGCAGTTGAGGCCCCGTCCACAGACCCGAAACTGCAAGCCCGTTGTATGTGGCCCCCCAGCCGGTGGATGAGGCATCCGTGGAGACAACAGCATGCCTGGACACTTGTTCTAGGGGAACTCCTGCCCGTAGAAATGAAGGGTCCGACCACGGACTGAAGGTTTGGCGGCACTTCGGTGTTACTGAGACACGGAACGAGCCGCTCTGCCACGCCCATCTCGGGACTCGGTCGTGTAGCCAGTGTTGATGCGGCCTCATATGAAGCAATCCGAGCGGAGTCACTGCGGCTGCCCCAGGAGCCTCTGAAAATGTTTCAGTGAACGAATTCAAGCAGTTCAACACCGACTGGACGGTACCAGCTCCATACCGAGAAAAGAGATCCTCTGCACGGGGCAGAGTTTGCTCTTTTCCCAGTTGACCCGAAGTCCCAACAGGTTGAGGTGACTGAGCACCATGTCCCTGTGTTCGCACAACTGCGCCCGCGACTGAGCCAGAATCAGCCAGTCGTCGAGGTAGTTGAGGATGCGAACACCACGCTCTCTCATGGGAGCAATGGCCGCTTCCACGACTTTCGTGAAGACACGGGGTGACAGGGACAGCCCGAAGGGTAGGACTCTGTACTGATATGCCCGTCCCTCGAACGCAAAGCGTAGGAACGGTCTGTGTCGAGGGAGAATCGAGACATGAAAGTACGCGTCCTTCAGGTCGATCGCTGCAAACCAATCTTGGGGACGGATGCACCTGAAGATGCGTTTCTGCGTTAGCATTCTGAACGGCAGCCTGTGAAGGGACCGATTCAAGAACCGCGTCTGATAGTACGGATGAGCCAGCGGGACGGGCTGGGAAACGCTAGCCAGGCTCCCAGTGACCGAACCAGCGGGACCAATGGCACCAAAGACGTACCCGCAGCGGGGCAGCGCGGCGGAGTGCAGGGACCCGACTCGGACGGCATAGCGGCCCGAAGTGGGGTCTGAGTGTGCAATGCAACACTTACCTGCTTCCGCTGAGGGGGTGCACGGGTGTGCGGAGTCCCGGAGGAGCTCTGGGTCAGGCCTACCCTCGTGCATGTCTATGAGTGCCTGGGCCTGGTGCACCTGGAGCAACGCCATGGCATGCAAGGTGGACGCAGCCTGTCCACAAGCTTTGTAAGCCTTCCCAGTCAGACTGGAGGAGAACTTACAGGCCTTGGATGGGTGGCGTGGGTCTCCACGCCAGGTGGAAGCGGACGCCGGACACAGTTGCATCACGACAGCCCGTTCCACCGGCGGGATCCCCACGTACCCTTTGGCTGGCCCGCCGTCGAGGGTAGTGAGGGGGGAGGAGCCACTCGGCCGGTTTCTGGCAGATAAAGGTGCCGTCCACGACTTTGTGAGCTCCTCATGCACTTCCGGGAAGAAAGGCACTGGGGCGGGACGCTGAGAACCAGCGTGAGCCGCCCCGAGAAACCAGTCATCCAGCCTAGAAGGCTCAGGACACGGTGGAGGGTTCCACGCGAGCCCGACCTTTTCGGTGGCCCAGGAAAGCATAGCCGTCAGCTCGGGGTCCGTCTCGGGCAACGCCACTCTCCCAGAGGGAGGCAACACAGCCGAGTCTTCATCCCCCGAGGACTGAAACTCCCCCTCCGATGCAGCGATCGACATCCTATCGTCTGCTGGAGCTCCAAAGGTCACCGCTGGACCACCCCGGGAGGGGCCAGCGACTTCCTCCGGAAGCTCAACCGGCTGCGGCACTTCAGAGGGTTTAGGGGCCCACGGAGGCTGGCTCGGCGGGTGTGCCCTAAACGTGATCCTCAGGTCACCCTGGCTATTTGCCAAAGTAGTTCTATTCTGCTGGGCAGGAATAGCACTAGATCGGGGCATAGGTAAGGGGACTCCACCCTCCCGAAGGTAGGCGAGTCTCGACCTAAGCGCCGAGATAGTCATGTTCCCGCAGTGGGAACACAAACTATCCACAAACGCTGCCTCAGCGTGTTGAATACCCAGACATGTAAGGCAGCGATTGTGACCGTCAGCTGGTGACAGGGAACGACCGCATCCAGAAACGCACGGGTGGAATGACATCTTGAAAAAGACGCAGTGTCACACCCGTGTTGCTCTTTTAGAAGAAGCTCTTATCAGGTGCTGAAGCACCCAGGGAACGACCGCGGCAAAACACAGGGAATAGTGCAGCCTGTGTATGCACTCACCGTTGGAACGCCCTCACCGAACCAACAATCAGAATGCTGTGAAAACAGCAGTTTTTCACCGACTTCGGTGAGCTCGCGGTCGTCACTGAACGTGCCTTCTCTCCCAGCACAAAAGCCTCTTCTCTCGCTCTCTCTCTTTCTCTCTGCTGTAGCAGGAACAGTCTTCATGGATACCTGTTTGGCTCCGAAGTGAATGACAAATGTGCGCTGCATCCGTTTCCTGTTTATACCCGCGGTGCGGGGCGGAGAGCGAGATGCAGATCTTGCATGCCAATGGCCATTGGCCCGTTCTCTATACACTCGAAGCTGATAGGGGCTCCCGGAAGTGATCCCAATTCGTCGGTGACGTCCGACGTACGTCGAACGTGACCGACTGAAAGGGAACCAGACTTTAGTGTGTGTGATCCTGGTAAACCTTATGTTATGGGGACAAAATGCCCCTGCAAGGATGGCAATGTCCGAAATCCTTGTCCTTGTGGGGACATTTTTTGGTCTCCATGAGGAAAACAGCTTATAAATCAAACTATATAAGGTTTTTTTTAATGTAAAAATGCAGAAAGTTTTCTGTGATTGGTAGGTTTAGGGTTATGGGATGTAATATACTGTTTGTACAGTATAAAAATCATTATGTCTATGGAATGTCCCCATAAAACATGAAAACACAACATGCTGATCAGTGATTAGTGATTATGCATGATTAAAAGATGTGGCATGCATCATATTATACCTATAGGATAAGCAACATACAAAGAAAGAGGTTTAGGTTTAGTGGAACTTTACCTGTCCTCATGGTGACACAGTAAATCATTTTAAGTGGACACCATCAGTGTATTCAAAGAAGAATGTATTTAATGTAGCATGTATAATGTCCAATTCACTGTGGCTTCATCTTTGTGTGTGATCGCCCATGGACCATTATACCTTTGCTTCAGAAACATTTCTACCCCATTTGCACGGGTGAGTTCAGTAATGTATTAAATTGGGCCTTATCTTATGTATATTGTACATTACATTATATTAAGAAATATCACATCATCAAAAGAATGAACAAACTGACAAATGCTTGTCGAGATGTTATTTTCATAAGGGACATCTTATTTGATATGGTAGGGCTATTTTCAGTTAAAAAAAGATTACCTTTACTGTAAGCACAAGTCTTTATGTTGTTACATATCTTGTTACTTAGCGACCAAACTCGACTGACATAGGTTGAGGTTTGTCTTTACACATTGTTAAGTATCATTGTGCAAAACGGAACAAGCATTATCATGACAAAGTTAATGCCTCTGTGTCATGTAAAACATAGGGGGACTTTTTTAAAAGTCGATAATTAGCTTGAAAAGAAAGAACCTCAAGATCATTTTATGATAAAAATATGATACAATTCGATTGCTTCTGTGTCATTAGTGTGTAATATTTGGGCTCACACTAATTTGACACTTTCTCATTGCGGGCATCAGAATTTAGTGGGTCTCACAGATGGGACCGAATTAATATTGTGAGGTTTGGTCACACGTCGGTGAGTATGACAGTGTCAGATGACTATTTCGTTTACAGGGCACCAGCCAAAGAGTTCCACCTTGACAGTAAAGTGCAATCCGGGAAGATGTATGAAAAAATAAGAATTATATAAATCTGACCTCTGAAAGGTGTGGAAAGCCATCCTGCTTGCCTGCTGTTCACAACCAGTGACACGTATATTCCCATTCTTTGAAAAATCACAGCAGATGGCTTTCTGGCTGAAGGTCAAAAAACTGTGTAATGAAAGAATAAAGAAATCTTCTTTTCATTGTGCTACTGACATCAAGCCACATTTTACACATAAAACCATCTTTAAGTGATTTTGAGCCATTGGGAATTACCATTAGAATGCACTTATGGAAGGTTAATGGTGTCATCCATAGGAAGGCAGCATCATAAAGTCACTGTATTACTATCTAATATTCAATCCTATAGAGTTTCATCAAGTCTTCAGCCTCTACTGGAGCACAGAGCATAACCCTAGATGGCCCTGATTCTTATTGATTATTAATCAGTGTCTCAAAGACAGCCTGGTCTGGCACCCCAGTGTGTGATTGGTGAAGATCCAGACGTCTTGACATTTGAAATGCCAGTGGATGAGTTGGAAAGAACAGTGAGGCAAAGGAGATGTGTAAAAGGCTTTCCCTTCTTTCTTGTTCCTCAAAGGAAACTCCATAATGGTGGTTTATTCTGCATTTGCTCAGTTTTCCTCTCCATTTTTGCCTGATATTTTCCATTTCCACCTGAAAATGCCTATTTCGCAGAGTAGCGAACAAACAAACAAACACAAAAGGAGGAACAGTTTATTACTTTGAGATTCTGAGAAACAAACAACAGAGAAATAATCATAACAAAACCTGAATGAATCTTTTCACAGTCTGTGAGTGAGTCACTCAATAAAATAAAAAAAATATTGGAATAGAGTAGAGGATGCTATCTGCTGAAATTTTATGATTTTATGATGGCTGGATGGAAGCATGAATGGATGGAGGTATGTTTACTAAAGTGTGTTGTACTTTAATATACAGATCAAGGATTTCTTGAAAGATTAGACAAGTAATGTTGAGTTTATCATTTTTATAATTAATGTTAAATTAAAAAAAAAAAAACATTTTTTTACATTGTTAGATTATTTAATATAAATTGGTAAATGCTTGACAGGACAGGCCAAAGTATTCAAAATCAGTTGAAGACTTATTAGGGTAGGTGCATTTAATATAAATACACAGATGTTTTTATTTTCTTAGATAATGCCTCTTTTATTTGTAATTTTTGTTAATAGTTTTTGTCACTCATCAACAACGGAACTGAATAATGTCATGGGTAAAATAAATGTAAACGTTTTAAGTTATTTAAAGGGGACATCGGATGCCCTTTTTTACAAGATGTAAAATAAGTCTCTGATGTCCCCAGAGTGTGTATGTAAAGTTTTAGCTCAAAATACCGCACAGATAATTTTTTATAACATGTTAAAATTGACATTTTTTGGGGGTGAGCTAAAAATGTGGCGTTTTTGTGTGTGTCCCTTTAAATGCAAATGAACTGGTGCTCCCGGACCCATTTCAAGAAGAGGGCAGAGCTTCGAGAGCTCAAACCGGTGTTGTGCAGAATCCTGTGACCCAACGAATTCTGTGACCCTAGTAGGCACTGTATTGCGCTAATCCGACCTACAAGGGTCACATAATTTAGTGGGTCACAGAATTCGGCACTACACCGGCAACAAAACAGGACAATCTCACGCACTGAAAATTTTAGAAGCGGTGTTCAGGACAATGATGCCTACAGAGCCAGAGAATATGTGCTGCATGGAGATAGAACAGGTAGCCTTTAGTTTAGTTTAATTACGGTTATAACTTATGTTGTCATCTTGCTTTTATCCACTATTAGTACAAGCCTGTTGCAGCAGACCCTGTCCGAATATTGGCCAAAACTTTACTGATGAGTTTTATGAAGTTTATCACCGTAAGAGCTGAATAAAACACAGTACAAGAAGTCTTATCCATAAACTCTCTCTCTCTTCCTTGATGCATTATCATCAACATACTCAGCGAATTACACAAAAACACTACTAACAGTAAACAAATATATACAGACCTTTTCAGGGAGTGCTTAATAAACTAGTAAACTTTATATCCGTAAAACAACTCAGATGAACTGTAATAAAGTGCGCGCTCTCCCTTTCATTACTGCCGTGACCAGTATCGCTCCAGAGACTGTAATCTGGATCACGAACAGGTACAATCCATCCTTGAGTAACAAGTTTTTAGCAACACTTGTATTTTGTATTGTCCCTTTGTATTGTCTGGTGTAAAATGATTCACGTTGACTTTAGGTATATGGTGCATTCCCTTTAAAAATAAAACTAATCTACTGTGTCTTCAGCGGCTCAGATGTCGGGAGTACATGAAGACTGTTATGTTCACTCTTACATCCAACAACAAAACACCTAATTTGCTGAGGAGACATTCTGCTCTGGCCTGGAGAAAATGGTGGACAGTGTATAACTTGCTCAGGGCGGGGTCTATGCTGAAATGGCAGAGTCTGTCAGCAGTCGTCGGTGGTCTTATTCAAATAGCTAGCTATCTACGTAGAAACCGGCAGCAAATTGAAACAGCTCGCTGTATGACAGTTTCAGATTTAGACAGCCCATAACAAACTGGCTGTGTGTTTTTTTGAGCTGGCAGACATGCCAGAAACCTAAATGCAAAAAAGCTAAAAAAGTAAAAGATTTCATCCGATGTCCCCTTTAACACAAAAAATTATGAATCCATAAGTATTCATGCCAGTGCTTTGCCCATTTAAATCATTTCATAAGTAACCAGCTGTCACATGTTTCACATAATATCATGTATTAATTAAAACATACATATTTGAATCTTGAAATATCTATGCTTAATGCATTTCCATGGAAACACAGCTCCAGTGTAGACCAGAAAACATTCAGACTGGATTTGTTACTCAGAGCTTAACAATTAGTGAAGATGCCTGGATTTCTTCCATTATAAGTATTTAAGAAATGTAGAGTGCTTTGTGTTGATTAGTGAAAATGAGAAAAAGTACACTGGAATGAATACTTTTTATGGGTACCGTATTATTTTCTTCAAAGCACAATTAAAGTGGATAGAAGCTTTTGAATAGCCCAATGTTGCCTATTACAGCATATTCACACAGCACAGCCTAAGTTTTCTAAAAAAAAAAACACTTTTCCTCTTCTAATGCTATAATTTAATGAAACTGCAAAGGGCTTGTAAAACATGCACAGTGATGTTTCCAATAAATAAAACATATCTGCAATATGAGATCAGTGCTACAACTCCATGAGCAGGATCCTTTTATTATTTGTTCACTTAGGAGCTTGCTTGTACATCGGCTTGACTGCACTTAACTGGATCCAAGGACAGCTTGAAGGATCCACCTCCAGAGGAAGAAACAGCCCTGAGGTAGTGATTATGGTCACATGTTACTCTTTTCTCATTGGCTATATGGTTTCAAATGTTTGCTTGCTTTAACCAGAAATGAACCAATTAAATCCATAAACACAAGGACTTAAAACCAAAGTGTAGTACATGCAGAGAGGAAGGAGTTTAAACAATGTCAGAGGTTAAAACTAATTCAATCTGCTTTTTCACAGAATGCATGGCAGAGCCTATTATTTCTTGCTTTGTAGTATTACCGTTTTTCTCAGCCGCTTTGTCTCAGTTCCTGAATGAGAATTTTTTTCTCAAAAGATCAGATCAATTACTAAATGCACATGGCTTGCTGATCAAAACTGATGAGTTGATTCTCAGTGAAACTGTCATACTCTTCACGACTTCTAAACATTCTTTCATCGTGTGAGCCATCACATGCAAATTGATCTATTCAATTTTCATAACCTGTCAGACATACATGCATATTCCATAAATATCTATGGCGTTGTCTGTTTGCATGTAACATATTGCTACAAAGATAAATGTACTGTCTACATGCAAATGTGCATTCTTCTTCTGTGTGCTACATTGACTTTTCCCAGTTGACTTTAACCTACTGTTCAGCTAGACAAAACTGACAGTCAATGTCAAAAATGTACACTCAAAAAATGTTTACGTTTTTTTTTTTTTTTTTTTTCAAGATTTACACATTTAAATTAATAGTAAAATTCCAACAAATTAAATAGAATAATCCTCATGTAAAAATATGTAAGGATTATTCAATTATTCAATTGAAATATGTAAGGATTATTCAATTAAATTTGATGGAATTTTACTATTAATTAAAATGTGTCTAGAAAAAATGCTTTTTTTTTGGTGAACAAAAACTTGTATATAAAAACATTTGGGTTGACTGCCATAGTGAAAACAAAAAAAAAAACATATATGGAATTTCCTTGATGCACAAATTGTTCCATATCCATTCTTATTTCTTAAGAGTATGTAAAATGTTGTTTGACTAGTTTACATGCCAGATGAATGTAGCATAAGTAACTGTGTATCGTGAAAAAAGGGCCCTATCATACACTCGGCACAATACAACACCAGTTTTTTTTTGCTAGTTTCAGCCCGATGCAGTTATCATTTTATCATGTCCAGCACCACGTTGTTTAAATAGCAATGCACTCGCGCCCATCTGTTCGCCCATGGGCGTGCTGGTCTGAAAACGAGGTTTGTTCAGGCGCATTGTTGGCTCGTTGCTATTTTGAGGCAACTGAAAATATCTGCGCCATTGTATTGGCAGTATTTTTTGTGTTATTTAAAGGGCGCGTTAGTAATATGCGCCTATAGCACAGTGCGTGTACACTCTGCTTATTACACACACACAGCAGCACACAAACATTTTTAAATATTAAAAATAAAAGGATTCCTCTCTGGAGAAGCGTCCAGTATTTCCGCTCGTAAATTTCACCATGTAAATAGTGAATGCGCTATTCGAATGGTGCAAGCGCAACTGGCTTTTAAAGGGAATGGGAGATGAGACTCTGATTGGTTTATTGCACGTTATGCCCAAAACACACCCATGACTCATTAAGAGACTAGGTACAACCCTTTTGGACCATGCACCTGGCGTGCTGACTATTTTTTCCATCGTTAAACTAGCAAAAGTGGATTCGGACACGTCCTAAGTGCACCTGTGCCATGCGCTTCAGACCATGCGCTCAGATCAATAAAATAGTGCCCTAAATGTGAAAAGTCAAGAACTAAGCCTGAAGAAATGCCTGTCAGCAAAATACACAGAAAAGAGTTTGGCACTACACACTCACCTAAATGTTTTTAAACGACCCATCCCCCCTACCACAAGTTTTTACTTTATAACATTAGGTTGAACTGAACCATTCGGTATTGGACATGCTTTTACTTTATATTACAGTTTTTTTTAATTTTCTAATTTTACAAGTAAGGTGTACATTTGTGTACAGGTGTACAAAACTGATATGTAATGAGAACATTTGGCTTAATCACTGAAACACAAAAGTATGATCCTCTTTCAATTTAGTACTTTTAACAATCAGTTCATTTAATTGCAAACAATACAAGATACATGTTTCAATTCACCCATGTTGCTGAATTAATTACAGAAGAAATTACCTAACTTATGTAATTGAATCCATATTGTTTATAGTAGTATACCCAGTGTTATCAAAAGGTGTGATGAAGTATTACACAGCCATGAGGTTTTGTGCTAGAACAGAGTTTACTGGCAATACAGTAAATGTTCTCACTGTACCATATGACTGAATCTATACTGTGTTTCCTCTCCCTTGTACTTTATCCTGCTCTATGTTCACAAATTGCAAATCTTTCTATCTTTCTATCTCTCTCTCTCTCTCTCTCTCTCTCTCTCTCTCTCTCTCTCTCTCTCTCTCTCTCTCTCTCTCTCTTTCTCTCTCTCTCTCTCTCTCTCTCTCTCTCTCACACACACACACACACACACTTGTGTTTTCATGTTTTATGGGGACTTTATAGACATAATGTTTTTTATACTCTACAAACTGTATATTATATCCCAAACTGTATATTCTATCCCCTTACCCTAACCCTACCCCTAAACCTACACTTTGAACATAGTAGTTATAATCTAAAATAAATCGCTTATAATGTAAAAAGAATTCATTACATTTGGTTATCAGTAGGCTATCTGAAATTGCAAACGAAGTAAAAACTATATCTATGGAATCTGTATAGAAATCTATATCTGTATGTACCAAATGATTTATCAGTTGATCTTATAAATGAATAGAAGAAGAAAAAGGTTTTTTTTTTTATATATTTTTATAATTTTTTTTTATAATTTATATAGCGCTTTTCCACAAGCCCAAGGACGCTTAACAGAGGTAGTTGAACAACATTACAGTGTACAAACAACAATAACAACAACAAAGCGAGAGAAGAGAAAAAAAGAATTAATTGAAAATACATTTCAAACAAATACGTTTTGAGTTGAGACTTAAAGGCAGATAGAGAGGAGATATTTCGAAGAGAGAGGGGTAATGAGTTCCAGAGTTTGGGAGCGTTGACACAAAAAGATTGTCCACCTAAAGCCGGAATCTAGGAACTGACAATAGGCCAAGGTCAGATGATCTTAGAGACCTGGTGGGTAGGTATGGGTGGAGTAGGTCTGATAGATAAAGAGGCGCAAGACCATTTAGAGCCTTAAAGGTTAACAAGAGTACCTTAAAATGAATACGTGATGCAACCGGTAACCAGTAAAGAGAACGGAGAAGGGGTGTTATGTGGGAACTACGTCTAGTCGAGGTGAATAAAGACAAATTTATTAAACTGAACGGAAAGAGATTCAAATGAAAAGTTTGATAGTAAGAGTAAAGTAAAGTAAAGTAAAGTAAAGTAAAGGCAGTTACTGTGAATGAAATGATTATATAGATGAAATACTTATTTTGTGTGAAAAGGATACTTTGTGATTTTTGCGTATTGTACTAACACAATTGAAAAAGTGCTGAAATGTTTGGAAAAAGTGCACTTTTGATGATCTGTTGTGATAGTACTAAGTTTTTTGAAAATGTAAAATTTGCTTGTGAAAATTCCACCAAAGCAATTCAAAAAACTGTAAGGGAACATTATCTACAAAACTAAATTTGAATCTGAATCACCACTGTGGCAAATATCACAAAGACCACAATGTGCAACACACCTGTAACCTTTACGCATTTTTAACTCAGCATGTGTTCTCCCATCAACTGAATACCAGGCTCAGACCTCTTGCTCTGTGAGCAGGTGTGTTAGATTGTTTTTCTGAGGCATGCATCCTTTATCCTTGCATCATAATTGCGGCACTCAGGATTATTTGCTCATAGTTGGAAGTCTGGTTGGACATTTTGAGTGAGACTGTGTTACTGATAGAAGAACAGTAGAGAACATCAGGTCAGTCAAAGATGCTTACAAAGCATGTCAAAAGCCCCAGGGGTGCTTGGGAGGTGAAGAGACAGCCGGACAAGCAGTCATTCGATACCCCAGAGGATTTGCAAGGACTAACTCTGATTGAATGTCCATGTGCAGTGCATTATTCAGTGCCTCTTTTTTTTTTTTTTTGAAGAAACCAATCTGAAATACCTGAAACAGTTTTAGATAGATAGATAGATAGATAGATAGATAGATAGATAGATAGATAGATAGATAGATAGATAGATAGATAGTGAAATATCCTTTTCAACAGCATGATCATTTCTGATCCGTCTCTTACAAGACATTACAGGCTGCATTTAAAATGCATTTAAAAAAAGGAATTAATCTTGTCTGAACTTCATCCCAGATTTTCGGATTTCACATCATGCTTTATTGGCAATTATGTTCGCCAGAAAGCATAATAACTCAAGGGCATCAATTTGTGTGATCCAGGGATTTCAGGAAGGGTATTACTAGTAAATATAGAACCTCCACCTCATTGATTGCCTTTCAGCTACTCCGTTGCTCAGTCCATGTACAGCCAAATGCTGTCTAATTCAGGTTCAAGCCAAAGACCATTCATTAGGATGAGGTATTTCCTGAGTGATTATACCTGTTATTTGTCCAATTAATGGAAATGCTAATGGATGACACACAGATGAAGGAGCCCATATATCAATAGATAGAGTAAGACCACTCTGTTTGTACTAATAAAGGTGCTAATTAAATCAATTTTATTTAAGATTACATGATTAGGGCATCTTTGTCCATTGTAATATAATGACATGTAATAATTGGTAAATGTCGGTATTAGCATCACAGTCAAATCTGCATGAGAAGCAATTGTTGAAAAAGACCCCAGGCATAAATCTTTAGAGGCACAAACCCCTGCTATGATTATCAACGAATGATAATCATTCCTATTGTTAATAATATAATATATGATAATGCACTGCTTCAATTTATATACAAATGCTCGTCCCTGTGCAATGTTCTTTTAGACACTAGAAAAGTTATTTCTTGACATTTCTCCACAAATAAAATTGCTGTTAGTGTGAATGAGGCATTAGATGTATGAAAATATCAGCCAACTTGAATCTTAAAGGGTTAGTTCACCCAAAAATGAAAATGATCCCATAATTAACTCACACAAGCCATTCTAGTTGTATATGACTTAATTCTTTCAGCCAAACACAATCGGAGTTATATTAAAAATATCCTGGCTCTGAATGTAAATGGTACCTTGTTTTTTGAAGCCCAAAAAGCACATCCCTCCATCATAAAAAAATCCACACGGCTCCAGGGGGTTAATAAAGGACTTCTAAAGCGAAGCGGTGCGTCTTTGTAAGAAAAATATCCATAATTATAACTTTATAAACTGTAATCACTAGCTTCCGGTAATGTCCGTCCGCGCATTCACAAGAGAGTCGAGTTATGCCGTATGACGTAGGACTTAAGCCGAAAGTATACTTAGTTTTTTTACTCGTACGCAAGCGTATGCGCACAGCCTTGCAAAGTATAGTTCTTTTGACTCGTACACGTACACAGGTGTTCAACACGTTCAGTTTTGAGCTCTCTTTTGATCTCTCGCCACGAGTTACAACCCATGTAAATACTGCAACAAAAATTAAATGCGCATGTGCAACCTGAAAAAATCCGGTGGTTACAAAAATCCAGCGGTGCGCGTTCAGTATGCGCGTACTCTTCTGATGACGAAATTCGCATCACACGCACTGTACGCTGACCCTCGCATACGCGTAAAAAGTGAAGTATTCTTTGGCCTTTAGGCGCAGTGTAAGCTTAGGTAAGTCTCGCGGTTCAAACAAATAGGGCTGGGCAACAAACTCAAGCTTCTCTTCTCTTATATCGAAATCCTTTCTCTTTAAAAATTCTCATTTTAGATTTCTAATTCGTGACCAGTGTTTTGTTTTGCTCTATCCTCTGTGCTTCCACGTTTGTCAATATGTCATGCGTCATGTCAGAGTTCACTCTTCGGCCGGAACTCGACTTGCATACAGAAGCCAGTGATTCTAGTTTATAAAGTTCTAAATATGGATATTTTCCTTCAAAAATGCATCGCTTCGCTTCAGAAGGCCTTTAAAACCCCTGGAGCCGTATGGATTACTTTTATGATGGATGGATGCACTTTTTTAGGCTTCAAAAAACAAGGTGCTATTCACTCCCATTATAAAGCGTGGAAGAGCCAGGATATTTTTTTAATATAACTCAGATTGTGTTTGGCTGAAAGAAGAAAGTCATATACACCTAGGATGGCTTGAGGGTGAGTAAATTATGGGATACTTTTCATTTTGGGTGAACAAACCCTATAAGCAATGACATTGTGGGTCAGACAATGTTTAGTTTCTGTAATATTTGTAGAAGAACATCTCTTCTGGGTCTATGTGAAAGGTTAATGTAGTTTGGACAATAGATTGTGTTTTAATCATGATAACTCTCAAAGTAGTTGTGGCATGTTTGGCATGTATGGACTTCCTACTGCCAATTGATATACTGACACGCTGCTGTGAGCATGTAAGATATGCTGCTGCTTAAATAGGCATAATAAATCCCGTAGCAGATCTAGGCAGGTGGAGCTGGGGAGGTGGAGGGTTTCAGAGGAACTCTGTTTGTGCCCTGCAGGACTAGCCTACAGCAAACACTGAACCAGACTTTTTTAATGAATATTTAAAAGCAATCTCATTGGCTGCCGAATCAGCAGAGGCCAATCTGCTTGTGCCATGTGGTAATGGGGTGATTGCTTGCAGATTGCATGTAAAGGATCTATCAGCCTGAACCATCTAGAGTTTCATGACTGAGCTAGATATTTGTTCTTCAAAGAAAGTGATGCCTCATTTAAGATTATATGATACTGTGTTTGCTTTTATTGTCATGTTGGTATTGAGTAGGGAAGAACTTTAGCATTATTGTAATTGACATGGAATCTTATAAGTATCAGATTTAGAACCTGAGTTAGATTCTGTCCTCATAGGCAGCTTACTAGGAATTAGATCAGGCTATTATATGTGATGTGTTTTTATCACTTTGGCACACACACTTGTAAACCAGTGTTCATTTCCCTTTAAAGGTCAGATTGCCCTAGGTATACAAACAGCAGACAGGTTAAGAGGACCTCCTTTTTGAGAACTCTGTAAGAGAGCTACTGAAGTGAGTTTGTCCCTCATTAGATACCAGGTATAAAGGCTATGTATTTAGCTAAGAGCATTTAGGCTCCAGCATAAAAGGCCAGTCTGGCAGTGAGTATAGAGCCTCAGGGTTTTGCTGTGTACCATCATAATGAGCAGTTTCAACTCTGGCTCAGATGACTCATCTCAGCCATACTTAATCTGAGTCACTGCCCACAGTTCTGTTCAGCTTTTGTTCTGAGGAAACCTCAGTATAATAACCCACTGCCATTTAAACACACATTTGGAATTTAGAATGTGTTCACTTGTAATTTCACGATTGTGAATTTTAACTGAACTGGCAAGATTCTGAATTGGAATGACAGGAAGAGGAACGTATTGAATTGAACAATTAAAAAAAATCAAAAAGGAAATTTGTATTAGTCCAACATAATCAATTCTGATAAATTATGGCTATTTATCCCCTGATATATTAAAAGAGAAAAGAAACACATCTATAACATGTGAGCAGGGCTTGATATCAGCACTAGAGGGACAGCTGTGATCTATTTGTCAACTTGGAATGAATACTGATGTTGTCTAATTATCAGTCAAACCAGTGCCCACATACAGTCCATCTTGCTGAAATCCCTGTGTGGAGTCTGTGTGAAGAAGTGCTTTGTAAACTCTTGCATAGTCTCTAGGGTGTAATGGCTGCGAGATACGTATAGCCTATGCATAAAACATATCTGCTGTCATTTTCAATGAGACTTAAATATAGAGGTCTAGAGATCAACTTGGCATGGTGGGTTTAAATTTGAGATATACAGAACTGCAAATTCTCATTAAAAATTGCCTATTGCAAAATATATTGTCACGATTCCTTTGTGTATTTAAACCCTCAGTGATCTTCTGTTCATTGTCTTGTGTTAATGTTTTGTGCTGGTGTTTCTTGTGATGGTTCCTTGTGTTTATTAAATGTAATTTCATCATTCATCTATGTCTGTTTTGTTACTAATTTTGAAAAGTAAGTCCACATTTGAAGAAGGGCAAAAGCAAAGAAGAGAAAGTGAGAAGCCTGATCAAATGCCAGTATGAATAAACTAGAAAAGTGCCAGTAAAAAAATAAAGTGGGGTATGGGTTAACATGTTAAATAAAATGCTCTTTTTTCGTTCTACCGAAAATGTCCCGGGAGCCCACTGTTGCTATAGTAACGAACCACACTTTTACGTGCATCTGATGGACAGATAAATCATGCGATCTTATTTTACTGTTGCTAATGTTGAGGTTATTTCAGCTTCGTACAAAGTTTGCTTCGTACATTTAGTTAACTGCATTGTTAAAGAGGGCAAGATTTACCATTAAACTAAACTATGTGCATTTTAGACATGTTCTTGCTCCGTCCATGCAATAACTGTGTACTTGTATGTGTCGAGTTTTCTATTTACTTCAACTGCTCCGTGCTCTGGAAATATCAATGGTATGACCCATTTCAGGAGCTACCAAAATTACAATTTAAAATCAGAATATGAGCATAGCTCACTTACGTTCCCTAAAATATTGAAACTCTAGCAATACAGATTCAAAACGCTAGGGCCAGTGATTGAATGTCAAAGCGAGGTTTGAACATTATGGGGTTATGCGCAACAAACTTACGTATTCTGTAAAACAGATCTCATCGCTTCCAGTTTAGGTCTTTTGTATGTGCTTCATTAAATATAGAGCCGTTTTATAGAGCCTCCTTCAAAGGAGCGAGCAAAGATGAGCATAACCAATGTTCATCGCATATGTAGATTGATATCTAAAAGTTTTTTTTCTTTTTCTTCCCACTATAAGAATAAAATATAGCATAAATAAATAGAACAGCAACAATAAAAAGAACTAGCTAGGTTAGCTGATTACCTTAAAAGTCCGTAGATATCGGCGTCAGTTTGTACTGCCGTTAACACTTTCTCCAACAAGCGGATGCAATGAGACCTGTTTTCCTGTTTGTACATGTGACGTCCGGCATAAAGCCTATTGGCTGGAGCGCAGGGCTCCACCACAGTAGTTTGAAAAGTGCCAGCTCGCCCTATTGCTCCGTCAGCACCTTTTTCAAAGTACTTTGTACTTTTGGTGAAAAATAAATGTAGTGAAGTTGAATACTTTATTTTTATTCAGTAAAAGTAAAAGTACCACAATTTAATTATAAGAAAGTAGAAAAAAGTACTCTAACGAAAGTATTTGTAACTAGTTACTTTCCACCTCTGCTTGAATGCCGTTACAACAGCTGTTTTTTTTTTTCAGCTGATCTCCCTCACTTTACTTACTTTGTCCTCACAGATAGATAGATACATAGATAGATAGATAGATAGATAGATAGATAGATAGATAGATAGATAGATAGATAGATAGATAGATAGATAGATAGATAGATAGATAGATAGATAGATAGATAGATAGATTTGTAACAAATGTCTTTTTGTCCTTGTCATGAGATTCAGACACAGTTCAGCCGTCTGAGTTTATGTTTGAGTGTGCTGTTCTGCTGTGAATTTCAAGAAGGCTAAGATGGGTTCAGGAGTCTCCCCCGATGTCTCTGGCCTCCAATTTCCTTCAGTCTGGTTGTCTGACACGAGGCAGAATCCTTGCTCCGAGAAAGACTGATAACATGGAAAGGCATTTCACAGTTTAAAGCAACAAATGAAAATGCCATTGCCTCAGCATTATCTGCCACTCTTCAGTGCACACGAACAGTTTACTTCTGTCAAAACTCTGCCAAACGTCTACTGTGCATAATCCCACAATTGGAATATTGCAATGTATTTATATTTTTTTATGCGTCATGAGCATCACTAAGCAGAAAATAATTCTGGTGTTTCCAAACACTCCTTCTTATTGGTCAATCAAACAACTGTCCCCATCCCCAAAGTCACACCATAGCTTTTAGTCCCACCCCCAATCAAAATTTCTTTTGACAATGTATTTCTACATGACTGGAACATCAACATAGAGGCAAACACCAATTTCCCTAGTTCAAAAAACCTATAACAAAATTTATTTAAAATACATTCATTTCATAATAAGTATTGTACAAATCCAACATATGCACATTTTTTAATATTAACCCTAAAATTTGTTTTCATATCACTATTAGTAAGGATATATGATCACTGCAATATATTTAAATGCAAGATATTTAAACTGTACCTAAAATATACGTGCAATAGTTCCATTTTAGCACAATCAAATATATAATATATAGTATATTTTTAGTTACAAAAGTTACTAAAGTACAAAATTTGTTGTTCCAATTTAGCAGACTTTAAGTTTATCAATTTAGTATACCAAAAGTACTATTGCAGGGTATTTATATTAAAAGGCGATTCACACCGCACAGACAAACAGCAACAAACACCAACAAACAAGTTGGCCGTTGGATTTAGAATTTTATGAAAAATGAACATTAGACACTGCCCCAACAGACACCAACAAACGCTGACTGAACATCTTCAGTTGGGTGAAAAGGAAAATATTTTGAAGAATGCTTGTAACCAAGCAGATCTCAGGACCCATTGACTACCATAGTTTTTTTTTTTTGAAGGACATTCTTCAAAATACCTTCCTTTGTGTACAGCAGAACAAAGACATTTATAGAGGTTTGGAACATCTTGAGGGTGATGTTATTTGAGGGACATTTTTTATTTTTGGGTGAACTATCCCTTTAATACATAAATATGTAAATGTATTTGCAGTATACTTAGCATAAAATAAATGTATTACAAATACGTTTTGGTATATTTATTTTCACTAGGGTTATAAGGTGTCTGTTCACTTAAAGCTACTTCTCCCAGGTGAAAAGAAAGTACTATTAAATGCATTGAAATGTACTTGAGTATGTTTTTAGTACAATACAATTATACTATAATGCATTTTTAATACATTTAATAGTACGTCTTTTTCACCTGGACTGTCAGGACCACTATCATCAAAGATGATTAACAATTAGCATACAGTTTGGATTAGCGGTATGGTTCTGTTTTGGGCAATAACTACCTGGCCATCCACGCAGCCTAGCATGGATAAGAGGAGGGGGTGCAGCGATAACCAACGTATTGCAGATACCATTAATGTTCTTAATGACAATAATTTAAAGGGGTCATGAACTGAGAAATCAAATTTTCCTTGAGCTTTTGATATATCATCATACTATAAGAATATTCTGTAAGTTTCAGAACTGAAAACTTCCTTGTTAGTCCAAAAACAGCTTTTATTGTAACCAAGTCCAGATAACGACTTTTGTTATGGAATGTGCCTGGTGAAAGAGCGCCTCTGCAGAAGAAGATCAACACCTACATCATCATTGCAACTTTGGCCCCGCCTACTGGCGTGTTAGTGAGATGAGGAGGAGAGAAGAGCAATACAGGATGGACTACAAATAACATTACCTTCCAAAGGATCCTAATGCTAAGAATGTGGTTAATTATTTTCAACAATGTAAATGTCTCAGTTGAGCATTATTTATTTGTATTCGGTACATTTCAATGTGGATTCTTTGGTAAACCATTCGCAATTTTGGTGCAGGCTTTGCAAACAGACTTTTACGATATGGACTCGACAATAATGCGACAACATGTTAATAACTGTGTTAATTCTAATGCCTGATTTGTGACCAGCGATTTCTGATATGTAATGATTCATGTACAGTCAGATGTTCTTTGTCTATGTGTCAGTAAATCAAACCAGTGACTAAACAGTCAACTTCACATTACTTAACGGTCAACTTCTCTTAGTAGGATAAAAATAATCTGTTATTTAAACTGTGATTAAATTATATATAGAACGCGATCAAAGAACATTCCCTTTGCAATCACTGGAGCTGTCAATCAAACAGTGCAAGTTAATCAGTAACTGAGTTCTGGACTCTTGCCAAATCTCCCATTATAATCAATAAATCTCTTATTTACATTGTGTTTGCACTGTTAGTTATAATGAAAGCATTCGTTAGTGTGCAGAAATTGAGATGCAATGACGAGATCACTGCATTCATGCAGATCTGTGATCGGCTACAATACTCACTACAACCTTTCAAGCCACGATCTAAATATAATGCCATAGATCTAAATATAATGCTATAATCAACTCTTTTCATGATTAGTTAACCTTGAGTGCTGTAATAGTAAAAATGTGCTGAAAGTTTTCGAGAGAGTTCCACATGTAATACTTAGCTATTTCATATGCAAAAATGTTAGCCAATCACAGCTGTGGGCGTTTACACTGAAGTCTCACAGCAGACACGCCCCTTCAAACAGACCGTTCAAATCAGAGGGCTAAAATCAGGGTAGGAAAAATGCATTTTATTTCTAAATTTTTGATGTGAAAATCATACTAACATTATAAGTGCACCCCAGGAAACATTATAAAACAATAAAACAATGCAGATCATGACCCCTTTAAGATAAATGACAATCTGATGTCTTAAAATTTTAGATAAACACTTACTGGTTGATTTGGGTACACCAGTCGCGTGCTGTGCTTCAAGACTGTTTGGTCTGTTACATTGTGCTCTTTAATATGCATAGACTTGCTAATTAAGCCCATCGAATTCTAATGATGTGGCCAGGAGAGCACTCTGTCAGCTTAGAGGAAAGGTGCATTCTGCAAACCCTCCACTCTACAGCTGTGTCACTAACTAAAGGTCTGGCATGATCTAATTAGTCAAGTTTTATTGTAGTATTTTTGCCTCATTGAGCGTCACGTATCAATTTATAATCAAGAGGAAGAATGTATGCATTACATACTAATTTTTAATTATTTAAGCATAATCTTTTTTAGGTCATAAGTTCTGAATTTATATTCTTATTATATATGAGCCTGAAATGACAATATTGTGTGTTAAAAAGTAAGTTCCCTGCTGGAAAATCCAGCATTTCTGTTCACCAGCATAAGGTATGTTTTGCATGCTAGGACCAACATGGGATGCTGGTGTGCTGGTCTCTAGCTAGATCAGCACTATACCAGCTCTAACCAGCATAAACCAGCCTGGAATTCATGCTGTGTTATGCTGGATTTTTCAGCAGGGTAACTCAATATTAACTTCTTATGTATTGAACTATTGTATAAAAGTGATGTCACAGCTGTTGGTCTGAATAACATGGCATACTTTGTGTATTTTTTCGAATAAAACCACAGCAGAATCAACTGGCCGTTTCTGAATTTGAGCATCACACAGTAGAGGCGTTACTAAATGGATTACTGAATGAGCTTTTGAACGATTTGATTAAGTGAATAGTTCAAATTGTGTCATTCCTGAATTCAGCGTTTTGGAATGAATCGTTTGATTTATTGATTCACTTATAAAGACACTTCTTTTGTTCCTGAATTAATCAGCATTTTTTAACGAATTGGTTGAGTGAAGGATTCAATGACTCACTCATAGAGTTTGCATGCGGAATTGCATAACCTCTGAGTAGTACTTCTTTTGAATAGGTAATTACTTTGTGGGCATTAAAAAAAGTATGTTATATATAGTATTTGTGTCGTAGGAATGTAATCCGGATGTACTAGATTTGTCATGTTGACCTAATAGCGCCATTTGTGTCACTTCTCTGCCATTAACAAATCCTCTCATGTGGCCTCATGGGATAGTAAAGTGTCCATTGAATGCACACTTTAGAATCTCGCTGGAAGTAGTAGGTCATCCGAGTACCTATACCGTTTTATGAATACTGTGAATTCAGACATACTCTTTTTTTAAAATACTGTTTTTCGTCTACTATAGGGATGCATATTGGTCAAATACAGTGGCGTAACAAGTCAGCCCTGGGCCCATATGCAAAAGAAATGTAACATGCCCCCTCGGTTTAAGCCGCATTACTGTTGTATACCCAGACGCCACTGGTCAAATATGCAATCTTTCTGGAACTTGAAAACCCGGACAAGCAGAGTGGTACAAACTGTGAAAAGTCTCAGTGCTGTTAGACTGCTATATTAACACTCTCAGTACGCTTTGAGGAGGACTGGAACTAACATTTGGATGTGTGATTGGAAAGTGCTATGCACTTGCCAGCATACAAAAGCATATGAGATCAGAGCTAATTGATCAAGGCACTGAAATTTAACCCCAAACCTTTAAGGAGCTGCCCTCAAAATACCATTAAGATCCCACTCCCCTTAAATGTATTACAGCCATTGAATGCTGATGAAATTACAAGCTTTCTGTAAGATCCAATTGCAAATGGGATGTTAACCAGAATTTTGGTAAAATGCTCAAGGGAAGGTAAATGTGTAGTTTTTCATGGAATTATGTAGAAGAACTGTAACACTGCACTGCATAGATTTTAATGTCCCTTATCACATTGTGGGTCATAAAGCTTTTAACCTGAACCCAGCATAAACAAGACCAAACATGCTCGAATTAAGAACTGTGAGAGCAAAAGGAGAACAATCCCAGTATGTATGGACCAACTCTGAAGGAATGAGTCATTAATTAAGCAGAATCATATTCATATTCATAAAATTCTTAGTGGCTGCTGTTCTGTTCTTTTGAGTAACCGCAGAGAGAGAGAGAGAGAGAGAGAGAGAGAGAGAGAGAGAGAGAGAGAGGGAGAGAGAGATCTGGCATTGTAATTGGAGTTCCAGTTCATAGAAGAGCTTAGATATTATTTTTGAAAGTGCAAATGCTAACTCTAATGAAGCTTTTTACAAAGCCCTTTTGATAAAGTTCTGATAATAAGAAGAATTTGGCTGAAAAGTGCATTATACATTTGAAATTATCTCTGGGTGACATTGCCTGGTCTCTTTGCCCCAGTTGTGTTCTCTCAGGAACTATTCCACCTTGCTCTTGCAGGTAAAACAGATGCAGAAGGGGCTGGTCATCCATCCTGCAGCAGGCAGGCTCCCATCGAGCTGTTCTTCTCTCCAGGTGAACGCAGTAGTGGAGCTGATAGTGCCTCAGACACAGTCAAGGACTCTGCTGGCCTTGCACTAATCTCAAGTTGCTATTCAGGAGAAAGTGCTCGTGTGCACTTGTAGGACAGCTTGACAGCTCCAGTGATACGCGTAGAACAAAGACAAGAGTCGACCAGGTCAAAAGCATATAACATTCAGGATATATTAAAAAATTGAGCGTAAGTGTTGTATAAATTATATTTTTTAAATGTTATTTATAATATTATATTTTTATAATAATATTTTTTATAATAATTTTATGAAAAGTAAGTGTTATGTAATGAAAAGTAGATTTTATGTTACTTCTTACAGTCAGCTGACTGAGACTCTCCATATATATATACACTCACCTAAAGGATTATTAGGAACACCTGTTCAATTTCTCATTAATGCAATTATCTAATCAACCAATCACATGGCAGTTGCTTCAATGCATTTAGGGGTGTGGTCCTGGTCAAGACAATCTCCTGAACTCCAAACTGAATGTCAGAATGGGAAAGAAAGGTGATTTAAGCAATTTTGAGCGTGGCATGGTTGTTGGTGCCAGACGGGCCGGTCTGAGTATTTCACAATCTGCTCAGTTACTGGGATTTTCACGCACAACCATTTCTAGAGTTTACAAAGAATGGTGTGAAAAGGGAAAAACATCCAGTATGCGGCAGTCCTGTGGGCGAAAATGCCTTGTTGATGCTAGAGGTCAGAGGAGAATGGGCCGACTGATTCAAGCTGATAGAAGAGCAACTTTGACTGAAATAACCACTCGTTACAACCGAGGTATGCAGCAAAGCATTTGTGAAGCCACAACACGCACAACCTTGAGGCGGATGGGCTACAACAGCAGAAGACCCCACCGGGTACCACTCATCTCCACTACAAATAGGAAAAAGAGGCTACAATTTGCACGAGCTCACCAAAATTGGACAGTTGAAGACTGGAAAAATGTTGCCTGGTCTGATGAGTCTCGATTTCTGTTGAGACATTCAGATGGTAGAGTCAGAATTTGGCGTAAACAGAATGAGAACATGGATCCATCATGCCTTGTTACCACTGTGCAGGCTGGTGGTGGTGGTGTAATGGTGTGGGGGATGTTTTCTTGGCACACTTTAGGCCCCTTAGTGCCAATTGGGCATCGTTTAAATGCCACGGCCTACCTGAGCATTGTTTCTGACCATGTCCATCCCTTTATGACCACCATGTACCTATCCTCTGATGGCTACTTCCAGCAGGATAATGCACCATGTCACAAAGCTCGAATCATTTCAAATTGGTTTCTTGAACATGACAATGAGTTCACTGTACTAAAATGGCCCCCACAGTCACCAGATCTCAACCCAATAGAGCATCTTTGGGATGTGGTGGAACGGGAGCTTCGTGCCCTGGATGTGCATCCCACAAATCTCCATCAACTGCAAGATGCTATCCTATCAATATGGGCCAACATTTCTAAAGAATGCTTTCAGCACCTTGTTGAATCAATGCCACGTAGAATTAAGGCAGTTCTGAAGGCGAAAGGGGGTCAAACACAGTATTAGTATGGTGTTCCTAATAATCCTTTAGGTGAGTGTATATATATATGTAGGATTAAAAAAAAATAATCAAAGATATTTGATATTTGAAATTGAACAAAGACATTTGCTTCACTGTTTTCAACCCCCATCTTTCTTATCAGAAGGGCCATTTGGAATTCCTAAAGAAAAAGAGATGCTGAAGGCCTGTAGGCCAAAATGTGTCACACCTTTAGTACAGTGGGGGAAGTTTGGTCTGATTGGTCAGTTTGAATGTCTCACATTAGGGTTTCAGTCACATGGTCAAGGAACAGATAAAAAGAAGATGTAACTGTTGCTCTGGCTCTTCTTTTATTCTCTGTCTCTCTTGATTCTCTGGCTCTCTCTCTTCTTGGGGGCCTTCTCTTTGGCTCTTCTCTTCTTTGCGCTCTTCTTCCCTTTGTTTTTTTTATCTCTCTCTCCCTTTCTATCCCTCAGGTAACATTCATGCTGGGTATGATTAATGGTACAAGTTTTTATCATCTCATACATCTATTTTGTAACTATTTTAAGTGTAACCATAACCAGAAATTGTCATTAAATCCTTTCTTTTACACATTATGTGCTAACTAGTTTTGATTTGGTATTGACTTTGAAGTGCTACCTATTGCAATACAATATAGTCACATCTCCCACATATTTTGCTATTGTAACTGCACTTATTTCCGTCGTTGGTATAAGTTGCAGTGGGTGGTAAAGACGAGAAATGTACAGTTTTCTATCCTCTTGCTGATAACGCAACCCTGCAGCCTGAACCACTGTAGGCGACCCACCCTTACATATATATATATATACTGTATATATTGTGTGTCTGTGTATATATATCTATATATATACCCTTTCCATGAAAGGGTGTACATTGTCTGCAACAATGCTTAGGTAGGTGGTACGTGTCAAAGTAACATCCACATGGATTGCAGGATCCGAGGTTTCTCAGCAGAACATTGCCCAAAGCTGCCTCCTCCGGCTTGCCTTCTTCCCATAGTGCATCCTGATGCCATGTGTTCCCCAGGTAAGCGACGCACACACACCCGGCCATCCACATGATGTAAAAGAAAACGTGATTCATCAGACCAGGCCACCTTCATCCATTGCTCCATGGTCCAGTTCTGATGCTCATGCCCATTGTTGGCGCTTTCAGCGGTGGACAGGGGTCAGCATGTTCCTCCTCCTCCTCGGACCACTTTTGATAGATACTGACCACTGCAGACCGGGAACACCCCACAAGAGCTGCAGTTTTGGAGATGCTCTGAACAAGTCGTCTAGTCATCACAATTTGGCCCTTGTCAAACTCGCTCAAATCCTTACGCTTGCCCATTTTTCCTGCTTCTAACACATCAACTTTGAGGACAAAATGTTCACTTGCGGCCTAATATATCCCACCCACCAACAGGTGCCATGATGAAGAGATAATCAGTGTTATATATACTATATATAATTTTATATAATTTTTCTGCAATTTTATTTATTTGTGACTTTCCTGAGACTCTTCTCCAGAGTGGAAGTGCTATACTTGGCTTGCAGGTTTGTTTATATTGTAATGGTTACAGACTCTTATTTTGATATTCTGTTTTGTTTCCTTTAGTTCCTATTTCCCTGCTTTGTTTAGTTTTGGTTTCCTGGGTTTCCGATTATGTGCTTGTTTGTTTCTGTAGTTAGCCTAGTGCTGTGTGTTGTCTAGTTCTCAGTGTATTTATACACTCTGTTTGGTTATGTCCTTTGTTGGTTATCGTCATAATTTGGTGTGTATTTCCCCTATGTATTCTACTGGTTAATTAAAGACTCCTTGAATGTTGTATCTGTGTCAAGTGTCTTGGATTGTGACAACACAACACGTTACAGGATAAGTGACCCTCAAAACAAGTAAAAAGAAAAAACATCTTTCCATTTCCTCCTCGGACAATGGACTTTGATGGAGTATTTGGGTTGGGTGTTCCTGCAACAGCGGTCCCCCCTCACAGTCTACGAGCCAGAGGCAGCCACCGAGTCTGTCCTGGAGCCAGAGCCGGCCACCATATCAGTCCCAGAGTCTACGCATGCTGCCCAGTCCATCCCAGAGCCAGGAGCAGACCACTGCCTAATAGACTTATGGTCCGCGGATCCAGTTCCCTCCCAAGTCCCCAGACTCGAATCTACGGCTTCTCCGCTGTCCCGTCCAGCTGTTTGGATACTCTGGTCTCGTCCAGAGATCTTCCTCTTCCAATGTTCCCGTCTGACTTCCTGGTTCCATCTCCTCCACTGGTACCGTCCAGTCCCCTGGATCCACTGTCTCCACTGGTGTCGTCCAGTTCCCGTGCAACTCTCCTGCTCCACATTGGGCTTCCCGATCCCCAGCTTGGCACGGTATTACGGATTCCCCAGCTTCACCTTAGTCCTCCAGGCCCATGTCTCCACCTTGGCTTGTCAACCCATTGGCTGCGACCGACTCTGTGCTCCCTCGGCTCCACCGTGGTCCATCAGCCGGCTCAGCCTCAGTCAGTTGTCGCTCTGCCTCCGTCACAGACTTCCTGGTCTCCGGCTGTGCCTCGGAGACCAACCAACAGGCTTAAAATATTTGTCAGTAAAAAATTTAATAAATAGAATAAATTAAATTAAATAAATAGAACAGTAATGTATGTTGTTTATTTGAAAAAGAACTCTGAAATTGAATATTTAAAGAGTAAAATTTAGAAAATGAATATAATTTAACATAAGTTGTAACATGTTGCACAGGGTTTGACAGCCTAAAGTTTCTTTGGTAACATTTTTAGTAAGTAACATTAACATAATAAATGCTCTAAAAATATATTGCTTATTGTTAGTTCATGTTAGCCAATGCATTAACTAGCTAATGCATTAACTAATGTTAATTATCTTATTGTAAAGTGTTACCTAATTACTTCTGCCAGTTTAAAGTGTTTCTTTTCTCTTTTTTTATTGTCCAGCTAGTGGATTGTCAGGTCATTTTTTTAACTTTCATATTCTGTGAATTCTTTGAGTGAGACTTGAATGTCGTTCAATCAGTGCCAGCTTGAATAAGCACTGCCATTTTGTGACTATTTTGAGGTATCAATCTATATAGTGTGGCTCAGAAAAAAGACCCAAAAGCCTGCTTTATATCTGTGCTGATGGATGCCTCTAAACCAGAGACAAATGAAAGGATGACTTGTGTTTTAATGTGCAGAGATATATGGGAGCTCTGGGAGAGCGAGAGACGGAGACAAAGCAGCAGTCTTCTTGAAGGCAATGTCACCATGGTTAATGCACATTAGTACGCCAACCAACAAAGCCTCTGACATTCATTGATAAGGCACAGATGCCTGAGGGAAAATGATGGAATGTGAATGTGTCTAAAATTGAACCATGGGTTATGGCATGTAACTTTTTTCTCATCTTGAGCGAAGGACACAGTCAACCCACCCATAGTAACACATCCTACTAAAATCAAAAGCATTGGCTGAATTACTGTGGCAGGACGAAAGGCAGGAGTGATGCTCACTCAAAATGGCACATTTTTGAGCCAAGAGGATTTTGAATTCAACTTCTGAAAAAATATTTTTTATTATTTATTTTTTTAATATATATTTTTTTACTATTAGTCAGTTTTTACCTACAATTATTTTTGCATGTTAAAAATGTCTTTAAAACAGTGTGGTAGAAATTACTCATTCTCATCTCTAAATTTAGTCAGTCCAATCGCACCTTCAACAGATCACTTTTTTTAAACCAAAAATTTTCATCATTTACTGTCACTTGAAACACGTGTTAATTTTACATTTACATTGATGCCTTTTCAGATGCTTTAACATTTGCAGTACGTTTGCTTTTCAAGATACACATGTTTGCAGTTAATTATTTTCTTGGGAATTGAACCAGTGGACTTGGTATTATATTATATTATATTATATTATATTATATTATATTATATTATATTATATTATATTATATTATATTATATTATATTAGTTTGTGTGTGTTTGTCTTTAGTTTGTGTTTTGTCTTTAGAATTCAAATATATGATTGGTAGGGCCGTCACGATATCAGAATATTCACCACACGGTTATCGTGGCCAAAAGAATTCACAATAACGATATATTGCGATATCTATAGAAATCTTGAAAAAATAAATAAATCAGTCAAACAGAAAATGCGTCACCGCTTTGGGAACACCTCTGCGTGATTGCGTCGTGAAGCACGTATGTAATCAGTCCAATAGAGTGACGGAACGTCATAGGCGGGTGACGTCACCTACCCGGAAGCTATAAAGCACACCGGCAACAAACGCCGCTAGCTTCTGATGTGACTAAAGCAAGACGCTTGTGGGCATGCAGGGAGTATGGCAGGGTGACGCAGCGTCTCGTTCCCTCTTTAGGGAACTAAGGTTACATGCGTAACCGAGACGTTCCCTTTCAAGGGAACTCGCGCTGCGTCACCGCTTTGGGAACGAGAATACCCACGTCCCCATAGGAGCCAGATGCCCGCCAGTGACATTGTCGAGCACCCGAGCCCCTGGAGTAGCATTAATGTCTAGCTCGTAGAACCTGACGAATGTGTGCAGTGAGGACCAACCCGCCGCATCACAGACGTCCTGCAGGGAGGCCCCTGCCAAGAGTGCCTGAGAGGCAGCCATACTCCTAGTTGAGTGGGCCCGGACAGCCAAAGTTGAAGGCTGTCCGGCCGCCACATAAGCAAGTGAGATAGCCTCAACTACCCACTTGCTCATTCTCTGATTTGAAGCCGGACCCCCCCTCGAGGGTGGCCCGTAACAAACGAACAACTATTCAGATCTTCTCCACAGGGCAGCTCTGTGGACGTAATCATCTAGCGCCCAAACCGGGCAAAGCAGATTAAGTTTTTCCTGGTCTGACATCAGAAACGGAGGAAGACAGAAAGCCTGAAGTACTACTGGTCTCACAGGGTTAGTGGGAACTTTAGGAACATACCCCGGCCTCGGATGTAGGAAGACCTTGGCCATACCGGGAACAAATTCCAAGCACGAGGGTGCCACAGAGAGAGCTTGGATATCCCCGATTCTCTTTAAGGAAGATATCGCAAGTAGAAAGATAGTTTTAAGTGTGAGAAACTTCTCAGGAACTTCTTCAAGCAGCTCAAAGGGAGCCTCAGAAAGGCATTGAAGGACGATGGCCAGGTCCCATGCTGGCACCCTGGTGCGTACTGCAGGTCTTAACCTCAAAGTGCCACGGAGGAAACGAGTAACTAAAGGGTGTCGCCCCAATGGAACACCACTCAAAGGAGTGTGGTAAGCTGCTAAGGCCGCCACATACACCTTTATTGTGGAGGGGGCTAACCCAGCGGAGAATCTCTATAGGGAATTCCAGCACCGCGCTCACAGGGCAGTTAACTGGATTCCACAGGCGGTCTCTGCACCATGAGGTGAAGAGTCTCCACTTCAGAGCGTACAGTTTCCTCGTGGAGGGAGCTCTAGAGTGTAGAATGGTCTCCACAACCTCGGTTGAGAGACCAGAACTTATGAGCTGTGCCCCCTCAGAGGCCAAGCCCACAGTTTCCACAGCTCTGAGCGAGGGTGCAGGATTGCCCCTCTCGCCTGAGAGAGTAGGTCCCTCCTGATCGGAATCTCCAGGGGAGAGCCGTCGAGGAGAGACATTATGTCCGAGAACCATACTTGGGCCGTCCAGAACGGGGCTACTAGTAGCAAGCGGGCCCCGTCCCGACGCACTCTCTCTAGAACTCCCGGAAGCAGAGCAATCGGGGGAAAAGCGTACAGTGGCAGCCTCGGCCACTCCTGTACCAAGGCATCCAGTCCGAGAGGAGCTGGAGGTGTTAGGGAGAACCACCAGTCGACAGTGGGTGTTCTCTTGTGTAGCAAACAGGTCCACTTCGGCCCTGCCAAAGTTCTCCCAAAGGAGCTCCACCACCTCAGTGTGGAGTCTCCACTCCCCGGGCCTCGGCCCCTGCCTTGACAGGATGTCTGCTTCCACATTTAGGCGCCCTGGGATGTAAACTGCCCTGACTGGACGCAGTTTCCCTTGGACCCACAGGAGGATCTGGCGAGCCAGTTTGTTTAACGGGCGAGATCTCAAACCCCCCTGATGGTTTATGTAGGAGACCACCGATGTGCTGTCTGTGCGTACTAGCACATGATGGCCCCTGAGGTACGGCAGGAAGTGTTTCAGAGCCTGAAACACCGCCAGCATCTCCAGGCAGTTTATGTGCCAGGAGCGATGATGGTCCTGCCACAGACCCTTGGCCGAGCGACCACTCATGGTCACCCCCCAGCCCGTGAGGGAAGCATCCGTGGTCAGAGTGACTCGCTGACACGGTGCCCCCAGTACCGGGCCTTGGGCCAGATACCAAGGATCCTTCCACATAACCAAGGTGCGGAGGCACCGCCGTGTGACCTTGATCATGCGAAAGGGGTTCCCCCTCGGGGAAAACCCGTTTGGTTTTGAGCTACCACTGTAACGGTCTCATGTACAACAGGCCACAAGGTATCACGTTGGACGCTGCTGCCATCAGACTTAACAGCCTCTGATACTGTCTGACAGTGAGTGACTGGTCTAACTTTACCCCTTTTACTGCTGAGAGAATCGACCCTATGTGAGGCTCTGATAGGCGGGCCTGCATAGAGACCGAGTTCCAACTCACGTCTAGATACGTTGTTCTCTGTGCTGGAGAAAGAACGCTTTTCTTGGAGTTTAGTCTCAAGCCCAACATCCTCATATGCGTGAGAACAACATCTCGATGTTGAACCGTCATGTGAGCTGACTGTGCTGGGCAGAGGAACCCTCTCTACCGCTTCTTTTCACAGAAGAGTCTGTACTTCTTGAGTCATAACCAGAGCCTGCTCGGGGCCCACCACCGTGGGCAGAACCCCGTTGAAGCTGGGTGGACGACACCTGAACTGAATGGCGTACCCCTTTCTTATTGTCTGCAGGACCCAGTGAGAGCTATTCGGCAGATTCTCCCACTCTGCCAGAAAATCTACTAGGGGTACCAGCCTCTCGAGACTGGCCTCTGATGTACTGATGAAGCGCAGCGCCCTGAAGCGGCGAACCGGCAGGGAACAACTGGCTCGACAGCGCCACCGCCCTCAGAGTTCAGGTGTCGTCCACCCGGCATTGCGGCGGGGTTGGCGGATTGACCCTTTGAGGGCACCGAAGGGAGACGGGCACCTTCGGAGGGGACTACCCTCACGACCCTGACACCCCTGGCGTCAGGGCTTCTTAGACGCAAATAATGATGGTCCTCAGATCCATCTTACCCTTGGAAGGCTGCGCCTGAGGGCGCCGCCCACCGCCCCACCCTTTCTGAGGGGGAGTACAGGTGGCGACACTCTGCTTTTGCTGCGCTCGGTGTGAGGAGCTCGTACTCGACATCTGCTGCTCCCGCCCAGCAGCAGATGGGACCTGGGGCTTACGGGGGAGAAACTGCTTGAGCGCCGCCGCCTGTTTCTTTGCCTCCTGAAACCTGTCGGTGACAGTAGCGACTGCGTCACCGAACAGGCCATCAGGAGACAGCGGGGCGTCCAGCAAAAAGGTTTCATCTTTCTCCTTTATGTCCGTAAGATTGAGCCACAAATGTCTCTCCGTGGCCACCAGGGCTGCCATAGAACGGCCTACTGATCTTGCTGTCTCCTTGGTGGCCCGGAGAGCTAGATCGGCTGAAGACCGGAGCTCTATAATAACGTCAGCTCCGATCCCGTGGCTCTCACCCAGGTCCTTCAGCAGGTCAGCCTGGTATGCCTACACGATAGGCATCGTATGCAGACATGCGGCGGCCTGACCTGCTGCCGAGTACGCTTTGCCCACTAAGCCACTCAGAGCTACATCAGCTTTAGTGGGCAAAGCGTACTCAGCAGCAGGTCAGGCCTTTAATGGACGATGGCTTTAATGGACGGGGGCTTTAATGGACGATGCCGATTCGGGAGAGAGATGGCTCGCAAGCGTCTCCTCCACCCTCGGCCCATAACCAGAGTGCGCTCATCGAGCCTACTTTTTACCGCAGACCGCTCTTGTCTTTCTTGTGGCCATTCTAAACTTAATTTGGCCACAGCTCTGCTCAAAACCTCCACCAGCTCCTCACTAACAGGGGATTGAAGTGGCGAGTCTTCATATCCACCTGCATCGATACTGCAGATATCCAACTCCTCAGAGCTGGACAGCTGCAATACCGAGGCCGCCTCCTGGGTAGGAGAAACCGCAGCACGGGCTTCTGAACCCAGAGAGGAAGCACCGGACCTGACAGGTGAGGGCAGAGATAGGGCTGGGCCCATCTCAAACCCCTCTGTCATGTCCATTTGCGAACCCCACGACATGAGCTGCCGCTGTGCCTCGGCCCTCCTCGAAGAGCGCCCGGCTGGATCGCAGCGTTCTGAGAGGCAGCGCCTCGCAATGCTCACAACCAACCCCCTCGAGGGCTGCTTGAGCATCCTGCTCACCCAAACAAACAACGCACATCAAATGTGTATCCCCACTCGTAATGTAGCGAGAGCAGGGAGGAACACACTTTCTGTACTGCTGTTCTCTCTCCATTTTATATATATACTTTGTCAGTGTGTGTGCAACTTGTATTGAAAACAAAGAAAGTCTGAACTGACAGACAATGATCACATATAGCGCTTGCTGAAGGCACAGAAGCTAGCGGCGTTTGTTGCCAGTGTGCTTTATAGCTTCCGGGTAGGTGACGTCACCCGCCTATGACGTTCCGTCACTCTATTGGACTGATTACATACGTGCTTCACGGCGCAATCACGCAGAGGCGTTCTTAAAGCGGTGACGCAGCGCGAGTTCCCTTGAAAGGGAACACAGATAAACCATAATACTGTCGCAATAGTGTATTATCTTCAGGTTTAATCAGTCAAAATTTCTCTATCTGCGCTTTATTCAGCTACAGTGATCACTGGATGTCTTTGTCCATATTAGGGATTTCCTGAAGACTGGGGTGATTAACCAGTCATTTTCACGGAAACCAAAAAACTTCCACACTGGCAAGCTAACTTTTTTTGGAGTTCGGGTAGAGTGTCTTGTCTGTCATATCCGACGACAGGGTTTTACGCGGCGATGTGTCTGCTTGTGTTTTATGACAGATGGCAACCAGCGTTAAGGTGCAATACTGACACCTACTGTATGTTGGGATATAAACCAGATACTGGGGCTGGATAATTTACGTGCCATATTATCATACGTGTACTATTCATTTGAAATATTATGGTTATCGTCAATACCGGTATATTGCGACACCCCTAACTGCAAGCAGTAAAAGTAAAGCTTTTAGAGCTTGTGTTTCACCATGTCCCTGTTTTATTATGAGAGATGACACACACTCATTGACATCTCTGTGTCATTTGTTTGGGAGCAAAGCATGCTAGGTCAGCTCTCGAGGGAGCTGGCTGCACTCATTGTGATCACCTCACACTGAGGAAGCTCCACTCCCACCTGAGTTGGGCATCGGCGCCTCGCAACTGTAGGGGTCGCAGATGGAGCTTGCTGAGGAGTTTGAGAAAAGCTAGCTCCCAGTGCTCTCGCACCAGATCCAGAAACCCGCTCGGTGGCTTCTTCCGATCTGGTTGAGGGGATTATTATTGGTACAGGAGTTGAGGCAGGCACTGAAGCTAAGCAGGGTTGAGCCTGGTTAGTACCTGAATGGGAGACCTCCTGGGAAAAACCAGGTTGCTACTGGAAGAGGTGTTAGTGAGGCCAGCAGGGGGTGCTCACCCTGTGGTCTGTGTGGGTCCTAACGCCCCAGTATAGTGATGGGGACACTAGACTGTAACAAGCACCTTCCTTCGGATGAGACATTAAACCGAGGTCCTGACTCTCTGTGGTCATTAAAAATCCCATGGCACTTCTCGTAAAAGAGTAGGGGTGAAAACCTTGTGTCCTGGCCAAATTCCATCTATTGGCCTTTATCAATCATGGCCTCCTAATAATAATCCCCATGCTTTCAACTGGATCTATCACTTTCCTCTCCACCTAGCTGGTGTGCGATGAGTGATCCAAGTGGATGCTGCACACTGGTGGTGGTTGAGGAGAGACCTCTGACATGATTGTACAGTACTTTGGGTGTACAGTAGTACATAGTAAAGTGCTATATAAATGCCTCATTCATTCATTCATTCATTGGCAGTGAGCTTACCTCATCCATTAGCCCCGCAAACGAGGAGCTGGTTGAACTCATGACCTGCACCACAGTTAGACTCAGTCTAGACTGGTCGGCAGAGAAAAAAAAAGTCACTCCAAGGAGACTCAATGAGCGTTTCCTGGCAGGTCATCGACACTCCCCCCTCATGAGACCATTCCTCCATTTTTCTCCCCATTTTTCTCCCCATCTCCATGATGAGGTTTTGTGATCATGGGGGAAATCAGCTAACGTAGTATCCTCTACTGCTTCGAATTACTCGGATGTGGAGGGACTGCATGAATATGAGAAGATGCCCCGTGTTGAAGAGTCGCTCACAAGATATCTTTCCTCTTGTGCAGCGTCTTCTCTGAAGTCTCCGGTCTTGCCCTCTAAACCATGTCAGATGACATCTAGACTGGTGGGCAAGGTCTACGCGCCAGCAGGTCAGGCTGATGGCACCCTGCACACTATGGCAGTGTTGCAGGCTTACCATGCTGACATCCTGAAGCACCTAGATCAAGGGGAGGGACTGTCTCCAGAGGCAATCCTTGAAGTCCTCAGAGCCACAGATGTCACCCTCTGCGCCACCGGCCAGCACTATTGCCCATTCTATGGATGCAATGGTCACTGCGGAGAGGCATCTGTGGTTGAACCTCTCGGTGATAAAGGTGAAAGGAGTAATCCTTTCTTCTCAATGCTCAGGTCTTGCCCTCTTGCCTCTATGGCATTGCTGTTGACACGGTAGTTAAGGAGGGGTCTTCAGGACATCTTTACGGCTCTGAGGACCCAAAGCCGTAGTGCCCCTCCTAGAGTAGAAGTTGGACTGAGGCACAATTAGCATTCTACTCTCTTGTCTGTTGCCCCCTTCAGTACACTGAGTATGGAGGTGAGAGTTGGCTCCCCTTTTTTAGTCCTAAAGGAATAGGTGAATGATGGAGTATAAGTGGACTTGTCGCCATTAGTATCCCACTCCTTTATTTATCGTTCCCTTTAGGTGGAGGTGGCAGTGCAGACGCAGTTACTGCCATGTTTGCAGGCTTCCTGTAGTTTCACCAGGAATTGACAGAAAAGAGTAGACTTTCTTATCTGTCACCCCCCTCCAGCACAATAAGTCTGGAGGCAATAGTGCAGACATAGTTAGAGCTATGTTAGTAGAGCTATGTAGGTGTCACCAAGAGAAGAGACCAGGGAACTTTGTTGCCGTTAGCATCCCACTTTCTTAACTGTAGCCCCCTCCAGAAAGATAGGTCTGGAGGGGATAGTGGATGTACAAGATACTGTATGTCTGCAGACGTGGATAGAACTATGTTAGCATTTCCTGAAGTTTGCTAGGAATGTATATTGGCAGAGTAGATGAGTGGACTTTATTAGCGTTATTAGCGTCCCACTTATATGTAACTCCCTCTAGCACAATAAGTCTAGAGACAAGGGTGTGGACTTTGTTGATTGTGTTATGTTTATGTTAGCATGCTTCCTGGAGGTTCGCAAGGATGGGTAGTCCCCCTCCAGCATAGACAGTCTGGAGGTGAAGGTGCAGCATCAGAACACTTCCCTGCTGGAACTAATATCAAATAACCAAACTTAAGACGAGGCATGGGTTACTTTGCAGTAGAGTGGCCCCTCCAGTCTGGAATAAAATTGGAGGTAATAGCTTGTTACCTTGGGTAAGTTGGGTATTGATGGAATAAGTGTTCGAGCACTTTCTAAATATGAAAAGGATCCCCTCTTTACATTTATATCCTGAAGGTGAACCAGGTCAATATAGAGCCAAGGATTGAACATGACATATGAGTTTGTTTTCCCTCTAGTGCAGAAAGCATGGAGTTCAAGGAGGGAAAGACATAAACAGGTTGTTTGTTTACAGATAAAGATTCTAATTACAAACCAAGCACTCTGAAGACAGCATGCTAATCATGCCTTCCTATTCCCCAGTGAGTACGGCTGGTGCTATATGCAGTGTTTTGGCATCCGTGGTAATTTCCTGGCTCTGAGAAGTCATTACCCAGTTGTCAACAAAACCACCTGGTGCCACGCAACACAACGGACACGCCCAGTACCGCATATTTCCACCATCTCTCCTGCACTTTCATGATGTAAAACAGAAATTTTCTCTTTGAATAAACACACCAGTCTCTTGACTTTATCAGATCAGTAGCTGAAGCTGATAACAATTGCATGCACTTTTCTGCTTATCAGTTGCTGACTGAATGTGTTTCTTAAGCATTTTACATTGATGTATTACTAAACATGCTTAAATACTTTTTTAGTATCCTCTGATCAATTATAGGAGATAATAGGGTCTCATAATGGGCTGCAGAGTGTTGGGCTGAGTGAGATGTTGGTGACTGACATAACTTCACATTTAAGGCTCTGGACTGCTAAATAAAAGAATGATATAAATAAAAGGGTGATTTTGAGGTCTATCTATCTATCTATCTATCCTGTAATTTTTTTAAATAATTTTTATAGAAAAATACTGAAAAAATGCTACAGTAAAAACATGTTAATTGGTTAACTGTAACTTACCTTACCTTACTATATATAGTGTAATTTCACTGTAAAATACTATAAAATGTATGTTTTTTTCAAGTAAAAACTATCAATTACATATCATTTATGGTAAAAAAATAAATAAATAAATAAATAAAAAAAGTAAAAGGACATTCCCAGAATTCTCTGCATTACACATCAAATATTTTTATAAATAATTTAGTTTCTTCTTATTTTTTTTATCAGTAATGTGCATTTGTGTTTTTCGTGTTCCATTTTATGTTATTTAGTTAATGTTTAATGCGTTATTTTAGTGTCATGTGTGTTACCCTGGTTTTGTGCATGTATGACCCTGTGCACAGTCTATATAGAAGTATTGAACATGTTTTATGAACAGACCGCTTTTGTGTCTTTCTATTGTGCCACCTAAATTATTGATGTGGTTTTTGGTATATTTTTGGTATATTTTGGCAGATTTTTTGTATATTTTAAAGTAAAAAGGCAGATTTTAGTAGTCAAAGTAGGTATATTAACATTGTCACTTAATGAAAAATACAGTTCCCTTTCAGTCTGTCACGTTCGACATACGTCGGAACTGGCCGACGAATTGGGATCTATTTTCAGAGACCAATCTATTTCGAGTGTTTATAAACGAGCCAGTGAAGATTGGCATGCGGTTGACACATTCCACAATCCGCCCCGCATCTCGGGTATAAATACGGAAGTGGAAGTACCGTATATCGCTTTCAACTTCGGAGCCGAACAGTACCTTTGTGTGTGTTCCTACAAAGAGTGTTTTCAGTGAGTCTCGTGAAGAGGATCGCTACAGCTCCAGTTTCCTCCCTCCCTGGGCACCAAGAGGGCCAGGTTGGCAGTGTGCGATGCCCCCAGGCCTTGCCACTCCTTTCCTCTCCTCTTCCCTTCGCCAGGGGGCAGCAGTGTGGGCACCGAGGACGCCCCCGGGCCTCCTCACCCACACTCTGCCCCACCTTGGAGTACTCAGACAACACTCTGGGCCGCCTCCAGGCCTCCCGAGTCGGGTCTGCGTACTGCACTTCGCTGCCCCACCCCAGTTACGTCAACCGTCAGGGTGGTCTACGCTCCCGTTGCATGCTCCAACTCGCCCACCATCTCCTCCTGTGGAGTCAGAAGCGTCTGAGGTCTCGACCCATTGCCAGTTGTACTATTCCCTGACCGGGGCACCCTCGGCACGGATGTACTGGCGCACAGCTGGCCCCTGGACCTACGCAAGTATGCGTTTCCCCCAGTGAGGCTTCTCGCACAGACACTGTGCAAGGTCAGGGAGGACGAGGAGCAGGTCTTGTTAGTTGCGCCCTACTGGCCCAACCGGACCTGGCTCTCCGAACTCACACTCCTCGCGATAGCCCCTTCCTGGCCGATCCCCCTGAGGAAGGATCTGCTTTCTCAGGGGCGGGGCACTCTATGGCACCCGCGTCCAGACCTCTGGAAACTCCATGTCTGGTCCCTGGACGGGACGCGGAGGTTCTAGGTGACCTGCCACAAGCAGTGGTAGACACCATCACTTGTGCTAGAGCCCCCTCTACGAGGCGCCTCTACGCCCTGAAGTGGAACCTGTTCATTGAATGGTGTTCTTCCCGCCGGGAAGACCCCCGAAGGTGTTCGATTAATGTCGTGCTCTCTTTCCTGCAAGATGGGCTGGAGCGAAGGCTGTCTCCCTCCACCCTCAAAGTGTATGTCGCCGCAATAGCGGCGTATCACGATGCAGTGGAAGGTAAGTCCTTAATGAAGCACGACTTAATCGTCAGGTTCCTCAGAGGTGCGAGGAGACTGAATCCTCCTCGTTCAACCTCGGTAGCCTCTTGGGACCTAGCCCTGGTGCTCAGAGCACTTCAGGGTCCTCCCTTTGAGCCTTTACAGTCTGCAGAGTTAAACATCCTGTCCATGAAGACAGTGCTCCTGACTGCATTGGCCTCAATCAAGAGGGTAGGGGACCTGCATGCACTTTCGGTCAACGAATCGTGCCTAGAATTCGGGCCGGCCAACTCTCACGTTGTCCTGAGACCCCGGCCTGGATACGTGCCCAAGGTTCCCACCACTCCCTTCCGGGACCAGGTGGTAAACCTGCAAGCGCTGCCTTCGGAGGAGGCAGACCCAGCCCTAGCTTTGTTGTGTCCCGTCCGCGTTCTTCGCGCTTACGTTGACCGGACCCAAAGCTTTAGAACCTCAGAGCAGCTCTTCGTCTGTTACGGAGGCCAGCAGAAGGTAAAGGCTGTCTCCAAGCAGAGGTTAGCCCACTGGATAGTGGATGCTATCGTCTTGGCTTACCAGTCCCAAGACGTGCCTTGCCCATTCGGGGTGCGAGCGCACTCCACAAGGAGTGTAGCTTCCTCCTGGGCGCTGGCTCAAGGCGCCTCGCTGACAGATATATGTAGAGCTGCGGGCTGGGCGACACCTAACGCGTTCGCTAGATTCTATAGCCTCCGTGTAGAGCCGGTATCTTCCCGCATCCTCGCCCCCAGTGGCTAGTAGCGCTAAGTGCCCGTTCTAGTGTTGGCTTGCAACGCCACTCCCGCCCCCTGGGCTGGATACGTGCATCTATTATCTCCAGTTGTGTTCCCCAGAAACGGCTAACCCTGTCGAGCTCCTCCGTTACCCCTTCGGTGTCAGACGTTGCGGCCGTCTGATGCCAGGCCTGCACCCGTATGCTTGTGGAACATGTGTGTAGGCTGGGGTCCATATGTAGCGGTTCCCTAACGGCAACCCCATATGTGTATTCTTCACGGTACTAGCTACCCTACTCGGCTAGCCCCGTGTCTTTCCCTTGACAGAGCCCGCTCTGTCGTCTCTTGTGGTGTTCTTTCCCCCTGGGATCAGGTTGGATCCACCCCAGAGACTGCCATATGTAGTACTACCCTGATAGGTTAGTCCTTATGTGTATTCCGCCACCTCTCCTTCCATTGAAGGACTTGGCTCCACAGCATACCATCTCCACAAGACGGGCACACTTTCCCAGCGTTATCCAATAGTTATACTGAGTGGGTCTTACAGGAACAGCAGTGACTGACCTTCCCTGCCAACATAGGCGTGGTCCAGCGAGCTCAGGCAGGGCGCTGGAAGGGCCAGCATCCCTGGCGTGTTGGTAGGGATCCCAATTCGTCGGTCAGTTCCGACGTACATCGAACGTGACCGACTGAAAGGGAACGTCTCGGTTATGTATGTAACCCTCGTTCTCTGAAGGAGGGAACGGAGACGTACGTCCCGTCGCCAGGTGCTGTGCTTCAGCTGAAGGCCCGAGTCACTCGTCTCGGCTCCTCAGTTGAAAAGCGATATGCGGTACTTCCACTTCTGTATTTATACCCGCGATGCGGGGCGGATCGTGGAATGCGTCAACCGCATGCCAATCTTCATTGGCTCGTTTATAAACACTCGAAGTAGATTGGTCTCTGAAAATAGATCCCAATTCGTCGGTCAGTTCCAACGTACGTCTCCGTTCCCTCCTTCAGGGAACGAGGGTTGCATACGTAACCGAGACGTTTTAAATTGTTATTTTAAATGTAATAATATTTATTATTACAACATTTTGCAGATGTGTTTATCCAATGTAATTTATAGTATATTAATTATGATAGGCTCAACCTGGAGCAATCTGAGGTTAGGTACAAACAATTCTAAATTATTGTTAAAGTTTATTTACAAAACAAGAAGTTTCTTCGGTTAAAATGTTCTTTACATAGAGAGCAATCCAATTTAGTTTCCTTCTTCCCGATTCCTCCTCATGCAAACACACACACACACACACACACACACACACACACACACACACACACATACACACACACACACACACACAGTATGAGTTTAGCTGGAGGACAGTATAGTGCATGAACCTCCGCCATCTGGTCTACCAGGTCCTCTGCCAGGGAAGATCCTTTTAGTTTCACTAACCACCTTGACCATCTTTTTCACAACCATAGTCAATCATTTCTGAGTTACAGCATGTAGGTGATGGGGTTCTGCAGCCCCTCTCTGTACTTCCATACTCTGTACTGATACATATTTTGCTTTTATGAGGCTTTTCACTGCTACATGTTAAAATGATCAGCATTATTTCATGTCATGCTTCCTTGTTAAAGAATCATGCCTTATTCGTGAAACACAAGCAGAAAGAATTTCTGTGTAAATTGTAAGTAAAACAGTTTGTACGTAAGTAGCCCCATTGAATTGAATGTAACAATTTACATACGAATGGATTTACACAGAATTTTGTTCTGCTTTTGTTTCATAAATAATGCCCATTATGTTGAACTGTCTTTTAAATTCAATTTCCTTATACTGCACTTCTATATTTTCAAAATACATTCAAATCTGAAAGGCTCACAACTAATTTTATTTGCAAATCTGTCAGCTTCCAGTCAATTACAATACTAATGTTTCATTCACAAAAAAAAGGCCTTATTGTGAAATGTGAAAATGTGTTGAAAGGAGGGGGGAGCAATATATTAACAGTATTTGAAATCTGGAAGATTGGTGAAGGCCATTTTCGTATAAATTATTGAGCTGCCACATATTGCCGTATGTTCACTGTGCTCATTGCAAATGCATAGATCCATATGTCAGGCCGTTCTAATGTAAGTTTTATTAACAGAACTAGAAAGAGTTCAGTCACTCATTTGTTTTAATTAGCAAATTATAGTTCTATTATTTAGATGTTGAGGGCTTTGACTTTTAATTGTGCAAATAAGAGCATACGTCATCCTGTCATAAGTGTTTATTTGTACATTTAATATGCATTACTATATATTAAAATTAATTATTTAATTTAATATTTTGATAAATATTGCATTTTTTTCTTTTACATTTGTGCATTTGGTAGATGTTTTTGTCTGATATGAATTGCAAAATTAATTAAATACTGTAGCGTTACGTGATTGTGTGAACAAAACATATTGAACTGTTACGTTAAGCTCTCTCTCTATATATATCTTTTTGATTATTTGTTTTCTTTTCTTTCTCTAAACAGTTTTTGAATAATATGTTTATGGACATTAAGAAATAAATTCCTGTTAAATTGAAGCCTGTTTTGAAATATTTCAGTTTTTTGTGTAATCAGTGGTTGCCTTTCCTATCCTGAGTTGTTTTTATTTTTGTCAGTTTTAGAAAACTGTCTGGCGCCCGAAGTTTTCGTAAAAGAAACAATTTATTTAAGTTAAGGGCAGCCACCACCACTGTTACAAAACATCACTTTTAAAAATAAATGTTCCAAAAGGGGGTTTTCTCAGTGATGCAGTAGAAGTGCTACTATTTGTGTTTCCCTTTTTTTTGTGTCTTAGGACTCTTATTTTGAAGTGGATTTCGGTCCCTTATGTTCCTATTGTTCCTGCTCTGACTTCCTGTGATTAGTTCCTGTTTTCTTTTCTTGTGTCCCAATTCGCCTACTTATACGTCCTAAAAGTATGTACTCTTTTTGTGAAGAAAAAGTACATACTTTTGAGTGTGTAGCAGAAAAGTAGGCAAGCTTTGGGACATACTACTTCGTCATCTTTAACGGACATCTCTGTCGCTTAGTTACATGCATCCTGTCACAGTTTAAACTGCCCTGTCAATCATCTTGTCACAGTTAAAATCCTCCACATTCAATTTCATTTAATTTTCTACCGTATCGGAGAGAATTGTAGTAGCACGTTGATCTGCCAGTCGTGGGTATTTCATACGGAGACTTCCCTCATGTGTTTGCAATTTGAATATGATGATGTGTTTAAAAGTTAATGGCCAAACGTTTCATTACAAAAGTTCTCAACAAAAGTGCTGTTGCAGATGAAATATAATGTGGATAACACTGAATAAATATATTTTCGTCAGGTTAGATACTGATTATTAATCACTCAAACCCCTTTATCTAAACCTCTCTGCTTAACCGTCGGACTTTCACATCCGCCATGTTTGTAGTCCGCCATGTTTGTAGTAATAAGACTTTTTATCCACGTTTGTAGTTCTAATCGAATACTCATCCAACTCGCAATGGGTTGTGGGAAATATTAGCCGTCAGAGTGTACACAGATCTGCAGTTCGAATTCTAACTGGAAATAGTAGACCACCATCTACTCTTTTCAACATATTACATTTTGGATCATACTAATTCTATTTTCGAATACTATTTAGGATGGATAGTATGCAAATTGGGACGCACCGTTTGTTTCCATTGATGCCTAGTTTGTTCCCATAGTTACCCACGTTAGTCTCCATAGCATTACCCACACCTGTTTCTTGTTCCAGCTCTTGTTATCTTGTGTAGGCTATTTAAACCCCAGTGTTTCCTATATTCTTGGTGTTGTTTTTTATGGTTGTATCGTGTGTCTAGTGATGGGAGAAACAAAGCTTTTCGAAACTTCAGATTGAAACTTTGCAAAATGATTCACTGTTTCGAAGTGCTCAAAACGCCACATGCAATAATTTACATCTCTCATAAACTTATATTTTATTCACAATAGAATATAGATAACATATCAAATGTTGAAAGTGAGACATTTTGAAATGTCATGCCAAATATTGGCTCATTTTGGATTTCATGAGAGCTACACATTCCAAAAAAGTTGGGACAGGTAGCAATAAGAGGCCGGAAAAGTTAAATGTACATATAAGGAACAGCTGGAGGACCAATTTGCAACTTATTAGGTCAATTGGCAACATGTGGCAGTGTCTCTCAGAAGTCAAGATGGGCAGAGGATCACCAATTCCCCCAATGCTGCGGCGAAAAATAGTGGAGCAATATCAGAAAGGAGTTTCTCAGAGAAAAATTGCAAAGAGTTTGAAGTTATCATCATCTACAGTGCATAATATCATCCAAAGATTCAGAGAATCTGGAACAATCTCTGTGCGTAAGGGTCAAGGCTGGAAAACCATACTGGATGCCCGTGATCTTCGGGCCCTTAGATGGCACTGCATCACATACAGGAATGCTACTGTAATGGAAATCACAACATGGGCTCAGGAATACTTCCAGAAAACATTGTCGGTGAACACAATCCACCGTGCCATTCGCCGTTGCCGGCTAAAACTCTATAGGTCAAAAAAGAAGCCATATCTAAACATGATCCAGAAGCGCAGGCGTTTTCTCTGGGCCAAGGCTCATTTAAAATGAACTGTGGCAAAGTGGAAAACTGTTCTGTGGTCAGACAAATCAAAATTTGAAGTTCTTTTTGGAAAACTGGGACGCCATGTCATCTGGACTAAAGAGGACAAGGACAACCCAAGTTGTTATCAGCGCTCAGTTCAGAAGCCTGCATCTCTGATGGTATGGGGTTGCATAAGTGTGTGTGGCATGGCCAGCTTACACATCTGGAAAGGCACCATCAATGCTGAAAGGTATATCCAAGTTCTAGAACAACATATGCTCCCATCCAGACGTCGTCCCTTTCAGGGAAGACCTTGCATTTTCCAACATGACAATGCCAGACCACATACTGCATCAATTACAACATCATGGCTGCGTAGAAGAAGGATCCGGGTACTGAAATGGCCAGCCTGCAGTCCAGATCTTTCACCCATAGAAAACATTTGGCGCATCATAAAGAGGAAGATGCGACAAAGAAGACCTAAGACAGTTGAGCAACTAGAAGCCTGTATTAGACAAGAATGGGACAACATTCCTATTCCTAAACTTGAGTAACTTGTCTCCTCAGTCCCCAGACTTTTGCAGACTGTTATAAAAAGAAGAGGGGATGCCACACAGTGGTAAACATGGCCTTGTCCCAACTTTTTTGAGATGTGTTGATGCCATGAAATTTAAAATCAACTTATTTTTCCCTTAAAATGATACATTTTCTCAGTTTAAACATTTGATATGTCATCTATGTTGTATTCTGAATAAAATATTGAAATTTGAAACTTCCACATCATTGCATTCTGTTTTTATTCACAGTTTGTACAGCGTCCCAACTTTTTTGGAATCGGGTTTGTATCTTCTGTTGCTTCCGAAGGGCAGTACTAAATGAAAAAAATTGATATTTAAACAAAATAAGACAAATTTGGACATCTTCATCCTGTTCAAAAGTTTTCACCCCCGGCTCTTAATGCATTGTGTTTCCTTCTGGAGCATCAGTGAATGTTTCAACCTTTTTTTAATAGTTGTGTTTGAGTCCCTCAATCATCCTCAGTGTGAAAAGATGGATCTCTAATTCATACAGTCACTGCTGGAAAGGGTTCAAATATGCAAAAGATTCTGTAAAACTGAAGAATTTGCAGGACCTGAAGGATTTTTCTGAAGAACATTGGCAGTTTAACTGCTCAGGACAAACAAGGGACTCAAGAACAACCATCACAAAACAAAAAGGCAGCCGTGGATCATCCAGGTAAGGACACACAGTATCAATGGTTCATAAACTTTTGATCGGGGTCATTTTAATAAATTCAGCTATTTTTTTGTCTTGCGGACTATATGTAAACATCTTTTATGTAAAATATCTTATTCAGGACAGTACTAAATAAAAAATAGCATGCATTTTGTATGATCTCTCTTATTTTGTTAAAATTATTCACATTTTCACAGATTCTGCAAGTGGTTCACATACTTTTTCTTGCAACTGTATGTGACCCTGGACCACAAAACCAGTCATAAGGGTCAATTTTTCATCTGAAAGCTGCTAAATAAGCTTTCCACTGATGTATGGTTTGTTAGGATAGGACAATATCTGGCCGAAATACAACTATTTGAAAATCTGGAATCTGAGGGGGCAAAAAAATCGCTTTTAAAGTTGTCCAAATGAAGTCCTTAGCAACACATATCACTAATAATAATACATCTTTTATATATATTTACGGTAGGAAATTTACAAAATATCTTCATGGAACATGATCTTTACTTAATATCCTAATTATTTTTTGGCATAAAAGAAAAATCGATAATTTTGACCCATACAATGTATTGTTGGCTATTGCCACAAATATACCCGTGCGATTTATCAATGGTTTTGTTGTCCAGGGTCACATGGGCCAGATGGGCAACTGCAGTCCTGGAGGGCCACTGTCCTGCGATCCCCAATCAAACATACCTGAAAAACCTAACAAAAGTCTAAAAGATTGCTTGAAAATTACAGGCTGATTGGATACATCTTTTATTAGAGATGGAGCTAAACTCTGCAGGACAGTGGCCGTGACAAGGGCTTCCACTTGGTATGAGACACTTAAACGGGTCATGAACTGCATTGTTTTAGTGTTTTATAATGTTTCCTGGGGTGCACTTATAATGTTAGTATGATTTTTACATCAAAAATTGTCATAATTTAGAAATAAAAGGCATTTTTCCTCTCTGTTTTTCGCTCTGTTTGAAGGGGCATGTCTGCTGTGAGACTTCAGTCTAAACACCCACTGCTGTGATTAGCTAACATCTTTGCAAATTAAATAGCTAAGTATTATGTGGAACTCTCTTGTAATCTTTTAGCATGGTTTTACTATTACAGCACTCAAGATTAACTAATCGTGAAACATGTTGATTATAGCATTATATTTAGATATGGCATTATATTTAGATTGTGGCATGAAAGGTTGTAGTGATGAGCATTGTTGTCATTGCAACTCGATTTCGGCACACTAACGAATGCTTTCATCATAACTAACGTTGCAAACACAATGTAAATAAGAGATTTGTTGACACTCAGTCACTGATAAACTTGCGCTGTTTGACTGAAAGCTCCAGCAATTGTAAAGGGAGCGTTCTTTGATCGCTTTCTACATATAATTTAATCACAGTTTAAATAACAGATTATTTTCATCCTACTAAGAGAAACAATATGAAGTTGACCGTTTAGTCACTGGTTTGATTCACTGACACACAGACAAATAATATCTGAATGTACATGAATCATTACATATCAGAAATCATTAGTCACAGATCAAGCATTAGAATTAACCCAGTTACTAACATGTTGTCGCATTACTGTCGAGTCCATATCTTAAAAGTCTGTTTGCCTGCTCCGAAATTGCGACTGATTTACCAAAGAATCCACAGTGAAATGTACCGCACACAAATAAATAATGCTCAACTGAGACATTCACATTGTTGAAAATAAATAACCACATTCCTAGCATTAGGATCCTTTGGAAGGTAATGTTATTTGTAGTCCATCCTGTATTGCTCTTCTCTCCTCGTCATCTCACTAACACGCCAGTGGGCTGGGCCAAAGTTGCAATGATGAAGTAGGTGTTGAATTTCCTCTACAGAGGCGCTCTTTCACCAGGCACATTCCACAATGAGTCATTATCTGGGCTTGGATAAAAGCTGCTTTTGGACTAACAAGGAAGTTTTCAGTTCTGAAACTTACAGGATATTCTTATAGTATGATGACCTCTTATATGTCAAAAGCTCAAGGAACATTTGATTTCTTTAGTTGTCATGAAATCTGTGTCTTGAGTGTGTGCTTCAGATGAATCATATAAGTTAAATCTCATCCAGTAAAGTACCATCTGCAGATAGCTTTAGGAAAGCTATAGGAGAACAGGGTCAAGTGTGGAAGGGTTTGGCACTGAGATATTTTCCTCTGAATGTACCTTATAAGCAAGATGGATGGGGCAACGGGGAACGTGCAATGGCTGTTCAATCTTTTTTTCCTCTCCTTTGCAGGAAGAGCCAGAAGCTCCAGCTTCCTGTGGTTAAGAGAGGAAGTGGCTGTCCCTGTCCCCTGTGGAGGTGATGGGGCCCGAGGAGCGACACTCGGCAGTCGGCTCTACCTCCCCCACCATCATGTTAATGAGGTCAAGTGATGAATTGCAGAGCCAAACTACAGGGGCAAAATGTATGAGGACCAGATTGAAGACAGCACACAAAAAGCCAGTGGCCAGGACAAGCTGGACTTTTTTGACCCAAACACTACTGGTAATTCATTTAAATTGGCATATGGAGCAACCACCTTATAAATGTTGTAATTACGCTACAGGTTTACACTTTTGAAATTGAGGTTTTGACATTGGTACTGTATGTTTTAAATTGTCACAAAAATTATCGTGATTTGATTTGGCCTGACTATTGATCTACCATGTTATATTATTGGTATGTACTACGCCACTCAATAGCAAAATATGTCACTTGTTCAGCTTTACAAATCAACTGTTGACAATTAGAACTGTACCACTGATGCTTTTTGCATGTCATTTGTGGTGTACAATGTGCGAAAGTGCTGAATAATAAGCATCCTGTCAAACTCATCCCCAGTCTGTATCATATTAAGTATTATGATAGTTTTCAACATTAGAACATCAAACTACTCGAAATTTGCACACATTACTTTTGTTACAACATTTTTTTGTTTAAAATTCAAGTATGTTACTATTTTCAGTCTTCCAATGTTTTTTTTTTTCCACATTATTTAGGGACAGAGGTTTGAGCCCCCAAAGATTTGTGCCCAAGGGCCTCACAATGCAGTCTTATCTGCACCAACTAATATGACAGATATCAAAACGGCTAACATCAAGGAAATAGATGGAAAATAAGATAATAACTGACAGGAAGATATAGTCTTTATTAGATAAGAAAAGGAAAAATATATGAGGTGAAGCAAGACACCCAGAGGCAATTAAATATAATTCCATCGTGGTCTTTATTATCAAAATCTAGTTGTTTTCATTTAGCAAGCTGAAGCTGAGTCATATTGCATTTTTCTCTAGAATATCAGATAAATGCTTATTGACACAGAGGACATATATTTTCCTAGTTTTAAAAAATCTAAGACGTCAAGGGAAAAATCCTGAGGGCATTTTTAAAAATATATCAACAAAAATTATGCTGGTATCACAGAATATTCCTTCAGTGCCATCGGGCATGTACTTACTGACAAGCATGCACTAAAATGGCCTGCATGCCATAGGATCAAAGCTAATCCAAGTCTGTGAGCTGACAATTACCGTCAACTAATAAAGCAGTAAGTCTCTGCAAATATTTGCTCATGGTCAGGGCTCCATACTCTGAAAGAGATGCGTTGTTGAATGCCAACCTTGTAACCTACTTCATTTAATCTCTATTTTTAAATAACTTTTTAATGGAATCATTTCAATTTATTACCTTTTTAATTTATTTACCTTCTATTTTTTACTTTTGATATAGGACATTTTTTAGAACCCATATGGGCAGGCCCATTTCTTGAATTTAAAACTGGCGACTTTAGTCGGACAGTCATTATAGCAATAATGACACAGTTATCCAGCAAATAAATACATAAATAAATTGTAACGTATTATCAGATTTGGTTTTGTTTTCTCTGTGCTTCCTGTTTTTCCTGTGTTCTGTGCCATTGTTAGTTTCCCTGGTTGTTAATTAGTTCCATCACACCTGTTCTGTTTCACGCTGATTACGTTCTTCTGGTATTTAGCCCTGTGTTTCCTCAGTTCCTTTGGCTGGTCTCGTCAATCGTCTCCTGCAATCTCCTGAGTTTTCTGTTGGTGGAAGATATTTTGAAGAATGTTGGTAACCAAACAGTTAATGGGCCCCATTGACTTCCATAATTTTTTTTTTTTTCGTACTATGGAAGTTAATGGGGCCCATTAACTGTTTGGTTACCGACATTCTTCAAAATACCTTCTTTTGTGTTCAGAAGAAGAAATGCATACAGGTTTGGGACAACTTGAGGGTGAGTAAATGATGACAGAATTTTCATTTTTGGGTGAACTATCCCTTTAACACACACTAAACCCCTGAACACCACTTCGAAGTGTATTTTGTACAACATTTGCAACTTTTATCACTTAATTATAAGCACCACAATTACTAAATTGTGTAGTCTGTTACATAGGGACAACTGAACAGACATTTAGAAGTTTATGTTATTGATTTTAATGCAAATTAGAGATATTTATTGAACATCAAAATAAAGTTGTGAAAATACTTGCATTTTTACAAAACTATAAGTGTGTCCCATCAGGTAATCAAAAGTTCTACACACTTGAACACTTGCGCCAAAATACAGGAAATACATCATGTAAGTAAACAATTGATGAAGTGCGAAGACCGCAAGTGTGGGTATTTGGGCAGGCCCAATGACAGGCTTTGGTGTTATCTGACGTATGGCGCTTCTTTGCATTATCTTACATTATTGATCATTGGAGTCACTTCATACATATTTCTATTATTCATATATAGACGGTTTCATCGGACACACGTGCGTTGCCACGGTTACGCGCCTGGCCTGAAGTTAACTTCCAGTCTGTGTTTGTTTATCGGTCTGGCTAGTGGATAGTATGGCGCACTACTCAGTAGAAACTAATTTTTTACGTACTATTCTTGGATAACATGATATAAATATTAACGATCAAGCAGAAAGTATATGACACCAGCGCAAAAACAGTGTGTGCGACTCACCAAAAAGCCTTGAATGCTTCATAAATATCCAGTCTGACTGCATACGAGAGCAGCGTCTAACGTAATTTAGACTGTATGTCTAATGTAATTTACTTGTTATTTATTTTGCTTGTTATCAGAAGTAATCTACTCTAGAGGTAACTTATTCTGGCTGCGTTTACACTTGGCATGAACATGCGATCGCCGTGATTCGATCAAGCAGAGGGCTCATCAGTCAATCAGGACAGCGCGTTTACATTTGTTCACATCAAGTGGTCGCCATATCTGAATAACTGATCGGGTTTATGTTTCCCGCAAAATATTTAAATTAGGTATGTAATAGGCCTTTATCACGGAGTGTAAAATGACTTTCTCTTTATCCTCTATTAATGGCAGTGCCCATAGAGCACAGGATTTTTGTGATGCATTCATATACAGTCTCAAATAGGGTACTTTATCTACAAGTTTAAGTTTCCCAACGTTAATCTTATATGATAAAACAAAGAAACATGTTATTTCGACACACTGAATGATTGAAAGGCTAGCGCGCAAGCATTTTTATAGGCTACTGTACAGAAAGCGGCATTACACGGTCTTTAAAGGGTTAGTTCACCCAAAAATGGAAATTCTGTCATTATTACTCACCCTCATGTCGTTCCAAACCCGTAAGATCTTCGTTCATCTTCGGAACACAAATTAAGATTTTTCTTCTTCTCTAAGGTCTTACGGGTTGGGATCGACATGAGGGTGAGTAATTAATGACAGAATTTTCAGTTTTGGGTGAACTAACCCTTTAAGTGGGGCGTTTCCCCCACTCTATATTGCAGACAGAAATGGGAGATTATTTATAATAAACATGCTGAAACAATAAAAACATATAAATTAAGATAATGTTGCACAATTAAAATGAAAGATAAGAAAGATAACGCAGCCTCTGTTGTTATTGATTCTTTGCGGACGTCTACCGGAAGTTAAGTTTGGGCCACAAAAGCGTGCATGCGCAGTAACGTTTGTTTATGTTGTTGCCGTTGAAACCGTCTATAAGATATACAAAAAAATTTAAATGTATGTTGTGTATTTGACACAATAATGTTTTACACAAAGGCACTCTTTGTTCAAGAATGCCTTAAGCTCATAAACAATATTTCCTCTAGTGGGAAAATGTGGTAAGGCAGCTTCACACACAAGCCTTATAGTGAATAATGTGTGTCACAGTGATAAGTTAAGCACTACATGGAAGACTGACAGCCTCTCAGCACTCACCTTCCTTTAACCTCAATCCTTTCTTAAAATACAACCTGAAACTGGCAGGCATCAGCGGGGAATCAGGGATAAGACACTGTTTCTGATCCTGTGCTTTACAATATACCTAAAAAACAAAGCTTTTCGGTCTTTCAGTCGCTTGAAGACATGCTATTTTGTTTAACATATAAGTAAATCTAATCTTATTGACAAGAATATATCTATACTTCACAATTTGATATTGGAAAAGAATTAGCTTTGAGGCCATCCACACTTTTAAAAGTTGACAAAAGTATTATTTTAGCAGATATATGCATATAAAAGGTACAGTCTGGAAAAGTTTTGATGACTCATCCTGCACTCCATTATTTTGTCCAATCAAATGCTCTCTAGAATGAGAATGCCCCACCCCTAATTGTTTTTAATATTGGTAAATGCTCATATATGCATCACTTTATCAGAAAAGGTTCATTAAATTCAGTGGGAGGATATACTCACACACATTTTTGTTTCTTATTTGCTCATGAATATAGTTTTTATGTGTATACCTGACTGGTGTCCCATCTCCCATGAGCTTTTTAATTACAAACTCAGAGCAGCAGAACTGTAACCCAGCTTATCTCAATTCAAATGATAGAGATTCGCACCTTTCATTAATAGGTTACTTTTTAAGGAAAAAAGAATGAATTGCTTTCATTGGTTGCATATTTCCTCATATATATATATATATACAGTGGGGAGAACAAGTATTTGATACACTGCTGATTTTGCAGGTTTTCCTACTTACAAAGCATGTAGAGGTCTGTAATTTTGATCATAGGTACACTTCAACTGTGAGAGACGGAATCTAAAACAAAAATCCAGAAAATCACATTGTATGATTTTTAAATAATTAATTTGCATTTTATTGCATGACATAAGTATTTGATCACCTACCAACCAGTAAGAATTCCGGCTCTCACAGACCTGTTAGTTTTTCTTTAAGAAGCCCTCCTGTTCTCCACTCATTACCTGTATTAACTGCACCTGTTTGAACTCGTTACCTGTATAAAAGACACCTGTCCACACACTCAATCAAACAGACTCCAACCTCTCCACAATGGCCAAGACCAGAGAGCTGTGTAAGGACATCAGGGATAAAATTGTAGACCTGCACAAGGCTGGGATGGGCTACAGGACAATAGGCAAGCAGCTTGGTGAAAAGGCAACAACTGTTGGCGCAATTATTAGAAAATGGAAGTAGTTCAAGATGACAGTCAATCACCCTTGGTCTGGGGCGCCATGCAAGATCTCACCTCGTGGGGCATCAATGATCATGAGGAAGGTGAGGGATCAGCCCAGAACTACACGGCAGGACCTGGTCAATGACCTGAAGAGAGCTGGGACCACAGTCTCAAAGAAAACCATTAGTAACACACTACGCCGTCATGGATTAAAATCCTGCAGCGCACGCAAGGTCCCCCTGCTCAAGCCAGTGCATGTCCAGGCCCGTCTGAAGTTTGCCAATGACCATCTGGATGATCCAGAGGAGGAATAGGAGAAGGTCATGTGGTCTGATGAGACAAAAATAGAGCTTTTTGGTCTAAACTTCACTCGCCGTGTTTGGAGGAAGAAGAAGGATGAGTACAACCCCAAGAACACCATCCCAACCGTGAAGCATGGAGGTGGAAACATCATTCTTTGGGGATGCTTTTCTGCAAAGGGGACAGGACGACTGCACCGTATTGAGGGGAGGATGGATGGGGTCATGTATCGCGAGAGACTTGGCCAACAACCTCCTTCCCTCAGTAAGAGCATTGAAGATGAATCGTGGCTGGGTCTTCCAGCATGACAACGACCCGAAACACACAGCCAGGGCAACTAAGGAGTGGCTCCGTAAGAAGCATCTCAAGGTCCTGGAGTGGCCTAGCCAGTCTCCAGACCTGAACCCAATAGAAAATCTTTGGAGGGAGCTGAAAGTCCGTATTGCCCAGCGACAGCCCCAAAACCCCATGATCTCTGTAATTGCAAACAAAGGTTTCTGCACCAAATATTAAGTTCTGCTTTTCTGATGTATCAAATACTTATGTCATGCAATAAAATGCAAATTAATTACTTAAAAATCATACAATGTGATTTTCTGGATTTTTGTTTTAGATTCCGTCTCTCACAGTTGAAGAGTACCTATGATAAAAATGACAGACTTCTACATGCTTTGTAAGTGGGCAAACCTGCAAAATCGGCAGTGTATCAAATACTTGTTCTCCCCACTGTATATGTTTTTGCACATGAACTGAAGCAACTGAACTCTGCAGTTGTGGTGTTGCATACAGCAAGCAAGATAAGCCCTTATTTACATAATTGCCATTTTGACATTAGTCATCCCTAAAATAACCAATCGGTGAGCTGAATTTTGAGTGATTTGGTCACCAAATATTTAACTGGTTTTGCAGAGTCTTGCAGCATCTTTTGAAATATAACAAAAAGATCTCTAATAGGATTAGCGTGTATACATTTACATTCAAATCCCTCTGACAGTGCCTTGTTGAAGCTATAGACAAAAACAAAACGTCACTGGTTGCTACACAGTGTTGAATCCTAATTCATTAACCACACTTTTTAAAAGGCTTTTTTAATCTTTGACGAGTAAACACGAAAGATAACTAAAGTTTTGTCGTCTGCCGCTTTAAATGCTTGAGCTTTTTAAAGCAGGATGGATTCTGATTGGCTGCCATTGTTTTTACCGTTCACAAGCTGGGGGGAAAAAATTGTTAAATTGTTCTGAAAGTGATTAAAGGATATCGTTTCTCTGTGCCGTTATCGTTATAGTTCTTTATTTCGTTTATATTTAGAACGATTTTTAAAACCATCTTTATGGTTATAATGATAGTTATCGCCCTTGGTGTGAACGGGTCTTAAATCCTTTGATTGTGTTTAATTTAGTTATGGATGATAACGATAATAGACTGCTGGATATTTCACAGTATCTTTTTCATAAATAAGGTCCAGTGCAAGATATTCAGCTTCTTGCAGAGTTTTTCCTGGGGAAATTCCAATTTTCGAAAAGCACTACCACTCGACAAATATAATCTGGCCTCTCCTGTGCTTTCCTATCAGGTACTATTGGCTGATACTGATGAAAAGGATCTGTTTGTTTTTTCTTTTGCTATCTGTCTAAGAAAATAAAAAAAGTCTTTTCAAAAGTCACTTTTAAATTTTATACTGCCATTGAACTTATTGAGTGTTCATAACTGCTGGAATTTTCCAACAATACTAACCTGCAGGAGCTCTACCAAATGCTCCTTACTAATCACCATTTTGATCTGTGATTACAATTTATGGTATGTTATTAAAGTCGGTATGAAACAGAAGTTGCAATAGTCTTTTCTTCCCTATTGTCCCCATTTTGCTGCCAAAACAGCCCTGACCTGTCGAGGCATGGACTCCACTAGACCCCTGAAGGTGTGCTGGTTCATTCCTGAACCATTTTTGCTTTGTGGCAGGGCGCATTATGCTGCTGAAAGAGGCCACAGCCACCAGGGAATACCATTTCCATGAAAGGGTGTACATGGTCTGCAACAATGCTTAGGTAGGTGGTACGTGTAATGTATCATCCACATGGATGGCAGGACCCAAGGTTTCCCAGCAGAACATTGCCCAAAGCATCACACTGCCTCCGCCGGCTTGCCTTCTTCCCGTAGTGCATCCTGGTGCCATGTGTTCCCCAGGTAAGCGACACACACGCACTCGGCCATCCACGTGATGTAAAAGAAAATGTGATTCTTTCATTCTTCCATTGCTCCGTGGCCCAGTTCTGATGCTCACGTGGCCACTGTTGGCACTTTTGGCGGTGGACAGGGGTCAGCATGGGCACTCTGACTGGTCTGCGGCTATGCAGCCCCATATGCAACAAACTGCAATATACTGTGTATTCTGACACCTTTCTATCAGAACCAGCATTAACTTCTTGAGCATTTTGTGCTACAGTAGCTCGTCTGTTTGATCGGACCACACGGGCCAGCCTTCGCTCCCCACGTGCATCAATGAGCCTTGGCCGCCCATGACCCTGTCGCCGGTCCTTGAACCACTTTTGATAGATACTGACCACTGCAGACCAGGAACACCCCACAAGAGCTGCAGTTTTGGAGATGCTCTGACCCAGTCGTCTAGCCATCACAATTTGGCCCTTGTCACTCAAGTCGCTCAAATCCTTATGCTTGCCCATTTTTCCTGCTTCTAACACATCAACTTTGAGGACAAAAAGTTCACTTGCTGCCTAGTATATCCCACCCACTAACAGGTGCCGTGATGAAGAGATAATCAGTGTTATTCACTTCACCTGTCATAATGTTATGCCTGATCGGTGTATATCCTAGCAATGATGTATATACAGATTCGAACAAGAAAAAAATTTGGATTATTGTGGTTTGCTATTGCTGTGACTTTGTCACAGCAATAGCAATAGCAATAGCAATAGCGGTTGTCCCGCCCTCATGCCAGTAAACATCATCAGAGAAAAGAAGGGATGTTACAATAGAAAGGGGAAATTATTTTGATTAAAGCTTACAAGGGCACATGAATTACAAAAAAATAATAATAATGTGCACAGATAATTCATTTATAATAAAAACTGAAATATTCCATTGAAAAAAAAGAATTGTAAATTTCGATTTCATGGTGACTTTAATATTAATTGCTAACTTTTGACATTAAAGTCCCCCTGTGGTGAAAATCAAGTTTTTAATGTTGTTTATGATGTCTATGTGGTGTTTTTCTAATATGCTTTAAGAAAAACCATGTGCAAATTCATAAGTCAACACCATTGCTGAGTATTTTCTCTTTAAAACTGCAGTGAACCAAAGATAGTCTCAAAAAAGTGGTTTGAAATGGCTGGTGTTTCTGACATCACAAACTACTTTGTAACCAATCACGTCAACGTGCGATCGTCAATGAGTGGATCTCTGAGCTGGTGCAAGTGAGTGGAGGCGGGGCTAATTTGCATATTCATAGAAGGTATGAAGAATTTTTTTTTCAAGGAAAAAACGTTTAAATATGTAATTTTTGGTGATCAAAGATGAGTTTTAAGGGATACAATTATTGACTATGTTTTAATAAAGAAACTGAGCTTTAATATCTCTTCAGGAAAAACCCATATTCAATCTCAACCCTTTTCCCCCTTTTTTTCCTGAGCTTTAACATTACATTGACTGTATCACTCTGAAGATTAATACATTCAGTGTCAGAGTTTGCTTCTCAGAGCTGCGTTTTAATGGAGTGGCCCATCATTAGCTCTGTTAAAGCAGCCGCCACTGAGTGAGGGGACTGTTAGGGCAGGGCAGACTGCTTTTTTACTGTCAACATCAATACACTCTTAGTTGTAAGACAGCCTATTTGGGTCGAAGATACAATTTCGAGCAATCATATGTGCCTAAATCCAAATCTTGAAAAACTGTGCAAGCAATTTCTGAGTTCTTCAACTTTTTTTGATCATTGAAAAGGGGCAATTCCTTCTAATAACTCAATTTGTGACTGTGGCAGTCTGTGTATACACAAAAGCCTTTGATTTTGTGCTGACTTTCATGTTCTATAAAGCTGTCTGCAGTGTACTAAACATTGGCATGCTTAACCCTCTGGTCCTGCTTGCACGGAGGTCGAAAATGAAATGATTTTTTTTCTTTAATGAAATTAATGTATATGTTACCGGCAATGTGTGAAAAGCAGGTATTGTATAGAATGCCTAAGGAATATATAGAATGCGTGAAGTTTGTAGGCAAATATGAAATGTCTGGTTTTTGTGATTCTATACATTCTATACATTACCTAGATATTATACAAAATGACAAGTACACTCTAGGCAAAGTATCAAAACATGCCTTAAAATGAACTAAAAACTATGACATAAAGTAAAGGAAGTTCTTACCAGAAAAAAACGAAAGCAGAAGTGACATTGAGCTACTTGTTGCAGCAAGGAAGGCTAGAATGGCATTTTGAATGGCACTACACTTTCTTCCTGTTCCGACATCGTTACACAGCAACCGTCCGGGAACAATAAGGGAGAGCCTCTGTGGCGGAAGTGGAAGCTCACGTGTTTCGCTACCGGCACGCCACCGCCGAACAAAGACCCAAGCGTGAGTAGCGGGAGTATTCTATACTCTGCCGGCTGGCCCTTTGGCATTGTATAGAATGCCTCGGAAATGTGTGAAATATAAACCATTTCATACTTTGCCTACAAACTTCAGGCATTCTATATATTCCCTAGGCATTCTATACAATGCCGGATTTTACACATTGCCGGTAACATATGGATAATGTTTTTTTTTTAATTAATATTTTAGATTTTTAGGTAATTTTATGGTACTAAATTATATTTATTGAATAGTTATGATCCATTTATTACCTTGTTAACACCTTTTGAGCATAGACCTGAAAGTGAAATGAAATCATGTTTTATTAACAAAATTCGGGAGGAACATGTTTAAATGATCTATCCAATCAACATGTCATTCAGCATGAGAGGAGGCCTATATATATATATATATATATATACGCAGTCGACTCACCTATGTTCCGCTACAGTTTTCGGCATCGCTCCACCACCCCAACTCCTCACTCTTGGCTGGTTCCTACCACAGCCAGGAATATGGGGGGAGTACTCTGGGTTCAGGCCAAAATTCCGAGCTTGGAGCCCTCTCCTCGGACCGCATGCCAAATACGCATACTCCTTTAGTCTATATGATGATTTGTAAGTGTGAACTCGTGAAACTTAAACTGTCTAAATCTTGAATGCTTTGGAGCACTTAAGTTTGATCACTTAACACTTTTTAAAGAACGCCAGATTATTGCTGAAGTAAAAAAAGGTGTTTTTTTTTTATTTTTTAAAAGTGAAATTTTTTTTTTTTTATATATAGAGGTTTAAATTCAAGAAAAATTCACAATAAAACTTTTTTATTTTATATGAAATATAAACTGAACAAAATTATAAACGCAACACTTTTGTTTTTGCCCCCATTTTTCATGATCTGAACTCAAAGATCTAAGACTTTTTCTATGTACACAAAAGGCCTATTTCTCTCAAATATTGTTCACAAATCTGTCTAAATCTGTGTTAGTGAGCACTTCTCCTTTGCCGAGATAATCCATCCACCTCACAGGTGTGGCATATCAAGATGCTGATTAGACGGCATATACGACAGCGTGTTCCAGTTCCTGCCAATATCCAGCAACTTCGCACAGCCATTGAAGAGGAGCGGACCAACATTCCACAGGCCACAGTCAACAACCTGATCAACTCTATGCGAAGGAGATGTGTTGCACTGCGTGAGGCAAATGGTGGTCACACCAGATACTGACTGGTTTTCGGACCCCCCCCCGGACCCCCCCCCCAATACAGTAAAATTGCACATTTTAGAGTGGCCTTTTATTGTGGCCAGCCTAAGGCACACCTGTGCAATAATCATGCTGTCTAATCAGCATCTTGATATGCCACACCTGTGAGGTGGATGGATTATCTCGGCAAAGGAGAAGTGCTCACTAACACAGATTTAGACAGATTTGTGAACAATATTTGAGAGAAATAGGCTTTTTGTGTACACAGAAAAAGTCTTAGATCTTTGAGTTCAGCTCATGAAAAATGGGGGCAAAAACAAAAGTGTTGCGTTTATAATTTTGTTCAGTGTATTTCTCAAAACATATTTTACTCTTAAACTGAGAAAATCAAATCCATAAATCTAAACAAGTTGTGCTCCAAATTTGAGGTCGATATCTCAAGAAATTAGCTTTCAGTTTTTTTTTGTGTGTGTGTGTGTTATGTTAGGTTAAGGAAGACTGATGTTCTGACAAGAGGTGTTTGATTAAGTTATTGCATCAGGGAAAAGAATATTAATGCAAAGGCGTATTTACAGTATAAAAATCACTTCAGATGCTTGTAACTTTAAAGACGCATTTAATCAAATACGGCAATGAAAAAACTCTGTGTAATGGCACTTTTCCAGTACTTTCTGGTATGAAATGAAGAGAGGTTGCCAAAATATTGTGATGACCATGCAACTATTTTAGGCAACAAAAATGATTCTGCCATTTATTGCATATAGCTTTCTTTATAATGGGAGCAGCAAGAGTAATATGATTTACCTGTATGCTCATCTATTAATGAAATAAGATTTTCTTTCATGCAAAACTGTACAGTATAATGAGCAGTGTTTTCTGTCATAAATTAACTTCAAATTTTTATAAATTACATTTTATAGGAATTTCCTTGCAATTTATAGAGAATAATATCTATCTGACAGTTTTGTATTGAAATATATAAACAATACCAAAACTTGTTTTCGAAGAATACATTTTTCTTACCCATTGGAAAATAGTGGTATTCTTATTTTAGGCAATGGTTTGCTAGATTTATGCTTTTTTTTTTTTTTTTTTTTAAATGTTGGGTTAAGAAATAGATAGATAGATAGATAGATAGATAGATAGATAGATAGATAGATAGATAGATAGATAGATAGATAGATAGATAGATAGATAGATAGATAGATAGATAGATAGATAGATAGATTATTCCACATAGGTTGAAAAACAAACTCGTGTTAAAATAGCTTAACACTGCGCACATTTATTCAGTGGAGAGAAAGTAGCGTGAGTGATTCCTCCGTGTTTACATCGCGTTAAGTTTATTGATGAATGAAGTTAACATTTTTAAAGCCAGATAAACAGAGTGATTTTTCCTGGAAGAGATGGGCTGGCTCACACGAGCCCCGTATAAACCCTCGAATGAATTTATAGTGTCTGCATGCTTCGCTACTTCACTCCAATTGTCCGCAGGCTGCAGATGCTCTTCGCCAATCCAGCACTGCAGGTGCAGTTAATACGGAGATGCTGATAGTAGTTCTGGCTAGATCCTTCTCTTTGCTTCTTTCTTTTCCTCACACAGAGGGTTTTTTCTGCTTACCCCCCTAGATTTTGCTCTAGTGCTGCCGTGTGAGGTGTTGGATTCATTGGCTCCCGCAGTCTGACTGGCTTTGCGGTGCTTCTTCAAGAGCATCATCTACAACATTATCTTTAGTGGATATGACGAGCAGTTCCGTGTGCTGCCGCATCATGTTGACATAACTCTGCTGAAGAACTGAAAATAATGAATGGCCGGAGAGGAGCGATGATATGAATTAACTCTTTGATGTGAAGGGAAGCTGGAACGGGATTGTGTACTGCATTTACTGCCGAGGAAACACTGGAATGAGGCTCTAAACACGTTTCTTGTCGCTGTGAGTTTTCTTGTTGAAGTTGGCTTCGCTCAACAATGGAAAAATTAATTGGAATGGATATTCTGATAAGTGTTCCTTAGAGATGGATGGAAGATTTTCCAACCTTTTATGAATCTTTTCGTGGTGACTGGAAAGGTGGAGCGATCAGGAAAATCTAATGACGGACCTATTAATCCATCAAAAGCACCAGAGGGGTTTGGAAACGTTTGGATTTAAATGTTTACATCTTTTTCTGGTTTTATACGAAACTACTCATGCATAGTTGTGGATTTCCGCTGGAATCTCCATTGTCATTGATTAATATAGTGAAATGAATTCAGGGCTGTTGACATAAATGCTGTGATTTTTTTTTTCTTCCTTTTTTGGAAATATCCATCTTTTCTTCTGAAAGTATTCCTATCTAAATGGAATTAGTTGAGAAAGCCCTTTGTGAAAGGAATAGACATGGTACATGGGAACAGGTTCCTTCACGGTGAGTCTAGCTGCCAGTTAACTTCACTCTTCTCTCTGTTTCATTTTACGCATGAGGTCTATCTGCATTTACCGGTGTGTCCTTTATTCCTTTAGGAACTTTGTGTGTAATTGTAAGCTGATTTACAATTTAATAGGGTTAAATTAAGTGATGCAACTGCATATGCATCATGACATAGCATAGAGTATATCATATTTTCCCAGTTACTTGTTGTTCCATGCTGGGAAATCCAGCTTAAGCTGGTAGCTGGTTTCTAGCTGGTCTAAGATGATCATTAGCTGGTGCAAGTTGGTTATTAGCTGGTCCAAGTTGGTGTTTTGCTGGTCCATGAGCTGGTAAACCAGTTTGGACCAACAACAAACCAGCTGAGCTGGTCATACCAGCTTAAAGTTGTTAGGCTGGTTTTTACTTGGTTCTTTGTAGCTGGTTTCTAGCTTGCCCAAGATGGTCATTTTATTTGGTTATTATAGCTAGTTGAAGTTGGTAGAGCATTAAGGAGCAGAAACAAAGCGGCTACCAGCTGGTCAAGCTGGTTAAGGTGGTTTGTGGATAATCAACCAGCTAGCCTCTAACATATTACAAAACAGTTAGCTTAAGCTGAATTTATAAAAATAGTTTGTTTCCCAAACTTACAGTATATCCATAGCAAATTAATCAGTCTGGAAAATGAATGCAAAATAAATACCTAAATAAATAAATATAGTTATTTATTTTGCATTTATTTTTTTGTATTTATTTTACATGTATTGTGTTAAAAACTAATATAAATAAGTAACTTTTTCAAGGTATTGATCAAATTCCTTAGGGATAAGGTTTCAGATCCCTAATTTTCAACCATTCCTTAAAGTACTTCTGTTTTGTGATTTAGTACAACATAAATATATGTGGAAACAACATCCATGTTTATAATGAGTCCACATGATTCTATGCTGTTTTGATCTTAAATCTTTTGTCGCAGTTGTTGCAGGTCTTCTCATGCTTGGGTTGTCTGGGGCAACAAAGAAGGAAGCAGGTAATGATGTTTTGTCTCAGAATACCCACCCACTCTCCATCTCCATGTTTCCTGGCAATCTCTGACATTTGACTGCTCTCTCTCAGTGAAAAACAATTCAGGAGTGCAGCCGGCAGGGCAGTGTGGAACCTGGGTGAAAGAACCAGAGGGAGGCCTCTTCACCTCACCCAATTACCCAAACAAATACCCCCCAGAGCGAGAATGCATCTACATCATTGAAGGTACACAAAAAAAAAACCTTGTTTGAATAGTAAATGCAGCTCACAAACAAATCTGTCATGTGACACTTGGATGGTGGGGGTTGTTTTAAACTGTTCAGTAGCGCAGTTGCCTGAAAGATGCAGGAGCAATCAGTTGATTGTTAATCTTATGCAGCACCATTGTGATACTAGTGTTTCATTTGCATTCATAATAGATAGATCAACAATCTCTCAATATCTGAACGTCAATTTGATTATCGCAATTAGATTTCAGTGAAAAATAAATAAAATAGGATTGTCTGTTCGACTGTATGCTGCAGTGCTGCTGCTAGCTGATAATCAAATTGAACTAAGAAGCTAGTAGCAATTGTCTTGCAATCTGATGGTTTACACAATCTTTTACTGTCACAATAAGATTACAAATGTTATGAGATCTTATTAGTAAATACCACTGTTAAACCCATGTGGTCTTCAATGTTTGGAGCTAATTTCTTTTGATTAAGTATATTTTTCTCACTATTTTGAGAGTATGTTAGACATATGACATCATCCATCATAAATTACAGCTGCCAGTCTTCATGATTTTTTTTTTCTCCCTTTGCAGCTCCCCCGAGACAATGCATTGATCTTTTCTTTGATGAAAAGTATTCAATAGAGCCTTCATGGGAATGTAAATTTGACCACATTGAAGTCCGGGACGGGCCCTTTGGCTTTTCTCCAATAATTGGACGCTACTGTGGGCAGCAGAGCCCTCCATATATCAGATCGAGCGGCCGCTACCTATGGATAAAATTTGTTGCGGATGGTGAATTGGAAGCCATGGGATTTTCTGCAAGCTACAATTTCACAGCAGGTACATACTGTTTTATGCTCTTTTATGCAGTGTCAGTAATGTTTAAGATTGTGAAAGATTGATTAAGTATTACACCAGTGAGTTTTTAGCTTTAAGAGTTCTGGAACCGGATTTCTGGAACCTCGAGTTATTGTTATCCCCTGACTTGAATTCCTGATGCAATCAGTAACTATACTCTTCAAAATCCAAGCCGCTGATTCATATAGCAATTATTGTCGGTCAATGTTGGTTCTGTCAGTGATCCTAGAGCTTATTAGTCATTCTATTGCAATAAAGAACCTTTTTAAATTGTTTACTTTGATCAGTTCTTAGTACCACAATGAATGCTGACAATCCTTCCCAGGACCTGCTTCAGATGTTAAAGATTGCCAATAAGATGCTAAGTGGTAACAACTACATCATTCCGCATATACACTCACCTAAAGGATTATTAGGAACACCATACTAATACTGTGTTTGACCCCCTTTCGCCTTCAGAACTGCCTTAATTCTACGTGGCATTGATTCAACAAGGTGCTGAAAGCATTCTTTAGAAATGTTGGCCCATATTGATAGGATAGCATCTTGCAGTTGATGGAGATTTGTGGGATGCACATCCAGGGCACGAAGCTCCCGTTCCACCACATCCCAAAGATGCTCTACTGGGTTGAGATCTGGTGACTGTGGGGGCCATTTAAGTACAGTGAACTCATTGTCATGTTCAAGAAACCAATTTGAAATGATTTGAGCTTTGTGACATGGTGCATTATCCTGCTGGAAGTAGCCATCAGAGGATGGGTACATGGTGGTCATAAAGCGATGGACATGGTCAGAAACAATGCTCAGGTAGGCCGTGGCATTTAAACGATGCCCAATTGGCACTAAGGGGCCTAAAGTGTGCCAAGAAAACATCCCCCACACCATTACACCACCACCACCAGCCTGCACAGTGGTAACAAGGCATGATGGATCCATGATCTCATTCTGTTTACGCCAAATTCTGACTCTACCATCTGAATGTCTCAACAGAAATCGAGACTCATCAGACCAGGCAACATTTTTCCAGTCTTCAACTGTCCAATTTTGGTGAGCTCGTGCAAATTGTAGCCTCTTTTTCCTATTTGTAGTGGAGATGAGTGGTACCCGGTGGGGTCTTCTGCTGTTGTAGCCCATCCGCCTCAAGGTTGTGCGTGTTGTGGCTTCACAAATGCTTTGCTGCATACCTCGGTTGTAACGAGTGGTTATTTCAGTCAAAGTTGCTCTTCTATCAGCTTGAATCAGTGGGCCCGTTCTCCTCTGACCTCTAGCATCAACAAGGCATTTTCGCCCACAGGACTGCCGCATACTGGATGTTTTTCCCTTTTCACACCATTCTTTGTAAACTCTAGAAATGGTTGTGCGTGAAAATCCCAGTAACTGAGCAGATTGTGAAATACTCAGACCGGCCCGTCTGGCACCAACAACCATGCCACGCTCAAAATTGCTTAAATCACCTTTCTTTCCCATTCTGACATTCAGTTTGGAGTTCAGGAGATTGTCTTGACCAGGACCACACCCCTAAATGCATTGAAGCAACTGCCATGTGATTGGTTGATTAGATAATTGCATTAATGAGAAATTGAACAGGTGTTCCTAATAATCCTTTAGGTGAGTGTAATTGATTGCACGTACCCTCAAAGGAATCCTTTGAAAATATGTAGCACGTTGCAAAACAGTTGATTTTTATCAGACGTCTCATTCTCAGTGTGTTAAAATTCACTGCTCTCTGATCATTTGCTTTGATTTAAAATTGAATCTCTGAAGTGAGTGTGAACAGCAAGTAATACTGTACCTGAGTTCAAGTGAGAGATGTTTGCGTAAATGGTGTGCAAATTGAAAGTGATAGATATTATGTGAAGAATGCTAAAAGCAATATTTGAATAAAGCTGCAACTAAAGTTGTAAATGCCGAAGAATTTCACAGAGCGGTCGAGCTTTAAGTGCCTTGCAGATGAATTACACAGCTGTGGCACTGGGTGCAAGAGAAAGCAGCACACAATTGAAGGCAGCACTGATTTAGAGTCGTATCTGAGAAATGAGTTATGAGCCGAGAATTCTTCCATCCTGTTGTGAGTCAGAAGGAAATTCTTTCGCCAAGTTTGGAGAAACTGTTCAGCATGAATGGATTCAGACTCGCGCGTCGCAACTTGCCAGGGAAGAAACACAGCTACCTCTAGTCTTGATAAGGAATATCAGTGGCATATAATTTACATAATTAAGGAGATAAAAGTCCCTGAATTCACTTCCCTTGATGTTCCCCCAAAAAAGTGGAGAGCGCATCTGCTCTGCTGCAGCCAATGCTAATGCAGAAGGTACAACAGATGAATGAAAAGCAGGGAATGAGGAAGGATAGAAATTGCATGTATGCATCTTCCTTGGTGTTTTTTTTTTTTTTTTTTTTTTTTTTTTTTTTACATTTTATCGCTACAGAAAGGAACATTACTGTATTTAGCTCAAAAATTGATGCTTATTATTATCACAAAATGCCCATTGAATCAAAGACGTGTCAGTCTGCTGTGAGAGAGGGGGAATTTAGTCTACTGTATTTTCGTCATGCTGGAGCTATGGTAGCACAACTTCTGAAATTCTCTGCATTAGACCTCATTAAGACTGCACTTGCTTGCTTCATATCAAATCAGTTAAAGTGCAGCGGACTACTGATCTGATCTTCAGACTTTTTTAGTGTAGAGCTATGTGATCAACTCGAAATGGAATTAGTTTAAAAGTGTGATTCGAGATGTCGGCGCGGGTTAGCGCGGCAACATACAGCGCAACTGCGCCACCACCGACCTGAGTTCGATTCCCAGCTCGAAGTCCATTGCTGATCCTGTTCCCCTCCACCCCACACTTTCCTGTCAAATCTCTATTGTCCTGTCCAATAAAGGCATAAAAGGGCCAAAAAAATAGCACAACACTTAAAAAAAAGTGTGATTAAACGACTGGAAAAATCAGTGAAGGGAAACTGCGTTTGGAAACTGCGAATCATTGTTTAAAAATTACTGTAATACCTAAATGTTTTCATAACATTTGCTTAACCATTTCCACACATTCTTCTGACAATGTGGACAAAACACTGTACTAAACAAAACTAAATACTGTTTCTGGCATCATATATTATTCAGTGCAGAACCTTTAGTTCAACCAGTGGAGTCCTGAGCTGGTTCTTTTGAATCAAAAACATACAGTTTTGTCCAGTTTTGTCCAGTTCTGAATGGCCAATGCAAGCCTGGTTCCAGAATCAAATCACTGTGGGTGCTCTAGTAAAGTGCAGAAGTAGGCTAATCAATGGCTCCACCATAGCGGTGTACAGTGAGACATTTATGATTATTTACAAAATTACAAGTCATCACTTTTACCAATAATTGTAATAGAATTTCTATAAATATTTTGCTACGAATATTTTTCTATCAATCTATTAGTCTGCCTTTACATTGCTTTAATACATTACTATTTTAACATGTCATATTACTGTCCCATACAGAGTGAATCCAGCATTTATATGTAGATGTCACTTCCAAAACTTTGCAGCATGCAATTGTCTGTCGGTCCACTTAGCAGCCTGAAAAACTATTTGTTAATGAGAAATTTCACGAGACTGCATAACTCAGCACTGAATAAAAACTCTGGCATTTTGAGCGGTGAGTGGATTCTGACTAACTTAAGGCCAATTCATACCGCACAGACAAATGCCAACAAACAAGTTGACCGTTGGATTTAGAATTTTATGAAAAATAACGGTCATGTTCACACTGCCCCAAAAGACACCGACAAACGCTGATTGAACATGTTCAGTTGGGTGAAAACAAACTCTGACCAGCAGCAACAGACGCCGACAGGGGTAACACACTGATCCGACAAAACCCAACAAATGTGTTTGTTGCCGTTTATCTGTGTGGTGTGAATTGGCCTTTAAACACCTCAGATTGGCCATTGTGTTCAAGAGATCAACAACTATGTCTGTGATTGGCTACATTGCTCACCGCTGCAAAAACACGTTCAATTTGACGTTCTCCAGGGCGCAAACACAAATATGCAGTGGAGCGTTTGCCGAATCTGTTTTGCCAGTATATTACTACAGTATCAACTTATCTCAACTCTTTTTTAGTGAATCAAAAAAATAAAGCTTGATGTAACAATGTTCAAGGCTCAGGGAAGAAGGAGGTGGGAACCGGCGAACGTTCAACAAACTTTAGTCCAAAAATAAACAAACAACAAAACGAAAGTAAATCGGCAACCCCTCACGGACGACTGCCGCATACATTAAAACAACAACATAAAATCCAGGCCTGGTCCTCTCTCGTCTTGCACTGTCGTCACTCCTTCTTTTATCCTTCTGGAGCTCCTCCGGGAGATTCAAGACTGGTGTGGCGCGCGTGTGACGCTCATTAGCACTCGCGGCACCGGCCTCGCTCCGTTCCCACAGCTTTTGGCCCCGCTCTGCTTGCCACACTTGACCAATATAATCTGACTGATCTGACTCACTTGGAAATACAGCATGATTTTTATGGAATCATTCTGATACTTTTGCATACTTTTGCTGGTTCCTATTCACTGCCATTGTATGGATGAGTGCGAGCAGGATTTAAAAAAAAATATTTTCTCCTTTTGTGGTCTGTAAAAGAAAGCATTAGAACAACACCAGGGTGAGTAAATAATGACTCAATTTTTATTTTTGGGTGAACTATCCCTTTAAGGCTTCTCAAAAGAATCGTTAATGTTACCAGATTCGTTTAGAAGAATTGCAAATAAATTCCTGCGATTTCCATCCCTAATTAAAAGTAATAGTATCTTTAAAAAGTCATTTATATAATAAACTCTGGTTATACTCAGATTGAAAGCAATTAATGTCAAAGTGTCGCTCTAAAATGATAAGGAAAAATTGTTGGTCAGAAGGTGTGGGAATGCTGTAGACCTCTGTAAATCTTGAACCTAGGCAACAAGTATCCAGTTGTAGGTAAGATATTCGGACATCACATGGTTTTAATGCTTGAGTTTCCCAATTTGGTTATAAAGTAATTAAAGGTGTTTTCACTCAAGGTTATTTTCATCTGAAATTGCAGCTGCGTGGCATAATCCATTGCTGAATGGCTCAGTGATTTAAAAAGTAGAATGATGTGCAGACTGTGTGTAATTACTTCCTGATATCGTGTGAAAATAAAAATGGTTGTGTGCAGTCACTCACAGCGTTCAGATGCAATTATCATGCATACGTTGTATGAGTTAATTCCAGCAGTCAGATCTTGCTGTCTGTGTAGAGAGACTGAGCATTGTGATGTCACTTCCTCTCATAACCCTACTATATACCTAACTAGATTAAGCCGTAAAAGCAGGACACTTTGTGGTTGTTGTCTTTTGTCTCTTACCTTCCCTTTGTCCCGCTGTCCTTCTCTCCATCTCTCCTTCTCACTATCTAGAAAACTCACACACTCATTCTCCTGAGTCTCACTTCCTTGTCTCCTGGGCTTGACTGACCTTATTACCCCTCTTCTTTTCTAAGAGATAAAGTTGTGTTACCAGACAAGATCTGGCTGGGTTAAATAACAGGGAGAGCTGCTTCCCTCGTGTGTCTTTCCCCAGGCCACTGGCTGTTTGAAGCCTTTGTCCCAGCTGTAAACAGACACAGCAGTAATAAGAAAAGCAAAATGGACTAAAAAGCATTTCAGGGACTGCTTTTTTGATCCAGTGGCCATTTAATAACCTTGTTTGGGGAAGCCTCATGTGGCCTTTTCCTCTTTTCATTTTCAATAGCTTTGGCGAATGCAGGGAAAGGAAAGAGGAAGTTGAATGCAGGAGCTGAGAGCGGTCCCTCAGATCTAAATGTCGAAACAGTCAGGACCAATTAAGAAATATAGCTCTGTGCCTTCTGATGTTTTGTGTAGGTTTTTTTGCTGTCACAATAAGGTGACCTGCCAGGTAAAATGATGGATATTAAAGGCATAGTTCACCCAAAAATGAATATAGCTGAAATAAAATAAAATATAATAATTAGATGAAAAATATATTCGTAAATGAAAATGAAAAATGTTACCTCAGCAAATAACTGAAATAAAGTAAGCTGAAGTAGTAAAATTACTAAAACTAAAAAAAAAAAAATATATATATATATATATATACAGTGGGGAGAACAAGTATTTGATACACTGCCAATTTTGCAGGTTTGCCCACTTACAAAGCATGTAGAAGTCTGTAATTCTTATCATAGGTACTCTTCAACTGTGAGTGACGGAATCTAAAAAAAAAATCCAGAAAATCACATTGTATGATTTTTAAGTAATTAATTTGCATTTTATTGCATGACATAAGTATTTGATACATCAGAAAAGAAGAACTTAATATTTGGTACAGAAACCTTTGTTTGCAATTACAGAGATCATTATACGTTTCCTGTAGTTCTTGACCAGGTTTGCACACACTGCAGCAGGGATTTTGGCCCACTCCTCCATACAGACCTTCTCCAGATCCTTCAGGTTTCGGGCTGTTGCTGGGCAATACGGACTTTCAGCTCCCTCCAAAGATTTTCTATTGGGTTCAGGTCTGGAGACTGGCTAGGCCACTCCAGGACCTTGAGATGCTTCTTACGGAGCCACTCCTTAGTTGCCCTGGCTGTGTGTTTCGGGTCGTTGTCATGCTGGAGGACCCTGCCACGACCTATCTTCAATGCTCTTACTGAGGGAAGAAGGTTGTTGGCCAAGATCTCGCGATACATGGCCCCATCCATCCTCCCCTCAATGCGGTGCAGTCGTCCTGTCCCCTTTGCAGAAAAGCATCCCCAAAGAATGATGTTTCCACCTCCATGCTTCACGGTTGGGATGGTGTTCTTGGGGTTGTACTCATCCTTCTTCTTCCTCCAAACACGGCGAGTGGCGTTTAGACCAAAAAGCTCTGTTTTTGTCTCATCAGACCACATGACCTTCTCCCATTCCTCCTCTGGATCATCCAGATGGTCATTGGCAAACTTCAGACAGGCCTGGACATGTGCTGGCTTGAGCAGGGGGACCTTGCGTGCGCTGCAAGATTTTAATCCATGACGGCGTAGTGTGTTACTAATGGTTTTCTTTGAGACTGTGGTCCCAGCTCTCTTCAGGTCATTGACCAGGTCCTGCCATGTAGTTCTGGACTGATCCCTCACCTTCCTCATGATCATTGATGCCCCACGAGGTGAGATCTTGCATGGTGCCCAGACCGAGGGAGATTGACCATCATCTTGAACTTCTTCCATTTTCTAATAATTGCGCCAACAGTTGTTGCCTTCTCACCAAACTGCTTGCCTATTGTCCTGTAGCCCATCCCAGCCTTGTGCAGGTCTACAATTTTATCCCTGATGTCCTTACACAGCTCTCTGGTCTTGGCCATCGTGGAGAGGTTGGAGTCTGTTTGTTTGATTGAGTGTGTGGACAGGTGTCTTTTATACAGGTAACGAGTTCAAACAGGTGCAGTTAATACAGGTAATGAGTGGAGAACAGGAGGGCTTCTTAAAGAAAAACTAACAGGTCTGTGAGAGCCGGAATTCTTACTGGTTGGTAGGTGATCAAATACTTATGTCATGCAATAAAATGCAAATTAATTATTTAAAAATCATACAATGTGATTTTCTGGATTTTTGTTTTAGATTCCGTCTCTCACAGTTGAAGTGTACCTATGATAAAAATTACAGAATTCTACATGCTTTGTAAGTAGGAAAACCTGCAAAATCGGCAGTGTATCAAATACTTGTTCTCCCCACTGTATATATATATATATATATACACACAGATCAGGCATAACATTATGACCACCTTCCTAATATTATGTTGGTCCCCCTTTTGCTGCCAAAACAGCCCTGACCCGTCGAGGCATGGACTCCACTAGACCCCTGAATGTGTGCTGTTGTATATGGCACCAAGATGTTAGCAGCAGATCCTTTAAGTCCTGTAAGTTGCGAGGTGGGCCCTCCATGGATCTGACTTTCAGCACAGCTTAATTGGATTGAGATCTGGGAGAATTTGGAGGCCAAGTCGACACCTCAAACTCGTTGTTGTGCTCCTCAAACCATTCCTGAACCATTTTTGCTTTGTGGCAGGGCGCATTATCCTGCTGAAAGAGGCCACAGCCACCAGGGAATACCGTTTCCATGAAAGGGTGTACATGGTCTGCAACAATGCTTAGGTAGGTGGTACGTGTCAAAGTAACATCCACATGGATGGCAGGACCCAAGGTTTCCTAGTAGAACATTGCCCAAAGCATTACACTGCCTCCGCCGGCTTGCCTTCTTCCCATAGTGCATCCTGGTGCCATGTGTTCCCCAGGTAAGCGACGCACACGCACCCGGCCATCCACGTGATGTAAAAGAAAACGTGATTCATCAGACCAGGCCACCTTCTTCCATTGCTCCGTGGTCCAGTTCTGATGCTCACGTGCCCACTGTTTGCACTTTCGCTGATGGATAGGGGTCAGCATGGGCACCCTGACTGGTACGCAACATACGCAACAAACTGGGATGCACTGTGTATTCTGTGTACAGTGCCAAGGCTCATTGATGCACGTGTGGAGCGAGGGCTGGCCTGTGTGGTCCGATCAAACAGACGAGCTACTGTAGCTCAAATTGCTCGAGAAGTTAATGTTGGTTCTGACAGAAAGGTATCAGAATACACAGTGGATCACAGTTTGCTGCGTATGGGGCTGAAAGCGCCAACAGTGGGCCCGTGAGCATCAGAACTGGGCCACAGAGAAATGGAAGAAGGTGGCCTGGTCTGATGAATCAAGTTTTCTTTTACATCACGTGGATGGCCGGGTACGTGTGCGTCACTTACTAGGGTATATATATATTTTTTTTTTGTAATATCTCCTTTTATGTTTGGAACTACACTCTAAAAAAATGGTGCTATATAGTACTAAAAGTGATTCTTTGGCTCGTAAATCATAGGGTAACCACTTTAAGTGCTGTACAACATGAGGATGATTAAATGACAGAATTTTCATTTTTGGGTGAACTATCCCTTTGTTCGGGTCATTGATAGGGGTTTTATGAAGGGTTTGAGAGGAACAAGTTGGTTTAAAATACCTGGACAAAGCCTTTGGTTTGGAATGGAGGGGCTGTGTCACCAAAAAGCTGTTTTAGCTTAGGGCTTTGTTCAAATTGAGTGTAAACAACCCTTTTCTAAGAGATTGATGGAGATTTGGCCTTCTGTAGATATCCACCATTATCAGTGCATAAAACCCAGGATTTGACACAAATAATGGTTGCAGATCCCGGTCATCATTATCTCCTCTGCTCTAATAAGACCCGTTTGCCCTGCTGCTGGTGCGGCTTGATTTTAACTGCACTGAGGTGTTGCATGAGCCTTGAAGTCATAAACAACTAATTTTAACTTCCAAAGCACAACAGTTGATGGATATAGGGCCAAATACAAAACCAGTAATTAAAGCCTCACAACCATCACAGTACATGCTAGCTTTTTGTGAAAAGTAAATAAAAACCATGCAATACTGATAAAAAATGTCATGCATTTAGTCCAGCAGAGATATAGCTGCTGAAAGAAATGCATGATATTTTTATCAGTACTGCATGGATTTATTTACTTTTCACAAAAAGCTAGCATGTTGCAATATACATGGTGTGTAGTCTATTCAACAGTGTATAGTGGTGGTGATTTTTCAGCTACTCTTTCTGCAGGTTATATCTATACACCAGTAGGTGGCGACAAGTGTCTGTCTTTATAAATGAATCATGTAATCATTAATTCAAATGATTTGTTCAAACCACTGATTCATGCAAGAATGAAACAAACCTGTATTCATTTGTGATTCATTGAATCATTCACTCAGCCAATTGGTTCAGATTCATTCATAAAATAAAAAACAGTACTGTTGTGTGTTGCTCTGAGATGCAACAGTGTGATTGTTTGGAATTGTTTTCGATGGCATTATGTGTCTAAAATAAAGTTACTCAATATTAACTTCTTGTTTACTTAACTGTGTATAAAAGCAATATTGTACTGTTCTGAAACTTTCAGTTTGTTGACATATTACATTGAACTTTGCAAGAATCAAAGAAAAATATATTTTTCATGACCTCCTTAGTACAAGAGTCTTTCTGTCTGTATTTTAATCTCTCGTATGGTTACATTTGCTATGCTGTGCATGTTGTTGTATACTCACTCAAATATGATTTGCATTCATAGCACTCATAACTGCATCCTTCTTGGTCATAACAAATAATATTCAACTCTATTTGCAGATGTAAAGGATGTAGCAAAACAGAAATAACTAATCCCAAGTCCAATAATTCTGAAGGCCATGATGCAGTGGAGATATTTAATCTTCTAATTTGTGGACTCAAGATCGTATTGAATTTAAATCATTCTAAAGACATCTGAGATTAGAAAAGGGAGCTGGATATATGGCTCCTCTGTGCACAAGGACCCCGCTATATTATTGAGGCGTGATGGATTCAAACCGAAAAATTGAAAATTGAACACAGGGAATGAACTTTGGGGACATTCAGGTGGCCACATTTCACCACTATCTACCTTATTTTCTCAGGCCTGATAAAGTGTAGGGATGGAGAAGTCCTCTGTGCAATCGACATTTCAGGCTCTGGAAGGTTGAATAGATTTACTGAAGTCCTTGACACAGCAAAATTCCATTTCGAGGCACAATAATCAGTCATTATTATCTCAGGATGGTTCACATCCTCCCCTCTATTAAAGTTGAGTGTAAGGAATGGTAATTAGCCGAGAAACTAAACAAATGAAGGCAGAGTAACAAATTAATGTAGATTTTGCATTACTTGTAGTAGCTGAAGGAAGGTAAACAAGTAATCAGTTCTAATTGTGATTTCACAATTTTTATAGCATGCCTCTTTTGCACGAGTCAAAAGACAATCCAATGTAAATTCTCAATAATGTCCCAGAAATGCAGAAAACTACAGGAGTCAAATGCTTTTCCCACAATGCGTAGAACACGTGAATCGTGCACTTTAATATGGCAGCATTTATTACCCATTATGATGTCTTGGAAGCTTGGGGTTGAAAATTGCATGCTTTGTGTTTCACTTCAGATGTTACAACGAGGAAAAATCAGAGAGAGGCACACGTAATGCTGCTCCCTTCAGAAAATGGATTCTGCTCTGGGTGGTTGAGTATAAGGAATAAAAAACATGGGTTTTCCACTGTGAAAGAACCTAAAGTCAGCACAGCATAAATTTCATTTGAAGAATGCAAACACTGTGAGGAGTCTGAACGAGATCTTGTAGATGAAATCATGTATCTTTAAAAACATCACCCTGAACAATAAAAAGCACTTTGTCTGTGCTTTGATGATCTTGGCCTGCTCATGTGTGCATATGAATATCTATACATTTATTCTAAAGTACTTGGATACAACTTTTATATGATATGTTTTTAAATTCAGAATTAAAATTAATTTTGATATTTCGGGTGGGCATAAAATAAAAAATGTTAGGGTGATACAACTGTTCTAATAAATAAATTATTGAAAAGGCAAGTGCATTAAATTATTTAGCATGATATTTTATTTCTTAGCAAAAATATTTTGACAAAAAAGCTTCACTGCTTATTAATATATATTTTTTAAATTGTCCACCAAAATCAGACCCTTGTGACTTTGTGGAAAGGTAATTAAGTCTCAATAAATATTGCAGAAATAACATATAATTTGACATTTTTATGGCAAGGCAAGGTTCAGGTTGAAAAATCTTGTGGTGAGACTCCCCCAACAAAATGTAATCCTATTTATAAATTAATAATTCATGAAATGTTTTAAAATTACTTGAAAGATACACTATATTGCCAAAAGTATTGGGACACCCCTCCAAATCATTGAATTCAGGTGTTCCAATCACTTCCATGGCCACAGGTGTATAAAATCAAGCACCTAGGCATGCAGACTGCTTCTACAAACATTTGTGAAAGAATGGGTCACTCTCAGGAGCTCAGTGAATTCAAGCGTGGTACCGTGATAGGTTGCCACCTGTCCAATAAGTCCATTCATAAAATTTCCTCACTACTAAATATTCCACGGTCAACTAAACTTGCGCTCTATAAATAAAACTTGAATTGACTTGAACTGTTAGTGGTTTTATAACAAAGTGGAAGCAACAGTGCGTCGAGAGCTTCATGGAATGGTTTTCCATGGCCGAGCAGCTGCATCCAAAGCCTTACATTACCAAGTGCAATGCAAAGCGTCGGATGCAGTGGTGTAAAGCATGCTGCCACTGGACTCTAGAGCAGTGGAGATGTGTTCTCTGGCGTGACGAATCACGCTTCTCTGTCTGGCAATCCGATGGACGAGTCTGGGTTTGGTGGTTGCCAGGAGAACGGTACTTGCCTGACTGCATTGTGCCAAGTGTAATGTTTGGTGGAGGGGGGATTATGGTGTGGGGTTGTTTTTCAGGGGTTGGGCTTGGCCCCTTAGTTCCAGTGAAAGAAACTCTTAATGCTTCACCATACCAAGACATTTTGGACAATTTCATGCTCCCAACTTTGTGGGAACAGTTTGGGGATGGCCCCTTCCTGTTCCAACATGACTGCACACCAGTGCACAAAGCAAGGTCCATAAAGACATGGATGAGCGAGTTTGGTGTGGAGGAACTTGACTGGCCTGTCCTTAACCCGATAGAACACCTTTGGGATGAATTAAAGTGGAGACTGCAAAACAGGCCTTCTCGTCCAACATCAGTGCCTGACCTCACAAATGCGCTTCTAGAAGAATGGTCAAAAATTCCCATAAACACACTCCTAAACCTTGTGGAAAGCCTTCCCAGAAGAGTTGAAGCTGTTATAGCTGCAAAGGGTGGGCCAACTCCATATTAAACCCTACGGATTAAGAATGGGATGTCATTAAAGTTCATGTGCATGTAAAGGCAGACGTTCCAAAACTTTTGGCAATATAGTGTATATTTAAAAACCTAGTGATTAAGAGGTGTACACTCACATGTATTTTAGGTGTAAGGAAAACTGTTTTTTTTCTTGTTTATCTTGGGTGCTTATCAAAATCCTCATTCTGCCTTGTCATGAAAAATTCAGATATGCCACACAGTCAAGTGTGGAGATGCCTAGAGCAGATCTAATTTGCTAAAGTAATGCTATCAGACTGAGCTGTTTGTTTGGCACAAGCGCACATGGACAAGGTGGAAAAGAACGCCAGGGCTCCTGCTCGTGTTGTTTATCTCCTCCAGAATTATTTGGCTGTTTGCATCGTTTCGGTAACGGGGAGCCAGGTGCATTCTAGACTGGTTAATGAAGCATTGAATTGGTTTTAAAGAGCAGTAATTTGGAAAATGCTTGTCTTCATAAATTGTATTATGAATGAGCAATTTTGTCAGGTTTTTATGTTCAATGTGGATTTTTTAACATAACAATATAGGCTAATGTGGAAATAATGTGGTTGTGCTCTGTAGTAGAGCTCAATGGCCTGTGTTACATTACACACTAGCTGCAGTACAGAGGTCGCTCCAGAAGCACTGGCCTCATTTGCAAGCACAGAATGTGCATATGCAGGCTTATCGAACCCTACCTTTCACTCAAGGGAGATCTACCGTGTTTATCGCAGCCACCAACCAAAACTTAAAGAATCCAATAGTACAACGTTATTTAGCCGCCAACATTTTTATCTCCCTTTCCTGACCTGTTTTTTTTCTCTCTCACTCTACCAAAGCCAATTACCCTCCAAATCAATATGTGGACTAACTGTGCTTGCAGTCAAATGGTGAGAGAGTGAGTGACAGAAACAGCAAGAAAGAGAGAGAGAGAGAGAGAGAGAGAGAGAGAGAGAGAGAGAGAGAGAGAGAGAGAGAGAGAGAGAGAGAGAGAGAGAGAGAGAGAGAGAGAGAGAGAGAGAGAGATCTCACCTCATTTTATTGGCTCTTAAAGACCCCGTGAATTTACTTGACGAGTGCAGTTTTCTTTCCTATGTTTACATATTTCATACAGGAAGTTGAGATGGGGCTTGTCCCTTTTAAAGTCACCATGAAATCAAAATTGACAATTCTTATTTTTTATGAAATATTGCTGTATAAACGATTTATCTGCGCACATCATTACTTCATTTTTAAAATAAATGTGCCCTCGTAATCTTTAATCAAAATAACTTCCCCTCCCTGTTGCAATGACATCTCTTCTCTGATGATGTGTTTACTGACGCGAAGACGGGACAACCTGTCACTCACATGAGATCACAGCAGTAGCAAACCACAACCATCCAACCATCCAATCAATTCCCACTGGACAAAATTAAGACACGTCCTACCTTTTTTTTTTTCATTCGAAAAGTCTTTTTTTCTTCTGACATAAATCACAATAGGGAAAAAGACCATCTCAACATAAATTTCATGCAGACTTAAAAATAAATAAATAAATCAAATAAGAATGTGGTATTAGTGGCATTTGACTGGACAAAGATTTTACACCCACAAGTGCAAGATGACATTTGATCAGTTTTCTCAGAAGAGGAAGAATGAAATGCATGTAGTTTTGTCTAATTTTAGGAGTACAGCGTATACCTATATTATATACAGTCGTGCTCAAAAGTTTACACACCCCTTTCAGACAAAATAAGAGGGATCATACAAAATGCATGTTATTTTTTATTTAGTACTGTCTTGATTAAGATATTTTACATAAAAGATGTTTACATATAGTCCACAAGACAAAAAAATTGCTGAATTTATAAAAAAGGACCTCATTCAAAAGTTTATTTACCCTTGATTCTTAATACTGTGCGTCGTTACCTGTTTTTTTTTTTTTTGTTTTTTGATGGTTGTTCTTGAGTCCCTTGTTTGTCCTGAGCAGTTAAACTGCCAATGTTCTTCAGAAAAATCCTTCAGGTCCTGCAAATTCTTCAGTTTTCCAGCATCTTTTGCGTATTTGAACCCTTTCCAGCAGTGACTGTATGATTTCGAGATCCATCTTTTTACACTGAGCACAATTGAGGGACTCAAACACAACTATTAAAAAAAGGTTTAAACATTTACTGATGCTCCAGAAGGAAACACGATGCATTAAAACTTTTTGAATTTAAAGATCAAGGTAAATTGTACTTAATTTGTCTTCCGGGAAACAAGTAAGTATCTTCTGTTGCTTCCGAAGGGCAGTACTAAATGAAAAAAAAAAAATATTTAAACAAAATAAGAAATAATTGGACATCTTCATCCTGTTCAAAAGTTTTCACCCCCAGCTCTTAACTCTTTCCCTGCCAGGTATTTATTAAATTTTTTTTTTCATTTTTTCGTTTTTTGATCATTTTCACAAAAATGTCATGACCCCCAGAATATTGTTTTAATGAATATCTGAACATGCAATGCATCAAAAGAAAGAACTGACCCACTGCTTCTTTTTTTTTTTTTTTTTTTAAACCTGTTTTATTCTAGCTTCATGCGTTCTTTTTTAATCAACACTTGAATGCGGAGAAGTTTCATAAAATAAGCAACATTTTTGAGCAAAAAGCTAGTTTTTGTCAAAGACTACATCCAGATCGGATTCAGAACAATGATCAAAACTTAGATGGAGTAGATCGAGTCCATCAGCACCCCTATCTCATCCTGTGTCGAAATTTCATTCAGATAAGTTAAGATAAGATTCAGATAATATAAGATTCAGATAAGTTTTGATTTATATGCTGTTTAATGTTGATGAACCTTTACATGATATGATTACATATAAGATCACTTGTTTCTGCATCTTCTTCGCCTGTGTTTTGATTAGGAGATTCAGTACTCTTTCAGAAGATGTGTCACAGCACCCCCTACTGCATAACAATTCCGGAAAATTCTGTCAATGGCGGGGAAGCGTTTTCTCACAAATGACGGAAATTTCTGTCAATGGCGGGGAAAGAGTTAATGCATCGTGTTTCCTTCTGGAGCGTCACTGAATGTTTTTTAATAGTTGTGTTTGAGTCCCTCAATTGTCCTCAGTGTGAAAAGATTGATCTCAAAATCATACAGTCACTGCTGGAAAGGATTCAAATATGCAAAAGATGCTGGAAAACTGAAGAATTTGCAGGACCTGAAGGATTTTTTTGAAGAACATTGGCAGTTTAACTGCTCAGGACAAACAAGGGACTCAAGAACAACCATCACAAAACAAAAAGGCAGCCGTGGATCATCCAGTTAACAACACACAGTATTAAGAATCAAGGGTAAAACAAATTTTCGAACGGGGTAATTTTTATAAATTCAGCTATTTTTTTGTCTTGTGGACTATTATAAACATCTTTTATGTAAAATATCTTATTCAGGACAGTACTAAATAAAAAATAACATGCGTTTTGTATGATCCCTCGTATTTTGTTAAAATAATTAACATTTTGCAGAATCTGCAAGGGGTATGTAAACTTTTGAGTGTGACTGTACTGCCTCTCTTTCTCTGTTTCTGTCTTTTTTTTTGTGGTGTTGTACTACTTTCAGGCCCAGCAGCTGGAAAGCCCATGCTCAATTTAACCACATACAACATTCATCTCTTTACCCGTCCATTCATAATGGCTTGCCTACAGTGTGCTTTATTATTATTCCCTTGCTAATCCTTACATCCATTTAGCCGTAAAAAGGAACTTATACTGCGGGGCCGTGAGTACAGGAGGTTAATGGGATATCCCTGAACATGCTGCAGGAACGCGCTAGCATGTCACATAAAGGTGAAGGATTTAGGTGAGATTTACAGTATTGCCTCTGGACCTGTATGTAGTTCAATCAAAATGTCTAAAATTGTTGTGTATAATTCATATTTTACCATCATGGCTATTGCAGTGGCATGGTGACAGCAAGTTCAAAGAGCTTTTAATCGGTTGATACTGGGAAAAATTATTGTTTTTGTTTAAAACTTGGACAGATTTACATACTTGATTGCAAAATGGCCAGTGATAGGCTTGTGTTCAGTGATATGAAAATAAATAATTTATTGATTTTGGGGGCATTTCTCAGGAAACGTGATTTAATTATATTAGTCTTGTAATTAATATGATAAAGTAAAAACATCAGTTTTTGAAAAATGAATACTTTTATTCAGCAAGGATGCATTAAATTGATCAAAAGTAACAGTAAAGACAGTTATAATGATACAACAGATTTCTACTTCAAATAAATGTTTTTTATGTTTTTAAATGTTTCTATTCATCAAAAAATCCTGAAAAAAAATCTATCACAGTTCCCACAAAAAATATTTACATAATATTATATTTATTAATATTTATTATATTTATTAATATTAATATTTACATTTATTCCACAATAAAATTTATTTAGCACCAAAACTTTAACAGCAAATCAGCATATTAGAATGATTTCTGAAGGATCATGTGACACTGAAGACTGGAGTAATGATGCTGAAAATGCATCTTTACAATCACATAAATAAATGAAAATATATTAATAAATTAAATAAATGAAAATAGAAATGTTATTTTAAATTGTAATAATATTTAATGCTACAGTTTTTACTGTATTTTTTATCAATAAGTCTAAGTCTCATTTTTAATGTTTTTATGTATATATCTATTAATAGATACAACAAAAATTAGGCCCAATCATAGGCCCACCTGTATACACTAATATATCTCCTTATCCAGTTATAGAAATGTGTTAGATATTCCTAGTCTCCATCGAGCTTCAAGTTCAAAATATTAGATTTTTGTTTGAGACAGTTTAGCGCTTTCTGTCAGATTTTTATACCGCAGTGTCACAGGGTTGAATCTGCCATTCGCTTTTTTATCAAAGCTCTCTCTCTCCAGCATTCATGAGGCCAAGTTCCCCATGAATGTCTGAACTCGTCCGCATCTCATTCATAGTCATAATGGCACTCGGCCCAGTGAGGTTAGGGCCCCGCTAAATATTATCCCATGTGACCTGCTCTCCCCTGCAGCTATGAGAAACTGTCAGCTTTTAGCATTTTATTGGGCTCTAAGGCTTCCAGCTAAAGGTTGACATCATTTGATACTCTATGTGCTACGAAAGGTGCACCAACACGTATTGAATCCACTGCAGTACTTTTTACTGCTGCTTACTTTATTAATTGATCTCACGGCACCTTTTGTTCTTGGAGGGGTTTCAGAGTGTGACATTTTCACCATTTTTGTGGAAGTTTGTGCGTTTGATTAAGGCTGGCAGCATTTGTTTATGCAAGCACAAACTGTTAGTTATGCGGCCATTTTCCGATTTCTCATTGGCCGCTGAGTGTTGAGCGTGCAAGTCCAGAAAGTCAATTATACGAAGCTTTCCCAGTGGGAATATTAACTTCCTAGAGCGGAACATCGTGGCTGCAGATCATGTGAGCTCATCGTCTCTGGCACACAAACACTAAACAAGCTACTGAACAATATGGCTCCACTGACTTTTTATTTTCTGTTTGCCAAGCTCAATTAATCACACCAGTCGCACGGAAATCTTCCTTTCCTCTTTTATTATATCCAGTTTCTGAAAACGCAGAGCTGTTCAGAGAGAAAAATGGGGAAAGAGGGGGGAAAAAAGAAAGTACCGGGGCTCGAGAAAAGTGTCTGATAACAGTTCCGTGCTAGTGTGCTTCCCTAAGGCCCTGTTCCCTCTGAATATTCATGGGGCTTGGCAAGGGAGCCTGCACCATTTGTAAAGGGACAACTATCAGTTTTCAACTCTGACTGTAAAGTGGGCCAGTGGGCCTTGATGGATTCATCTGAAAAATGCTATGTATACTGGAACAAGAAAATTAGTTTAAATTTCCTTATTTAATACAGTAGTTATCAGTGTTCCACAGTGATTTCCAAGAGCCATCCACATGTTTTGAAAATATTTACTTTGCTTTGCATGTTTTCTTGAAGATAATTACCTTTGCATTTTCTTTTAATTATTTATTTATTTATTTACTGCCGTTCAAAAGTTTGGGTTCGGTACAATTAAAAAAAAAATGCTCACCATGGCTGAATTTATTTTATCAAAAATACAGTAATATTGTGAAATATTATTACAATTTAAAATAACAGATTTCCATTTTAATATATCTTAAAATCAAAGTTTTCAAACACAGAAAAACTTTTTTTTTTTTTTTTTTTTTTTTACCTCTACTTACATTTTTGCAAAACTCAAAAAAAAAAAAAAACATACCAATACATGCAAATCACTGCAGTTGCCAGCTGTAAAACAGCAACAATTTGTATTCCTTTTCACATAAAATTATGATTACAGGGGCAGATTATTAATATAAACACATTGATAAACACTAGTGCTGGGCAATGGATTAATCGCGATTAATCGCATCCAAAAAAAAGTTTGTGTTTACGTAATATATATATGTGTGTACTGTGTATAATTATTATGTATATATAAATACACACTCCTTCATGTATATATTTAAGAAATATTTGCATGTATATACTGTATATATATTTATATAATTTATCTTATATATAAATATTTTATATATAAATATAACATATTTTTCTTAACTATATACATGCATGTGTGTGTATTTATATATACATAATAATTATACACAGTACACACACATATATTATGTAAACACAAACTTTTATTTTGGATGCGATTAATCATGATTAATCGTTTGCTCAGCACTAATAAACACTAATATTAATAAACCGATTAATAGACATTTACCATGTTATGGCTATCACAAGTGGCTGTACAATGGAAGCACACGAAGACAACAAAATCACTGGAACAGTCTTTAATGCAAAAACTCACAGTACAGGCAGGAAAAACTCCAGAGAAAAAAAAAACACTAACATTAACGAGACAAGACAAAGAACTGAATAGAACAGGGTGTATAAATACACAGGAGATAATGAGGTAATTAATGAGGGACAGGTGAATGAGATGAATCAATGAGACAGTGGGGTGGGGGCTCTGGAGGAGGACGAACCTGAAGACTGACGCTTAACCGGTAGGACTGAGGACAATGGCGGAGCCGGGGGTGGGGGGGGGGGGGGGGGGGGGGGAGACAGAGCCAGATGGAACCGAAGGTGCAGGCAGGATGTCGTCTGAACAAGGCGAAGACTATGGGATGAGGGAGCCCGGTGGAGCCGTAAGGCTGAAGGTTTCTGATTTAGCCGAGGGAGGGAGGAGCCAAGGTGGAGATGATGCGTCGACAGGGCGCAGTGGAGTGATGGGTTCAGAGGCTGGAGGCGGAGCCAGGGAATCCTCTGAGCTAGGTGATGCTGGTGGCCTGAGGAACTGTGGCAGATCCTCATCGGATAGTGTAGGATATGCAGAGGGGCTGAAGGGAACCAGCAGTGTTGGGGCTGAGGAAATGGCTGTTAGAGGAGGTGGGAAAGGGAGTCTGGGAGGGATCACAGGAGATTCAGAACTGGACGGAATCAGCGGGGAAACTGGAGATTTCCTCCCAGCCCCTCGAACTGCACTCTCGGCAGCACACAATATTGCGGGCTCACGCACCTGGTCAGACATTCCGAGAGGCTCAGGCTCCGGGGCGGTGTCCCTTCCCGTCCTCTCTTCAGACTCAGGCTCCTCAATCGTGGCAGGCCGGTCTCCCTTGTCTGCGGTCTGGGTGTGGAGTGGGGCTAGTGTCGTCCTCTGCCAGGCCGATGGTGAACGGTGACTTGTCGTTCACCAGCACCCGTTCCACAAATGCAGCGAAGTTTCACATAACCAGCTCCATATATGTAGCTTTCTGACATAGGAAACTTGCTTGGTAGCTCACCTGGTACAGCGTAGCACTTTTTGGAGCGGGTACCATGGTACAGACACACGAGTCACGATAAAAGAGCTCAAAGACTTGTAGAAGCAAGCTAAAATGGCATGGTTGCTTTAGAAAATGCGTTTTTATGTCACGTTTGCTTTTGTTAACACTATCGGGTATGTTTAGGGGTTTAGTGTAAATGGTACATTATTTTCAAACACTATAAAGCATTAACATTTTAGTGCCTCTCACCGGGCGTTTCAATTCAGAACTGCTGCTATACGTACAACCAACGTAATAAAATGTTGCCAGATTCACGTTAATCTGTGCCAAAGTGTTGCGAAATGTGCAAGATGCAACGTAATATCATTTTGAAGACGTCACCACACGTATGTTTTTTCCAATGAGCCTAGGTTGCAATTTTCAGCAGTCATTACTCCAGTCTTCAGTGTATATAAGCAGGTGTATGTAAGCCTTACCAAAACTGGAGTTCAATAAATAGTACATTTTAATAGTTTTGCTTCATAAATGTGATGGAAGTAAATGCTTCACTTTTAGGAATTGTTTATAGGAATTGATCGGATCCTGAAAAGTGCCTCTGAAATGTCAGAATGGAGCCAGACTGAATGTGATTTTACTAAAACAATGTCAAAGCTATTTGGCTAACAGCCCACAGAAGTGACATCAGTCGAAAATAAAAGTTGTTTCAGAGGAAGAGCAATTCATTACTTTTGATTAAAGATTAAGAACCCAAACATTTTTTATTCTTTGGATGCCCTGATGAATCATTCACAATAAGATCAGGAACATGCATTAAGAAAGTAAATAGGGTTAATGCTGACTTCGACCGCAGCCATGTTTTTTTTTTTTTTTTTTTAAACATACACTTTAGTTTGTTGTAGGTATCACACTGACGGTAGTTTGTATGCTTTAGAAAACAGGCCAACACATTGGGGGCTTTCTTCAGATTCTTATTTTACAAGGCATGTAAGGCTGTTTCAAAATTCAGTCAACGTCAATCTGGTTGTGGACTTGCTCTAGGGAGCAGGACTGAATTGTTCACATGAACAGTTTGACTCGGGGCACAGCCAGAAACACTGAACAAGCTCCTACCCTGTCATCTGAGAAAGAGAGAGAGGACTGTGCAGTGGATTTAAGTTCAGGCTTGGTAAACCTGCAGCTAGCCCTTAGATACACAGCCTCTAGCGTACCACTGAACTGAGGAATAGACCTGCTGTTCCAACCAAACCTCCCAGCATGCATCAAACGACTGCTGATTCGATATGTGTTATTGTGAGGCACACGTTAGGAGTTTGCGCAAGCATGTTCAGGGATCTTTATGTCATTGTATTTTTTGTAGTATTAGGAGAAGCTGATTTTTACGTCATGAACCATGAATGGACATAATGATCTACAATGCAGGACGACTAATTTAATGGTAATGAAGTCTTCTCCGTTTTGTGCAGGTAAATGATCCTTTAGTCCCAGCATAGATTTTCCAGCTGACATCATTACATTGTATAAGCGATGTCGTTTGCTCTCTCGGCTGATGTTGATTGCTTTGTGCATCAATCTTTCTTGAGTCCACGCCCCTTTGATTGATTACACACACTGGAGGGGAGAGTGTGATTGGATCGAGCTCTTCAACACACAATGAGTAATTCTATACCATGATCTCATTAGTATTCATAGACATTTATATGTAAAGTGTGGCTTTAGCACACGTACACATGATGTCAACATATGGATGGCTTCTAAAACATATCCTTAGGCTATACTAGATATTTTGTATTATTTATATACTAATATAGTATTTATTAATATTTTGGATTAGCTTCTATTTTTATACTTTCAGTTTTCATTTTAATTTGTTTTTAAATTTTGTAATGTGCTTTTGTCATTTCTATTAGTTTTTTAATATTTCTGTTTAGCTTTACTTTTTAGTTTTAGTAATTTTAGTACTTAAACTTATTTGATTTCAGTTACTGTAGTTGCCATTTCTAATTTTCAATTAAGTATTTATTTTATAATATTTTATTACAGATTTGTCTCAATAAAAAAAACATTTTTCACAGTTCTATTTAGCAATACTGTAATGACTCGTCACTCGAAGTAGGATCCATGTGCAAACTTTAATAAAAACGTGGTCGTACAGGCAATGGTCAAGCACCAGCAAACACAGCAAACGGAGAGTACACAACCGTGGTCGGTGGACAGGCAGTAGGTAAAGGCAGGCAGACAACAATCACAAGTCCAAAACAGAGCAGAGAGTCAAAAAGGGCAGGCAGCAAAGGTTAGTAGTCGAAATACACAACAGGGTCACAACAGGCAGGCAAAGGCAAGGAAATAACGCTCAGAGATGTTCACCGTAGCAAAACAAAACTTCGCAGTGGGGAAAGGGAGAGTGGCCAGAGGATAGGCTGCTGCTGGAACGGCTGATTAGAGCCGTGTACGGGGCTGATGGGAAATGTAGTGAGGGAGATAGAGTCAGTACTCGGGCGATGGGGCCCTCTGGTGGTCGGTGGAGGGGATCACGGAGTTCGTCTCTGTGACAGAGCCCCCCCCATATAACCATACCCACTGGCCAGGGCTGTACTCGGGGCCGGGGCAGCGGTGACGATCAGCCTGTCTTTTCTGTCGACGAATGGCGCGTTGGAGGTGAGTGTGAGCTTGGTTCCAGGTCTCCTCGCTCCTGCGTAGCCAGTCATTAACAGCCAGGACATCAATGGGTTCTCCTGACCAAGGGAATAAGGGCGGTTGGAATCCAAGGATGCATTGGAAGGGGGTCAAACCAGTAGAGGGCTTTTGTATGGAATTTTGGGCGTACTCGGCCCATATCAAATAGCGACTCCAATCATTCTGGTGCTGATTGCAGTAGGATCGGAGGAAACAGATGATCTCTTGGTTTAACCTCTCGGCTTGACCATTGGACTGAGGGTGATACCCTGATGTTAGGCTTACATTTACCTCAAGTGTCTTGAAGAATGCGGTCCAGACTCATGAAGTGAACTGGGGTCCTCGGTCGGAGACTATATCCTCAGGTAACCCATAGAAACGGAAGACCAGGTTGCAAAGGTGTTCAGCTGTCTGTAGAGCAGTGGGGAGCTGGGGTAGTGGTATGAGGCGACAGGCCTTGGAGAATCTGTCTATGACGGTGAGAATGGTGGTGTGGCCGTTGGAAACTGGCAGATTGGTAATAAAGTCAATGGCAATGTGCGACCAGGGACGTTGTGGGATGGGGAGAGGTTGGAGTAGGCCGGCTGGCAGCTGCCGTGGTGTCTTCTGTGTGTTGCACGTCTGGCATCGGTGGATGAACGTGGTGGTGTCTCTGGACAATGATGATCACCAGAACCGGTTTTGTAGGAGTGAGATGGTGGCTGCAATGCCAGGGTGACCAGAACTGGGTAGGGAATGAACCTGTTCCAAGACCCGGTTACGGAGGGCTTCAGGAACAAAGATCTTGCCAGGCGGGCAGTCGTTGGGGACCTCCGCCTGAGCGTTGGACTGCTCGATCTCAGTCATAATGTCCCACTGGACAGGAGCGACAATGAGGTTGGGGCACAAGACGGTTTCAGGAAGTCGTGGGGATTGGTCTGGCTCGTGCTGCCTGGACAGGGCATCAGCTTTGGTGTTCTTGGACCCGGGGCGGTAAGTGACCGTAAAATTAAAACGGGTAAAGAACAGAGACCAGCGTGCCTGCCTGGGATTGAGTCTCTTGGCTGTATTTAGGTACTCCAGGTTCTTGTGGTCAGTCAGAACGGTAAAAGGGTAAGTGGATCCTTCTAACCAATGGCGCCACTCCTCGAAGGCTGCCTTCATGGCTAAGAGTTCCTTGTCGCCAGTATCATAGTTCCTCTCTGCTGCATTCAATTTCCTAGAGTAGAAAGCACACAGGTGTAATTTGGGAGGTGTACCTTGTCTCTGAGAGAGGATGGCACCAAGGCCTGCATTGGACGCATCTACCTCAACGACGAAGGGGAGGTCGGGATTGGGATGGCGGAGGATGGGAGCTGAGACAAACCTTTGTTTAAGCTGTTCGAAGGCCTGGACAGCTGTATCGGACCATTTGAGGCGGTTGGCTCCCTTCTTAACCATAGACGTTAGGGGATTGGCCACAGAACTAAAATTCCTAATGAAACGACGATAGAAGTTAGCGAACCCCAGGAAGCGTTGAAGCTCTTTCAAGGTGGTGGGTTGTGGCCAGCCAAGAACTGCTCTGACCTTGCGATCATCCATAGCGATCCCTTCTGGACTAATGACATACCCCAGGAACATGGTAGACGTCTGATGAAACTCACACTTCTCTGCCTTTGCATATAGCTGGTGTTGAATGAGCCGCTGGAGTACAGCCCTAACATGTTGGACATGTTCCTCGTAGGTGTCTGAAAAGACCAGGATATCATCAATGTACACAATAACAGTCTGGTTAAGCATGTCTCTAAATACGTCATTGATGAAGGATTGGAAGACGGAGGGACTGTTGACCAGGCCGAAGGGCATGACCATATATTCGTAGTGCCCTGTGATCGTGGAAAAAGCTGTCTTCCATTCATCCCCCTCTCGTATGCGAATGAGATTGTATGCGCTGCGAAGATCCAGTTTGGTGTAGTACTTGGCTGTTCGGAGCTGTTCCAGAGCTGCAGGGACCAGTGGTAGGGGGTATCGGAACTTGACCGTTATTTAGTTCAGGCCTCGATAATCGATGCAGGGTCAAAGACCTCCATCCTTCTTCTGAACGAAAAAGAATCCAGCAGACGCAGGAGACGTTGAAGGTCGAATGAAACCCTTGGCTAGCTCCTCCTCTATGTATTTCTTCATGGCCTCTGATTCGGGCTGAGAAAGTGGGAATATGCAACCCTTGGGAGGGGTAGAACCCGGGAGCAGATCGATGGCACAGTCGCAGGTCCTGTGCGGAGGCAGTTTAGATGCTTTGGTCTTACTGAAGGCTTCAGACAGGTCAGCATATTCAACTGGGAGGTTGGAGTCGGGGTCTTTCTCCTCCGTGACTGTCACGGCCCAGACCGGCAAGGGTGAGACATGAGAGAGACATTTGGGGTAACATGATCTGTTCCACTGAGTGATCTGACCATCTCTCCAGGAGACGTGAGGGTTGTGTCGACGGAGCCAGGGTAACCCAAGGATGACTGGTGTGTGTGGTGTCGTCAAGATGTAGAATTGAATCATTTCTGAATGGAGTATACCAGTGTGCATCAGCAGTTCTTGAGTGATGAATGACACTCGACCAGAGCCCAGTGGACGTCCATCTATCGCTTCCACTGTTAGGGAAGAAGAGCAGCGGTTGAGAGCAATATTGTTCAGTTGGGCGAATTCTTTGGACATAAAATTTCCAGCTGCCCCTGAGTCCAGTAGAGTGGTAGTGGAGATCTTACGACTATTGGCAGTAATAGTGATAGGTACGGTTACACATAGGTCAGGGTTCAGAGCATCTATGGCAAAACTCACTGACTTCCGGGATTCAGGGTCTGGTCTTGAAGGACAGGCGACTCGTAGATGGCCGGGTTGTCCGCAGTACAAACATATGCAGTGAGCCAGTCGCCGATCTCTCTCTGCAGTGGATAAACGGTAGTTGTTGATTTGCATGGGCTCCGGTTCGTCGATGATGGGAGTTGTGGGAGCTCGGAGGGGGCCACGGGTGTCGGGCCTTCTTGACCTGATGAGATTATCAATCCGAATGGTGAGCTCAATGAACTGGTCTAAATCCCTTCCCTCGTTGCGACAAGCCAGCTCCGATTG